>WOXC01009282.1:0-600000 GCA_011680675.1 Gymnobelideus leadbeateri
AAAAAAAAAAAAAAGAAAGTTATATAGGAAAGAGTTAAATTTGGAATCCCCACTGTGGCACTAGCTGTGAGATGCTAGAGTCGAATGACTAGTGACTAGACCAGACATTTAATCTCTCTAAGCCCCATTTTCCTCCCTTGTAAAAATGGAGGTAATAGCACTCATACCAGTGACTTTATAAGGTTAGGTGAGTAAAGTGCTTCTGTAAACTTTCAAGCACTATAGAAAGGTAAGCTTTCATCATTATTACTTTTATCGTTAATTGAAGAAGACAAAACAAGAAACCAAGCCTCCTGATTCCCTGACCAGTATTCTTTCTAGCTGGTTGGATCGTATCATCCATTTATCATTCAGTTAAAAAACCAACAATTAGGGGCGGCTAGGTGGCGCAGTGAATAGAGCGCTGGCCCTGGAGTCAGAAGGACCTGAGTTCGGAGCCAGCCTCCGACACTTAATCCACACAAACAAAAATGTAGCCGTGTAACCTTGAGCAAGTTACTTAAACCCAATTGCTTTAAAAAAAAAAAAACCAACAATTACTGTGTGTCCTCCCTAAGTATAGCACTATGTTCTTCAGGAACACAAGCGACATGAGAATGTGTACAAGAACAAAATTTTAAAACCCACAATGCAAATTATATCTGGGGTTAACTGGTGTGTTTTGTAAAATGTTAAATAAAATTTAAAATTACATATTGCAGCATTTTCTAAATAATACCCAAATGTGAATAACTGGGGTTTTCAGTGCTCAATAAGTTGGCAAAATTCCTCATAAACCAATGGAAAAGAGAACTGGTTTTGGAGTTAGAGGACCTGAGTTCAAATTTTAGCTCTACTACCCTCTACAAGGCAATCTTTGGCAAGTGACAACCTCTGTAGGTGTCTAGAGCTGTATAGAAACTAATAGACTAGATCTCCTCAAAAATCCATTCCACCTCTGAAACTATCCCAATGT
The DNA here is from genome assembly GCA_011680675.1 of Gymnobelideus leadbeateri. Lineage (NCBI taxonomy): Eukaryota > Metazoa > Chordata > Mammalia > Diprotodontia > Petauridae > Gymnobelideus > Gymnobelideus leadbeateri. The sequence goes on from WOXC01009282.1 coordinate 956, forward strand.
TCCTACAAAAACTATGAATTTTTGTGAGCCTCCAGAGTCTGACAGGGACTTCCAGAACTTCAAAGGGATATTGATGGATGTAGCCATTTGAATATACTTGGCCAGAACAGAAATTCTGGAATTATATGAACCAGATTCAAAGTACGGGGCTTGTCAAGTGGCTCATGCTCCCAACCAGAATTTTCCTAGGAATATCAGAAAAATTAGGGACGAGTCTAGCAGACCACAACAAAAAGACAAGGGATCTTAGTTGCCATGCAAGCACTCAGGCTAACATAAATGAATACAGAATAGGGTTTTTTTTAACCTGACAAATGACATCTAATCCATGAATAGTCTGGCAGGCCTTTGCTTCCCAAAGACCTATAACATTTTTTAGATTCATCATGCTGTCCTGGGATTCTCCTTCTGTAATGCACTTGCAAAATGAGGAAGGACACTCACTAGAGGGTCAAAAAATGCACCCTTCTGATGAGTCCCATGTCCTAAGGACATATCCAGACCTCCAAACCTACGGTATTATATTGGGTAAGCCTCCAACACTCAGAGTTATAAGAAAATCAACCTTTTTTCCTTGGTTCTACAAAGTCCACATAACTCCTTTGGTTTGTCCAGAAATTGCTCCCTGCAGCTGGGTCATGTAAGCAACAAGATGTCTGACTAGACATTTTTCCAATCCCCACAACCTCTCAATCCTCTCCAAAACAGAAATTATGTGCCAAAGATAAAGCAACTTCAGCTGTTTCCACATTCTAGGACACTCAGAATCCAAAGGATTTTTTTTTAATCCCAGGAACTGACATTCACTGACCCTGAGTTCACTTAGCATCCCTTCCTCATCTCCCACAATACTGGCTTCAAGGTCATACTAGCAGACCAAAGACATGACACAGGCTTACATCAAAACTCACCCCATGCACTCCATACTCTCCACCTTCTTTCCAGTGCCATAGAGACCCTAGCTGCAAGCTGTAGAAGTTTGCTCAGGTCTCAACCAGAAAACTTAGTCACAGTCCTCCAAAGGTAAAATCCTAAGAGGGGCTAGAACCTAGAAATACCTATCCTGCAAAATCCTGAACTGCTGCTGCCAAGCCAGAGAACTAAGAAACAGAGGGAATGGGATGGTCACCAGGACTAGGAACTTGTGAAGCACTCCACCGAGTCTGAGGGAAAGAACACAGAATCCAGCTTGGTCTGGTTCTGATCACCCAAAAGTCAACTGTAGTAGAGACTTTAGCTTGTGAATCATGAATTGTCCAGTGTGGGAGGAGGCTAAGACACTTTGAGATCTAACTTTCACAGAAACAAAAGAAGGAAGGGAGTCAGGAAGTGAGTCATTAGGAAAGTAAAGGGGGAAAATGACTGAAAGTACCAAAAATTTCTGGAAAAAGAAGTCTCAAAGACCTTGAATATAAACAGATAAATCAACAGTAAAAACAGAAGAAATATGGCCTCCAGATCTAGTGAATGAGTTCGGGTATCTAAGAATAAATGCTGCAAAATGAAGGAAAATGATCTGACATATCATGGGACAGAGGACCACATGGAATTTGAGAAGAACATGAAACCACAACACATTCTTCCTGAGTGGTTTAATGAAGAAATGAGAATTATGAGAGCAGAATTGATGTCCTGCATAGCAAAAATAGTGAGCAGAATAGAAAAATGTGAATTTGCAATGGCAAATTGCCCTAAAGAAACAAGAGAGAACAATAAACTGATAATGCTAATACATAGACATGAAAGACAATCTAGAAGAAGAGAAGCAAAAAACAAGAACAATAAAAAAGAAAATATGCTCACCATGCAAAAAAAAAATACTAATCTTGAAAACAGGATGTGTATAGTAAGCCTAAGGATCACAAATCTTCCAGAGGCACATGACAGAACAACACATTAACACATAATCAAGGAAATAATAAGCAAGAACTGCCCAGAACTTCTGAGCATAGAAAATGAAACTCTAATTGAAAGAATTCACATATCACCTCAAAAAAAAAAAAAATCCCAAGGCTGCAAACTCCAAGATACAGAGTGATTAAATTTAACAACTCAATTTAGAATCAAGAATTTCTGCAAACCACCGGAATAAAGACCTTTGAATACAAAGGAAACGACACTGGAATAATACAAGACTATTCTGCACCTACTAGAAAAAAGGAGGAGGGGAATAGAATAACGTGTTCAAAGAGCATTAAAGCTCAGGATGTAGTCCAGGGTGACCTACCCAGCAAATCTGAGCTTAGCAATAAGGGACAAAAGATGGACATTCAATAATAAAGAAGAGTTTAAAACATCTTAGAAATAAAACCAGAACTCAAGAGATTATTTGCTTCTTAAACACCCAAACTACAGAATTTTAGGAGGCAGACAGCAAGAGCAATAGGGTGGCAACAGAATGAACAATAACAGGCTTCTTTCTAAAGGTGTGCAAGGAGACAAGAATGAAGGCAAAAATCTGATAGAAGTAAAAGTAAGAAGGTGGACAGGTAGTATTATAGACAGAACCTGGCAACCTATAGGTGAATACTTCTTTTATGGGACTACATTACAACATGAAAAAGGGGAGAAGAAAGCAGTAGGATCGAGAGGAATGAGTGATGCACCAGGGTCAAATCAAGGGCTAGCAATGAGGGCAAGGTGACTTTTGTGGTCTCCAAATGGGAAGTAGGTAAGGAGAGGAGAAGATTATAAATGGGGGAGAAAGGAAAGACCTCATTTTGGAGGAGGGATAGGTCTCCACTGATGAATGCACCTGTGGGTTAAGTAAGAGGAGGACCTCATACCAGAAAAGGCCTGGTGGATTTGATGTCTAAAAGCTCTACTTATCCTGGGTGGTAGAGAGCTGGAACCCCTGGGGGCATCTGGAACCTGGAGGAGGAGGACAGCATGGACACAGGATATTTTCAGGTAAATTTAGAGGGGGAGAAAGGTCAACAAGGGAGGGTATAGGTCAGTTTGGGGGATGGGAGGTGGCATATCATGGGAAAGTACCCTCTCTAATACCTCCAATAATTTGCATTGTCCTAAGAGTGAGGAAAAATGGAAAAGGAGAATCCATGTGGTAATCCCTATAATGCAGTAGCAGAAAGTGCCTAGAAGGCAGAGCCTGGGAAGAGTATCTTGGAAGCCTTAATTACCTGAGGAATACTGAGAAATGAGGGAAATCCCATGATAATAGGCATCATGAATCAGACAAAGACGGTCTAGAGTAAACAGAGAAAATAGAGAATGAGAGAATCCTTTGTGAAAAGGGTCACAAAAAATGAAATTAAAAAACTAATAAATAGGTGTAGCTGAAAAAGAGGAGAGAAGGAAATCTACTTGACTAAATGAGATAGAAAAAAGAGGGGAAGAAATATATAACCAGATAAATGCAGAAGAAAAGAACAAATAAAATCCTAAAGGAAAAGGGGTAACAAACAAGAAGAAGGAATTGGGGGAAGGGAAGAGAGCCAATGAAAAAAGGGTCACCATAAAAAAAGATTAAAGTAATTGAAGGAAGAAAATCTGTATAGCAGAATAGGGGGAAAAGCTTGAATAAGAAAAACTATTTTAGAGACAGATGGAGGAAAATATAAACCTAACTCAAAACTTTAAATATGAATGGATTAAACAATCCAATAAAATGAAAAAGAGTGACAGATTGGATTTAAAGAAAAAAACTAAATTTTATGATCTGTTGATTACTAGAAACAAATTTTTAAAACAAAAACATATACAATAATAAAACTGAGGGGATGGGAGGAAAATTACCAATCCAAATGTTTTTGCCATCAAAGCATAAACACATTCAAAAAATAAAAACAGATAAAGAAACTATTGTGCTAAAAGGAACCATAGACAACAAACCCAAATAATAATAAACTTAAACACTCCAAATGCCTTAGCAACCAATTTCATAAAAGAAACATCAGAACTTCAAGAAGACGTAATAACACAATAGTGACAAAAAATTCCAATATCTTTCTATCAGTTTTGGGTAAGTCTAACAGTAATATAAACAAAAGGGAAAATACGAAACTGAACAAATTGCTGGAGAAACTAGAGTTAAAAGACTTATGAAATCTTCTAAATGGGACAGCAAAGAAACATTCATGTTTCACAGCATCATATAAAACATTTACCAAAAAAAATGTATGAGGACATAGATATTGAAAACAAATATAATTAGTTCAAGTTCCACAAACAAAAAATACAGACCTAAGTGGAGACTTAACAATGAATTTTAAATAATCAGTGCATCAAAGAACAAATCATAAAAATAATTAATAACTATGTAAAAGAATTACAATAATGAAACAACATATGAAAATTTCTGGACCACAGCTAAAGCAATTCTCAAGAAAGAAATCATATTATTACAACCATACTTTAACAAAATAGAAAAAGAGGAGACTAATGAACTGGATATGCATTTAGAAATTAGAAAACCAACAGATAGTCCCTCCTAAAATAAGCATGAAAGAGGAGATATTAAAAATAGAGGGAATAGATAAATTGGAAATAAGATAAAAAATGGCAAGTAAAACTTTCTTTGAAAAGATGAATAAAATTGGTTAACCTTTAACTAACCTGGTTAAAAAGAAGAGAGAAAAAATTAATCAACAAAATAGCAAATAAGCAAGGTGAAATCACAGTAAAACCAGAAGAAATGAAAAGAACAATCAAAACCTATTATGAAGAGTTATATGTCAACAAAACAGAGAACACAAAAGAAATAGAGGAATATCTTCAAAAATACAAAATACCTAAACTATCAAAAGACAAGATAGAGAGCCTACATGGCCCATTTCTAGAAAAGGAAATAGATCTAACTACAAAGTAACAACCAAAGAAAAACACGCCTAAGCCTATTGGATTCACAGAAAAATTCTACCAAACCTTTAAAGAAGAGTTAATAGCCATACTTCAAAAATTATCTTCAAAAATTGAGAAAGAAAGAACCCTATTAGAATCCTTTCATAAGAGATATAATCCTAATATCTAAACTGGATAAAAATAACATGTGGGAAGAAAACATGGGCCAATATAATGTATGAACATTGAGTAAAAAAATTTTTTTTGCTTTTTGGAGGGCAATTGGGGTTAAGTAACTTGCCCAAGGTCATACGGCTAGGTTGTGTGGTGTGTGTGTGTGTGTGTGTGTGTGTGTGTGTGTGTGTGTGTGTGTGTGTTAAGTGTCTGAGGCTGGATCCAAACTCAAGTCCTCCTGACTCCGGGGTTGGCACTCTACTCACTAGCCGCCCCGAGTAAAAAATTTTAAACAAAATCTCAACAAACTACAGTGGATTATTCAAGAAATCATTTATTATGATAAAATGTTATTTATACTAGAGATGTAAGGAGGTTCAATATTTGAAAGACAAATGGTATAATTAATTATATTAAAAAAAACAATATGGGGCAGCTAGGTGGTGCAATGAATAGAGCACTGGCCCTGGAGTCAGGAAGACTTGAGTTCAAATGTGACCTCAGATACTTAACACTTACCAGCCATGTGACCTTGGGCAATTCACTTAATTCCAATTGCCCTGCTTTCCCCCCTCCAAAAAAAAAAAAGGCAAAAAAAACAAACAACATATCCAAAACCACTTGACCATCTCAATGGATGCCAAAGGGGGAGGGAGAAGCCTTTGACAAAATATAACACTCTTTTATACTAAAAACCCTACAAAGTATAGGTATATGGAGATTTTTTTTGAATATACTAAAAAGCATTAGTCAAAAACCAAAAGCAAGCATCATATACAACAGGGATATATAGAACCTTCTCCAGTAAACATGGGAGTAAAAGAAGGATGCCCAGTCTCCCCACTCTTATTATATACGGACCTGAAAATGCTAGCAACAGGAGCATGCCAAGAAAAGGGAATCAAAAAATAAAGGTAGTTGAGTGGAGATCAAACTATCCCTGTTTGCTGATAATATGATGGTTTACTGTTAAAATTCCATGGAGTCAACAAAGATACTGAAATAATTAATAGCCTCAGCACATTTGAAGGCTACAAAATAAATCCTAAAAAATACATATGTTATATAATATATTTCCATATAATAAATAAATTTCTATATAATAAAAATTATATAGAATTATAAAATTATAAATTAAAATATATAAAAATTTTATATACTCTATATAATATATATTATATATAAAATTATATATCATATATAAATTATGTATTACTTATAAAATTATATAGAGAGAAATAAAAAATTTCTATATAATAATAACCATTAATAATAAGAACAATGTGAATCAAAACAATTCTGTTTTTCCTCACACCCTAAAAATTGACTAAAATGACCAAAAAAATGTCAATAGTCAAATTTTGAAGAGGTTGAGAAAAGATAGACACATTAATGTATTGTTAGTGAAGCTGCGAAGTGTTACCACTATTTTGGGAAGCAATTTGGAAATATGCAAATAAAGTGACTAAAATGTCCATAACCTTCGAACAAGAGACTCCATTACTGAGTTTATGCTCCAAAGAAGCCATCAATAAGAAAAAAGTCCAAATATACTCCAAAATAATTATAGCAGTACTTTTAGTGATAGTTAAGAATTGGAAACAAAGTAGATGCTATCAGTTGGGGAATGGCTAAACAAATTGTGGTATATGAATAAAATGGAATATACTGTGCTGTAAGAAATAATGCATTCTTTGACTACAGAGAAGCAGAGAAAGATCTATATAAATAGGTATAGAGTGAAGTAAGTGGAACCAAGAATACATACAGCAACAATGATACAAATGGAAAGAACAATGACACACCAAAAAAAAAAAAAATCAAAAGTAAATGGAACAAAATTATAAATATCAAGTGGGATTTGAATGAAGAAATTTGAGAAAATAACTCCGACCTATACTTCATGGAGGGGGTGGAGATCTACAGGTATTATACATTGCATACTTTCAGATTTTTTTCAAGCTATTGATCAGTTGTGCTGACTTTTTTTCTCCCTAAAAAAATACTATTCAACAAAGGAGATGGATATGTCCCTCTTTGGGAGAGTAAGGGGAAGTATTGTAAGAAACAGAAAATATCGATAAAAACATTAAGAAAAAAAATTCCTGCCTGTACCCAAGAGACTTAAATCAGAAACTCTTCTTACTAAATTTTCCACCCAGTGTTTTAGAGTATATATGTGTTTGTGTATGTGTGTATCTGTGTCTGTGTATACATATAGATACATATGCTTATATATGTATGTAATGTGTATTTTTTCTGGCACTGCCATGTGACTTCAAGGTCACTGACGTCCAGTCCCAATACTGTATATCTTTCTGGGGATTTAGGAAGGATTCACTATTATCAGGAATCCCACTCAATGCAAAAGCTCTTTTCAGAATACCTTCCCCTATACGTCATATCCCTCCAAAGAGTGTCCAACAATGTCTAAAATCTTTTCAGAGTTATCATCATCTCAGACCTTGATGACAATCCATAACTTGTACTTTTAATGGCCCTAGTACTTGAATTCATCCTCAACCCATAATTATGCAGTGTTCCACTATCATTTTAAAAGCTAGCGTTATGTAAGCATCTGCCTTAATATGTATAAGGGTCTATCTAAATTTAACACTTCTAGTGCAAAAAGTCTAGCATAAAGTAAAAATTAATAATCCTGACCCAGCAATGCCACTTCTAGAGTTGTATCCCAAAGAGATCATAGAAGTGGGAGAAAGACCTGTATATACAAAAATGTTTATAGCAACTCTTTTTGTGGTGGCAAAGAAATGGGAATTAAGGGGATGCCCATCAACTGGGGAATGGCCGAACAAGTTGTGGCATATGAATGTAATGGAATACTATTGTGCTATAAGAAATAAGGAGCAGATGAACTTCATATTTACCTGGAGAGACTTATACAAACTAATGCTGAGTGAGAAGAGCAGAACCAGGAGAAATTTGTACACAATTACAGACACAATGTTTGTGTGACAACCACCTTTGATAGACTGGACTCTTCTCAGCAATGCAAGGTTATAAGACAAAGACTCATGATGGAAAGAGATGTCTACATTCAGAGAAAGAACTAGAAAGAACAGAGTTTGAATGCAGATTGAAGCAAACTACCTGCTCTCTTTCTTTTTCTTGTTTGGTTTTGTTTTCTCTTTCCCATTGGTCATTCCATGGGTTACAATCTTTCTTTACAACCTGACTAGTGTCTAATGTGAAAGTATTTGCAGATCCTATACTTGAGTGCATGGGTGGGGGAGAGGAGAAGGAAGGGGAAAAAATTTGAAACTCAGGGGATTGTGGAACTGAATCTTGTAAATTAAAAGTAAACAAACAAATTAATAAAGACCAAAAAAATTACAGCAATCTTAGGAAACTTGTTTGGAACATAAAAAAATTAATAATCCTGAATAAGTATATATGTGTGTGTGTACATGTATATCTCATTTGATACAATTTTGAGAAGCCTGTCCTTGCCTTTTTTTTTTTTTTTTTTTGCTTTTTGGAGGGGGGTGGGGGGAAGGCAGGGCAATTGGAGTTAAATGACTTGCCCAAGGTCACACAGCTAATAAGTGTTAAGTGTCTGAGGCCAGATTTTAACTCAAATGCTCCTGACTCCAGAGCCAGTGCTCTATTCACTGTGCCACCAAGCCACCCCAGTCCTTGCCTTTTTAGAGCAGGGAGTCAAGAGGAAAAAAAAATAAAATAAAACAATCCCAGACATGTCCCCAAAAGTTTATCTATGAGCTACAACTTTGAGAGATTTAGCCTGATTCATGCATTGCTTGTAGTAAATATACCCAGGCACTGTCCTAGGCTCCCATTTCCCCCCTCATCTAGTTCTGAGATTGTAGATATCTTAAGAAGGTGTGAAATTCCATTGACAAGGTTAATTTCTTCAGGAGATATGAATGCCTTATCTTTTCCTGGCTCCTTGTTACGTTTCATTGATGCCAAGTAATTGATTCACACGTCTGAGCTACATCCTTAAATTTGGTATTTTAAAAAAGAGTCTGAAGAAAATTTTAGAGCCACACAGAGAGGCATGGTCTCTTTTGCCTGGAGAGAAATCTGAGTACCTGAATAAGTCTTATGGAAAACAATGCAGGGACAGCTAGATGGCACAGTGAATAGAGCACCAGCTCTGGAGTCAGGAGGATCCAAGTTCAAATCCAGCCTCTCAGACACTTAACACAAAAACTAGCCATGTGACATTGGACAAGTCCTTAACCCCAATTGCCCTGCCCTCCCCCCTCCAAAAAGAAAAAGAAAAAGGAAAAGGGGAAAAAAGAAAGTGATGCACCCACAGGATGGGCATTGAATGGAATCAGAGGCAATCTCAGAAGTTTTTATACCCAGCTGGAGTTACAGAAAGGTAACCACCAAAAGGGAAGGGCTATGAGGGTTTTAACATGTTGTATAAGTGAAACATCCTCAATGCCAAAAACAAAGTCTTCAACAGTGAGGAAAATAAAGACCTAGAATGATGACCAAATATATTCATTAAATGAAAGTTGAAGATTCTGCCTCTCCAGTAGCCCAGGATATCTCAGGTCTAGGTCCAGCCCCTCTAGATCACATGGACCTACTGGCATTACTTCTTCTGAGGCAGGTATCAGCAAGTATCCTCACTTATAACATGCAAGGTTAATAAGCTTAAGTAGAAATATTCAGAGTCAAACCAAAGAACCAGCCTAAAATGCATGGAGCTAATCAGGATCAGGCATCATGTATAGAAATAGAAGATATAACCTTTGCCAATGAGGAGTCTATGATATAGTTGGGGAAACAAGACAAATATAAATAAACTAAGAAGAGTAGTGTGAGACATATCCCCTCCTAGGAGACAGGAAACCTAGGTTTGAGCCCTACTGTTACCACCATCTAGTTAGATAACCTGAGTTAGATAACCAAGTCATTTTTCTCTCTTTAGATAAAAGAGGAGGAAGTCGGGTTAACCTCCAGGGCTATGAGAGGAGGAAGTCGGGCTAACCTCCTTCAAAGATCTGGCTCATGGACCACTCCTGAAAGCCTCCTTGATCTCCCCCAGGTGCTTGTGTCCACCAGAATCACTCTGAATTTCCTTTGTATCTATTTGCATTTCTTTGTATATAGTTTCAGTAAAACACAAGCTCCTTGAAAGAAAGGGCTGTTCGATTTTGTCTTTCTTTACCTGTCCTGTGGCTAGTGTAAAGTTTGATACATAGTAAACATTTAATAAATACCTCAAAATTAACTGACCAGATGATCACTAAGGTACTTTCCAACTCAACAGTCTAAATTCTATGTTTTACAACCAACATAAAAATGATTGTGAAATAGTAGTAGAATGCAGTGGACTTGTAAAAGCACTGAGGAGGGAGAAGGGGGTGTGGCAACTCACCTTTCCCCAACAAGGATAGCAAGTGCAGCAGAGAAGATGATGAACAACTGAAAACAATTTTAATAGGGACACCAAAGGCAGAAGCTGAAATGAGGTTTCCCCTCCTGGATTCATGGGGAGGAGTGAAAGTATGAAGTGAGAGTATGAAGATTGTTCTTTATCACTGTAGCTCACCCATGATGTTGAAGCATTGGCAAAAGTAAATAGATTGAAGATGGAACCAAGATGTTAGAGTAGCATGTATAAGTATAGAAAACTACACACACACACACACACACACACACACACACAAACACCTTTTCTTCTTAAAAAACACACCAGATCAAATCCTGATTGGAAAATCCAAGAAAAAAAAAGTCATTTTTCTAGCCCAGGCTGGCAAAGGCCAAGACACAGAGGTAGTAGACATTGGGGATGGATAGCATCTAGTTAGGAATGGTGGCATGAAGCACTGCAGTGCAGTTAGAGGTGTACACTAGTTCTAGAAGAAGTCCCAGACCTAGTAGAGATGGGCCTAAATTCATGCAGGGTGCAGGATTGGTACAAACTGGCAGCAGTGTTGCTCAATACTAAATTCCAGGTCATATATCCATTGTAGACTGGGAAGGAAACTGGAACCTAGGCATGGGAGCACCAGGTGAGGCGCAGTCTGGCCATAGTGTGTGTACCAAGCAAGAAACAAGTTCAGTGGTAAGCAGAAACTGTATGGTTCTGAATCCAGGAACTAAGCAGGGTCTCAGTGCCAATTTCCAGTCCAATCTAAAGACTGCAGCAGAATATGCAGGCCAGGAATCCCAGACCAAAGTGAAGCCTGAAGTTGTATCATTCTTAAATAACAGAGATCTCCAGCTGACTAATGGTTTCTTTTTTCCTCCCTAAAAAAGATTATTTGATATATGTGACAAAGATCTCACTCTCAGAGAAAGTAAGAGAAAGTGATGTAAGAAACAGAAAATAAAAATAAAACTTATTTCTAAAAAAAAAGGAAAGATTGTGTCCAGTGACTGAGTCTAACAACTATCTAATGAAATTCCAAATGGGGCAAGCCTACAAGCATGTTGCTCAGTCCCAAAACTAGGTCAGGAACTTGCAGAGTTCAGAGCATGAGAGTAGAAATCAGACTTTTCCCTAGATGACTTGAAGTCTGAGGATGCCCTGTCTGAGTTGACCCTGTGATTCTGGAACAATACAACACTTTAAGAAAATAGCAGGGGTGGCTAGGTGGCGCAGTGAGTAGAGCGCCGGCCCTGGAGTCAGAAGGACCTGAGTTCAGATCTGGCCTCAGACACTTAACACACACAAACAAAAACCTAGCCGTTTGACCTTGGGCAAGTTACTTAACCCCAATTACCCTAAAAGGGGCGGCTAGGTGGCGCAGTGAGTAAGAGCGCCAGCCTCAGAGTTGGGATGACCCGAGATCAAATCCAGCCTCAGAAAATGAGCACCCACACATAAATAATGACTAGCCATGTAACCTTGAGCAAGCTACTTAACCCCAATTGCTTAAAAATATAAAAAATAAATAAAAAGAAAAATAGCAGCAGTCAGACAAGTTCAGATATCCTTTCCAAAAGTGTGCAGAGCTTAACCCTCATGTAAAGTCTAAAGTCAGGAAGTAGTCAGCAAGTATGAGCAAACAAAAAAGAATCCCACCATAAAAGGCTAATACAGTGACAGATGTTAAGACACAAACCCAGAAGAATGATTCCAAAACATCTATTAAAAAGCCTTAAAGAAAAACACAACTGTGGCATGAGTTCAAGTAGAATTTTGGAAGAGATAAAGTAATAGGTTTTTTAAGAGTTTAAAATATTTTTATAAATGAAATAAGAGTTCTAGTAGAAAAAAAAGAAAAGAAATGAAAGCTATGAAAGAAAGAATTGGAAAAAGAACTTACACCTCAGCACATGAGGTACAAAACTTTGCCCAAGCAATAACATCTCTGAAAATTGTTGTTGTTGTTGCTGAAAATTAGAATGCACAAGTAGAAACTAATGATTCCTTGAGACAAGAAACAATTAAAACAAAATCAAATGACTGAAAAAAATGTAAGTTACCTCATAGCAAAAAGAGTAAAAAAACCTGATCTGGGAAACTGACCAAGGAGTGATATTTAAAGCTAATTAGACTACCTCAAAGCCATAACTAAAAAATTAGCCTAGACATCATATTTTGAGAAATCTTCAAAGAAAACTGTACTGATCTTCTAGAACTAGAAGGAAAAATAGAAATAGAAAGAATCCACTGGTTACCTCCTGAGAGAAATTCCAAAATGAAAACCCTCAAGAACATAATAGATAAAATCTAGAACTTTTGGATAAAAGAAAAAATAGTGTAAACAGAAGATAGAACTCAAGTAATGAGGACTCAGGACCACATAAGATATAATAGCCATTACTATAAAGAAGTTGAGAGCTTGAAATGCAATATTCCAGAAAGCAAAAGATTTAGGATTACTACCAAGAATAACTTATCTAGAAAAACTGAGTATAATTCTGCAGGTAAGAAATGGCCTTTTAGTGAAATAGAGAACTTCAAATCATTTCTGATTTAAAAAAATTTAAAAACAGAGCTGAATAGAAACTTTGAACGTCAAACAGAAGTCAAGTGAAACATACGAAAATAAGCATGAGTGAACAATCATAAGGGAATAAACAAGGATAAGGTGTTTATAATTCTAAAATGGGGAAATAATACATGTCTCCTCAGAATCCTACCATCATCAGCAATCATGGAGGGCCACCCCCACCCCCCTAACCCCCCCACCCCGCATCTAATTAGATCAAGAACCTGGAAGTTGTTCTGTTATGTCTTGATCTTAAAAGAAGAATGGAAAAGGAGTTGAAGGAATATACTAGCAAAGGGAAAATGAGAAAATGGATGGCAAAAATTGTCTCACATCATCGGAATGTTCAAATAGAAATTTATACATACAATAAGGAAGAGATAGGGGGAGCAGATGACCCTTGAACCTCATTTGAACTGGTCATAGGTTGGAACACAAACACACATTTAGTATAAAAACACATTTTAATAAATAAACAGGTAGAAAAGCAGAGAATGTAGAGGGGGAAATAAAAGAAGGAGAGTAAATTTAAGGGAGGGATTAGTAAGCAAAATAAACTCTAAGGATATACAAAAGTATTTATTTCAAAAATACTCTTTTCGTTGTCTGATTTGGGTGACCATGTACCCCACCAGTCCCGCGGTGTTCCGCGGTAATAAAATCCACTTTCTAAATTTAATCTTGGGGATCTTCTGTCTCGCTTTTATTAAGGTACAACATTTGGAGGCCCCGGCGAGATTCAGGGTGTTCCATGTCTCCCCAAAGATCCCCAAGTAAGAAGAGCTCTCAGCCTCTGGAGGACCTCCAGTTTGCGGGTTCCTTCAGGGTCTGCAGGCGATTCAGAAAAAAAACTGCTTCCCTCAGCTCTCCTGATCCCGATCCCGAGTTCCGACTCAGCTTACCTGTTTCAACCTGGGGATTCTGTGCTGGTAAAAAGAAATTCATGGTTTGGAGCCAAGGTGGAAGGAACCACACGTCATGATCCCCACTACACCTACTGCTGTCAAAGTGGACTCTATTCCCACATGACTCCATTGCACCAGAGTGAAGCCTGCTGTCACCTCAGAATGGAAAACAGAAGTCCATGAGCACCCCCTAAAGCTAAGACTCTGATCCTCTCCCTGATTCCCCTTTTACCTCCTTGTGCGGTCCCCCACAATCCCCATACCCCCAGACCAAGCTATACCTGGGTGTTAACCACAGGAAATGGACAATCCTGGACTTTTCCAGAACTGGAGCATACAGCTCCCCCTCAACTCCCTGTTCGCCACAACTGGACTATTTGGGGGCCCACTGGTAGATGCAGGTTACCTACTCTGTCCAGATACAGGATGTCCGTACACCTGTACTTGTGTCACAGCTTACCACCTCCCCTCTCCCTGTGCTACTAGGCAGGCGGTAGTGAGGGATTGGACCCATTGTTCCGAATCCATACAATCGCATCTGACGCCGCCTGGGGAACCCCGGTTTCTCAAGACCTGGGAATCATAGTCCCTGAAGGGGAGGAGGGAGCACAGGTGGGAAAGACCTCAGTATTGACTATAATCAAAAAGCCTTCTGTGCCCCTCCCCCATTGTCATCCCATTGCTTAGCTATCCCTGCCCCCATAGGGAACCCCAATGTCCAAATCACAATACCAGCTGTCACCACATGGGCCCCTGTCAGGTCATATGCTCCCCCCATCTTCAAAGGTTCAGGAATCTCACAATTATCAGGTCCCCTTAATTACCCTTCTGTCAGTTGTTCATAAAACACTTAACAGCTCTAACCACTTGTTGGGAAAAGATTTCTGGATTTGTGTTGAGCCCTAGCCTCCTTACTAATAGGGGTGGCACTAAATGCCTCAGTCACCCCTATTTCCAACACAGAATTGTGATTGGGACCATCCAAGGCTCTCTCTTGGGGATGTACAGGGAATAGGTTTCTGCCTCATATCATCCAGCACCCCTTTATTCAGCTCTCAGTATAGCTCAATTTGTGAAAAAACCCACATGATTTAGGCCTCTAGCTCAGACTACTTCCCTGCCTCTCTAGGAGCCTGGTGGGCATGCCATGATGGCCTTACCCAGTATGTCTCTGCTACAGTGTTCCTCAGACAACAACACACTGAGGGCCCCCTGTGTATCCTAGTGGCCATAATTCCCCGAGTCACCCTTCTCCCAGGTGAACAAGGTTGGCAGTACTTTTCCCAGAAAGGCAACTGAGCCACCACCTAAGGCAGGCAGTACCACTCCTTATTCCCATCTCAGTGGGCTTGGGCCTTGTGGGTTCTGCAGCAACTGGGATGGCAGCCTTGATTAAGGGGGAGGCCAACTATCAGGCCTTAAGTACACAGGTAAATATTGACCTCTCCCACATAGAGCAGTCCATCTCAGCCCTGGAAAGACAGGTGGACGGAGGTGGTTCTTCAGAACCCAGAGGCCTTGACCTTCTTAAACAGGGTGGCCTGTGTGCAGTCCTTGGTGAGGCTTGTTGCTTCTGTGCAACAAGTCTGGAGTGGTGAGGGAGAGTCTGAAATTGGTAAGCCAGAATATTGCTAATGGACAGAGGGAGCTGGAAAATTCTGAGAATGAGTATCAGTCCCTGTTCCCCTGGAACATCCCCCTAACTCACTAAATTGATATCAGCCTTGGTATTGGTATTAGTATTAGCCTCTCCTCATGATCATAGCCCTAATTGTAGGACCTTATCTCATTGTCTTCTACAATTCGTTAATTCCAGTGCTAATGTTAATTATCAGGGATTCCCCCCCCCCATCCTTTAGAAACAGAATTGGGTAATCTAGATGTGACCCCTAGATGTGAACCCAGCTATGTCAAAGGTTTGACATACCTACAAGAAAGTAGGGAATGTTGGACCCAGTTCCACTCTGCCCTTCCCCCATTGATTTGTCACTTTGCCCTTCCCAAACAGACACAAATCCACTCACCCTTTCCTTGATTTGTAAAACAGGCAGCCCAACCTCTCCTTCATTGATTTGTAAAACAGAGAACTCCACCTTGCTTAATCTGTAAACAGGCAGAACCCCCACCCCTTGCTTACCCTTGATTAATCTGGGTGGGAGTCCCAGCCTAGGGTTTGGCCCCTGCATGAAATTCAAATGTATACTGACCAATCACTGATTGTAGTTTCAAGTGTACACTGACCAATCATGGGAGTGTCAGCTTACATCACTGTAATCACAGCTTATGTAACCTGGCTATGGAACCTCTATAAAACCTGTACACTGTCTGTGCCAAAGTGCTGTCTGATTTGGGTGACCATGTACCCCGACAGTCCCGCGGTATTAAATCCACTTTCTAAATTAAAAAAAAAAAAAATACTCTTTTCACAGTGACAGAGGCCTGAAAACTGGAAGGAGGGAGTGTCTATCACTTGGGGAATAGTTGAGCTGGTAGTGGCAAATGAATGTAATAGAATACTGTAGTGCTGAACAAAATGATGAAGGGGGTAGTCTTGGAGGGGCATGGGAGGATTTGTGTGAACTGATGTAGAATGGGATGAAACAGTACCAGGAGAACAATTGATACAATGACAACATCACTGTAAAGACAAACAACTTTGAAGGACTTAGGAACTCTCTGCTGTAAGGAACAATGAAGAAACATGCTATCCACTTACTGATAGAAAGTCTGCCAAATGAAACGTATTTTTTTATTCTAATATATTGTCTCCAATTTCATGTTAAAACAATTTTTAACATTTGGGGTTTTTTAAAGTTTTGAGTTCCAAATTCTCTCCCTCTCTCCTTTCCCTTTCCCCTCCCTGAGATGGTAAGCAATCCAATATAGGTTACACATGTGAAATCATGTAAAACATTTCCATATTACTCATTAAATATAAGAAACTCAAATAAAACAAAGAAAGTGAAAAATAGCATGCTTCAGTCTGTAATCAAACAATATCAATTCTTTTTCTGGAGGCAGATAGTATGCTTCATCATGAGTTCTTTGGGACTCACTTGGATCATTGAATTACTGAGAATAGCTGTCATTACAATTCATCATATAATATTGGTGTTATTGTGTACAACATTCTCCTGGTTCTGTTCACTTTGCATCAGTTCATTTAAGTCTTTTCAGGTTTTTCTGAAATTATCCTGCTTGTTATTTCTTATAGCACAATAACATTCCAACACAATCACATACCACAGCTTAACCATGACCCAATTGATGGGCATGCCTTCGATTTCCAATTCTCAGCCATCACAAAAAGAGACATAATTTTTTGGACATTAACAATGCATAAATTTGCTTTGCTTGACTATATGTGTTGGTAACAGAGGAGAGAAAGCATTGAATGGCAACAGAGTGACTACCAAATATAGTACAAACTCTGATGATCGATCAATGAGCATTATTAAATATATACTGTATACTAGGTACTCGGAATACAAGTACAAAGAATAAGGCAATGTCTTGTCACAAGGAATTTACATTCTAACAAGGAAGACAAGTACACATATAAGTATATACAGGATAAATATAAATAGAATAAATACATAATAGTTAAATGCAAGGTAGTTTAGGAGGGAGGGTACTAACAGTTTGAGACATCAGGAAAGGCATCATGTAGGAGACAATGTTTAAGCTAGTCTTGAAGGAAGAGAGGGATTCTGTGATGCAGAGCCCAGCCCTAATAGAGGCTGTAAGAATGAACAAACAAAAATAAAAGAAATCCCATCATAAAAAGGTATTATGATAGCCATAAATCCCACAATAAAGAGCTATTGTAGTAGAATGCCTTCCTCCTGAATGAAGGGCATTCAATAAAGAAAGAAGCAAGGAGGGAGTGCATTCCAGGCACCAAGAGGCACCTTTTCTTATAAAATACACTCCTTCCTTTGTTCTTCCTCTCTGTACTTTTATTGTAAGGCTTAACTTTCTCTGTGAAACCTTCCCCTGATGCCCTCCCTCCCTCTGCAGTTGGTAGTGTTTGGTCTCCCTCTTTGAAATACCTTCTATTTACTCATCTGTGTATATGTTGTACATAGTAGAGTGTAAGATAATAAGGGTTACTGTTCATTTCTGCCTTTATATCCCCAGCACTTAGCATAGTGCCTTGCATATAGTAAGGGCTTAATAAGTGTTTATTGAGTTGAATTGAACAAGAATCAGAACTCCTCTCTCTGCTGAAGGAGTGACTCATAAATACAAGTAAAGTTTGTAATATTAACACTTATTAGAGTCATTCATTGATGTTTAATTCTTGGTCAAAAGGAGTAAGAATGGAAAAGCTCAATTCTGTGGCTGAAATCATGAAAAAGGGATGCCAAGGAGAGAAGCATAGGAATACTTCCCATCATACCCAAAGCAGAAGATAATGTGTTGCAATCAACAAGGATTACCTAAACTCCCTCGGGGGAATTGTGGCTAGAAAGATTCTTAAACTCTAAATTCTAGAAAAACATTTTGGCTGACAGTTCTGAATTTGGAATAGGTACAAACTTGGATTTGAATCCCACCTCTGATGCTCACTAGTGGTGTGAACACAGGAAAGTCACCTCCTCTCTCTGGTCCTTGGGTTCCTCATCTTTAAAAAGGAAGTAATAGCTGGCACATGTACCTCACACAACTGTTGTGAGATTTTAATGAGATAATGTATGGAAAACATTATATAAATGCCATCTACTATTAGCCTAGGCAAGGGAGACAACACCTAAACCATAGCTGACAAATGAAAATTTAACCTATTGCTAAAACTTCATCTAGAGAGGATGACATCATGGTGTACTGGAAATAACACATGATTAGGATGTCTAAGACGTGAATTTTAATCCCATCTTGGCAACAAATTAGCTGTGGGACTCTGGATAAATCACTTCGGGGGCAGCTAGGTGGCACAATGAGTAGAGCACTGGCCCTGGAGTCAGGAGGACCTGAGTTAAAATCTGGCCTCAGACACTTAACACTTACTAGCCATGTGACCTTGGGCAAGTCACTTAACCACAATTGCCCTGCCTTCCCCCTTCTAAAAAAAAAAGGGAGAAATCACTTCACCTGCCTGAGCCTCAGTTGCCTCCACTGTAAAACCAGAGGGTTAAATCTGATCATCTCTTTAGTCCCTTCCAGCTCTGATATTCCAAGGAGATTGTTCTTTCTTCTAACCACCCATTCTAGTATCTGACAACACAATACCAAGCTGTTCTTCCTTGCCTTGATCACTATCCCTCCCTCTGCAAGTCAAAACACATTTCATCTCATTTCTTCTTCCCCAAAGAGGACAAGAGTTACAAACTTTTTATGATGACCTTTTACAGGTTGGAAAGCCATGATTGAGTCACTTCTTCACCAAAAGGTCAAATGATGATCCAATAGGTTAAAAAACATCATGATGAGAACACAATCAGATTCTCTCCTCTCCTGACCCCATGGAAAGCAAGCATCAGCAGCCCTTGCTTATAATCTGACCTTTCATGTTGCCTGCAGTGCTCAAATTGGGAAGATGGATGAATATACAGGTGGTGTTAGCACAAAACTTTTTCTTTAGGCATCTGGCACAAAAACAATCAGAATGGAAGGGGGTGATGATGTGTAGTGCCCAGAGTCCTGGAGGCAGGGTAGGCAGGGAGAGAAGGAAAGGACCCTCATTCCTTCCTCAGGTCATTCTCTTCAGGAATGCCATCTGGCAGGCAGCCTGAGGGAGAGAGCTTCTCTGGCCAGCAAAATGCATTCAATAATGACGACACTTTACCCAGGTTGCTAGCTTCCCAAATTGGGAGCAGCTGGAGCACCAGTTTCTGCCCAGGAGGGCCTTTCCTTTCAAGATAATGCATGGAACAGTGTGAAGATGCTTGTTGGATAAGCATTTGTGATCAAGGAGTTTCAGTTCTAAGGAGGTTATGTTGACCTCATTTCCTTCCGAACTCAAATGTAAAAAGGTTTTTTTAAGAGCTATTGTGTTGCTGAAGACTTAATACATGATTTGTTATTGATTTCAATACTTATACTTTATTTTCCTATGATAACTTGACTAGCTATATGTGTTTTTCATATATGGCCTCTCTGTTAATTCAGCAAACATTTATTATATGCTAGGCAGTGAGAATACAAAACCAAAACAAAATAGTCCTTGTCCTCAAGGAACTTATATTCTATTGGTGGAAAACAACACTTATGCATGTAAGTAAATACAAAATACAAAATACAAAATACAGGCAAAATAATTTTGATAGAATAAGGGAAGGACACAGGTCTCTTAAGAAAGGCAGTTTGTTAATGATAGGAGTTCCAAAGGGGACAATGGAAATGTCAGGATAAATGGGATCAAGTTAGACAATCATTTTGTTACCAAGGCATTGTGCCATGCTAAATAGCTACACTGAGTAGGATGGTTTGTGCTTCCCTTTCCCCTCCTCACCATAACCATGGCCAAGTATTGTTAGTATCAAGCCCTGACACAGCTCACTACTCATCTTGGTGGTCTTTAGAGCTCATGTGTAGCCCCCAAGTCCCAGCACTCTGGAGGAGAAAGTGAGACTGGTCAGACTTTGCATAGCTCTGCCTCACTTCAATTCAATTCACTTACAAGTCAAGACATCACCCTGCTGATGTCATTGGTGAGAACGAAGGAGCAATAACAACAGATCTCGTGTCTATTATCTTACTGTATGCCAGTGATCCAATCACTTAACCTCTCAAAAGTTTCCTCATTTATAAAACAGGAATAATAATACCTAATAAAGTCACTGTCTCATAAGACTGTTATAAAGCTCAAATAATGAAGTACTTCATGTACCTTAAAGTTCTATATAAAGTCAGCTGTCACTGTTCTCTCTTGTTTGAATAATGTAAAGCACTTTTGGAGGGGGAATAAGGAAGGAAAAAGGAGAATAGGAAACCAAAATTTCCCCCAATTGGTGAGTCTTACAGGGTCACGTTTGGTTATTCTAAAACTAACATTGAAAATTTGCAGTATTACCTGTAATGTCTTTCCCCAAGCAAGTCTACAACTGCCTTAGCTCTACGGGAGAACAATCAGGGATCAGAGGATTTGTTTAGGAATGGACTTTCTCTCCCCCCCCCCCCCACCACTTTCTAAGAGATCCTGAACAGACCTGAGCATATGAGTAGAGAGAAATCTACAAATGAGTTCAAGAGAAAGGCTGAGGCTATTAATTCAAAATTCGAGTTGCAGCTGCTCCCTACCTCTGTCCTGGGAGAAGGGGAACAGAGCTTATCTTCCACCACAACCCTCATTCTTCAAGCTGATTGGATGAAAGTGTCACATAAACATGCCAACACCCTAAATGGAAGCAGCTGGTGGCTGGGGGGGGGTCAGTGGCTCCTGGAAAACTATTCACTCAGTCTTGATTAAGCTGTTCTTTGGCAGATGGGAAGTGTTAGGTGTTAAATGTTCAGTGAAGATTAACATTGTTGACTTGATTCCTTCTATGAGCTGTTGCACAGTCAATATGGCTGTTATGTTAATGGTTTCCACACCTGGGGCCTTCTCCAGCACATCCTCACAAATGAGTGCCTCTTCATGTGTGTTTTATGACTGTTGTAACTAATGATTACAAATGCATTTATATATTTGGATCACCTGGGAGATAAGAAATAAGCCACATAAGAGCAGGTGTCTGGGTCTAACTTGTAACATTCACACCACTGACTTAGCAGGTCCTCAGTACTGAAACCCTGTAAAGTGCCAGGTTTTATCCATTACTATCATGGATAAATACACACACATACATAAGGAGTATGTGGGAATAGATCCATTCCCCTCCCCTCAACTTACAGATTGTATTATCTCAAACAAACTCACCCTAGAATTAAGGTATTCTGAGGACCTACATCTGTTCAAAACCATTGCTCATTAGCCTTCATTGATGTGTTCAGCTTTATTAGTCAACCAAACACAATTAATTCAAAGTAAAGGCATCTAATGAAAACACATAGTAAGAAACATTTTCCACACAAACCAGGGACACACTTTTCCACACATACTTACGCCATCAGTGGAAAGAGGGTATAAATGTAGGGGACGAAAATGGTGACACATACAGCCAGGAAAACAATAGGCTGGGGTACAAGCCTGAAGGGACTCACACCTCAAGTGCTGGATCATCGCTAGCACCTTCTGGGGACATTTCCACACAGGTAACATCTCAGTGCACCAGGACTACAAATTACAAAATCTGCATGGGAAGGGGTTGGCTCACTGGGCATTGCCTCCACCTATAAAATTATAGGTCTTTACCAAAAAAATAAAGTTAAAATGTCCATTTTCTATTTCCTGGCAGAGCTGATTTTATTTTAGTTGGTACTTAATTGTTATGCTGTAGACTTCTTTTTCTAATATTCTGGGATACATTCCATACCTCATCCTTTATTCCTATTTCTAATAATGCAGTTTCTGACAATGTACTGTATTGTTGGAATTCATAATCATTTTCCTTTTCTGGATTTCAGTTGTGTCATCTTTTAAAGAATGAGGATGAACCAAATTATCTCTAACCCCTTTCTAGCTCCAAACCTTACTGTCCTGTGATATTTAGTGATGACCCTATGATCTCTATGAAAGACAAGATTCATCTCTTCTATCGGATTGTATCTTCTGTGGCACCCAGTACAGTGCCTTATATGGAACAGGCCCTAAATCAACTCTTGTTACTTGACTAAAATGTGGTGAAACTTTATTAATTACAACTTCACTAATTCAAAAGTTTTGATTGTTCTGGAACTGGACTTTGTATTTTTTAGAGTATCCATGTAAAGGAAGGGAAATGGTTTACTAAATAAAGTAGCAGTATAAAGCAAACTACTAGGGAAATATAGGTCCATTTAAGAAAATAAAGTCTTTAAGAATTTGGGGGGGTTAAGTGACTTGCCCAAGGTCACACAGGTAGTTTTTGTGTTAAGTGTCTGAGGCCAAATTTGAACCCAAGTCCTCCTGACTCCAGGGCCAATGCTCTATTCACTGACCACCTAGCCACCCCAGTCCTCAAGAATTTTGAAAGGGCTATGTTGCATCCAAACAATAGCTATGTCAAGGGGCAAGGGGGAGGGTGTTGGGGATGAAGACAGAAATGACTAAATTTGTCATTTTGTTGACATAGGAAACTTTTCATATGGAAACATTTCATATACATACATAGATACATACATATATTCCATAAATCCTATGGCTTATTAATAGCTAACATTTATTTAACACTTTAAGGTTTGCAAGACACTTTACAAATATTATCTCACTGAATCCTCCCAATAACCCTGAGAAAAGGTGTTATTATTATCTCCAGTTTACAGTTGAGGTAACTGAGGCAGACAGAGGTTAAGTGACTTGCCCAGGTATACCAACTAGTATGTGTGTAAGGCTGGATTTGAATTCAGGTCTTCTTGATTCCGCATCCAACATGCTATCCATTGTGCCACCTATCTAGAGTGTTACCTGGAACACTGAGAAATTAGGTGACTTACCCGAGGTCACATAGCTAGATAGAGGACTTGAATCCCAGTACTCCTAACTCTTGTACACATGGTGAGATACTGTCACTATGCTAGTTAAAATCATTCTTAATTATTAGTTTAAGCTGGACTTCTAATTAGCAAAATCTTGTTGGCCTAATTTAATATACTGAATATATTTAGAGGTAATAAAAATGAGCTATGTGATACAGTGGATAGAGTGCTGGGCCTGGAGCCATGAAGACTCATCTTCCTGTGTTCAAATCTGGCCTCAGACTTACAAACTGGGTGATCCTGGGCAAGTCACTTAACCCTTTCTTCAACTTATGAAAAAAACTGGATAAGAAGATGGCAAACCACTCCAGTATCTTTGCCAAGATAATCTCAAATGAGGTCATGAAGGGTCAGATAATTGAACAAAAAATATAAGTAAATTTATTTAAATACAGCCTATAATTAAGAATTTTTTCTAACGTAACCTGTCCCTTCCCAGTGGCAATTAGTAAAAACTAGTGAAGGTTTACCATAGTGTAAGCAAAGTTCACTATTTCTGGGGGAAGAAAAGAAAAACAGTGAGCAGATTCAGGCAAATACCACCTGAAGGAAATAAAAATTAAAGTTAGTAAAGAAGGTTGAAGGTTAGTTAGGTGTAGAAAAAGTCCAGAAATTAACTGGGCTTCTTCCTTTATGGGAAAGCATTACAATGTAAAGGAATTTGAAGTCAAGAGATTCAGGTTCAAATCCTGTCACTTAAAACTGAATGTGTTACATATGGATAAATCACATCCCCTCCCTGGTCTCAGCTTTCTCATTTAGACAGTGACAGTAATAATATTTCTAGCACCTGTGTCCCTGGGTTGTAATCCATAAAGTGTTTCACAAACTTTGAAGTGGTATGAATTCTTATTATCCTGAAAAGTCAAAAATCTCAGGGCTGCCTCAGTCACACAGTCAGACTATTAACTTGTGAAAAGATTCAACTTCCCAGTTTACAGATGTTTGTGGGCTCCCAATAAACTATAATTGTCTATAAAATAGGTCTGGACAAATGAGGTAAAGAACTCCTGGGTAGCACCCACCTTGCACTGTATAGCATTAGTCCTGTCTTCATTACTCAGACTCCATGCACCCTACTGCTTGATGAGGTGGCTATTTTCCTGGCAATCTCGAGAGCCAGCTGTCTAAGACTGTTTTTGAGCCCAGCGTTTTGAGCCCAGCAGGTGTATACTCATCTATCTTCAGGGCTCCTTGCAGCTGCTTCTCATTATCTCCCACCTTTTTTCATTGTTCCACACACACAACCCTCTCCTCCTTCCCCCAATATCTCCCCAAGTATGCAGAAGCCCACCCTGCTCATGACTCCAAACAATCCTTTGGAATTAAGACTGAAGCATCTTGGCATCTTTAGGAATGTTCCAGTAGAATGAGACTGATTCCCTGGGAACTGAAAGCTGGGAGCTGGGAGTGGCAAAGGATCAAGCTACATGAGAATTCTTTAGAATTTCTTTATATAGCCTAATAAGAAGAAAAGATGTGTTCTCTCTCTTCCCTTCACAACTACTAATATTACTAAGAAAAAGTGATTTAATGTGGACCCAGGACTTCATTGGCCTCAAATATGCACACAGGCACACACACACAAATATGTACACACACACACACACACGCACACACACACACACACACGCACGCGCACACACACACACATACACACACGTGCATGTGTGTGCACACAAATAAACACAAATTAAAATAGTATCAATAGAATCCACTAAGGCTGAAGGGATGGTAATCAGTTCTCTGTGAGTAAATGAGGGAAGGCCATCTGGAGAGGATGTTTTCAACCATATTTTGTGATATGCATAGTTAGTGTTAGGGGACTAGAACTGTGATTTTATTGGTATAGGGAACTCCCAGGTGAAGAAACTCTAACAATGCAGTTTGGCATCTTCTTAGAGAGTTTCCTACATCAGAGGTGTTAAACACATAAATTACAAGCCCAACATTCCTGATTGAGGACCCAACAAGATTATAATATAATTGGGAAATATTCAACAAAATAAATAAAAATGCAATAAAATAGAGATAATGTTAATATGTAGTTTTCTAAGTCCATTTGCAGCAGCAGGGATCCATATGTACAGTTTAGCAACTGTTTCTATTTGAGTTGACACCAATGACCTAGAACACAGAGATGTTAAATGATTTGCCCAGTGTCACAGTCGGTATGTGCTAGAGGTAGGATTTGAATTCAAGTCTTTGGACTCTGAGGTTGGTTCTCTATATACTGTTTCATACTGCTCTCTGTTTAGCTTTTAAAGCTCTTAGAGGGGTGAGGAACCTGCAGCCTTGAGATCACTTGGCCTTCTAGGTCCAAAAGTATAGCCCTTTGCCTGAATTAAAACTCTTCTTTGAAGTTTGGATTCATTCAAAGGGCCATACTTGAGGACCTAAAGGGCCACACATGGCCTGGAGGCCAAAGATTCCCCATTCCTGATCCTAGCCTCTACCTATCTTTCCAGCTTCAAGGGATATTATTCCCCCTCCAATATTTTGTGATCTAGTTAAACTATCTCAGTCAAATCATACTAATCAATCAATAAACATTTATTAAATTAAATGCCTACTATGTGCCAGGCATTGTACTAAGTTCTAGAGATTCAAAAAGAAGCAAAAGACAGTCCCTGCCCTCAAGGAGCTCACAATCTAATAATCAATCCTCACTCCTGACAGTCCATCTCTAATATCTAGACCTTCTTACTGACCATCCTCCATGCCTACAGCATGTTCCTTCCTCACCACCACCTCATAAAGTCCCTCTCTTCCTTTCAGTTACTACTCAAACACCAGTTTCTACATGAACCATTTCCTGATTCTTCACCCCCAACTGTTAAGCTGTTCCTACTGAACAACCTTGTATTTAACTACTTTATATATGTATATACATATTGTACTTACTCACTTTACATTTATGCTATATATTTATAAATGTAATTGTCTCCTCTGTTAGAATATAAGTTTCTTATGAGTAAGAATTGTTTTTCCCTTTGAACTTGTATCCTGTTCCTAGAATAGAATCTGGCACATAATAGGTTCTTAGTAAATGTTGATTGACTGATAATCCGCACTGCCTCTATGAACAGTACTCCCAATAAATGAATTCACTGGTTGATGTTTATTAGCTGCATGACCTTGGGCAAGTCACTTATCTTGGATCTCAGTTTCTTCATCTGTAAAATGAAGTGTTGGATTAGACGGCCTCTGAGGTCCCTTGACGGTTTAGATTTATAATTCTATGATCCAGTCACAGAGATTTAAATTCAGATGGAGAAGGCACAAAAAAACAAGTATTTATTAAGTACTTACTGTGTACCAGACACTGTGTTAATAGCTTTTAAATATATTATTTCATTTGATCTCACAATAACCCTGGAAGGTAGGTGCTATTATTATCCCTATTCTACAGTTGAGGAAATTGGAAAGGGTCACACAGCATGAAAGTATCTGAGGTTACATTTGAACTCAGGTCTTCTTGACACCAGACCTAGCACTCAATCCAGTAAGCCATCTACTTGCCTGGGGGAATATATGACTTAGGGAATTCTGCCTTAGCTCCAGCTAACTCTGCATTAAGGAACAATTCTCTTCTTAAGAATAACTGAACTATATCCCTTGTTCGACACTAAAAAATAAAAAATATTCTCTGGACAAAGGTGACACACTGATTGACCACTCAACAAAAATCTGATCCTTGGCTTTTCTTAAACTTTGCATAGTTTCAGTTTGGCAGATTCTGGGCAACCAAAAATACAGCCTATTCATAGATCATGTTTTGTTTCAATTTTTAAGGATGTAGTTTTTTTTTTCACTTTAAAAAGATATACACTTTCTTGTCCTAAGAAATTGAGCATATATTAAATACATTTTTCTTTTTCTTTTTTTTTTCTTTTTTTCTTTTTGGAGGGCAATTGGGGTTAAGTAACTTGCCCAAGGTCACACGGCTACGTTTTTTGTTTGTGTGTGCGATAAGTGTCTGAGGCCAGATCTGAACTCAGGTCCTTCTGACTCCAGGGCCAATGCTCTACTCACTGCGCCACCTAAGCACCCCCTCAATATATTTTTCTTAATGACTAAATGTAAGGATCATTCTGTTGTTACAGAAGCCAGTTACTGTATTAGATATCCACAATTTATCTTAAGATTTACCCTGAAATTTACCTCCTTTCACATAAAAGTCCCTGACTAGCAGCCGTCTTATCTTTTGCATTTTTCTTGTAAATAGTATAGAAGATGTACAGCTACTTGTATAGCCTAATAAACAGAATGATATTGTTGTCGCCTAACAAAATTAATTACTAAATAAAAAAGCAAGCAATTTTCAACTAAATTGTTTTTCATCTTCAGCAAAAAAAAAAAAAATCTCACAGACTTCCCCAATGCCCTTTGTTCTTTTAGCAATATACCAAAAGTTCAGGGGTTTCACTTTTTTAAAAGTTATGAGAAAACCCCTTCTTTAAAAGTTTGAAAGTATAAAAAATGGAAGTCACAACTGAGAGATCTCTTCGGTAAAAGTAATAGAGGAACTCTTTCTGAAGTATTCTGGCATGGTTCCTATAACTTGAAGGAAGAAAATTATTGACTTGGAATTGATATGTGTTGATAAGAGAGAAACCCTTTAGTTCATTGTTTTTGTCCTCTGTGTCTCTGCTTCAGTTTATATTGTGTATAATTGTCAATGCAGAACTTATGTAGTATTAATTTTTTCTTTTAGTACTCATGATGA
Organism: Gymnobelideus leadbeateri; assembly: GCA_011680675.1. NCBI lineage: Eukaryota > Metazoa > Chordata > Mammalia > Diprotodontia > Petauridae > Gymnobelideus > Gymnobelideus leadbeateri. The sequence goes on from WOXC01009282.1 coordinate 29,065, forward strand.
AAATAAGCTACCTGACTTCTTTCAGCTTGATGAAGCTGGGCTTTGGATGTCAATTCTGCCACTCTTGGTGCTTTATTGACACCCACTGGGATATTCAGGTAAACTACCTTCTCAGAAAATTCTGTTTTGTCCCTCTTCACAGTAACTGAAATCTCTCAGCCAATGACTCAACATTTCATAGAATTCCAGAATCACAGTGTTGAAGCAATTTAAGAGATTAGTCAGTTCAGTTCTGGTCTGAAGAGAAATCACCTTTACAAGATACCTGACATCTGGTCATCTGGCCTCAATCTAACTACCTCCACTAAGAAAGAATTTGCTACCTCCCAGACTAGTCCATTCCATTTGGGGGAAACACAAATTGTTAGGAATATTTGTTTACATTGAGCCTAAATCTGTCTTTCTGTAATATACACTCCTTTGTCCATAGTTCTGCCCTACAGTCAGGGGTTCTTAATGTGAGAGAGAGAGAGAGAGAGAGAGAGAGAGAGAGAGAGAGAGAGAGAGATACCTTCAGCAGTCCAATGAATCCTATGGAACTATTCTTGGAACAATGTTGTTGTTTTTAAATTTTTTTTTAATTGGGAGACAAGGGCGGAGCCAAGATGGTGAAATAGAAACTGCACGTCCAAGGCACTCTTCCCCCAGATTACCAAGGCACTCTTCCCCTAGATTACCTCCAAACTATGTAAAAGGGGACTCTGAACAACTTCTGGAGCCCCAGCACCCACAGAACGACACAGAGAAGCTAACCTCCCACTGAGGACAGCCCAGCAGCCCTGCAGGAAGGACCAGCGCAGCTATCTGGGAGCCAGCAGCACAGCGCACAGAGCATGGAGAGCTGAGCCCAGGTCCGCCTGAGCCGTGGTTTTAGCCCCAGGGTGGCTGGGCCAGCAGCCGGCTGGAGGGACCCCAGATCACCAGCTGCTGTGGCAATCCCAGAAGTATCAATACAGACATGCCTAAGACAAAGTGAGAGGTTAGTGCCCTATGGACTTTGGGACCAGTATTTGGGGATCGGGTTGGCTTCCTCCCCTGGGGGCTAGAAGCCGCTGAGGAGACACACCATTTTGTAGTTTTCAGTGGCAGCTCCAGCTCCTGGCCTGCAAACTGTAGGGAGATCCAGCGATCACTCCTGGGGGGTAATCGCTCTTGCTTTAACCTCCCTGGATCTGCACTGTGGTCTGGGGGGAGGTCATGGAGTGGATATCCAGCTTGCCAGAAACAGAAGTTGTCCCCCCACACGTTTGGGATGAAAGCTCCCCTGTCTGGTGGCAGAGTCACACTGGGGCAACAAGCCCAAAAGTCAAGTAATTAAGGAGCAACATGCCAAGGCAAAGGAAACAAATTAAATAGAAAAATGCAACATTAGACTCCTATTTTGGGGGCAAAGAGGATCGAAGCATATAACGGAAGGAGGACTGTGAGGTCAGAAGTCCTCCTCCAAAAGCCCCAAAGGAAAATATGAGCGGGTTGCAGGCCATAGAGGACCTTAAGAAGGACTTTAAAAATCAAATAAGAGAAGTGGAGGAAAAATCGGAAAGAGAAATGAGAGGGATGCAGGAAAAGTATGAAATGAGGGTCAACAGCCTGACTGAAGAAAACAACACCTTAAAAAATAGACTAATTCAAATGGCAAAGGAGGCCCAAAAGGGCAATGAGGAGAAGAATGCCTTAAAAAGCCGAATTTGCCAGATGGAAAATGAATCTCAAAAGCTCACTGAGGAGATTCATTCCTTCAGAGTTAGACTGGAGCAAATGGAAGCTAATGACTTTAAGAGAAATCAAGATGCTGTTAAGCAGATCCAAACAAATGAAAGAATAGAAGGCAATGTGAAATATCTCATGGGAAAAACCACTGACCTGGAAAATAGATCCAGGAGAGACAATTTAAAAATTATTGGACTACCTAAAGCCATGATCAAAGAAAGAACCTAGAAATCACCCTTCAAGAAATTCTCAAGGAAAATTGCCCTGATGTTTTAGATCCAGAGGGCAAAATAGAGGTTGAAAGAATCCACAGATCACCTCCTGAAAAAGATCCCCAAAAGAAAACTCCCAGGAATATTATAGCCAGGTTCCAGAATCTCCAGATCAAGGAGAAAATACTACAAGCAGCCAGGAAGAAACAATTTCAATATTGTGCAAACACAATCGGAATAGCACAGGACCTGGCAGCTTCTACACTGAGGGATGGAAGGGCATGGAATATGATATTCCAGAGGGCAAAAGAGCTGGGACTGAATCCAAGGGTCACCTACCCAGCAAAACTGAGTATTTTGTTTCAGGGGAAAATATCGTCATTCAGTGGAATAGAGGACTTTCAAGCATTCTTGAGGAAAAAAAACAGAGTTGAATAGAAAATTTGACATCCAGATACAAGAAGCAAGAGATGCCTGAGAAGGTAATCAGGGAAAATAAATCAAAAGGAACTTATCAAAGTTGAACTATTTACATTCCTACATGGAAAAACAGTAACTGTGACTGATGAAACCCCTCTCAGTATGAAAATAATGGAAGAAGGGCGTATGGTCATTTGAATACATATGTGAATGTGTGTATATATATTTACAGTTATACATGGATAGAGGGCATAGGTTGAATTTGTTGGAAAGGGATGATACTTAAGGGGTGAAATTATGAGGTGAGAGAGGAAAGTGGCAAGAGGAGATGGGGAGAGACAGGGTAGGGTAAACTATCTCATGTAGAAGAAGCAAGGGGAAGTGGCTGCAGAGGAGGGGAAGAATAGGAAGGCAAAAAGGCGAAACCACATTCTCATTGAATTTGGTTCAGGGAGAGAATGACATACATACTAAATGAGATATCTCAACCTGCAGCAGAATAGGGGGAAGGGGGATGAGAGGAGGGATGATGGATGGGAGGGCATTCTTGGGGGGAGGGGAGGTTGGAAGTACCCACTATAGAAGAGGGACAGGATCAAGTAGGGAATGGACCAGGTGGGGGGTGGGATGAGTGGGAGGGAATTATAAGCAGCCTTGTACAATATATCTACTATGGTAATGTTTTGCATAGCTAGACATGTACAACATATACTGAATTACTTATCTTCCCAGAGGGAATGGGTGACAAGGGAGGAAGGAAATGGATCTGAAATTCGAGGTCTTAACATTAAATGTTTCAAATATATATAAATCAAAATCTGGTGGAAATGAATGATGAAAAACAGAAGTTAATAAAGCATTTGTTTAATAATTTTAAAAAAAGATCATGAAGAAAACAACTCAGAAAGACCCAAAAACTCTGAACAATGGAATGACCAAGGATTCCAGAAGATTGTAGATGATGTGTGCTACTGACCTCTTCAGAGATAAGTAAAGGACTTAAGATGAGAAAATAGTCATTTTAAAAAACTATTAGTGTGGGAATTTGCTTTGCTTTACTATACAAATTTGGTATAAGGAATTTGTTATTTATTGTTTTTTTTTTCCTCCAGGGTGAGGATATGGAAGAATAAGGTAGAAAGAATAGGGGAGGAAAAAAGGAAAGAAAAGATTTGTAATGCTTCTTTTTATACAATAGAGAAGAGGCAACAAAAGGAAGGCCAAGTAAGCTGAACAATTTTGAAAGCTATGGGTTGATCTCATGTATTTAAAACGAAAGCTATAATTAATAGATACCTGCACTTCATATGTTAAATAAATAAATAAATAAATTGGGAGACAATCAGGATTAAATTACTTTCCCAGGGTTACTCAGCTAGTAAATATCTGGAACCATACTTGAACTCAGGTCTTCCTGACTCCAGGGCCAGTACTCTATCCACTGTGCCACCTAGCTGCTCCAACAATGTTTTCAAGTTACAAAGGAAATCAATTATATTGGAAAATGTATGTAATGTTCCCATCCAAGTTACAGACCCCACCCTAGAAATCTATACACAGATCAGCTTGAATTCCTGGACCACAGGTTAAGAACCCCTGCTCTATGGATAAACAGAGCATGTCTAATCCCTCTTCCACGTGATAGCCCCTCTGTTACTTCAAGACCACTATCGTGTCTTCCATATGTTTTTTTTTTCCTCCGGGCTAAACATTCCCAGTTTCTTCAGCTGATTCCCACATGGTCTTTTGTACCCTCATCATCCCATACATCCTTCTCTGAACATACCAACTTGTCAATTATCCTTTCTAAAATATGGTGCCCAGAACTGAACATAATCCCTTATATATAGTCTCACCAAATTAGACTGCCATGGAAATATCCCCTCCCTCATTCTCGATATTATATCTTTAGTATCACAGGCTAATATTTCTTGCATTAGTTTTTTTTGGTGGTCATATTCCACTGTCACTCATATTTATTTATTTTTTTAAAACAAATGCTTTATTAACTTCTGTTTTACATCATTCATTTCCGCCAGATTTTGAGTTACAATCATTTTCCCCCTGTTATTCCCCTACCCAACCTCCCAGAATAGCAGTCCCACAAGATATTGCTTCCTCCAATCTGCTCTCTCCCATACCTTCTCCCATACCCCCTTCGACTTTTCCATTAGAGGAAGGTGAATCTTTGTGTCCCAATGCCTGCACATCTTATCTCCCAGTTATAAGCAAAAGAGTATTAATAACAGTATTATATATATTTGAAACATTTAATGTTAAGACCTCAAATTTCAGATCCATTTCCTTCCTCCCTTGTCACCCATTCCTTCTGGGGAGATAAGTAATTCAGTATATGTTGTACATGTCTAGCTATGCAAAACATTATCATAGTAGATATATTGTACAAGGCTGCTTATAATTCCCTCCCACTCATCCCACCCCCCACCTGGTCCATTCCCTACAAGATCCTGTCCCTCTTCTATAGTGGGTACTTCCAACCTCCCCTCCCCCCAAGGATGCCCTCCCATCCATCATCCCTCCTCTCATCCACCTTCCCCCTATTCTGCTGCAGGTTGAGATATCCCATTTAGTATGTATGTCATTCTCTCCCTGAACCAAATTCAATGAGAATGTGGTTTTGCCTTTTTTGCCTTCCTATTCTCCCCCTCCCTTGCAACCACTTGCCCTTGCTTCTTCTACATGAAATATTTTACCCTACCCTGTCTCTCCCCATCTCCTCTTGCCACTTTCCTCTCTCACCTCATAATTTCATCCCTTGAGTATTCTCCCTTCCCAACAAATTCAACCTATGCCCTCTATCCATATATAACTGTAACCATATACACACACATTCACATATGTATTCATGTGTCACTCATATTTAGTATACAGTCCTTTAAAACCCCAGATTTTTTCCCCACTTGAGCTATTATCTGGCCACATCTTCCCTATCTTGTACTTGTGTCTTAATTTTTTAACTCAAATTTGATATTTCACAATTATCCCTAATGAATTTTATCTCATTGAATCACTGGATTTGAGAACTGGAAAGGACTTCAGGGACCATCTGATCCACTCAAAATGCAAACGGAATCCCCAGTACCCATTACCCCAGTAACTAGTGGTTATCCAGCTTCTGCTTGAAGACCTCCAAGGAAGTGAAACCCACCACCTCTAGAAGCAACCTATTTTGTTCTTTAGACACCTGAAATGGTTAAGAAGTTTTTTTCCTGACATTGAGCCTAAATTGCTCTCTTTCCACCTTCTAGCCATTGCTCCTGGCTCTGCCCTCTGGGGCCAAGCAGAATAAATCAAATTCTTTTTTCAACATGTCAGCTTTTCAAATACTAGAAGCTAGCTATCATAACCCTTCCCTTCTCCAGGGCAAACAAAGACAGTCTCTTCCATTGATCTTTATATAACATGGCCTCAAGGTCTTTCATGAACATGGTTGTCTCTACTGGGCCCTCTAGATTATCAAAATTCTTCAAATCATAACATTTATTAACTGAACACAATATCCCATACGAGGTTTGAGAATGGAGGAGTATAGTGGAACTTGCTATTACTGGAAGTTATATGTCTTAATGCAGCCTAAGATCATATTAGCTTTTTTGGCTCCTACATCACACTACTCATTCAAATTGAGGTCATGGTCCACTAAAGCCCCCAGACCACTTTCAGAGTAAGTGCTTTCTAACTATGCCTCCCCTATCATGTAATTGTGAAGTTGTTTTTGTACCCAAGTGTAAGACTTCACATTTTTCCTATTGAATTTTATCTTATTAGATACAGGCCAATTCTAGTATCTGATCAAAACCCTTTTGGATCATGACTGTCTTTCAGTGTATTAGCAATCCCTCCCAGTTTCATCTCATCTACAAATTTAATAAGCATATCATCTATGCCTTTATCCAAGTCATTGATAAAAATAGTAAATAGAATGGGGCCAAACACAAAGTTTGCATCATTCTACTGGAAACTCCTATCACACTGACATTGAGCCATTAATGATTATTCTGAGTTTAACTCTCTAATCAATTTTGCACTTATCTCATTGTGTTATTACTTTTTCCATCTTCTCCACCAGAATACAATGTGACACTCTATTGAAATCCTTTCCAAAATATAAGCAAGTAATATCCACATGATTCAGAGCACTGAGTAGAAAGCATCATGCCAATATCTACTATAGACCTTCGAGATGCTGTACTTTAATTAAAGTCAGATTTTTCTGGCCTGTACCAGTTCTATTGCAGTTGCTAGGCTCTGGCCAGACATTGTGGAGACCAGGGCCTAAGAGATGGAAAGAGTCTGAAGGGAAGATCTTATTAGAATCACCTCATTATTCTAATATGTCAGAATGTCTTGAGATTTCTCTTATCCATCTAATACCTTGTACACCTTATAATACTGGAAAGCAAAATTAAATTAATGTAATTTGCTTTCTGAGAATCTGATGCAGCTCCAAGTGTAATCTATGTGCTAGTCGAGGATAGACAGATATTATATGAGAGATGTATTAGAAATAACATCACGGTTTGTCATGACACCCAGGTAAATCTGGGGATATCTAAAGTTGGTTAATTTCTAGCACTTGTCTAGATGTCCTTCACTCCTGTGTAAGCACCAAGCTAACAAGATATAGAACAGCAAATTAAGGCATTGCTTGCATGTGCACATACACCCACACACACAGACACACACCAGGAAGGACTAAAATCTGAGGCCATAGTCAAAAATACTTTCCAATTTGATAAGCCTGACCTTCCATTAGGCTTTATATAAGCAATCCAAACGTAAAACTCTTCCCCCAACTTTCCATCTCCAAGCAGGGAAATAACTCAGGGCCACTAATGAAGTAATCCCAGTGCTTCAAAACTTTACAAATCACATGACTCCCAGTAGCATAGGAGGTCAAGGTCTAAGCTTGCTCCACATTAGGGTCCTGCACCTTGGCACTTCCCTGTCTCATTCAGAAACTTTCTGCTGCCCCAAGAATATCATCGCTTGATCCAAAAGCTCGTCTGTTATTCAGCTTTTGATTTGTATTGCTGCCTCATCTCAGTTCATTAGCATCTACCATCTGCCAAAAGACAGTCTCCTGTGGTGTGTATCAGGTCCTTAATAGTTTCCATGTCCTCCAGGTGTTCTGTACCTGTCAACAGCTTTCCATGGCTGGTTCCCCTGCTGCCACCTCCATAACCAAGTTTTATATTACTTTTTAAAAGGGACAGCCTAGGCCAACATGCCTAAGGACTATTCAACACATTTCTATCTCTGCTATCAAACCTGTAAACCCACTCTTAGTGCACTACATAAAAGGGCCATTTAGACAGCTGGCCAGACCTCCCAACTCATTTTTCTTAACAAGAGGTCCAAAGATATCACTCTTAGTTGAATTAGGATGCCTGAATTTCATTCTACTTTTTCTCACTTCAGGATGCAGGCTCTGTGGACACCACATATTTTTAGCACCTCTCATTCAGTCTTTTTGAGAGTAGTGAAATCACTCATGCCCCTTTATTTGCCTTTTCATTTCTGACCATTTCCCATTCATCTCACCATCCCAATTTCCCTGAGGCTCAGAAAATTTCAAGAAAGCATTTAAACAGGGGCTGCTAGGTGGTGCAGTGAGTAGAGCACCAGCCCTGGAGTCAGGAGGACCTGAGTTCAAATATGACCTCAGATACTTGACACACTAGCTGTATGACCTTGGGCAAGTCACTTAACCCCAATTGCCCTGCCCTCTCCCCTCAAAAAAAAAAAAGCAAAAAAAGAAAGCATTAAAACAGAAAGTACAGAAGAAAGCATTAAAACAGAAAGTCATGGACACAAAGGCCCATTTCCTCATTACAAAAATACATTTCATCCTGCTTTCTCTCTCTCTTCAACTATCTCTTTTCTTTGATTTAGAATTTAGACATTAAATTGCACAATTTTGGTCAATTATAACTATAATCATGCCTTAAGCACAAGGCACTGTGCTAAGTGCTAGAGGTACAAAGGCCAAAAAAAATTCTTGCTGTCAAGGAGCTCTCAGCCTAATGGGAGAGACAAGGTGGAAACAACTATATACAAACAAGATATAGACAGGATAAATTGGAGATAATCATAAAGGAAAGTCACCAGCATTAAGGGGGATCAGATTTAAAAAATATTTTGTTTTAATTAGCTAAGATTGACATTTTCCCTAACAAATTATACACAAGAAAAACAAAACCCATCACAAACATGTATAGACTATCACAACAAATTTCCACTCTATACATAACCCCCCAAAAATTTGTTTCTTTCTGCACTAAATCCTTGACCTCTCTGTCCAGGGGTGAACACCATGCTTCATTATTAGTCCTCTGTGGTCTTGGTTGATCATTATACTGACAGGAGTTGGGTGTAGTAGTATTCCATTACATTTGTGTACCATAACTTGTCCATCTATTCCCTAACTTACAGATCCCCATCCTTTGCTATCTCAAAAACAGCTATGAATATTTTTGTGCATTCTTATAATTTGTTTTGCTTAGGACTAACCCCTCCCTTAGTCTACTCTCCCACTAATTCACCCTCCCTCCTCCTTTTTCCTTTCTATTTCCCTACTGAGTGTATTTCTGAACCAACTCTGTGTGTTCTTTCTTTCGATAAGTTCAGAAGAGAGTGAGATTCAAATGTCAGCAATTCCCTTCTACCTCCTCCTCCTTGTTTGTATAAATATCTACTGGTGAACCATGATTATGTGAGAAAATATTCTTTAACCTTCCTTTCCTTCCCCTGAGTGTATTCTTCCCCCCTCTTTTCTTAAGATCATCAAGACCTAATAAGAACTACTCCCAGACTTTATGAACCCTGATGATGATGATTCATCTCTCCATATTTAAATATAAGCCATTTATCCTTGTTTAGCTTTTTACCATTATTCATTCATGTTTAACTTTTTGTGTTTCTCTTCACTATTGCTTTTCTTCAACTCTTCTCTTGAGTCAGTCAGACAGGCATGAAGAGACCCAGGATAGAGTAGTGTCAGAGAAACCTAGAAGGAAGATATCAAGGAGAATAGCTTCTCTTCAACTTTTCATTAGAAACACCTGGAAGTCCCCTACTTCATTAAAGGATCATTTTTACCCTGTAGCATTATGCTTAGTTTTGCAGGATTATAAGTCCACATCCTTTGCCTTCCAGAATATCATATTCCAAGTTCTCTGCTCCTTTATAGTTAAGGTTTGTAAATCATGTGCGATCCTGACAGTGGCTCCTCAGTACATGAATTTTTCTTTCTTTCTGGATTCTTATAATATTTTTTCTTTGCCTAAAAGCTCTGAATTTCGACTGTGACATCCCCGGGAGTTTTTATTTTGGGGTCTTCTTTCAGGAGGTGATCAACTGATTATTTGTATTTCCATCTTGCCTTCTGTTTCTAAGAGAGCTATGCAGTTTTCTTAGACTATTTCTTGAAATATGATGCCTAAGCTCTTTTGGGGGCCATGGCATTCAAATCATCTAGAAATGCTTAAATGCTTCCCCCTTGATCTGTTTTCCAGGTCAGTTATTTTTGCCATGTGATACCTTACATTTTCTTCTATTGTTCTTAAGCTTTTCAACTTTGTTTTACTATTTCCTGTTGCCTTATGAGTCATTGGCTTTTATATATTTCACTTGAATTCTCATGGAATTTGTTGTATGGGCAAGGTCTTATGGCAAGCTGTTTATTCCTTTTGCAATTCTGATACTGGCTTCTGAACTTCCTCCTTTCTCAGTACTCTGCCCAGGGCCTCCATTTCCTGGAATGCTACTCTCCTGCAGAGATCCCTTTTTTATTCTGACCTGGATCTGTGACCTGGAACTGGGTAACAGGCAACAAAGCTAACAACTGGCACCTGTCTCTATTGCAGTGCCCTCATATGGATCTGGGGTTGCCCAAGCCTAGTCTGGGACTTCTTCCTATTCAGGTGTACAGTCCCTGAGGGCTAGATTGCACTGCAGTGTGCTCCTAGACCTTATGTCTGCACATATTCATGTGTGTCTTCCTATGTGGAGTTAGACTGGACAAATGATTCACTGTGACTTTCTATGAATTTTCCCATTAGGATTCATTCTGGTGAATTTTCTAGTTTTGAGCAGAGTTCACTGCACTGCCTCCTACCACATTGCCATCTTGGTTTTACCTTGAGAACATGGAGTTTTCGATTCAAGTCATCTCTCAACTATGGAGATGAGAAGGGAGAGAATTCTAGGCATGGAGGATAGTCAGCGAAAATGCCTAGAGTCAAAAGACAGAATGTCTTAAGAAACAGCAAAGATTCTTGCTGTCACCATTAGTGATGCGACCTGGATGAACACTCAGCAGAGGAGTCCAAGAAGGAGCAGTCAGACAGGCAGGAGGAGACACAGGATAGAGTAGTGACAGAGAAACCTAGAAAGAAGATAATATCATGGAGAAGAGAATAATAGACAATGTCAAAGTCTGCAAGAGGTCTTGAATGATAAGTGTTGAGAAAAGACATTAGATTTGGGAACTTAGAGACTTAATTTAAGAGACAAGTTATGCTTGAATGATGAAGTTAGAATCCAGACTGTAGAGAATTAACAAGAAAGGCAGTGAGGGAATTAATTGTAGACTGACTTCTCAAGGAGTTTAGCCATGAAAAATGATGTGATACATAATAGTAAGGATGAATGCTTCAAGAGAGGACTTTTTTGAGGATGAGGAAGACATGGGCATGTTTGCTGGCAGTAGAGAAGGAACTAGAATGACAAATGCTGGAGGGGATATGGGAAAATAGTCACACTAATGCATTGTAGGTGGAACTGTGTCCAACCATTCTGAAAAGCAATTTAGAACTATGCCCAGAATACTCTTTGACCCAGCTATATTACTACTAGAATTATATCCTCAAGGAAATCAATGTAAGATGGAAAGAACTTGTATGTATAAAAAAGTGCATCTTTTTTGTGGTGGCAGAGAATTGGAAACGGAGGGGATGCCCATCGATTGGGGAATGCTTGAAAAAATTGTGGTATATGTATTTGATGAAATTCTATTGTTTTATAAGAAATGAGGAGATAGTTTTAGAAAAATCTGGGAAGTCTTATGTAAACTGATACAAAGTGAAGTGAGCAGAACCAGGAAAACAACCTACATAGTAACGCCAATATTGTAAAGATAATCAACTTTGAAAAACTTAGTAACTTTGATCAACACAATGACCCATCACAGTTCCAAAGGACTTATTATCAAGCATGCTATCTACCTCCACATAGAAAACTGACAGACTCAGAGTATAGGTCAAAGTATATTTTTCTCTTTCTTTTCCTTTCTTTTTATTTTTGGACCATGGCTAATGCAGAAATTTGCTTTGTGTGATTTTATATTTGTAATGGGTTTTGTTTTTCTTACTTTCTCATCTAGGGATGGAGTGGAGAGAAGGGAAGGGAAATAATTTGGAACTAAAAAAAGATTGAAAGTCTCTGTTCTGAGAGAGAGATAAGTGAGAGAGTGGCAATGATAGAAGGGGCAACCTGCTAGATAAGATGGGTTAGAATGGGAACCTTCCGTGAATAGAGGGGTTTGGCCGGGCAAGGAAAAGGGCCATTTTATTGTGGGACAGAGGTGAAGGAGGACAGTGGGAGAGCAGAGAACAAAATTTGAATGAATGTTTCAACAAAATATGAAGCAAAAGTCTCAGCAGAGAGGGAGATCTGTGGGAGATTTAAGAATGTGTGAAAAGGTTTGGTAACTTCTCTGGTGAATAGGATAGTGAGTCAACTTGGGAGGTGCAAAAGGATTGTTGTGCTGCAGTGAGGGACCAGTTGAGATGCTGTAACATAAATTCATAGTGGACCAAGTCAGTATGGTTTCACATTTTAAAATGTTCTTTCATCTCTCAAAACAATGGAATTTGACTGATCACTCAGCTTCAGGTCAAAGGGCCTCAGGAAATCTCAGGCAGACGGCACCCACCACAAAAAGATGCCCTGTTCTTCTTAGACTCCTCGAAAACAAGGTCAGAGGACCTTGCTTCCCCTTCCCCATTTTGGATCAGTTTTGTTGAATCACTAGAAATTTGCCCTGATCCCAAGGAATCCAGAAGCTCAGCAAAGAGCTGCACAGGTTTTGGACAGCTCCAATTGTGAAACCTCTCTGCAAGCCCCTCCCTCCTGCAGTTCAAGGATGGCAGTCAATCCCCTAGGATTTAACTTAAAAGCTAGTATTTAAAATAAAATCCTATTCTTGTCTCTCTCATGTTTTTCCAGCAGAGCTGCAGGTTGGCCCTAAAGATTTCCTGCACTCAGCATTGTGGGCATTCCAGCAAAAGAATCTTAGGACACAGGAGGGAGGAATCTGAATTCAGACTCTGAGAAGTAGAAGGAACGAAGGGATTGAAAGGATTTGCTAGGTAAAATTCACTGAATGGACACTAGTTATGTTTCCAGGTCTCCCAGAGACTCCTTAAGAGCATTATCTCCCCTTTCAAATAATGTCCAACTCAAGGGCCATCTAAGAATCAGAAAAGACTTCGGAAGTCATCTCTCCCAACAGCTAGATGAAGGAGGATTCCCTCTACAATATCATCCATAGACTTAAGATACTCAATGAGATGTGTTTTTAGACACGGTCAGTTTGGAATCTGTCTTTGCTTGACTTTGCATATTTAGAAGGGTTTGGTTTTTTTTTTTTCTTTTTATTGAATGGAGAGATGAGAAGGATGTAGGAAGGAGAGAAAATAAGTGTTTCTTGAAGTTAAGTGTCTAGCCACAAGACAAGCTGGACCCTCCAGGAAAGCAGGGATGACAGTCTCACTATTCCTCTAGCCATGGTATGGAGATCCAGTGGGAGACGCTATAGTAGGAAAAGTACTGAATCTTGGAGTCAGCAGTCCTGGATTCAAGTCCTGGAACTTGCAGAGTGACCCTCAGCAAAGTTATTTCACTTCTTTGAGGCTCAGTCTTCTCCTCCATAAAATGGCATAATAATACTTATATCTACTTATTTTATGGGGTTAACAGTGAGAAAGTCCTAAGAAAACCCTAAAACATTGTAGAAATGTAGATTTCTTATTGTCAAGAAACAATCCTCTATTAAAAAAATGAAATTTGAAACTTGTATATATTATCACAAACTTGTAGCCTACACCCAGATGCCTCCTACCTATATATCATGAGTACTTTTTTTTACAGAGAGAATTGAGAAGTGAAGGATGTTGTGAAAACAGAATAAATGTTCCAAATAATGAAATTGAATCCATTTTAACAGACAAGAAATAAGTAGTTACTGGTATGAATAGCAATTTTAAGTCAGCTCTCTGTGTACACTGAGAGCACCAAATTTCATAGCAAAGTCATCAACAAATTAGAAAAACAAAATTGAGGAGATATTTCTGATTGAAAAATATCAGAGAAGCTACTTAAAATTACTACTTCCAAAAGAGAGAAGTAATATCAATACCAGCACATTTACTTATTTTATCACCCTTGTAAAATCTTTATAGTAATACTGTACATGTATATCACTGCTATCTTTGGTAAAAAAAAAAAATATGGAAAGGCAACAATCAGGCTATCACAAAATATTTTCTGTAGCTCCTTTCACAATTGACTAAAAGGATGTAACAAAAGCATGTAAAATTTCATTGTGTTTATTGTTTGGTGACTGCAAGTTATTTGACAGTCTTCTAATTACCACTATCAAGGGAGGAATAAAACAGGAAGATGGCTGGCTACCCAAGGGATTCACTACTGCCATGGAGGATCCTTGGCACAAAGTTCTAAATGGAAGAGGGATTGCCTATAGGTAGGCAACTGAGGTCCTCTAGCTATTCCTATTGCTATGTAACACTATAGACAGTTAGGTGGTACAGTGATTAGAGCTCTGGGCCTGGAGTCAGGAAGATCTGAGTTCAAATCCAGCTTCAGACACTTACTAGCTATGTAACCCTATGCAAGTCACTTAACCCTATTCACCTCGGTTTCCTCATCTGTTAAATGAGTTGGAGAAGGACCTACATGTACAAAAATTTTTATAGTAGCTCTTTTTGTAGTGGCAAAGAGTTGGAAATTGAGGGGATATTCATCAATTGAGGAATAGCTGAACAAGTTGTTTCACACGAATGTAATGAAATACTATTGTGCTATAAATAATGATGAGCAGGCAGATTTCAGAAAAACCTGGAAAGACTTTTATGTTCTGATCAATATCTTAACACTGGACCCAGATGGCTCCAGATGATAAAGTGAGCATAGTGGCTTTGCACAGACCTCCCTTACTTAAATGCAACTCACCTGCACATCATGTCACTATCTCCTTGAAAACAAAGTACAGACGCAGCTAGGTGGCACAGTGAATAGAGCACTGGCCCTGTGGTCAGGAGGATCTGAGTTCAAATCCAGCCTCAGACACTTGACACACTTACTAGCCATGTGACATTGGGCAAGTCACTTAACCCCAATTGCCCTGACTTCCCCCCTCCAAAAAGCAAAAAGGAAAAATTAAAAAAAGAAAGAAAACAAAGTACAAACAACAACATATGAAGTGATGTTTCAAAGTGAAGTGAGCAGAATCAGAACATTGTATACAATAACAGCAATATTGTTTGATGATCAACTATGAATGATTCAGCTCTTCCCAGAAATACAGTGATTCAAGACAATTCCTAAAGACTCATGATGGAAAATGCTGTCCTCATGAAAAGAAAACTGATGAAGTCTGAATGCAGATCAAAGCATAGTATTTTCACTTTATTTTTTTGTGTGTGTTTTTTCCTTTTGGTTGGTATCTTCTTTCACAACCTGACTAATATGGAAGTATGTTTTACGTGATTATACATATATAACCTATATCAAACTGTTTATCATCTTAGAGAGGGGGAGGGAAGGGAGAAAGAGAGAAAATTTGGAACTCAATTTTTTTAAATGAATGGTTAAAATTGTCATTACATGTAATTGAAAAAAAAACACTAAAAAAAAAAAAAAGGACTCCACACTTTTCCATCTAACCTCTTAGTTTCTTTATCTGATGGTGCTGGGCTAAATGACTTCTAACTACCTGTGTAGATCTAACTCTGTGATCCTATGTGACTATTAGGCATGTTTTCCCAAAGAGCTTTCATAGATCTTCCATTTGGAAGTTCTTTTTTTAATATTTAGGGTACTAATGTACTACTTAGGCTGCTGATCTGTAACCTCTCATTTCACAATATAATTGGGACCTGTTGACATTTCCCATCATACATAATCTCAAAAATATCTTTTTCACCATTTCTGGCTTAATTCATTTATCACTAAGTTCATGGTGCCTTCTGATTATGCTGATCATGCATTTCTCCATTGACCTCTAGGTTGTTTATACTTATAATTCATCTGGTATCATGTTATGCTATGATTTGCAGCCATATAGAATTGCCTAGGGACTTTTGGAGTTTAAAGAGATGGTCTTTCATAATGGCAAGCACTTCTAGTTAATTGAAAGTGCTATCTAATTTCCCAAATATGATCTAGCCTGATCTCTTGCTACTCAATTCTGGACCTAGTTTATTGTCTACCTACAGCACTCATTTAAGATATATATGATTTGTCCAATTGCATATTATCTGTCTGTGTGCATATATAAAATATGCACATGTGCATACACATTATATACACATGCATATGTGTGTGATACATATATGTGTGTATACTGATTTGGTGGGCTAGCTGCATGCCGTAATCTAATTGTATTTCACCCATTTTGTTTTTTCCATCATGTTTAGACATAGTTAGACAGCATGATAGCCCAATGAATACTTAAATCAAATGAAAAAATTAGAGTAGGAAATAAAAAATGTGTTATTTGCTTTGTTGAAACCACAAGAATGTTTGAAATATTTAATAACAATAATATCTGATAACTTAATAGTCTTTTCAAGTTTGCAAAGTACTTTGCATATATTCTCTTACTTGAGTGTTACATCACACCTGTGGGATAGGTTTAGTAAAACCTATAGTAATCAGTAAGCCTCATTTCACAGATGAGGAAATGAGACTAAGATGATTATTTTTTTCTCTTGATAAAGGCCTGTTGAATATAAATCTACTTTTTAGAAAATCTATCTATATAATGCAGGTTTCCCAACTGTAGAGGGAAGCCCCTTAGAGATTTTATGGGAGAAGAGATTATAGTCAGAATATTTTTTTAAAGCTACTTGCTTGTGTTCATACAACTAGCCAGCAGCAAAAGCAGGATCTGAACCCAGGCCCTCCTGACTACAAGCCCAGCACTTTCTTCACAATGCAACATTACTATTCTGCAAGGAATGACATATATGGAAAAGAACAAAAGGCCAGATGATTTAACATTAGAAAAATATCTCACAGATAAAGAAAGAGGACTTAGCAAAAGAGACAGACAGAAAGTAATCACAGCGGTGTATGGAGAATAATGGTAATGTGGTCAAGGTCAAGGTCACAAAGGTCAAGGAAAGAAAGTATCACATTCATCCTACTTCCAAAAAAGGAGGAAAATGTATTTATCCAAGGTGAACACTAGAGCTTAAGGCAGAAGAAAGGAGTGTGATTTACATAACTCTGCCTACTCCAAAAACCCAAACCCCAGTCTCAAATCTGGCCAGATCTAGGGCATCATGGAACCCAGACCTAAATGCTAATGCTTCAACCATAGCATTTTTTATTAATGTGGGATAAAAGTCTAGCAGCAGGGAATCAGCTCCAGGAAGTGAAATGATTAGCCAAAGCAGAGCTGCTTGGCCAAAGTAATTAGCATTAAATCATTATTACACCAAAGAAATATGGTGCTAATGAGGAAAGGTTCTGCTGAAGAAGCTATGATGTATTTAAAGGTAGCAGCTCAGTTGCAGGTTAATTCCAGAGGCTGGGAATAGGGCATTTCAGATGGGCTCTACAAACTGGGTGTTTGATTGAAAAGGCCCATTACTTTCAAATGTCTCAGTACTTCACTCCCTTTTCTTCTTTCCTCTGCCTCTCTTGCTCTAGAGTAATAGTCACCAGTGAGAATTAGGTTATAGATGAACCTCATTGCTTTCTGGATGGGGATCTTACCATCTTTCCCTAAAAGCTCCCTATAAATGCAGTCAACTTCAGATGACCACTTGGGGCATTATTTGCAATGACTTTGCATCACTCTTTCCACAAACCTAGTTCTACGATGCCCCCTGGTGCCCTGTTGGTGGTGGGTACAAGCAAAACGGGTCCAGAAATGCAAATCTTTTTTTTAAAAAAATCTTAACTATATAATTCAGGTTTCTAAATTGTAGAGGCAAGCCCCTCAGAGCTTAGTTGTGAAAGCAGTCTGGAGTCTGAAGCAAGGACCAAAATCATTGTAGTATAGCACCTGCATAAATGAATTTAGCTTTTTCAGTGAAAACAATGTTCAAATCAAAATGAACAAAAGCTACACTAACATGGAAAATTCACTCCAAATGACAGTAAACAATCCCCAGTCCAGTGATTATTTAATACAGTATGTACAACTCAGGTCAGATTTGGGTTGGCATGTGCTGGATCTCAACATTGTGCAACTCTCATCATGAATCTGCCTAAGTTCATGATGCAGATATGCCTTTTTGCAGCTTGCTACATGTGAACAAGTGGGTAAACTTGAAGTTAAGCTATTTTTCTGTGGAAATTAGAGGTAGCTCAGTATCTGGTGCATATCTCAATATAATTCATTTTTGTTCAGTACAATATAATAAACTGGTTTCAAAAATAAAACCCTACAACTCTTAAAAAATTGAAATAACGAAAGAATGGTTATAGATGTTTGAAATCTTCAGCAATCAAACTTGTTTTAAAATGCCTTATTTTAAAAGTGAGATAATAGGGCGGCTAGGTGGCGCAGTGAATAGAGCGCAGGCCCTGGAATCAGAAGGACCTGAGTTCGGAGCAGGCCTCCGACACCTAATCCGCACAAACAAAAACCTAGCCGTGTAACCTTGGGCAAGTTACTTAACCCCAATTGCCCTAAAGGGGCGGCTAGGTGGCGCAGTGAGTAAGAGCGACGGCCTCGGAGTTGGGATGACCCGAGATCAGATCCGGCCTCAGAAAATGAGCACCCACGCATAAATCAAATGACTAGCCGTGTAACCTTGAGCAAGTTACTTAACCCCAATTGCTTAATTAAAAAAAAAAAAGTGAGATAATATCTCTTCACCAGGGATAAATTATTCATTTGAAGAACTAAGAAAGTTATTTATGAAGATTATCCACAACTGAACATCTCTTCCTTAAAACCTAATTGTTTTCAGGGGGTAGGGAAAGGGAGGGCCAGGGAAGGAGACCCTAACCTGCAGTCTTAGAGAATTTCCCAGGATACTAGGAAATTAAGTAATATTGTCATATTTACATAGACAGTATTGGTAAAACCTTCTATGGAGACCCTGTATGCCAAACTTCTCTTAGCTCCACCCTATTAGCCTGAATAAACCAGGACTGATTTGCATGGAATAGAGTAATTTAAATATAAAGTAGGAAGTACATGTCTTTTTCTACTTCTCACTTAATGCTCTATTCCTCAATTTCTGTGCTGTTTTTCTTCGGACTCATTAAATATAGGTAGTCACTTCCACTTGGGATAGAAGGTGACAATAAGAATGATAAGGTTAACAATAATGCAGATCCACTGGTCCTGGCCAAAGGAAGGCTTCAAGCAGGATGCCAGCATGTTACACCTAAAGGAGGTTTTCCAACTTCAAACTAAGTCTGAGCCCAATCGTACTTTGCTCTATAAGGCCAGCTGCAGTTAAGGCATATCTGGCTATATGTCTGCAAAAATCTCTGTGCATTTTGAACTTTGCATATGAATCTAGTCTCTGAAATAACCAGTTATTTCTAACAACACACCTCAAAAATGCAGAATGTCAGAACTTAGGGGGAAAGATGGATTGCACTAATACAAGGAATATAGAAAATGAGTCAAACAAACACGTAACCTTCCTCACCCCAAAAAAGGGAGTATTAACAAGGACATTTTTTCCAATTTAGCCTCAATGGAGATGGTAGAAATGTGGGGGCTTCGGAGCTGGGGGCGGAGCCAAGATGGCGGAGTAGAAACAGCGAGTCCAAGCCTCTCTGCCCCCAGATTCTCCACAAACTACGTAAAAAAGGACTCTGAAAAACTTCTGGAGCCCCAGCACCCACAGAACGACACAGAGAAGCTAACCTCCTGCTGAGGACAGCCCAGCACCCTGCAGGAAGGACCAGCGCAGTGGTCTGGGAGCCGGCAGCGCGCAGAGCGCAGGAGCTGAGCCGAGCCCAGGTCCACGTGAGCCGAGGTTTTAGCCCCAGGGCGGCAGGGCCAGCCGCCGGCTGGAGGAACCCCAGAACACCAGGAACTGTGGAGATTCCAGAATTATCAACATAGACTTGCCTAGGACAAAGTAAGAGGTTAGGGTCCTATGGACTTTGGGACCTGTATTTGGGGAATGCGTCAGCTCCCTCCCCTGGGGGCTAGAAGCCGCTGAGGAGACACGCCATTGTGTAGTTTTCATAGGCATTTCCGGCTCCCAGCCTACAAATCGTGGGGAGATCCAGCGATCAGTCTTGGGGGGTAATCGCTCTTGCTTTAACCTCACTGGATCTGGATTGTGATCTAGGGTGGAAGTTGTGGGTGGGTTTACAGCTTGCCAGAAACGGAAGTTGCCCCCACACGTTCGGGACGAAAATTCCTCTATCTGGCCTTAAAGCCATAGTGTGGCAACAAGCCCAAAAGTCAAGCAATTAAGTGGCAACATGCCAAGGCAAAGGAAACAGAAAAATGCAACCCTAGACTCCTATTTCGGGGGCATAGAGCGGGAAAAGGACTGTGAGGTCAGAAGTCCTGCTCCAAAAGCCCCAGGGGAAAACATGAACGGGTTGCAGGCCATAGAGGACCTTAAGAAGGACTTTAAAAATCAAATCAGAGAAGTGGAGGAAAAATTAGAAAGAGAAATGAGAAGGATGCAGGAAAAGTATGAAATGAGGGTCAACAGCCTGACTGAAGAAAATAACACCTTAAAAAATAGACTAACTCAAATGGCTAAGGAGGCCCAAAAGGGCAACGAAGAGAAGAATGCCTTAAAAAGTCGAATTTGCCAGATGGAAAAAGAATCTCAAAAGTTCACTGAGGAGATTCATTCCTTCAGAGTTAGACTGGAGCAAATGGAAGCTAGTGACTTTATGAGAAATCAAGATGCTGTAAGCAGATCCAAACAAACGAAAGATTAGAAGGCAATGTGAAATATCTCATGGGAAAAACCACTGACCTGGAGAATAGATCCAGGAGAGACAATTTAAAAATTATTGGATTACCTGAAAGCCATGATCAAGGAAAGAACCTAGAAATCACCCTTCAAGAAATTCTCAAGGAAAACTGCCCTGACATTTTAGATCCAGAGGGCAAAATAGAGGTTGAAAGAATCCACTGATCACCTCCTGAAAAAGATCCCAAAAAGAAAACTCCCAGGAATATTATAGCCAGGTTCCAGAATCCCCAGATCAAGGAGAAAATACTACAAGCAGCCAGGAAGAAACAATTTCAATATTGTGGAAACACAATCAGAATAGCACAGGACCTGGCAGCTTCTACACTGAGGGATCAAAGGGCATAGAATATGATATTCCAGAGGGCAAAAGAGCTGGGAATGAACCCAAGGGTCACCTGCCCAGCAAAACTGAGTATTTTGTTTCAGGGGAAAATATGGTCATTCAGTGGAATAGAGGACTTTCAACATTCTTGAGGAAAAAAACCAGAATTGAATAGAAAGTTTGACATCCAGACACAAGAAGGAAGAGATGCCTGAGAAGGTAATCAGTGAAAAGAAATCAAAAGGAACTTATCAAAGTTGAACTATTTACATTCCTATATGGAAAAGCAATAACTGTGACTGATGATATCTTTCTCACTATGAAAATAATGGAAGAAGGGGGTGTGGTCATATGAATACATATGTGAATGTGTGTGTATATGATTACAGTTATATGGATAGAGGGCATAGGTTGAATTTGTTGGGAAGGGAGAATACTCAAGGGATGAAATTATGAGGTGAGAGAGGAAAGTGGCAAGAGGAGATGGGGAGAGACGTGGTAGGGTAAACTATCTCATGTAGGGGAAGTGGTTGCAAAGGAGGGGGAGAATAAGGAAGGCTAAAAAGGCAAAACCACATTCACATTGAATTTGGTTCAGGGAGAAAATGACATGCATACTAAATGGGATATCTCAACCTGCAGCAGGATAGGGGGAAGGGAGATGAGAGGAGGGATGATGGATGGGAGGGCATCCTTGGGGTGAGGGGAGGCTGGAAGTACCCACTATAGAAGAGGGACAGGATCATGTAGGGAATGGACCAGGTGGGGGGTGGGATGAATGGGAGGGAATTATAAGCTGCCTTGTACAATATATCTACTATGATAATGTTTTGCATAGCTAGACATGTACAACATATACTGAATTACTTCTCTCCCAAGAAGGAATGGGTGACAAGGGAGGAAGGAAATGGATCTGAAATTCAAGGTCGTAACATTAAATGTTTCAAATATATATATAAATACTATTATTAATACTCTTTTGCCTGTAAATGGGAGATAAGATGTGCAGGCATTGGGACACAAAGATTCATCTTCCTCTAATGGAAAAGTCGATGGGGGTATGGGAGAAGGTATGGGAGAGAGCAGATTGGAGGAAGCGATATCTTGTGGGACTGCTATTCTGGGAGGTTGGGTAGGGGAATAATGGGGGAAAATGATTGTAACTCAAAATCTGGCGGAAATGAATGATGTAAAACAGAAGTTAATAAAGTATTTGTTTAAAAAAAAAAAAAAAAAGAAAAGAAATGTGGGGGCTTCTCAGGAGATTGAAAATAATAGCACATCACTTTTAAGTCATTCATTTTCATCTGCCTCATGGCACGTCAGCAGCCCCTGAATTCGAATAGCCTGCTAGGTTTTGTGAAATTAATTGGTATTATCAGTACCCACAGGCCTGGGTAAACTGTCCATATCTATGTAATGTGAACCATCACGTCAATCCAGCTCATGATGGACCAAAGGTTTTATCCTTCCCTTTGAAACTAGAAGAATACAATTAAGGCATACCTAGGTTCACATGTGAACCTACTCCAAAATTTTTACCAGTTCATTAGTGCCTGGTGTATAAAATCCTAGGATCATAGGATCCTGGATTTAGGGCTAGAAGGTGTTATTTCTCATTGTGCAAGTGAAGAAACTGAAATCTGGGTGACTTGTCCAAGATCACACAAGCAGTAAAGGTCAAAAGGGTAGTGAACTCAAGGCCTTCAACTGCAGTCAGGGCTCTTTCACTGTACCACACAGTAAGAGGAAGCCCAAACTCCTTAGTCAGGCATTCAAGTCATTTTACACCTACCTACCTACCCATCTTTCTAGTTTCATTTTCCACTGGTCTCCTTATGGGAGAGAGAAGGGGAGAGAGACAGACAGACAGACAGACAGACAGACAAAGAGGAAGAGGGGGGGAGGGAGAGAGAGATTAGATAGATAGATGAACAGATGGATGGATGAGAGAGATTTTGCTTTTACATTGTTTTAATCTTCTCACTTTGCTCCCTCTCCCCATATCCAGAAAGCAATGCTATATGACAAAGAATATACTTCAAAGGAAAGAAAGAAATAGCAATTCACCCAAACCAATCGATATATCAAAAGAATCTGAAAATACATGTAATGTTGCACAGCCATTCTACTGCCTTCTTAGTAGGAATCATCTTCTCAATTCAATCCAACAAGCATCATGTAGTTATTGAATTGAATTGAACTATCCTACTCATTGTTTTCCAAGCATAAGTACTCACCCTCCTGTCTGCCTTTCTTCCTCTGCCTTTAATTCCTACCACCCCAAACCATTTCCTCTGTTTCTCTAAGTCTTACCCTTCCTCAAAGCCCAGATCAAATCCCATGACCTCTGTGATATATCCACTAACTCTCCTAACCCACAGTGATCTCTTCCTTTCACATCTGAATTCCTGGAATCCTTAGTGTCTGCACACTCATTTGACATTTAACTGATACTACTTATTATTGTCATATGTTAGGCTTATATCCTCTTCCTCCAAATAAATAAGTCCTTTAATGTGTAGTTCACTAAGCTAAAATTGTGCTCTTTAATAAATTAGTGTTTAACCACCTGACAATTCCACCTTTCTACAACCCTGTGCTTGCTAGTAAGATATGGTAAGAGTGTACCTGTTTGGAAGTAATGGTATCAACCACCAAAAATTTTCTCCTATTTTCTTACTATTACTGCACTTGGGATTTTATATTTACCAGATATAAAACTAACAGAAGTAAAACTCATTGGCACACTTTGCTTGTGGCATGCCGAGGGAAAATATACACCACTGACAAGAGCTGGCTCTGCTCAACTCCATCTGCAACCACAGTCTAGTCTAGTAGCCCTGCTCTTCCAGGGATCAAAGAAACACCAAAGCCAAAATGTCAAATGGTTTATGCTAGACTGATAAGAGTTTGGAGTATGCATTTTCTGTGTATCTACACCATACTGCCCTTAGAGGAAATTAAGTGAAGTGGATAGAGCGCTGGATTTGAAGTCAGGAAGACTTGAGTTCAAATCCCACTTCAATACTTACTAGTTGTGACAGTGGAAAAGCTATTTAATCTATTTGCCTCAGTTTCCTCCACTGCAAAGTAGAGATAATAATAATACCTACCTCTCAGGATTGTTGTGAAGATTAAATGATATAATATTTCTAAGTACTACATAAATGTTGTCTATTAAAGATTATGTCTATTTCTTCTGTGCAGGGTGGAAGAAGACTGTAAGCTACACATTTAATCTGTGTCTAATCAAAACCCTGAGAAAATATTGAAAAATCTGGTTGTTTATTTACTTGCCTACTTGATCAAGTCAGCTGTTTAGAAACATATGACTTCTGAGTAGTCAAAACATCTGTAGGTCTGAGGGGAATTTTTTAACATTCTAAAAATGTTTATTCAATTGAATTTAAATACAAAAAGATAAAAAAAGAAAACATTTCCACGTACACAACATTAAAAAAGGATTTAATGTAAAGCCATGAATTTCCATTTCACACTATTTTTTTTAAACTGTGTGATAGATACTACACATCATTTTCAAGGCTACCCTGCTTTTCAATGTTTCCTTCTAAGATTTCTTTTATTCTCTATGCACTTCTTTTTTCTTTTGGGTAGATGCTTTTTTATCATTTTAATTAAAAATCCCTTTATACCTAGGCTTTCAAATGTTTTAAATAGGAATGAATGTTGTATTTTATTTAAAAATCTGCATTTATTAATATAATCATATGATTTTTGTTATTGATATAATCAATTATGTTAATAATTTTCCTTATGTCAACCCATCCCTGAATTCCTGGTATAAATTCCATTTGATCACTACATATAATTTTTGTAACACATTGGTGTAGTCTCCTAGCTGGAGTTTTATTCAGGACTTTTGCTTCCATATTCATTAATAAAATTAGTCTACAATTTTCTTCCTGTTTTTGCTCTTCCTGTGTTTAGGTATCATATGTTTCTGTTTGTATTTCATTCTCAAAGAGGACCATGACATCAAGAAGGTGGTGTCATGACTTGTGATTGAATTGGATTTAAATGAGGCAGGGCTGTGCAAAATCATCAGCCTCACTCTCTCCTCCTGAGCCATCTGGGGACCCATATCTGTTTCATAAAAGGAGTTTGGTAGGACTACTTTTATTCCCCTATTATTCCAAATAATTTATTTAATATTGGAATTAGTTGATGTTTAAATGGTTGGTATAATTCATTTGTAAATCCATCTGGTCTTAATGTTTTTTTCTTTAAGAAGTTCATTTGTGGCTTTTTCAATTACTTTTTCTAAAATAGGTTTGTTTAGATATTCTATTTCCTCTTCTATTAATTTAAGCAGTTTACATTTTTGTAAGTATTTTTCCATTTCACTCAAGTTGTTAAATGTATTGGACTATAATTGGGCAAAATAACTCCTTACAATTGCTTTGATTTCATTTTCATTAGTGGTATGTCTATCCTTTTCATTTTTAATGCTAGTGATTTGGTTTTCTTCTCTCTCTTTTTTTAATCATATTAACCAATGGTTTGTCTATTTCATTGATTTTTTCATAAAGCTAATTCCTAGTTTTATTTATCAATTCAATGGGGTTTTTTGCATGATTTTATTAATCTACTTTTATTAATTTATTAATAAAATTTTATTTTATTTTATTAATTCTACTTCTCTAATTTTCTATTTAAAATATCTTAAAAACTCTTCCAGAAATGCTTTTTGGGCCTAAGACCAAATTACATTTTTCTTTGAGGCCATAAACAAACATGTAGCCAATTTGACACTGTTGTCCTCTTCTAAGTTTATGCCTTGATCCTCCCTATTACCATAGTATCTTTCTATAGTCAAGCTCTTTTGTTGTTGTTGTTTTTGTTCACTTTTTTCTGCCTTTTTTTGTGTCTTGGTGTTTTTATGTCAGAGTTGGGCTCTGGGCTTGTACTTTGGGCTCTAGGGTTCTAGGTCTTACTTCTGGTTTTCACTGCCAGGACTTAGCTGCTTGTTTTCTCTGTAAGGTAGGCTTCCCTTCTGGTTTGTACTGGGGCATGGGGGCCTCCCTGTTGGCCTCCCCTGGGTGTGAGGTTTAGCTGCTGACCTGCTCCAGGAGTGGGGCCTTGCTGCTGGAGTTGTTATTGAAACAGGGTTTCTCTGCTGGTAGAACGGAGTCTTACTGTTGGTCATCCCTGGGGTGGGGCTTCATTACAGGGCAGAAATGGGGTCAAAGCCTGGCTGGTATCTTGTCCTGGGGGTGGGGTTGCTGGGGTGGGCCCTTGCTCTGCTGCCCAGACTGCTCACTTGCCTAGGGGACTGCTGATTTGCAGGAGGGTGGGTCCTCACTGGTGGATCACTCCAGGCTTGGAGCCTTGCTGCAGGTCCCCTGCTGTGAGTCTGGTTGCTGCTGCTACTGCCGCTGCTGCTGCTGTTGGACTTTGCTCCCCTCCCATCCCAGTGAGACAGACCTTTCCTGCCAGGTTGGTAAGCTGCTTCCCTGTTCCTAGATCAGCTCTAAAGTGGTTTTCTACTTGTTTGGTGTAAGGGCCCGCCTTACTGGGTTGACATCAAACTCACCTCTCCAGCCGTGTCTGTGGCACTCCAATTGCCTTCCACGATTCTGGTCGCCCTACTACGACCCTTATGGTCGCCCCACAGCGACCCCTCGGAGAGTTCCTTTCCTGGTCGCCCCACTGAGACCTCTGGTTTGCCCCAACGAACCCCTCGGGGTAGCCTGCTCCTCCCAAACAGACAAAGGAGTCTTGACACAAAGAGGTGAAGTATCTTGCCGTTTAATCTCTTTCTCGTTCACAATCCCCTCTTCTCTCTCTCTCCCTCCTTTTACCTTGCCTCCCTCCTTTTATCTCCTTTCCCCTCCCTCGACTCTGTTCCCCCATGTGCCTCAGCAGTAGCAGGCATCTCATGGCAGGGGAGTGCTCCCCTGTTAGCAGCACATGCTCAATACCCCGAAATCATGGGGCAGGTGCCTCTAACCCTAGCCTGAGTTGCTCTGTCATTTGCCTGAGTTTCTATGGGTTCTCAGAGTTCGGGTATAGTCTTAAAGGGCCCCAACAGTTTGGAAGTGAATTTGGGAGGGCTTCAGAGGGTTCCTTCCTCACTCTACCATCTTGGTATCTGAAGTAAGTCAAGTCTTTCTTAAGGTACTCCCAAGTTGTCTTAGGGGGATAACTGCTTTACCCTGATTTTTAGTTATTTTTGCTGTTCAGAGTTCAATTTGAGACGATATATTGCTTGTGGGAGAATTTTGGAGAGCCAGCTAATTTCCTATCTTATTCTGCCATCTTCTCAGAATCCTTTCTTCTGAGGGAACTTTTCTCATTTCATCAGAATGCTTTGGTGTCACATCAATATAGACCCAACCTTCAGGTAACTCTCTTCAATAGATAGACAGACAGATACAGGGCACCAGGAACACATCCACATACCCTGTAACAAGATGAAGATTGAAGGTCACCATTTCTAGTTGCCTCCTGGAAATTCTGGTAAGCAATGCTGAAATGGGTATGCTGAACAGAAAGCTTTGCACCAGGCTTCAAGATATGCCAGTCAAGGTCTTGACAGTATCTTGGAGGTCAATGGATGGCAGCCTCAGAGACTTGAGGGGAATTATATAACTGGATGGCATGGACTTTGGAAGAGAAGAGGTTGCTATACTGAGTGATGATGGCAGAGCAGAAATTTCGAAGTGACAAGAAGAAGGAAAGAAAGTGCTGCCTCCTCCTGTATCTGGGAACTGCAAGTCAGGGAACATGATTGAAGCAGGGGCCTGCATTGGAAAGGGTAGTAAGGAATGTGGTCATCAGTAAGTCAGGTCTAGGAACGGGAAGGAGTATTTAAAAATGAAGGACATTGTATTGACAATAGTATACGGCACTGAAAAGAACACAGTAAAAAAAAAAAAAGGTCAGAAAGATGATGAGAGGGGCATGTAGGTAGTGTAGTGAATAGAGCACTGGCCCTGGAATCAGGAAGACCTGAGTTTAAATCTGGCCTCAGACACTTAACACTTACCAGCCATATGACCTCGGGCAAGTCACTTAACCCCAATTGCCCTGCCCTCCCCCCTCCAAAAAAGAAAGAAAGGAAGGAAGGAAGGAAGGAAGAAAGAAAGAAAGAAAGAAAGAAAGAAAGAAAGAAAGAAAGAAAGAAAGAAAGAAAGAAAGGAAAGATGATGAGAGAGATGAAGTAGAATAGATCTACATATGGGAAGAAATTGCAGGCGAAAGTAATTTTCACATAGGCAAGAAATGGTTCTGAAGGGCAGTGACCAAGGGAATAGTAGTTTAGGGTATGCTAGCCATAGAGAAAGAGGAGAAACAAAAATGAAGATACTTGTAGAATAAGTCAGTTCTATGTAGTCATTATAAGTAGAATGTCAGTGCAATGAAACCAGACATCTAATCTCTAGGTAATTCCCATTGTATTGACTATTTATAGGAATGACTAATAGGTCACCAAAAAAAAAAAAAGACCTTCAGAGATCTAGATAACTGAGACAACTTTCTGCTTCAGTGCAGAAAGTACAGTACAGTCTTCCTGTGGTTACTTTGGCTATCCAGGCCCCCCAAAATAGGAACAAGGAGTTAGAAGCATTTGGAAAAGTTGTGGTCAGGAGAACACAGTTGCTTCTGGAAAAGGTAAGTCCTGACAAGGACTAGCATTCTTCCCAGGTCAAAGGAGAGTAGACTTACTGTCTTACAGTGCAATTAAAAAGATGATCTAACTCTTGCACTCTTAACTTGGGGAGGTCTATGAATTTGGAATTTTTTTAATGTTTTCTATTTTGATAACTGTATTTCAATAGAATTGGTTTATTTTGCATTCATATGTATTTTATTTTATTTTTTGCTTTTTGGAGGGCAATTGGGGTTAAGTGAATTACCCAAGGTCACATGGCTATTTTTTGTGTTAAGTGTCTGAGGCCAGATTTGAACTCAGGTCCTCCTGACTCCAGGGCCAGTGCTGTATTCACTGCGCTACCTAGCCTCCCCCTATGTGTTTTATTTTATGCATCTAAAAACATTATTCTGAAAAGAGAAGCATAGGTTTTACTAGATTGCTAAAGAGGATTTGCAAAAAAATTAAGAATTCCTGATCCAAACTATCCCTTAGTCATTAGGTGGAGTCATGTAAGTCACCTCAGAAAAAGGAGGAGGAGGAGGAGGAGGAGAAGAAGAAGAAGAAGAAGAAGAAGAAGAAGAAGAAGAAGAAGAAGAAGAAGAAGAAGAAGAAGAAGAAGAAGGAGAAGAAGAAGAAGAAGAAGAAGAAGAAGAAGAAGACGACAATGATGACAACTACAAGTAACCTTTCTAGAGCACCTACTATGTGTGCTGGGTCCATTGCTAATTGCTTAACACATATTACCTCGTTTTACCCTTACAACAACTCTGGTAGGCAAGCGCCATTGTTATCCCCATTTTACAGTTGAGAAAACTGAGTGAAATAGAGGTCCTTTTCTCAGTTTCTAAAAGATATCCCACAGCCCTTTCCTGTGCCTAACTGGAAAATTCTTCCTTATGTCTAACTTCAAGCTCTTCAACATAAACTAATCCCTCTGGTCTTGTTCTCTGATGAATAGGACAGCTGGCCAGCCTATTGCCGCTAACTACTTTCCTTTTTCTTAAAGAAAAACAGCAAACTTCTCCACTGCCTTCTCTTCTCCAGGTTGAATAATTTAAGTAACTTTCATCACTCTCCAGTCCTTTCATACACTTTATATCCTCCAGCGTGAAAACGATATAATTCTGCTTATTAATTTGAATGATTCTAAATACCCTGAACATTTCATTTAGAAGTTAAGTGGGAAAGCCATTTTGCTCTGTGTATCTGAAAATGCCCTTATTTGAATGCTTCAGGGGGAAAAAATTAACACTTATTTTTAATTAATTTAGTATGGACATATATTGTTGGGAACTACTGGATAATACTGCAACTCTGATAAGAGAGCTTCACTCCTGCCATTCTAGTACCTGAAAGGCCTCTGTTTTTGTAGTCAGGAGCAGTAATGCTAAGCCTACTGGTTACCTGGCAACTCATAAATAGGCTGGATTGCAAAGAGAACTAAAAGGATGAGTCTATTGAATGTCTTCCTCACAGCACTCTAAAAATTGTAAATGAGACTATTATGTGAATAAGTTGAATATGAATGACTGTGAGCCCTGTTGTCCTATGAAAGGAGTCAAAAATTTCAGAAGAGTAAATGAATAAATAAAAATGAGAGATGCTAAATGATTGTAAAAGTTTCACTCTCTCTCCCATTCTACCCCTTAAAAGTCTATTTTCTTTTAAAAACTATTTTTTATTATTTTTAGCAGAAAGATTAATAACTCTGACAACCCTAATCTTGCTTTTCTGTCCCTAGCCAACCCAGGCCAGGCAGCAGTAGTGCAGATTTAGTACCTAGCTATAAGGGGGCATACACATAAGATAAAAACAAGTGTGCAGAATTGAGCCTTGTTTTCCAAATATCTTTAATGAACCAGAAGACCAAAAACTATTTCCCACATATAACAACACAGAACATGTTGTGTACCCAGCAGGGTTTAGACACTCACTTTCTCCCTCCAAAGGGGTCCCTAGCTTGGGACAGCATGCACACTGACCACATTCAGTCCTTGGGGGAATCTGATCTCTGAAGTGATGAAGGGTCAGACTCTTTTTAAAATACTTTCTAGTTCTTTATGTCCCTACTCAGAACCCAAGAAAAATCTTTTAAAGTTTAGGTTTGACCTATATATAAGATCTCTCTAAAAAGGAGAGAAAGGTACTCGTATAATTTAGGCTTGGTATAGGACAACTATTTCCTTAAAAAAAAAAAACTTTTTTCAATGAACAAAAACCTACCTTTCAATGCCTTTCTCCCACTGAAAAAGAAAAATAAAAATCCTTGTAATAAGTATACATATTCCAGCAAAACAAACTTTTATGTTCACCATGTACAAAAAATATTTATCTCTCTGTGTACCTTGAACCCATCATTTCTCTGTCAGGAGACAGCTATTTATTTCCTGCACACAAAAGAAATGCTTAAAACACAAAATACTCCTAAGCATGCATTGACAAAGACTTAAACCTAAAGCAGTCATTTATAACAACTATTATGCTCTCGCAGGAGGATGAAATTTAAAAGATTAAAAACTGAAGCATTTAGCGGGATTGTTGAAAAAGCACTTCACCTTCACTTTGGCTCTGCAATGTCTAAACAACTCTCTCAAGATCTTCTAGTTAGTCAGGCCAAGGCTGTCTTCCTATCAATGGTCATCTCCTATGAGAAGCACTCTACTGGTTTCAGGGGATACTTCCAAGAATACAATTGATACCAACTGATGGATGCAGGAGCTCCCAAACTCTTGAACTCAAAAGATTGCTTCCATGGGTGGAAGTGTTTATTTCACTATTGTTGTTTGATCATGTGCTTGAGCAAAGAAACAAGGTAGAAGAGGCAGCTAGACCTCTGAAATAGATTCTGACTCAAGCTCATTCAGATGAAAATATATCGTGGAAAGTCCTAGAGAGCCCCAAGCCACAGGTACTGGAGGTAGGAGGAAAAAGAATAGCAGAGGCTGGTATTCCATTTAAGGCAGGGGACCCCAACCTTTTTCATCACTGCACCCACACCACACTCAAGGCTTTGAGTAAACCTTCTCATAATTCCTATTTAATATGAAAAGGAATAAATTCTAGAATTTATCACAGACATGCACATAAAAAATAAAATGGAGGTTAATTGATTTTTCTTAAAGATAAATATTTTTAACATTCAGGTCACGTGTTCATTTTTAGTTTATTGTGGTATATAGTATAAACTGTTGGTCCAGACCCAGTATGTATCAGACTATTTCCCAGCCTTCCCAGGAACTTTAGTCAGACTTCTTTCTCATGTTATTTAAGCTTTGAGATTTCTTGAACATTTGGGTTATTATATTCAGTTATGTCCTATTCTTCCTTCTTGCATCTTTTCCATTAATCAGCTTTTAAATTTTTTAATCAGTACCACATAACTTTCATGATTACTGCACTATAATAGCGTTTGAGATCTAGAAATGTTGTTCTCTTTCATACCTACCACATCCCCATTTTACTTTCCTTTTCTAGATCTTTTGTTCCTCCTCTTACCCTATTGTCTAACTCTCTATGGTATCCCCTCTACAATATCTGTAAATTAATTTTAATGGTATTGTTATTTGGCATAGCTCAGACAAGAGCAGTGGACATATTCCAATTATTTTAGTTGTTCTTGTAGAGGTATCACTTGCATAGATTGATTCCCAGCTATTTTATGTACTTTGTAGTTTTCTTGAATTAGTCCTCCTTTTCCTTTATTTGTTCCTAGATTATTTTTATGGCTATATAGAAATGTCATTTCCTGATGCTATTTTTGTAAAGACTTACTTATTAACATATCTACGTATAAATGTCTGCATGAATATATTCTATAGCAAAAAATATTGATTAATTATATTCCTCTGAGTAAGGGCTAGATACAGGTTTTTGTACATCACAAAAATACAGATTTTTGCAGTTGTATACAAAAATCTAAGAAGCAAAATCATATTCTTATGAAGGTGTGTAGAACTACAAAGCAACCAGACCTTATTGGAAGGCATAGCAACAATTAATGTTTTGTTCCATGGCCCTACCACAATTATATATCACATTATAGTACTACAAAATAAACTTCTATGAAAAGTTCAAGGGCAAAGTTTGTTAGTGGCTGGGGGAATCAGGGAAGGTTACATGGAGGAGGTGGCATTTAAACTGGGCTTTAAAGGATAGCTTCAACAAGTGGGGCAGAAAATTCAGTTTATACAGAACAATCTGAATGAAGGCACAGTAGTAGAAAAATCCGGGGAGTGATCAGGGTGCAGAGAGTTGTCCATTTTGATTATAGTAGAGAACAAGTAAAGGGGAATAATATGAGATGAGACCAGAAAGACAGAGTTGCACCAGATTGTGGCACACATTGAGAGTTAGACAGAAGAATCTGACAATAAGCCACTGGTAATTTTTCAGAAGAGCTATGACATTATCATATCTGTGCATAAAACGTTTCTGGCAGGAAGATCTGAAGGACCTATTAGAGAAGGGAAAATTTGTTAAAGGGATATTGCAATAATCCATGTTGGTATTAATGAAGATCTGTCACTTTGATGGGAGAGATGTGAGATGTATGAAAAGTGTAGTAAAAGGAAGAATCTAAGGTGACCTTCAGGTTTTGAATCTGGGAATCCAGGTGAATGGCTGTATCACAAACAGAAATAATGGTGTCAGAAGGAAGAAAGAGAGAAAGACGACCCCAATTGGACATGCCGTATTTGATGATGGTGTGTATATATAGGTGGAAATGTCTTAATGGCATTTGGAGAGGTAGACCTAGAGTTCAGGAAACATGTTAAGACTAGATTTGATAGTCATCCATATTGAGGTAATAATTGAAGCCAGAGGAGTTAATGGAGCTGCTAGTGGAGAGAAGGTAAAGAAATAAGAGAAGGCCAAGAACAGATGTCTTGTGAGAAACCTACAAGAAGGTGTCATCTCCCTTAGCCTGTACCCTGTCCATTCCTTGCTCCTGCTAGGCTAGTCACACTCAAACTGCTTCCTGCCTTCACAGAAATGACAGAAAAACTGGGCTCTGAGAAAACGAGCTGTGTCCCTTGGCAAGCCTCTTCCCCAGTTAGTATAGGAGAAAGTTTCCTGAATTTGGAATGAGGAGAAAGGGATATGTCTGGCTCCTTGGGCAAGTCACTAAACCCCTTCAATACTTAGTTTCTTCATCCATAGAATGCATTTAATATTATTTATATTACTTAGCTTCTAAGGGTTATGCTATAAAGTGTTCTGTGATAGTCAAATAGCTCTAGATAAATGCAAACTGTTGTTATTGGTGACTCAAATCTGTTTCTTTTGCTTAACTCTGACCATTTAGCCAGCACAGATATCCTGATTCCTTGCTGTTTTTCCAGATTGTCTCTCCATCTTGTTCTGCCTTCTAATATTTGGGGGTTCCTGGCTCTTATTGGTCTACCTGGTTTCTAATCCATTCCTTATCCTAACCCTCACTCATCATGTGTGCCATGACTCTGAGCTGCCTACCTAGTCTTTCTTTTCTTGTATTTTTGGTATCCAGATGCTATTCCAAACTGTTCACCTGGCTCCCAATACTCAGATCTGCTGATCTCAGTGTATTCTAGCTTCTACCTTAGGTTTATCCCATTCCTGGATGTATCTTTTATCCCATATTCCCAGCCATTTTGGTCCTGGCTCATCAATTCACGTCTACAATGAGTTGCTTTTTACAGTCCTGATAATGACATCTCCAAGTTTTTAATAATAAGAGTGTGGATTAATTTTTATTTGAATCTGTAAAATCAAGGTAAGGGCTTCCAAAAATAATATCAGACCCCAGTTGAAAATGCTCCAAATTTCAGCAAAAAAATATAATAACATCATTTCTT
The DNA here is from genome assembly GCA_011680675.1 of Gymnobelideus leadbeateri. Classification (NCBI taxonomy): domain Eukaryota; kingdom Metazoa; phylum Chordata; class Mammalia; order Diprotodontia; family Petauridae; genus Gymnobelideus; species Gymnobelideus leadbeateri. Next base: position 63,432 of record WOXC01009282.1, read on the forward strand.
TATCATCTTCATAAAAATTATCCTATCTTTGCCAAAGGCTGTAACTAGAGTGGGATACAGCCCCAGGGTACCAAATTGGAAACATGCCGACAAGACTTGCAGTCCTTCCAAATGATTGAAACAACAATGCTTAGCAAGTAGTTAGCAAAAATAATTAGCCGAAACAGGAAACTAATAGATGTCAGGTTGTGATGTTTCTCCCCTGTTCTGCTCTGTGCCCCTTCTTTCTCCCAAGGGCAAATGTCAAAAGTATGGTTTCTGGTTCCTGCCTCAGAGGCAAAAATTCAAAGTTATAGTTCTGCATTTGCCAGGCCACTTGATGCTTTGTTTCATGAGTTGCTGTAGCCAATGAATTTATCACCTACTAGTGATGAGTCTTTTAGTACCTAAACAGGCTAATCTTCAGAAAGTAGACATAGTCATTGCTGGAACCACATTTGAAACCATTGAAATATAGTGGGATTCACATGAGCTTGTGCCTTTGTGAACCCAGTGTAACCTCCAGGCCACAATGATAAACCAGTGACATCTTAGGAAAAGTGAGATGAAAAGAAAGGAAAAAGGGAAAAAATGGAATCTAAGTTGAGATGGACTCAAATAAGAAACACCTGCTATTGATGAAAGCTCCATAAACTCTCAAAGAGTCAGTTTATGAGCTGACAGCTTCTAAAGCATTTTCCTGACCACCTTAGCCCCAAGTGAATGAATGAAAAAGTTATTTTTAATTGCTTACCATGTGCAAAGCACTGCACTCATATCATTCATCTGTGTGATTCATATGGTATACTCTGCCTTGTATTACCTTTTCACATATAAATGACATCTCTCTATAACTAGACTATAAATATCTTGAGGACAGAGACTATACTTGATATTTGTTTAAATCATCACAGTAGCTGGCACAATGGCTCCTACATAGTATATATTCAACAAATATTTATTGGATAGCTACAGAAACACCTATCTAACAAAGCTGAAAGAGGTGAGAACTCTAATCAATACAATGACCAATCTGGACTTCAGAAGACTAAAATTGAAACATAATTTAATAAAAAGAAAAATTCAAGTGTTCCAATCTCTTTATAGAGGGTCGTACATTGAAACTTATGCTGTCATATTTATAGATTTTTGCTTTGCTTAAATATATTTCTTCATTAAAAGTGAGGACTCTTTATGAAATAGCTTATTGGGAAGTAACAAAAATTTTTGGAGGCAATGGCAGTTTAAATGACTTGCCCATGGTCCCCCACAGCTAGGAGGCGTGTAAGATCTGATTTGAATTCAGATTCTCTTGACTCCAAGGCCAGTTCTTTATCTACTTATACCACCTAGCTGCCCCTTGGCAGCAACATTTTTAAGAGGCATCCATAAAACACTTTTTAAAAGGCAAAAAAAAAAATACATCCATGGATAAAATACAACATTCATTCATAATACCAAAAAATAGGAATAGATTTTTCCTTAACCTAATAAAAAAAAGTTTCTAGCTTAAAAATCACACAATGGAAAATCATTTGAAACATTTATACCAAAAACAGGTACAAAACAAGTGAGCTTACTTTTATTGCTTTTATTTGAAAGAGTATTGGAAATTCTATTAATTGTAATAATACAAGGAAAACATGTTAAGATTAACATTGAAAATGAAGGAGTCAAAATACCATTATTAATCAATGATGATAGTAATTTAGAAAATTCATCTCTCTAGTTTACCTATCAGATCTATGGATAAAGGGGAAATTTTATAGCACCTGTCTCAGATAAAGACTTTATTTCTCAAAAATATGTAGCAAACTGAGATTTATAAGATTAAAAGTCATTCCCCAATTGATAAATGGTCAAACACTATGAACGGGCAGTTAGTTTTCAGATAAAGAAATCAAAGCTATCTATAGTCACATGAAAAAAATGTTTTAAATCATGATTGATTAGGGAAATATATATTAAAACAACTCTGAGATACCATTACATATTTATCAGATTGGCTAGTATGATGGAAAGGGAAAATAAGAAATGTTGGAGAGGATGTGGGAAAATTGGGACATTAATGCATTGTTAGTAGAGTTGTAAACTGATTAAACAATTCTGGAGAACAATTTGGAATTATGCTCAAAGGGCTACAAAACCATACATTCCCTTTGATAAAGCAATGCCACTACTAGGTCCATATTCCAAAGAGATTTTTTTAAAAAGAAAAAGGCTCGCATATACAAAAATATTTATAGCAGCTCCTTTTGTTGCAGCAAAGAATAGGAAATTGAGGGGATGCCCATCAATTGGGGAATGGCTAAACCAGTTGTGGCATATGATTGTGATGGAGTACTATCATGTTATAAGAAATTACAAAGGAAGGGGGCATTTTCAGAAAAACCTAGATAAACTTACATGAACTGATGGCAAGTGAAGTGAGCAGAACCAGGTGAACATTGTACATAGTGAAAAACAAGATGATACAATGATCCAACTGTGAATGACTTAGTTATTCTCAGCAATACAATAATCCAAGACAATTCCAAAAGATTTATGATGAAAAGTATTGTCCACCTCCAAAGAAATAATTGATGGAGTCTTACTGCAGATCAAAGCATAATATTTTTCATGTTCTTTTTCTTTTTTGATCTGTGTTTTCTTTTGCAAGACACAGAAATATGTTTTGCATGATTCCACATATATAACATATCAGATACACATTGTACGCAATAAAAGTAACATTGTGTGATGACCAACTTTGATAGATTTAGCTGTTCTCAGCAATGCAGTGATCTAAGATAATTCCAAAAGACTCATGACAGAAAATGCTATCCACATCAAGAGTCTGAATGCAGATCAAAACATGCTATTTTCTCTTTTTTAATTTTTTTTGTTTTTTCTTTCTCATGACTTTTCCCCTTTGTTCTAATTCTTCTTTCACAACATAATTAATATGGAAATATGTTTAATACAATCATACATATATAGCCTATATCAGATTGCATGTCATCTTACTGGGGTGGGGAGGACTTAGGACTCAAAATCTTATAAAAGCAAATGCTAAAAATTAAAAATAAATAATTTTTAAAAATGAATTGGGTATTCAAGAATCAGTCATTTTATGTGAATATTAGATTTGTAACTAGAGAACTATGGTTGCAATCCTAGTTTTGCCACTTACTATCTGTTTAATCAAATCATTTAATCTCTTGGGCCTCATTTTTTTCAACTATAAAATGGGGAGCAGAGAGAGAGATTAGACTATTTGACCTGCAATATCTCTTTCAGATGTAAATCTATGATCCAATGAACTATAAAACTATAATTACTGAAATAAAGACTTCAATAATTAAAGGGATAGTCAGTATTCATCAATAGGACAGATTAATATAGTGGTGACAACACTTGCAAAATGAAATTATATATTTAATGTACTACAGTTAAAATATTGATGGGATTTTCATGAAATTGTATAAAATTGCCATTAGATTTATATGGAAAAAGAAATGGGTAATAAGATTAAGGGTTATATAAAAAAGAATTTAATTAAGATAATTTTATACTCCTAGTCTTTTTTTGTTTTCTTTTTGGAGAGGGGAAGTTAGGGCAATTGGGATTAAATGACTTGCCCAACGTCACATGGCTAGTTTTGTGTTAAGTTTCTTAGGCCGGATTTGAACTCAGGTCCTCCTGACTCCAGGGCCGGTGCTCTCTATTCACTGCACCACTTAGCCACCCCTACTCCCAGTCTTTAGAACCTGTTACAAACTGACCATCATTTAAAAAAAAAAGCAACTATCTGGTATAGGATCAAAAAAATATGCAGAGAGAGTAATAGATCAATAGAAAATGACAGATTTTTTTTAATTTTGTCTCACATGTGCAAGGAATCTCCTTCTACCAATTCAGATCAACACCTGTTCTACAACTGAAAAGCTAAGTGACTTGCCCAAAATCACAAAGTCAATTATCTATCAGAGTCAGGTCTTCCTGATTCCAAGATTTGCTCTCTATCAATGGCATTATGCTGTCAGTCATTCCACCAACAACATACAAAAGATACAACCTGAAAAACCTATAGAAAATAAAAATGGAAGAAAAGATTTATTATCCACTGCAAAAGACCTTGAGGAAATTTGGCTAGCAATTTGGAAGGAAATGGATTCAGGCCCACATCTCACATCCAGAATCTCAATGAATTCCAGCTGGAATTCAAATTTGGAAAATGGGGAATAATGTATTTATCTCAGGTAAGGAAATAATAACATTTTTGTATTAAACAGAAGAAATTAAGAAAAAGATAGATGTGCTTGATTACATTAAAATTAACTACGTGGATTGGAATTAGAATGGAAGAATGAAATGGAAGAAGAAAATAAGTAAATGAAAAAATGAACAGATGAAAAAAAATAATAGATTGAGATATGTGGCAATTAAAAATTGAAAATATAAGAAAGAACTGGTAAAAAAAATTTTAAAGGTTACTATGTCGTAGTCTATAATGAATATATGATGAGATATAAGTAGACAAATTTCTTTTTTTTGTTAAAATTATTTTATTTTTAAAGATCAGCTTGCTCTTCTTTCCTCTTCCCTCCCCTGACCCCCACTGAGAAAGCAAGAAAAACAAAACCCCTATTATAAATATATATAGACAAGCAAAATAAATTTTCATATTGGCCATGTCTAAAATAAAATGTGTCTGGGAGTCCATAACTTCTCTGTCAGGAAGTGGGAAGCATGCTTCATCATGAGTCTTTGAGAATTATGGTTAGTCATTGTGTTGCTCAGAATTCACACATACGTCACCCTCCCCTCTACCCACTCCTTTTAAGAATATAAGAAAAACAAAACTCATCACTAACATATATAGTCAATAAAACAGTTTTCCACATTAACCATGGCATAAAAAAATTAACTCTGAATTTTGAGAGTTTCACTTCTCTGTCAGGAGATGGATAGTGTGTTGCATACTTACCCTTTTGGAATCTTGGTTGGTCATTATGCAGAGTTTAGCATAATAGCATTCTATCGCATTTGTATATCATAATATATTCAACTATTCCCCACTTTATGAGAGCCCCCTCAGATTCCCATCCCTTGTCACCTCAAAGAGTATTATATTTTTGACACATCTTTAGAATTTATTTTGCTTAGGCAAATCCCTCCTTTAAACTACCCTCCCGCTAACTGTTGCTCTTCCTTTGCTGCTTTCCCTCATGTTTCCCTGAGTGAAATGCATTTCTATAGCCAACTCTGAGTATTTATTCCTCCTTCTTTTGATTAGTTCAGATGAAAGTAAGTTCAAATGTCAGCCACTCCCCCAGTTTCCTTGTTTGTATAGATTTCTATTTGTGTGCCCCAATTATGTAAAATAATCTCCCCTGACTTTCTTTTCCCTTCTCCTACCCCCCCCCACCCGTTTCCTTTTCTCATCTCTTTTGATTCTTAAGTTCATCTAGACAAAACAGAACCACTCCCAGGTCTTGTCTAATTGGACTCTTTCTATGAACCCTGATGATGATATGGATGACAGGGGACATATATCACCTCCCCATATTTGAATGTAAGCAGTTTGTCCTTGTTTAGTCCTTTATCACTGTCTGTTCATGTTTAATTTTTTATATTTCTCTTCATTATTGTATTTGAACTTCAAAATTTCACTGCAGCTCTAACCTTTTCATTAAAAATGTGTGGAAGTCTTCAATTTCATTAAAGGCCCATATTTTCCCTTTTAGTATTAATTCAGTTTTGCTGGGGAACTTATTCTTGGCTGTAAGTATCTATCCTTCACCTTCTGGAATTTTACATTCCAAGTTCTATGCTCCTTTTTTTAGTTTTGGCTGCAAAATCATGTGTGATTCTGTGACTGTAGCTCCTCAGTACTTGAGTTCTTTCTTTCTGGCTGTTACCAATATTTTTTCTTTGACCTATAATCTCTGGATTTGGGCTATAATATTCCTGGGAGTTTCCATTTTGGAGTTTCTTTCAGGAGATAACCAATATAGTCTTGTTATTTCCACTTCACCTTCTGGTTCTAAGAGATTTGGACAATTTAATTTAAGATTTCTTGAGATATTACACCTAGGCTCTTTTGGGAGTCATGGCATTCAGATAGTACAACAATTCTTATTTTTTTTCTCCTCAATATGTTTTTCAGGTCAGTTGTTTTTGTTATGAGATAGCTTAATTTCCTTCTTTTTTCAGCCTTTAAAAAATTATATTTCTCATTGCCTTATGGTGTCATTGGCTTCTGTTTGGTCCATTTGACTGCTCAAAGAGTTTGCTGTTTGGGCAAGGTTTTGTACCTATTGTGCCAAACTATTAATTCCCTTTCCAATTCTTTCTTTTATAGCTCTCACTTCTTTTCCAATTTTTTTCATTGAGCGCTCTCATTCCATTTATAAAGACTATTGCCTCTTTTTTAAACTCATGCTTCATCTCTTCCAGGAATTTTAGTTGGGTTTGTGCCCACCTTGTATTTTTCTCTGAGATATTGCCTTTAGATGTTTTAGTCATTCTTTTCTATATTTGTGTCTTGAGCATCTCTGCCACCATAATAGCTCATTATGGTGGGGTTCTTTTTTTTGTTTGCCTATTCTGCCAGCCTACTTCTTGATTTTGGACTTTATTTTAGTTTTGAGTTGTGCACACATCTGAAGGGAAGGTCTTAGTCCTGCTTTTTCTTACCTTGAGTTTGACTATTATTCCAGGATCTCAGGGACAGGCTGGGCACCTGCAGGCTTTCAGGACTCCCAAAGTGGTTTAATCCAGGGTTAAGTCTGATTCCTTTCTGCCTTGTCTGAACTCAGCAAATTTTTCATCTGAGTTTGGATCTGTGCAAGAGTAGACTACTGCTGAATCTAGTCCTATCAGCCAGCAGGAAAGCTCAGTTGGTTCAGAGTAGCAGAACTGTAGGCTCCCCTTTTTCTGGTATTTCCATCCTGGTTATTCTTCTGCAGGCTTGGTTAGATGCTGTAGTACCAACACAATATCCACAGCTCCAACAGCAACTGTAAATATGCCAGCATTGTGCTCAATCACAAAATATAACAGACTCTCCATATAGAAGATAGAAGCAAAACATTAATTCAGACACCAGGAAACCAAATCCATCATAGCAACAAAGAAGTAAATACACCATAACACAGCAGCGAGCCACACCATCCTTTAGCCTTCCCACAAACCAACACTCACAAGCCTAGCTGTCTCCCAGGGTGTGTCTTCTTTCTCCTACCATCTAGTTGCCCTGACTCCCAGTTTCCTGTGGGCTCTGTTGAACCATTCAACAAACTCCTCCCACCACAGGCTCCATGTGATTACATTTGACCTATTAGGGAGCAAGGAAGATCTTTGAAGCAGGGAAAGTCTTCAAATTCCTTATTAAGGAACAGGGAAGATCTTCAAATTACCATTACCATTACATTCAGCCCCAAGAGCTTTTATATCCCTTAACAATACATTTCATTACATAGGTTAATGGGAATTTAGGAGTAACTGGTGTCAATAGAACTTTATAGTAATACAACAGGAATAACTTCCTCTCGATGATCTATTATTCAAATTATGTAAAGCAGTGAACAAATTATCCTTCTACCTGTCCCAATACGTTCTTTAATCTGACTCCCTGAGGGTATGACAAACTTGGATACAATAGTTCATGAAGATCTGTAGGGACAATTCTTACTTCTCTATTCCATCTAACATCAAGCCCCTTTTCTTGATACATTTTGTATAGTTCAATGGAATACTATCAATTCTTCCAAAATCTACCCCTGCTCTCAGTAGAGCAGTAAACAATTCTTTTCTTGTCAATCTATTCTGACTTTGAATCCACTGGCTATTTATTCTTCTCTCTTGAGGAAATTTATCTTTTCCCCATTCTCCCAAGTCACTTAGCTGTGAAATATTATCCAGGACCTCTGAAAGAGGGTTCCCTATTTCACCAATTGGTGGAATCAGAAGTAGGTGCTTATAAGCAGGAGAACCTGTCTTCACTATGATATTTCTATGAGAAACTGCTAAGGGGCTATCGTGATAAGCATTTGCATCTCCAACCATGATAGCAGTTTTCATTACTTGCTCCTTTAACTTTCTCATACAGTCTCTAAGTGAGTACCAGGGTAGAATCGGTGGGATATATTTTATTGCATCCATCAGCAGCTAAGCTAATGTATTGGTCATATGGTTACCTCCTTGCCTATGAAAATCTCTAAAAGCTTACTGGACAAAAGAATTCTGACAAATACCTATAAATTTCAAGCAATCTACACTATCTACCCATACTCCTCTGGCCCGTTCATCACTGATTCTCACTATCCAAGACACCAACAATTCTCCCATCCTTTGGATGAATCTGCTTAACATATCAGTAACCTCCTGCTGAGTGAAATCCTCAATTATCTCCTTGAACTCTGTTTGGTTCTCCTGCTTTCTTCTTAATATGAGGGAAACTTCTGCCTTCTTAAAGCCTCCTCATTTAAGCCTCCTCATTATTTTCCACCCATGCACTCTCCTGAGAGCCATCACCAGGACAACTAGGCTCAGTCTCTATTAGGGTGCACATTCCTCTGATTAGTTTTTCACTTTTCCTTCTGAGTCAAATCCACAACAGCCCTCTCTTCTACCCCCTGAGGCCCTCCAGCTTGCTCTTCTGAATAAGAACCTGAATTCTGTAACACAGAAAATTTCTTATGCAAATCAGCTAACTTTCTTTCCATCTGAGTTTTTTCTTGTAGCAGCTTGTCTCTGCTTTTGCATATAATATGGCAACCTGTCAGTAAAACCCAGCATCTTCTACATACCCCTTCCAGCTCTCTCCCTGGCTTTATTGATATTCCTTGCAAACATGTTTCTAAATCTCTAGGTTCTCCCTTCTGTAACCTCAGTTCCCAGTTTTCACAGAGCCCTGTACTTTTTTAGCCCACTCCCTTGCCAGAGAAGAATAATGTAAATCCTCCCATCTTGGGATATTCATTTCTTCTCCTAAATCTCTTCTGCCTCCAAATAGAGATTTGATATTTCACAATCCCATCCTTGTTGCCAAATATAGCATTAATTCAATATTCACAGTGTCAACAGCAACCATAAATATGCTGGCATAGTTCTCAACCACAAAATACAACAGGCTCTATATATAGAAGACAGAAGCAAAACATTTATTCAGATACCAGAAAACCAAATTCCAACACCAGGAAACCTAATCCATCATAGCAACATAGAAGTTAATACACCATAACACAGCAGAGAACCACACCATCCTTTAGCCTTCTCACAAACCAAAACTCACAAGCCTAGCAAACTCCTCCCACCACAGGTTCCATGTGATTACATTCAGCCTATTAGGAGGCAAGAAAAATCTTTGAAACAGGGAAGTTCTTCAAATTCCCTTAGGCCTATTAAGGGGCAAGGAAGATCTTCAAATTCCCATTACCATTACAGATGCTGGAAGTAAGACCCTACTTCTTCTGGGTTCTGATCCATATCACTGCTGCTGCTGATTTCTGAACTTTCTTCTTTCTGGGTACACTGTTCAGGACCTCCCTGACCTAGAATCACTTTCCTATAGAGGTCACCTTCTCAAGTCCACTGTTGATCTGTGACATGCAACTGGGTAGTGGGTTATATAACTGCCAGTTGGCACCTGTTCTCATTGAATTGCTCTAATATGAGTCTAGGGGTGCCCCATCTGGCTCTGGGACCTCCTCCAGTAGAGGTGCACAGCTTTTCCCTGGGAACTAGAGTTTTCCAAAGTGTGCTCCTAACCCTCTTATCCCTAGAGTTCACAGATCTCCCTGTCTTCTTGTGCCAGTCTGACTGGACATGAGACATAGGACACACTGTGACCTTTTTTGCATTTCTCCATCAGAATTTGGTCTAGCATATTTTCTAGATCTGTTTAGAGGAGTTTATGGACAGAAGCTCACTATACTTCCCATTTTAGCTTCAGAAGATCTAAGAAGACAAATTTCAAAAGGAGAAACATAAATTACTTATAATTACTTTAAAAAAAAAACCTTGGTTTCATCATTAATCAAAGAGATGTAAATTAAAATAAATTTGAGCTAATGCCTTACTCCTCCTGCACTGGATGAATGAAAATGTAAAAAAACTCAACGATGGTAGGATGATGAAAAAAGAGAGAGAATAAGTCATTGCTGGTGGAATTGTAAATTTTTGTATTTTTGGAAGTTGATCTGACAAAACAGTCAAGTTGACACTTTTTTTAATGTATTAAGCATCTACTATGTGCCAGGCACTCTGCTAAGCACTGAGATCAGTTACGAAAAGTAATTATACCCTTTGATCCAATAATTTCTTTATTAGGAATAAACCCTAAAAATGTTATCTAAAACAAGCTTAAAAAAAAAAAGCGCAGAGATTGTTACAGTAGCAACTTTTGCAATTACAAACAACAATTGGAAGTAACAAAAATATCCAGAAATTAAGACATAATTAAATAACTTGTGGTATATTACTGTAACACAAATTATAATGTAAGATCAACAAATATGAGAAATGTGAAGAAATGTGAAAAATTTTAGTAAAATAATCCAAAATTTAAAAAGCAGAACCAGAACATAATACATACTAATAATGTTCATATCAGAAAAAATAAATTGAAGCAGAAGGACAAAAAAATCTTGATGGAGACTTAGAGGGGGTAGTTTAAAAAGTTGTAAGGCATTTTGTGTTAAAATTAATTTATTCAAGTGTAAATAGTTCAAAATTAAATCCAATTTGTTGCACAGATACTTAATATTAAGTTTGTAACAAAACATTTAATAATAAAAATAGTGCTGGTTGGTTGGTTGATTAAACAACCAAAAACAAAGAAAAATAACTTATTAAGGATGGATTTAGGAATTTCTATGTCTATGTCATTGCTGAAATCTGACTTCATTTGCTGTTTGACCTTTCTTTCGTTTAAAGGTAACCAAAAGGAACATTTTATAATGTAGTGGAAAGAATACTGAAATTTGGAGTCAGATGACAAATCCTAACTCTGATTATTTACTTCTATTATGACTTCAGGCAAATCACTTACCCTTTCTTGTTCTCATTTTCCCCATCTGTCAGATGACTGGATAATCTAGAAATTCCCTTTCACAAATTCTCTTATCAAAAAAAAAAATCAGAAACTTAGAGGTTGTGTATAAGGTGGAGGCATATGTGTTATTCCAACAGGCTACATAAAATTAATGGATCTCTCCTTCCCAGTCATGTAACTATAACAGACGTGTAGGCTTGGGGCTGAAATCTGGCAGCAGTTGTCCTATGTGCATCTGCAAGAATCCAGCATGCAGATGTTTGATTTTGTATTTACATTATTTCTGACATAAATAAGAGGGAGAGATATATCATCTGGGAACATTTCCAGATGCACTTAAGAAAATGAGGCACTGAATAGGTTTTGTTAGTAGGAGAAATTGGGGCAGGGACACACCATACTTAATGTAAATATGAAAAGAATGCGAGAACTACATTCTCCTAGTTCCTTTAACATCAGTATCTTTTCCTTATACTGCTCTACCATTTGGAGTGATTTAATTTTGCATTATAAAAGTAAACTTATTGTTCTATTTTGCACAATGAAAGGAGTTAGACTGATTTTGAATGAAGGCATCAAGTACATTTCCCCTTTTGCAATTTTCTTATGAGACTTGAATCTCATCATTGTATAATAAGGTCTACTTCTGCAATCTCAGCATCATGCCCTTTAGAATTATCCCTGAGAGTAAATCTCTAAATATTTTTTTCTCAGCTCAGGACCATTCTTACAGGTGGAGGTACAGAAATAGGTAGAATTAGTCAATTACCTAGTAAGATTTAATGAATACCAGCTTCCCCTCCCAGAAAAAAAAATTACCCAGCACTAAATGAAATTCTTCATTTTACTTGTTTACCTTGTCTCAATTTCTACCAATTAAGGATTTATTTAGGTTAACCAATTCTTTAAAATTTGAATACCCCTCAGAAAGTTAAAGGTTTATTAATAATTTATTCCTTAATGTGAATTAATTTCATCAGATTGTTTTCCTATTAATAAACAAGATAACCCATAAATCACTAAGGGAATCAGACCGTATATGAAGAATTGGTAGCCTTTGTGGATAAAGGAGATAAAGAGATATAATTTTAGAGATCAGGCACTTTGGGAACAAAGTGTTAGCACTTTAATTAGAGGAGATCTATTAAAATGAGGTAAAATTCATTATAAGAATTTACATAATAATTTTGGTAAAGGGAGCATTCACTGGAATATTTTAAAAATTATAAAGGCTGATTATACTTTGCGACTTTGATGGATCTATAATCTCATTGATATGACTACTTCCTACACCAAGATCACCTATATACCCCATCCACATGTTCTTATCATGGGTGTGTCTTATCCATGTCCTTCCATAGATGCTCCAGAGAGGCTCTACTCAATAATCTAGAAGTCTTCCTTTTCATCAATAGTTCTCAACTTGGGGCTGCTAGGTGGTACAGTGAATAGAGCACCAGCCCTGGAGTCAGGAGGACCTGAGTTTAAATCCGGTCTCAGACACTTGACACACACACACACACACACAAAAAAACTAGCCATGTGACCTTGGGCAAGTCACTTAACCCCAATTGCCCTCCAAAAAAAAATTTTTTTAAAGAGTTCTCAAATTAAGATATATGTATTCCACAACAGGTATAAGAAGCTTGTCAAGGGGGTATATAGGAAATATTTGGTAAGTAACTGTATTATCCTGATGAAAGCAATTAATCTATTTTATTTCTTATATGCATATGTGTAGTAAACTTTAATTTCCCTGAAATTGAATGTTTACTGAGAGTCAACTAGTATGGCGACTGAAAAGGGGCATGAACACTTGCTTGAGATCTTTCACTATTTTGTGGATGTGAGTGAAATGCACAAGCTATTTACCTATTGCTCTTTATTCTGGCTAAATGACCAGTCTCCTTCCTCTCTGACCATTCTTATACTTAGTATTTTTCATACTCCATGTTGCATCTCAAAATCTCAGCAGTATGCAATCTCCATCCACTTTGAGGATGGCTAGGTCAATCCTGAGGCTTGAAGCAATTAGTATAACATCATGTATAACAGAAGCATAAGGAGAACTTTATCATCTACAGGGAACTACTCTTCCATTTAAATTCCATAAGGGAATATTCCATGATATTGGTAAGCACCTTTAAGGAATATGTGTTTCCCTATTTTATGCTTTGCCTAAAATTAATGTAAGTCCCTTCTCAGTCTGCTACACCAAGGGTAGGGAAAGAGGGAATGAGCCCTGGGTCTTATTCTTCAGGTCAGCCCTGTCCTTCAATTTATGAAGGTGACCTAGAATGCAGCCAGCTAGGAAACTTTCAGAAAAGAATGTTAAATGAGAAAACAGAAAAGTGATGTCTGTGGAAGGAGTATTTCTCCTTTTCTGGGTCTGCTCTTAAGCCCAATTCACCTCTCTGCTAACAATAAACAAGCTGAAAGAAGCAATCAGGGTGCCATGCAACACAGCCAATGAGGCCAATATACTGGCAAGCAGTCATTAGAAAGGATTAGAAGCCACAAGCTAGTGACAGATAATAGAGCAGGAAAAAGGCCTGAGGAGAAATCAGTGCCCTGGGTTCTAAGTTCCCTCAACTGATTAGATAGTGATACTTTGGGAACCCATTAGTAAGGCAGCACTAAATAGCTTCCATTGGGAGTAACTAATAGGGAGATCTGATTATGATCACCTGAAATAGATTCCTGCAATTCCTAGTATGGGGACACGCTTATAGATTGGTTCAGGGCTGACTTTCTAGGTTTGGGAGGACCCAGATGCAGGGTAATTCATGTGGTAGTAATTTTAGTATATTTGATTTTATGTCTTTGACTGCATTGATAATCAGTAAAGGACCATGTAAAATCCTGCCATCCTTGTATGATCAACTCCATTATACTGTGCTAGTGTGATTGAATAGAAACAGAATACAGTGGAAAGAATGTGGATTTTTCCAAGGGAGTTGTAGCTAAGCCAAGCAAATAATTGGACAAATCCACACAGACCTCATCACTAGACTAATGAGATGAGTAATGTAACCCACAAAGAAGCAAAGCAAGGGACAGAAGTAGGTAGCTATTTTGAGGAACCTAAAGAGTTTGGCATTTCCACTGAGTGTTCTCTGATATTGGGTGCAGAACTGCTGCCATGGTGAGCATGGGACTGGTCAAAATCTTGGCATTTTGGAATAGGATAAAAGAAGAGTCCTGCAAGGCCCCCTGGTGCCTTAACTAAAAATCAGAGGGTGCTAAAGGAGCCATGCAGATACACAGACAAACACCTTTCATGGAATCGAGTCCTTAAATGTGTGGAGCCCTTCTCCGCTGTGTATCTCTATGTTCCACTCTTCAGCCCAGCATTTAAAAGGTCAAGCTGAATAAGTGAATGAACTGGCTATGATCATCAGTCACTATCAGTGTAATGTCAAAGGGACAATAAGTACTATGTGCAAACCAAGTTCACATCTTATCCAAGAATTAACCTTGTCAAGGGAATTTCACACCATGTTAAAGAACCATCCCATTATCAATGTCAGAACAGGGTGTCAGATAGGGCAGCAAGGTCCCAAAAACCATGCCTGAGCATTTCCATTATACATATTTTTTCTACTTGAATTTGACAGGAATTCTATCGGAGAGGTAGTATTATAAGTACTATCATCTCCATTTTACAAATTAGAAAATTGAAATTCAGAAACTTTTATTGACTCTCTCAAAGTCATATGACTAGGAACTGGCAGAGGCAGGACTCAATGCCAGGTCTTCTGGCTCCAGATCTCATGATTCTTCTACCACATCTAACCTTTTAGGAGGGAGCACAGCACATTGGAAGGAACAGTGAATCAGGAGTCAGAAGATATGGATTCAAATCTTGGCTTTCAACTTATTTTCTATGTAGCCATGGATAAGTCATTTAATATTTGTTATACTTTAATTTTCTCTTGTATCAAATGAGAGGATTAGACAAGATTGTCTGTAAGATCCTTTCCAGCTCTAAATCCTACAACCATATGGAAAGGGTATGGAATATTAGAGAGTGATATCAAGATGCTATGAACTTGTCAAAGGGGGTTACCTGAGAAGCAGAGTTAAACTAAATTTCTCCCAATCACACTATCATGAGTCAGGAACTCTGGGAAATCTTCCAGTCATAGAGTTTGTTATCAACTAATGAAAACATATTGGCTCTACAAAGCAGTTTGACAAGTATGAAGTGTCACAATGTGAAATGGAAAAATTATTTGATTAGGCATAGTGGCAAAATAGATTGCCTGATTCTTGTTAATGCAGAGTAAAAAGAAAAGCAAATGGGCCATTAACAAATGGGAGATAATAATGAACCTATCCTATCCCAAAGTTTGACTTTGATGCTTTTTTATTGAATGGAAGTGACTCAAGATGCTCAAAGGCTATGCTAGCAGAGGATAAACTCAGAAAAGTCCTACAACTTGTATAGTGAGCTGAATGGAAGACTAGGCTTGATATCTTCCCATCTCACTCTCCCACTCTTGCTTGTCCACAGGGTAAAATGTAAACTTAAAAAAATTATATTTAAAGAGTAGAAACAGACCTTCTCTGGGGTTCTAGCTTCCACCTTCCCCAAATCATGTAAAAGGTGACTGTGAACAACCTTGGGAGCTACAAAACCCACAAAATGAGACAGAGAAGCTAACCTCCCACTGAGGACAACCTGGCAGGCTGGTAGCAAGCAGCCAGCACAGCTCTCTGGGAGTTGAGCCCAGCCCCACAAGAGCCTGAGGTTTTAGCCTCAGGGTTGCCTGATGAGCTGTTGGCTGGAGGGACTTCAGACCACCAGCAGCTGTGGTGGTTTCCAGAATTATCAACCCATAGATGTGAAGGACAAAGTGAGAGGTCAGTGCAGTGTGGACTTTGGGATGCAGTAGTTTGGGAGTGCAGTAGGCCTTTATCCCCTGGAGGGAGAAGCCATTGAGGCACAGGGGCCATGCAGCTGTTCCCATGTGGCAGCTTCAGCTCCTCATCTGCAGACTGTAGGGGGACCAAGCAACCAGTCTGAGGTGTAACCACTCTTGCTTTATCCTGGTTGGATCTGGATCACTGTCTTGGGTGGAGGTCCTGGGGTTTGTGACCAGCTTGCCAGAGCATGTAAAGGCTTCAGAGAGGGCACCCAACTAATAGCGTCAGCAGCTGAGAAAACCCCAGCATTTGGGATACAGCTCCCTGTCTGACAGAAGAGTCCTATTGTGGCAAAAAGCCCAAAAGTCAAGTAATTGAGTGGCAATATGAGAAAACAAGGGAAGCATACTAAACAGAGGAGTCCAACATTAGACTCCTATTTTGGGGACAAAAGATCAAAGCATGGAAAAGAGGAAGACAGTGAAGTCAGAACTCCTGCCCCAAAAGCTTCCAAGAAAAATAAGAGCTGGTTACAGGCCATAGAGGACCTTAAAAAGGATTTTGAAAATCAAATAAGTGAAGTGGAGGGAAAATTGCGAAGAGAAATGAGAATGATGCAAGAAAATTATGAAATGAGAGTCAACAACCTGACTGAAGAAAAAAACACCTTAAAAATAGACTAACTTAGATGGCAAAGAGGCTTAAAAAGGCAATGAGGAGAAGAATGCCTTAAAAAGCCAAATTTGGGGTCAGCTAGGTGGCGCAGTGAGTAGAGCGTCGGCCCTGGAGTCAGAAGGACCTGAGTTCAGATCTGGCCTCAGACACTTAACACACACACAAACAAAAACCTAGCCGTGTGACCTTGGGCAAGTTACTTAACCCCAATTGCCCTCCAAAAAAAAAAGCCAAATTTGCCAGATGGAAAAAGAATCTCAAAAGCTTACTGAAGAGAATCATGCCTTCAGAA
Organism: Gymnobelideus leadbeateri; assembly: GCA_011680675.1. Classification (NCBI taxonomy): domain Eukaryota; kingdom Metazoa; phylum Chordata; class Mammalia; order Diprotodontia; family Petauridae; genus Gymnobelideus; species Gymnobelideus leadbeateri. Next base: position 80,288 of record WOXC01009282.1, read on the forward strand.
TTATACTGGAGCAAATGGAAGCTAGTGACCTTGTGAGAAATCAAGATACTATTAAACAGATCCAAAAAAATGAAAAAATAGAAGGCAATGTGAAATATCTCATGGGAAAAACCACTGACCTGGAAAATAGATCCAGGAGAGACAATTTAAAAATTATTGGACTAGCTGAAAGCCATAATCAAAAAAAGAACCTAGAAATCATCCTTCAAGAAATTCTCCAGGAAAATTGCCCCAATGTTTTAGAAGCAGAAGGCAAAATAGAGATTGAAAGAATCCACTGATCACCTCCTGAAAAAGAACCCAAAAAGAAAACTCCTAGGAATATTATAGCCAGGTTCCAGAGTTCCCAGATCAAGGAGAAAATATTTCAAGCAGCCAGGAAGAAACAATTTGAATATTGTGGAAACACAATTAGGATAACACAGGATCTGGCACCTTCTATATTGAGGGATCAAAGGACCTGGAATATGATATTCCAAAGGTCAAAGGAGCTGGGATTAAAACCAAGAATCACCTACCCAGCAAAACTGAGTATCATGTTTCAGGGGAAAATATGGTCATTCAGTGGAATAGAGGACTTTCAAGCATTTTGATGAAAAAACCAGAGTTGAATAGAAAATTTGACATTCAGATACAAAAAGCAAGAGAAGCATGAGAAGGTAAACAGGGAAAAGAAATCATAAAGAACTTATCAAAATTAAACTATTTACATCCCTACATGGAAAAATTATAATTGTAACTTATGAAACTCTTCTCAGTATGAGAATAGTTGAAGGGAATAGAAATGTGTGTGTGTATACACACACACACACACACACACACACATACATATATATGTCTATATAGGAGGGTATATGGGCATATGAATACATATATGAACGTGTGTATATATGTGTACAGGTATACATAGATAGAGGGCACAGGACAAATTTAATAGGAAGGGATGATATTTAAAAGGTGAAATTAAGAGGTGAGAGAAGAATATAATGAGAGGTGATGGGGAGAGACAGATGGGGTAAACTATCTCATATAGAAGAGGTAAGGCAAAATGGTTAAAATGGAGGGGAAGAACAGGAAGGCAAAAGGGAATGGGTCAACCTTATTCTCATTGAATTTGGTTTAGGGAAGGAATGACATACACACTAAATAGGGTATCTCACCCTACAGGAGAGGAGGGGGGAAGGGGATGAGAGGGGGGATGATGGAAAGGAGGGCAGGCAGTGGGGGAAGGGAAGTTGGAAGCACCCACTTTTGAAAAGGGACAGGATCAAAGTAGAGAATAGAACAAGTGGGAGGTGGAATAGGAGGGAGGGAAATATAGTCAGTCTTTTACAATATATCCACTATGGAAATGTTTTGCATAGCTACACATGTACAACCTATATTGAATTGCTTATCTTCCAAGTAAGGGTGGGTGACAAGTCAGGGAGGGAATGAATCTGGAATTCAAAGTTTTAAAATCAAATGTTAAAATATATATATACATACATACATACATACATACATATATACTATTATTAATATTATTTTACATGTAACTGGGAAATAAGATATATAGGCACTGGGGCATAGAGATCCACCATGTCCTACTAGAAAGTTGGAGGGTGTATGGGAGAAGATATGGGAGAAAGCAGATTGGAAGAGGGATATCCAGTGGGATCACTATTTGGGGGGGGGGGTAGGAGAAAAACAGGGAGAAATTTTGTAACTCAAAATCTTGCAGAAATGAATGATGTAAACTAGAAGTGAATAAAGCAATTGATTAAAAATATATATATTTAAAGCTCTTCACAATCAATTTTCAACCTATATTTCCAGCCTGGTTTTGTATTTTCTCCTGAACTTTGTTCGAATTAAACTTGTCTACTTTCTATGTCCCCATTTCACAATTCATCTCCCTCCTTTATACAGGCTGACCCATACTATATTTATTTTCACCTCCACCTTTTGAAATTTCTAATTCCATTCAAGACTCAGCTCACATGCCAATTTTTAACATGGGAACTTTCCTAATCTCTCCCAATACCAGGCTGGTAGTATTTTCCAGTCACCAAAATTTTTTCTATATATTTTATGTACAGTATTTTGCATATACTTGCATGTACTTTCCCATATACATGTTTTCTCCCCAGTAGAATGGAAATTTCTTGATGGCAAGGACTATTTTCACTTTTGTCTTTGTATTCCCAACACTGAGCACAACGTATAGTACATAATAGGACTTTATTAACTCGTTGAATTGAAATGAATTATATTGTCAAAGCCTGGCTTTACTAAATTCAGAGAGGCTCGAGATAATAAAGTTGGCCCCTAAGTAAAGAATTTTGGGACCATAAGAACTTAGAAAAACCTTCTATAATGATATAGAGGAGTTTTAATCTGTGACTTTGGAGGGTATGCCCACACCAATGAATGGATCTTTGTCTATGGATCTTTCGACATATTGAAATAAGTAATCTATGATTAATGAGTCTTATGTAATAAATGATAGTGGTAGCATGTTGTAAGACAAAAAGCATTGGAAAGGAGGATGAGGTCTTAGTCTTGGCTCTGACACTTGAAAATACAGCATGGTATAGTGGAAAGGCAGCAACAACAACATCTTACAAAGAACCAAAACTGGATTCAAATTCCACCTCTGGCAATTATTAACTTGTGACCTTGGACAAGTAAATACTTATTTTCTCTGGGCTTGAGTTTTCTCATCTGTAAAAAGGAGCTTACACTGAGTGATTGCTCAGGCCCCTTCCAATTTAAAATTTTAATCCTGGTAATTGAGGAGACCTTGATAGCCTGATCCCTCATGTCCCTTTTAGCAATCACATCCTATGATTATAAGTAAAGAGTGAGTGACTGGTATAGGTTACGCATGTGCCAAAGCCATTAGAGGAACCAAGGCAGACCTTGGCTTTAGAAACCTGGAGCTTCCCTCTACAATTTTCCTAGAGCAACAGACTACCTGTCATTCATAACTAGGACTAGGCCAGAACACTATAAAATGCTGTGGCTTTCTATTGTGCCACATTAACACAGACTGTCTGTTAGATGCCATATGCAGTTATAAAAACTATTCCTAGAGTTTTTTCATTTACTAGTTCTGAAATCCAATGAGCAAGGTTGCATATGTGTGCCCATGGTTACTTGTGTGGATTTTCAGAGACAATATAACTCAAGCAGATTTGGTTCATGCCCACTCCATTTTCACTGAAGTTGAAGGCAAACACCAGAATGTAGACATGTGAGAAGAATGGCATTTTCATCTCTGTCAAGGGTAGATAGACACAAAAGCTGGCAAGAAGGGAGAATAAGAGGAAGGGAAATTAGAACAGTCATAAATAGCTCCATACTACCTAGGAAGGGCTGCAGTTCATGAATTTCACAATTAGTTCTTACAGTGTATGTGTACCATGCTGACTGTATACAAGGGATATAGATAGGAAGTTAAAAATAGCAGTAATTATGGGAGAATTCTACCAAACCTCAGCTCATTTATGAATAGCCTTTCCAAATGGCTCTAGAATTGAATTTCAAGAGGAATGGTAATGCCCTACAATTGCAGTCAATCAGTAACATGGGTTGAGCACCCACTTAGAAAAGACTCTATAACATGCACTGTGGGAGGTAATTCAAATGTCAGCCTTTGCCCCCCCCCCCAAGGGACTTGAACTCTAAGGCAATAGATAGAACATAGCTCCAATTGCAAATGAGAGGGAGTCAGTACCTAGAGGGAACAACAATGGTGACAAAGGAGAAAATGTTGCCATGTACAACATGGGGAGGATTTAGGATGCCAAAGACAATATTCAGCAACTTGACAATTATTCACTGAAGCCAAACCAGATGTTCCATTGCTTTGTGATTGTCTGACTCCTTACAAAATACAAAAAAAAAAAAACCCCACAAAATTCCTATTATATTTTTTATCAATGACCCTTGAGTTGGTAGAATTATCCATCCCTTCCTCCCTCCCCCCTTATTTTCCTGAGGTCTGACTCATAAGATGCATCCTTTGTCATGTCTGAACCATCAATGAAAATAGAAATAACTTCAGGCAGGCAGCAACCAAGACAGGGGTTGTCCAGGGAAGGACAGAGCCACTCTGATCTTGAAATCTTGGAATAAGGAAAGGAACTTGAGTACTAATGGATAGGAAGTTATACTGAGGAAAATTATATACCCATTTGGAAATACTGAACCTGCCTTCTGTGTGTGAACCATTTCAAAATTCTTCCCATAATGCCTTTCCAGGAAATAGGGAACACTGTCGACAAAACTGTAAAATAGACAAAGCTCATTTTTGATGTCCTCTATACCCCCTTTTGATGCTCTTGTCTCATGTCCTAAGTGCTCTCTCCCATAGTCTCCAGTTGCCTAGTGTTCTTATAATGTCATCTGGCAGCACCAAATCCTCCAGGAGCTCTCAAATATGTGTTCATAGTGATTAGGAAGAGCATCAGAATAATTGTTAGGGACAAAGTGGATTCTGGGAAATAGATTGATATATAGACATACGGACATACATATAGACAGAAAGGCAGACAGAGACAGAGAGATGCAGACAGAAACAGAAAGAGAAGATCACTTATTAAGCACTCACTCTGTGCCAGGAACAGTGTAAGTGTCTGGCATATGAATACAAGTGATCCAGGGGGTGGCTGCATACAAGGAGCTTAACATTAGACAAGGTCAAATGCCCAGCAGCATGATGTGGTAGTGACCTGGATGTGGCATAGAAGTCTAATTCCTGGCAAGATAAGGAGAACATTCACCTATCAAGAGTCCAGGGTAGTTCTAGAAGCAGAGTCACAGTTCCTAGAGAGAAGAGGGGAGTTTGACGGCTGAAGTAGAAGCAGCATGATGTGGAGATAACAGAGAAATACAAAGCTGAAAAGTCTTATAATCATAAAATAAGACATCTTTGGAAAAATTTACCCCCTACCACTAAGGAGTGTATCCAGAATGGCAATGGGATAGGGTGGGAGTATAATTAGTCCTCACCTACTTTCTTATCATGAAGCACACCAGGAAAAACACAGAGACATTTTCCAGGAAATTTAGACAAGGCAACCATATTGTCAGGCCATAACCCACTTTGGAGATCATTGTTCTAGAGAGATCAAAAGACATATAATTTATTCCTAAGGGAACAAATGGACATTGTGATTGTGGAAAGAGTCAATCCAGCTGTCACAGAGCCTGTTCTTTTCTATCTAAATCCTATATTTTTGTACTCTGAAACCTGCTAAGCATATTTTCCCCCTGAATTAAGCTCACATGTTCCAGATTGGGTGGAGGGAAGAAGGAGGAAGAAGAGATGCTAGAAGAAGGGAGACCAACCAATAAGACCAAATAGAACATTTAACCTAGTACATCGTAATAGGCAAAAATAATGAAGGCTTGAATTATGGGAGTGGCCATGTGAATAGAGAGGAAGGGATAGATGAAAAATATGCAGGAACGGAATCAACAAGACTTGGTAACTGATTAAAAATGAGAAATGAGTGAAAATGGAAAATTGAAGACGGCCCCTTGGTTGTGAACCAAAATAGCCATATAAATGCTTTATAGCAGGCAGCTAGGGGGCGTAGTAAGTAGAGTGTTGGCCCCGGAGTCAGAAGGACCTGAGTTCAGATCCGAACTCAGACACTTAACACAAACAAAAACCTAGCTGTGTGACCTTGGGCAAGTTACTTAACCCCAATTGCCCTCCCAAAAAGCAAAAATATAAATAAATAAATAAATGCTTTATAGCTTCTATAGAAATGGGGCAATCAGGAGGAAGGATGTGTGTAAGGGGGAAAGATAATTACTTCTGTTTTGAACATACTGAGTTTCAGATTCATTTGGTATATACAGGTAGATGTATCCAACAGGCAGCTAGAGTTGTGATACTAGAGCTCAGAAGAGAGGAGGGCTGGATATGTAGATCTGGAAGTCATCTACATAGAGAAGATAGTTGAATGCATGAGAATTGATGAGATCACTGAGAGAACAGAGAGAACAGGACTCTGCCACATACCTCGAGGTGGGACGTGCATGATGTTCCTGCAAAGGAGACTAAGAATAGTTCATTTACCTAAGATGAAAGCTGAGAAAGCTTAGTGTCATGAAAACCCAAGAAAGAAATTATATCTAGGAGGAAGGGGTGGACAATACTGTCAAATAATGCAGAGAGGTCAAGAAGGATATGGACTGTGAATAGCCTTAATTATCCACCAGCTGTTGGTACATTAAAATCTACATGAGAAATCCTACTCCAATTCTTCAAGATAAGAAGGTGACATTGGGTTCTTCAAGCCTAGAGAGGAACAGAATGTAAGCTCTGGAAGGATCTATGAAACTGGAAGACTTCAACAGCAGTTCCAGTGACAGAATGTATCTGCTGATGAGGACCAACCAGCTAAAGGAGAAGCTAATCAGCAGCATGTTGGCCACCAGGTGATAAGTAACTTGGCCATGGTGACTCATGAAATACTAATATCCAAAAATAGCCCTCAAGTCAAGGTGGCCTCAGTCTATTTTCACAGTAACGTTGACAGTGTGGCAGAAAAAAAGGGGCAAAAAATGTTTCAAGTCAATTTCCTGAACATCTATAAACATTAATTTAACTACTGGCTCTAAATGCAAGATTTTTATCCAATGCCCAATGAGCTGATACACTATTGGAAGAATTGAATTACCTTGATATTGACATTCTCACTTTAGAGAAAACCAGAAGACAAATGTGTAAAAGCTGCAGCTAAATGGGAAAACAGCTTATAGTTTTTCTCTAGAGAGGAAAATAAAGTAGTTAGGTATGTTGGTTTCATTGCATTCCCAAATGCAAGAAGAAACATAATTTCATGGGACATTTGGTTATCTTGTTTTGCAATGCTCATAATAAGCATAAACAAAAAAGACCTCTATGAACATAATTGCAGCTTGTGTGCCAACATCTGCTGCTGAGAATAAAGTAGAACAGTTGTAAGGAGAACTTGACAAGATAATAACTGATATTTATATAGCACTTAAAGGTTTTCAAAATGCTTTATGTACACTATCTTATTTGAGCCCTCTCAAAAGCTCTGTGAGGTAAGTACACCAGATATTATTATGCCCATTTTACAGAGGGAGCAAGTGAGATTCAGAGAGATAAAGTGATTTTCAGATTTACAAAACTAGTGATTGTCAAAAGCGAGATGTGCAGCCAGGTGTCTTCTGACACCAACTCTAGTGTTCTTTTTGTTGTATCATAGTGCATATCCAAACTAAGTCAAGTGATTTCAATGCTAACAGAGGACAGGCTGGCACGAAATATGTTAGAAAATTTAAAGTGAAATTAAGAAATGAAAGAAGCCAAAGGCCAAAGGCCTCAGAATCCTCACATCCATATGTGATGAACTTTGTTTTCAAGAAGAGTCAGAAGGTGCTGGATATGGTGAATATGAAATAATATCATTAGAAATTAAATTGACTATTTTGGAGTAACATCAAATAAATGGTTATAGGCCTGGGAATCATTTCAGAATAAACTGTTTATGTGCAGTCAGATCATCAGCTGGTTAGAACAAAAGTCAAAATCAATACCAAACAGGCTATGCAATTTTCAATGATACTGAAAAAGGCAGGGTGGAGGTTAGGGGGGAAGAAGGGAGACAAAACTAAAGACATTGGTTATTATCATCACCAATTCTCAGAGAACTTTAAATACTGAAATGGATCTGTGACCTCATTGATTTGGATGTTCCCTACAAAGATGGACAAACCATCCATCTATGCCTGTCCATGGTGTGCAACCCTTGTCCTCCCATAAGTTTACTCTAAGGAGTCCTCCAAGAACTTTCCTCATTTTCTCCTACTTTGTGAGGATATTTGTAAAATACTCAAGCTGCCTGTCTATCATCCTTATCCTCAGAGAGGAGGTGGAAGTACAGTGAATAGATCTGGGCCTAGAGTAAGGAAGACCTGAATTCAATTTCAGCAGGAGACACTCACTAGTTGTATGACCCTTGGCAAGTCATTTAACAAGCCTTTGGATATATAGCTTAGGGCACTCCTTCCCCATTAAGGGACAGTGATCAAGAGCTCAACATCAACCAAAGAAATACTTTCCCTAGCCTCAGTTCCCTCAACTGTAAAAGAGGATAATAACAGCACCTCCTTTGCAGGGTTGTTGTGAAGATTGAATGATAATATTTGTAGAAAGCCCTTAGTACAATGCCTGCCTGGCACAGAGTAGGCAGTATGCAAATGCTTGTTCCTTTACTCTTCACCTTTCCTTTGACACAACCTGCTCAGTCACTCACTGTCCATTTCTCCATTGTCCTCTTTCATGTGAAATATATTTTCACTTTACAGATACCATTGTGTTCCAGGTCAAGAAGCCATAACACAATTCTTGTAGAATATTGGTTTTAAAAAGATGGGCTTCTCTAATAAACATATGAACAAACAATTCCAAGAAGAATTGCAAACCACTGACAACTACATTAAACAGTGTTCCAAATTACAAATGTAACTCACAACTCAAAGCCTATTTACATAAGGTTCTCCTCATTGCTAAAGATTGATTATTCAATGCTCTACCCCTGTGTAGAATTTGTGAGTGTATAGGAGAGGAGAGATCCTGCTCTTGCTTCCATCTTCAAGAGAGCCAACTTTTACCTCCAGATTCTCTTCAAGGAAAGTTCCCTGAAAAGAGAGAGAGAGTCTGGGGAGAAGCCAACATGTAGAGGAGCTGGTATAATCATGGGCCTGTCCCAGATTGCTACATTAGAGAATTTGGGGAATTTCTCTTTCTGTGAGATCTGGAACACTCCTCCTCTCCCTCTCCCTCTCCCTCTCCCTCTCCCTCTCCCTCTCCCTCTCCCTCTCCCTCTCCCTCTCCTCTCCCTCTCTCTCTCTCCCATTCTCTCTCTCTCCCTCTCTCTCCCTCCCTCTCTCCCTCTCTCTCCCTCTTTCCCTCTCCCTCTCTCTCCCTCCCTCTTTCCCTCTCTCTCCCTCTTTCCCTCTCTCTCCCTCTCTCCCCCTCCCTCTCTCTCCCCCTCCCTCTCCCCCTTCCCCTTCCCTCCCTCTCCATCTCCCTTTCCTTCTTGCTCTGCCTCCCCATCTCCTTTCCCTCTCCCTCTCTTCTCCTCCTCTTTCTCCCTCTCCTTCTCCTCCCTTTCCCTCTCCCTCTCTCTTTCAGTCTTCTTGTTCCCACAAGGCTCATTCACTCTGCGTATTTTTCTGGTATATTCCCCAATGTATACCTCTCCAATTTCTGTTCACTATCAATTTAGATAAATGGATATATTTTCTATGTGCTGTATGATATATTTGCTATCACAGTAATACTAGAATTTGGTGGGAAGGGAGTCAAGCCTTGGATATATAGCTTGGGCCACTCCTTCCCCATTAAGGGGCAGGGATCAAGAGCTCAACTTCATCCTAAAAATTATTTTCCCTAGACGAGCAATATATAGTTGGTAAGACAGATATAATTCTAGCCCAGAGCCCTTTTTCAAAGAACAGAATGGCCAGTCTCTGGCACCAACCTCCTGCTTCCTCTCCTGGTAGAAATCCTCTTCACCTCTGACTCTGTGCTTTATTTCCATCACAGTGGCAGATACCCTTAGTCAACATTCATTTTGTTTTTGGTTCATCTGATGTTTCTGATCACAGGATCACTGAATAAGGCCATTTCGTTGTGATATCTTTCAAGGAATCTTAAATGACTTTGATGTGTGACTGAGAGATGCCTAGTTGGAGGAAAGACCTTAAGGCAGAGGGAGGATAGCATAGTGAAGAGAATATTGACTCTGAAGCCAGAGAACTTGGGTTGAAATTCTCTCTATGATACTTACCTGAGGGACCTTGGAAAAGTCGTTTAACTTTTCAGTTAAATGACTGAGCCTCAGTTCCCTTATGGGTAAAATAAGGAGTTTGGACTAAAAAGGCTTTTACCTCCCTTTTTTGCTATTCTATGATTCAAGTTTGCTATTCTACAAAATAAACACAGGCAATGTAGAACTTATGTTATTCATATTGTGGTGTACATTTGGATAGACAGCCTCTATAGGAATATCCTTATTGAGATTGTCCATCATTATGTATGCCTGGAAGAGACATACAAATGAACAATGAATTAGATTCAGAATTAAACAGGAGAGATAGAATAGGGTGCATTGTTTTCAGAAAATTGTCCTGTTCCTTTAATCACCTCAAACTTCTTTTAGAAACAAAGCCCCACATTTGTTTGTTTTTGTAGGCCAAACAAACAAAATACAATGGGGTAATGTGTTCTATGCATCTTTCAGTTAATTATGTAATGGTAAAGATGTGATTCACTGTGAAATATCACTTACAAAATTTCTCTCTGTTCCTTACAAATATACTCATCAAGAATGCCATGGTTGGGTGTATAAATTGATCTCATGAAAGATTTTATATAGATGAGTAGTCAGATAGGTCAACAAGTGTTATTATTTTCTCAGTCTTCTAGGTGATATGAAAGTGTGTGAATTTTCCATGCGTCTTTATTTTCCCCTCCTTCATAGACCTTATGAATTAATCCCTCAAAAAAACTTGAATTGGGTCACTTCTAATATGATTATCTTCCTCATGTAATTGATCCAATCTGACTGTTAACCTCATTTATTTTCTTTAGTACCATTTCTACTTTCTCACTAACAAGAATTCACAACCTTTTGTATGTTATGGATCTTTTTTGTGAAGCTTGTGGATTCTTTCTCAGAATAAAATACAATCATCAAAATATTTTTTAATTATGTTCATATTAGACCCCAGGTTTAGATCTCCTGCCTTACAGGCACACAAAGTAGAGGTAGCTCCACTTCCCTTGACAATGTTATTTATTAAAAAAACAATTTTTGCAGATCTTTTCTAGTTTTCTTCTCTTTATTTTCCTTCATCTGTTTTCATCCTCAAATGATTAATTCAGTTCCTCCATTAATATAACCACTCATGGGGCAGAGCTAAGATGGCAGAGTAGAAACAGCACTTCCACAACACTCTAGCACACACCACTTCAAAATCATGTAAAAGGGGACTCTAAACAACTTCTGGAGCTCCAGCACCCACAGAACGACAAAGAGAAGCTAACCTCCCACTGGGGATAGCCCAGCAGTGCTCTGGGAGCCCACAGCTCAGTGCTCTGGGAGTGAGCCCAGGCCTGCCTGAGTCTCAGTTTTAGCCCCAGGGCGGCCAGGCCAGAAGCCAGCTGGAGGGACCCCAGAACACTAGCAGCTGTGGTGATTCCAGAATTATCAACACAGATATGCCTAGGACAAAGTGATAGGTTACTGCCATATGGACTTTGGGACCAGTATTTGGGGAACATGTCGGCTTCTTCCCCTGGGGGCAAAAAGCAGCTGAGGAGACAAGGCACAGCCGCCATTTTGCAGCTTCAGTGGCAGCCTCAGCTCCTGGCCTGCAAACTGTAGGTGGATCCAGTGATCAGTCTTGGGGGGTAATCTGCTCTTGCTTTAACCGCCCTGGATCTGGATTGCAGTCTGAAGTGGAGGACTTGGGTTGTGTGTCCAGCTTTGCAGAGTGTGTGGAGGCTTTACAGAGGCCACCCAACTAATACCTCTGGCAGTTGAGAAAACCCCAACATTTGGGACTGAAGCTCCCCTCTCTGGTGGCAGAGTCCTATTGTGGCAACAAGCCCAAAAGTCAAGTAAATGAGTGACAACATACCTAGGCAAAGGAAACAAAATAAACAGAAAAATGCAACATTAGATTCCTATTTTGGGGGCAAAGAGGATCGAAGCATGGAACAGGAGGAGTATTGTGAGGTCAGAAATCCTGCACCAAAAGCCCCAAATGAAAATATGAGCAGGTTACAGGCCATAAAGGACCTTAACAAGGATTTCAAAAACCAAATAAGAGAAGTGGAAGAAAAATTGAGAAGAGAAATGAGAAGGATACAGGAAAGTATGAAATGAGGGTCAACAGCCTGACTGAGGAAAATAACACCTTAAAAAATAGACTAACTCAAATGGCAAAGGAGGCTCAAAAGGGTAATGAGGAGAAGAATGCCTTAAAAAGTCGAATTTGCCAGATGGAAAAAGAATCTCAAAAGCTCACTGAAGAGATTCATTCCTTCAGAGTTAGACTGGAGTAAATGGAAGCTAGTGACTTTATGAGAAATCAAGATGCTGTTAAACAGATCCAAACAAATGAAAGAATAGAAGGCAATGTGAAAAATCTCATTGGAAAAACCATTGACCTGGAAAATAGATCCAGGAGAGATAATTTAAAAATTATTAGACTACCTGAAAACCATGATCAAGGAAAGAACCTACAAATCATCCTTCAAGAAATTCTCAAGGAAAATTGCCCTGATTTTTAGACCCAGAGGGGGAAATAGAGGTTGAAAGAATCCATAGATCACCTCCTGAAAAAGATCCCAAAAAGAAAACTCCTAGCAATATTATAGCCAGGTTCCAGAATTCCCAGATCAAGGAGAGAATATTATAAGCAGCCAGGAAGAAATACTTTCAATACTGTGGAAACACAATCAGAATAGCACAGGACCTGGTAGCTTCTACACTGAGGGATGTAAGGGCATGGAATATGATATTCCTCAGGGCAAAGGACCTGGGATTAAAACCAAGAATCACATACCCAGCAAAACTGAGTATTTTGTTTCAGGGGGAAATATGGTCATTCAGTGGAATAGAAGACTTTCAAGCATTCTTGAGGAAAAACCAGAGTTGAATAGAAAATTTGACATTCAGACATAAGAAGCAAGAGATGCTTGAGAAGGTAATCAGGGAAAAGGAACTTATCAAAGTTGAACTATTTACATTCCTACATGGAAAAACAATAACTGTGACTGATGAAACCTTTCTCAGTATGAAAATAATTGAAGAAGGGTATATGGGCATATGAATACATATGTGAATTGTGTATATATGTTTACAGGTATACATGGATAGAGGGCACACGTTGAATTTTGTGGGAAGGGATGATACTTAAGGGGTGAAGTTAAGCTTTGAGAGAGGAATGTGGCAAGAGGAGATGGGGAGAGACAGGGTGGGGTAAACTATCTCATGTAGAAGAGGCAAGGGGAAGTGGTGGCAGGGGCAGGGGAAAACAGGAAGGCAAAAAGGCAAAACCATATTCTCATTGAATTTGGCTCAGGGAGAGAATGACATACATACTAAATGGGATATCTCACCCTGCAGGAGAATAGGGGGAAGCAGGATGAGAGGGGGGATGATGGAGGGGAGGGCATTCTGAGGGGAGGGGAGGTTGGAGGTACCCACTTTTGAAGAGGGACAGGATCAAAGTAGGGAATGGACAAGGTGGGGGTGAGATGGGTGGGAAGGAAATATAAGCAGTCTTTTACAATATATCTACTATGGTAATGTTTTGCATAGCTATACATGTATAACACATACTGAATTGCTTATCTTCCCAGAGGGAGTGGGTGACAAGGAAGGAAGGGAATGGATCTGGAATTCAAAGTTTTAAAATTTCAAATATACATATAAATATTAATATTAATACTATTTTGCATGTAATTGGGGGATTAGATTGCAGGCATTGGGGCACAGAGATTCACCTTGCCCTAATGGAAAAGTCGAAGGGGGTATGGGAGAAGATATGGGAGAGAGCAGATTGGATGAGGGGATATCTTGTGGGACTGCTGTTCTGGGGTGGTGGGTAGGGGAAAAATGGGGCAAAAAGTTGTAACTCAAAATCTGGTGGAAATGGATGATGTAAACCAGAAGTTAATAAAGCATTTGTTAAAAAAAAAAAAATATATATATATATATACATATATATATATATATATATATATATATATATATATATATATACCCAGTCATTGGTTATTAGACAGAAATTCCACATTTAGAATAACAACAGCCAAGGTAAAATATATAGATGGTCTAGAATGAGTGATTCTTAGCACTCTGTGCCTCTTTTTCTGCCATTCTTTCACCATCACTGAAGAAGTAGAGGTGGACTATAGAGGACTAAAAACTGGTTTGTATTTTTGTTTTGTTTCATGGTTTTCTATGTGAATGTTATAGGAATGTAAATTTTTAAGATCTTCCTTGCTCCTAAGTTAAGTGCACCTGGAGCCTGTGGTGGGAGGCTTGTTTTTCAGGAATGCTCACACTTTGGTACTCTGTGATTGGGCAGTGGGTCAAGAGGGTTGTTACATTCTCTGACCCAGGAGAAGGCTATATAATCCCTGATGTGAGACTTTGTTTTGGGGCTCACTTTGAGAAGTATTGTATGACTTGACCAGATGAGACTCTGGGCAGCCGTTGAGATCCCCCTGGCTTTGAAAAACCCAGATGTTGATGCTTCCCTCTCTGGTAACTGTGATTTGGTATGGATGTAATGGTTGGACAGTTGGATGCCTGTCTGCTTGAAATGTTTCTGTCTGTATACTCTGAAGTTTGGGGTGCTGGCCTTTTTCCCCTGAACTAGGTAAATTATATATTTGATTGATTAAAGCAAGATTGCTAACCCGTTTTGAGTTGCTTTCCTTTAGAAAAGCAGATCTAAGAACCTGTGTTGGCAGCCACCCTGAGGATGCTGAGGTGCTTGCTGCTACAATGAAGTAGCCAATCTACTGGCAGGTAAGCCTCTTCATACTCAGGTAGGTTTATTCCATACTTAAGGACATTTTGTCTGTTGTGGAACCATATTTGAAGCCCCTCTAATAGGGTAAAACCTACAAGAGCTTGTGCTCATCTGGTATTGCCTTTGAGGATCCAAGGTCACCTCTGAGCCATGATGAGGCATCAGATTTTTAACAGAAGTGTAACCAACATAAAACAGCAAGGGGACCAAAAGAAACAGAATCATCCTCATTTAAGCAAAACATGATTTCCTTGCCAAGTGGAGAAATATAGCGACCTAGGGTGACACTAGTGTAGAGCACAAATGCATTGGCAAACATTATGGGCCAGATGACAAAAGATCAAAAAGCAATTAAATTCAGTGGAAGGAAAAACAAGTCTTCAGAAAGCCCGGTATGGGACTGAATTATGACATAGCATTCCAAGGCCATTTGCAGGAATCTGGAAGGAGTAGAGCAGACAGACATGAACCAGAACATATTTTGCAGCATTTCTAGAACAATCTGTTTTCATCACTGATCATACTGTAATCACCACATTTAGACTCTACCACCTCATTCATGTGCTATGTGAGGAAATAGACATGAGATTGAGATTTAATTGAGAAGAAAGGTTGCATCTAACCATGTACTGTATCTAAATATGTATTGTAGACATTTAGGAATAAATGTTTCAGATAATTCAAAGAGGAAAAATTCCCCCCAAAATATGAAATGTCACAGATACCATTGTTAATTTTTTTAAAAAAGGAGGCATAAGCAACTAGTGATCCTAGTTCTCATTTCTATATGTTTATGAAACTAGTCAACACCAGTGGTTTGACCTGGTAGGCTATGAATTCCTAGAGAGCCATGGAATTACAAAAGTCTGTATCCAATCATCTGTTTTCTCAATCATCAGATATTCATAGTAAAATTATATTCATGTAGGGTCTGAGATATTTTTTTAACACTGAAGAGAGGTTCTTAGATTTAAAGAGATTGGAATTCACTGGTCTACTGGACCATTAAGTAATTAATGTCATCAAGTTATTTTCATCCATGAATGAAAATATGACAAGGGAATAAGCAGGTTTTTGTAAATAATTTTCCATAGCAGTTTACTTCATAACAGTAACACTGGACTATGAGGTATAAACAGTCCCATTATATTTGGTTTGGAGGTGTCTTGTTTATGGGCTTCAGTATGTTTCTTTTGTGGGTTTTTGTTGGATTAAAGCATGTTCTATATTTGATATTCTGTCAGTCAGAGTACTTTCACAGGAGCTAAGGGTCTTTTTCCTTTTGTGGTACAATCCTGAAAACAAAGAAAATTCTGATGGTACCATAGGAAATGTCATGGCTTCCCAGGGCCTGAGTAAAAGGGTGATGTGGGCTGCTCAGTGTCCAGCACTTAGCATGATCCGGAGACGTGAATAAGAAATGACCAGGCCATGTGGGTAGTTCAAGGAAGAACGATGAACTCCATTTATTGATTCCCAGGACAAGGTTTTTATAGAGCAATGAGACAAAGGAAAGGAAGGAAGGGATCTCAAGTATTCATATCATTATCTTAGTCTGTCACATCCTGGAAGTAGCATGGCAGTAAGGCCTTTTGTTCTCTAGGTGCCAGAAGGTCTTAGGAAAACTCAGTTACCACCTTTCATATGCAGTCACATCACAAAGGATGCTCTTGAGAGCTGGCTTCAAGGCCTGAAGCCAATGACCGCATCATCAAGTACATCTGCATAGGAACTGACCACCTAAGAATTCAAATATTTAGGTTTTGAACAACTCAAGTTTTGGGGCAGAGCCTTAGATCTAGGCTTCAGGTACCTCTTAATGCAGCAGCAGTCATAAATTGATACAGTTGAGAGCAGATTTCAAAGCTGAAGCACAACCCTCAAAAGACATCACATTTAGAGCTGGCCACCCAAAGATACCAGAGTGCAGAATCAGATAAAAGTCCTGGCTCAGGCCTCTTTGGCTCCCAACAAAAAGGTATTATAAAGAAGCCCTAAAGATGAACCTAGCTAGTGTATAACTAGAGCTTTGGTCCTGAACCATGTGTTACATATGAAAAGAGATTTGTAAATCTAAAAGCACCACATGGATATATCATAGCTATGGTTGTTATTTTGTATTGTTATTATTATCATTGCTACTGTCGCAGTTCACATGACTAGTAAATGGAGGATTAAGACCCACATTTCCTGGTTCCTAGCCCAGTGTTGTTGTTATTGGTGGTGGTGGTGGCGTAGTTTTATGGTAAACTATGGTATGTCCCATGCCAAAGGCATTTACATTCGAAAAGAGGACAAAGTCTTGAACCAAAAGAATGAATCTCTAATGATAGAATTTTATAGGCTAAATCAGATTTTTTTTCCATCTTAGGTGGGGAAGTACTTCCTAGAACCCTCCATATTAGAACAAGCAGGTTCTTGTCTACTTGGCCTACACATAAGATTGGTCCTCAGTACCAATGCCTGTGTTCTCCTCCTCCTCCTCCCCCTCCTCCTTCTCCTCCTCCATACTAACCAAAATCACTGACTCTTTCCTTTTCTTCTGTGCCTTCATGTGATCCTTAATATTCTTTCAGGATGGAGTAATAAGAGGTTGCTTCCATTCTCATTCTATTCATCAGTGTGCTAGGAGACTTGCCAAGGTTTCACTGTGAGAACCAAAAGTAACTCTTTTCTCTTATCCCATAGTCTGTGGAAGAACTGAACATTTAAAGACCCAGGAGGGCTATTAACTCATGCAGGTTGGCTCCCATCTTGTGACACAGCGATTTGGCAGTCAATAGATTAAAAAATAAAAAACCAGTGCCTTTAAAAATACTTAAAACAAGAAAGGAACAGGATAACCCACTAAATTCAGCCTTTGCTGTCACCAAACAGAATGAAAAATAAAGAGAAATTAACCCCAATTTGGCCTGTAGCATCTTCTCTTTTTCTTCTGCTGTCACCCTAATCATTTTTTCCTTCTCCTTCCTACTGCATAACCTTAGATCCAAATAAATCTTTTTGTTAAGGATTTATAAGGAAAAATAATAAAATCTGAGTAAATGTTCCAAAAGTGTATCAGGAATAAAGTACATGGAATGAAAGGTAACCAGAGTAACTTGGCTTAAGAAATCTGCCTATAAATTAGGACAAATACCTGTTCAAGGTTGGTTCATATACTACAAATTGTGGTGACTACTCTCTTGGCTCAGAAGAGGTTAAATTCATTATTTTCAAAATCCTGTCAGCATAACTTGTCCCATCCAGGATTCCCTAACTTACTTGCATGTTTTAACCACCTCATCAAACCCTTCATCAAAAAGGAACCATCATTGATGCCTGGCTAAGCTTTAGTCTCCATTAATAAAATTCCCCTTGAAATAACTAAGTTTCCACCACCCCCTCCCTGCAATGAGAGCAAGGAAGAAAGAATGGGGGAGCCTCACTGAGCAGAATCAGAATTGGCATGCTGATACTAAGAAATAAGTATTATGGTGTCCTTCTGGTCTCCTTCATGGCTCCCACCCCACTCTGCATGTCTTGGTCATAGCCCGAGGTGGGGAGGGGGAGAGGGCTCCACACCGAGGGGGGCAAGGTGTTTGCTGAATTCCTGACAGCTGAAATTAAGGAGGAGAGGAAAATCCAGGACCACTAATCCCTCCCCAAGATGTCCAGAGATTGGGAATTGAGTGTGCAAGGGACAGAAGCCAGGTAAATCCCGAAATCAGCGGGAGAGAGGCTCACGGTCACATTCAATTTTAACCACAGCCTCCTTCCGACATTTGATGACGAGCCACTGGAGGGACAGAAAGCCCCAGAACAGCGACAGCCTGAACTTATGTCTACCCCGAACTCTGTGGTGGAGGTTATGAAGGATGGTACCAATGAAGCCCTCGTGCTGGACTGTCACCATCCAGAGGATGTGGTTGGACGGGAGGAAGAGGAGGAGAGCAGTATCTTCTTCAGCAAGTTAGCTTTCAGCCCACCAGCAAGTCCTCCTGGAAGGATAGAAACTATAGTGTGTTCAACACGGAATCCCTGAACTGGGCTCTGTATGAACACTTGATGGACTTCCTGGTTGACCAAGGGGTGGACAGTATGTTTGCAGACGAACTGATGGAGCTAAACATGGCCTTAGAATCACTAGGAGTACACCAGCTTTCTGGAAAGATCTGAAAGGGTTTGTCAAGTGTCAGTAGGGAGGCCTGAGGCTGCAGGCCCTTGCTGTGCACCCAGAGCCCTTCCTTCCAAGAGAGTGGTTATCTAGAAGTTATCATGGAGAAAGTGCCCTGAAATACGGTCATGCGTAAACTATGTTCCCTAACCCTTTTATTTCTATTGTCTGCTGGCATTTTTGTACACCACCGCAGAATGAAGAGAAATAAAACCCTTGGACTCCTCCTCCGCGCCGCGCACACACACACACACACACACACACACACACACACACACACACACACACACACAGGTATTACAAAATGTTTGCAGGCAAGCATGAAAGTCACCCTCAAATCAATTTTTAAGGCAAATTTATTTGGTTATTGCGAAAGATCACTGAAAAAAGTGTTAGACATTTAAACAGAAGGCCCAAGACAACAGAAACCCCCATACAAACAAAGCTGCTACTGGAGAGGCCTTTGCTAGGGAATGGAACAAGGTAGATCCAGTCCTTAACTCTTACATGTGTTAAACAACGTGGTCCCTATTTCAGAATGGGTTATTTTGGTAAGTTGACATTACCATTTACCCCAGATGTGCACATGGGCAAGCGCATGGGCACACACACACACACACACACACACACACACACACACACACACACTTACTTGCTATGAAAGGGCATGGTGCCCCAAATCTGACTGGTTGTCCTAAGGGTAAGGGAGTAATGGCTCATTCTCCAGAGACTAACTTTCTGTTCATGATCTCATGTCTTGGAGGCATGCCAATAATGGTCTTCTTCAATACTGAGATGTTAGTGGTGCTCTGCATTGTATGTGGCAGTTTGAGAGATATATGACAGCATTAAGGCCATTGGAGATAATATCCTGGGGCTTGGATAAGAAGAAAGGCAAGCCATAGAAACATGGCACAGGATTGCAGTTGTGCTGGGCCAGAGGACTACTGGGCATAGGAATCATTCTGCAGATGTTGGCTACCCACCCAAAATGAAAGATATTTCTAGTTTCTGAAGGAGTACAAGCACTAACAGTGCCCTCTAAACTTGGGTACCCAGGGAGAAACCCAGATTACTCTGCCCCAATCCTTGCTGCCCTGATTCCGGCTCTATCACAGAGCAAGTGCTCACCATATTCAAATATCTAAAGCTTTACCAGATATTAATGATCAGAGTCATCAAACAAGGTTATCTCCATTTGTTATATCTTACAATATCTTACAGGTGGCACAATGGAGGGCATTCCAGGTCTAGAATAAGGAAGATTTATCTTCCTGAGTTCAAATCTGGCCACAGACACTAGGTCTGTGAGCCTGGGTAAGTCACTTATCACTGTTTGCCTCAGTTTCCTCTTCTGTAAAATGATCTGGAGAAGAAACTGTCAAACCAGTAGTGTCTTTGCCAAGATAACCCCAAATGAAATCATAAAGAGTCAGAAGTGATTTTTAAAAATTGAACCATAAGAACATGTTACACTGGAATAGTAAAGACTTTGTTGGAAGAAAAGTCTTTAAGGTAGTATTTTACATTACCAAATAAATTGCTATATTTTA
The DNA here is from genome assembly GCA_011680675.1 of Gymnobelideus leadbeateri. NCBI lineage: Eukaryota > Metazoa > Chordata > Mammalia > Diprotodontia > Petauridae > Gymnobelideus > Gymnobelideus leadbeateri. The sequence goes on from WOXC01009282.1 coordinate 100,586, forward strand.
GTCAATGAGCACAATGGGAGCTTGGATTCTCTACATCTTTCAGACAACTATATAATGGTAAAGGTGTGATCTACTGTGAAATATTGTTTGTGAAACTCTGTTTGTTACCTATTAATACTTTCAACAATGATGCTCTTGATTGAAGATATTTTTCTCATAACAATATTATGTACATGAGAAAATAAACACATATGTCAGCAGTTGTTGCTCTTCTCTGAGTCTTTGTTTCATTTAATAATAAGGTTTGAGGGTTTTTTCCTACATCTTTGGTATCTTCCTTCCCATAAAATACTCTGTGAATTGATCTTTCAACACCGTAACCATTGTGTCACCTTCAGCATTTATTTTATATACCCCATTTCTAGCTAGCCCCATTCTAATTCAGCCACTTTTCAATTCTTTGTTTTCTTTAGTATCATTTCTACTTTCTTTTTAAGCATACGTGAAAATGTGATATTAATTGTCCAAGTATGGTAGATTCACCTCTCTCAACGGTGAAAAGTATATGTCATTAAAAAAAATCCCTACAGATCTTTTCCATCTTTCACCTATATATTGTCCACCTTCTCTAGTTCCATCCTTAAATATGTTTGGGATGATTTTGCTTCTGTGGGTCTCTCATCAAGATTTATGTAAACTAGATTTATCTTCTATGACTATTCTCTGTTTTGCAAGATATTATTCAAATTTTTCTGTCACCCTTTGATGCAAAATGATACACATAAATTTTCATTCTTAACCAGTTTTTCTCTTTATCTTCATATCTATCCACTTAATATAAAAGCAAAGTGTTTGTTGAATAAGGCTTTTATGTAGTCTGCAAATGTTTGCTGTCATTTCTTATTCCATATGTGTGTGTGAATGCATGCATGCATGTGTGCAATGTATGTATAGATATATACTTTTTATATGCTTATATATTAATATATAATATATGTATCATACATAGACACATTCTTCTCCCATTCCCACCTTCACAGTAAAGTTAGTATTGAAGGATTAGTTTATTTTTGAAAAGTCTTGCTGAGTTTTTCACAAAATTTCTTTTTCTCTCCATCCCCTACAACAGATGTTGGTACATAAGCTGCAATTATTTTCGTGGTGGTCTTTTTGCAAATACTGATCATAAGCACTAAAAAACAAGATGAACAAATGTTCCACAAAATTATGTTTCTTGTTGTCTTTGGATGCACAATAAAAACAACTCTACCAGCTCCTTTATTTTACTCTGCAATGAGAATCTGTGAGCTATCCTTCTATTTAGCAGCAATTTTCTTCCGTCTCCTGGGTTTTTTTATAGTGGTAATTTCAATATTGATTTGGTTCAATTCCTTTAATCATGTGTCCACTCAGGGTCATTGGATAAAGATCTCATGTTTAAGTTACCAACATCTGAGGCAAATTTTATATAGATGGTTTACAAAACATGATTTTTAGCACCTTCCATTGCCTTTTCTACCACTCTACTACTGTCACTTGGAGTTTATTGCCGCCACTCAGAAGTTAGTTATTCTATGAAAATCTCTAAATGCAGCTTAGTTACAGCTCATGTCAATGTTTCCCCAAATGTGGGTAACAGAGTCCCCAAATTCCCTATAAGCGCTCAAGACATTAAGGCAACATTATGTATAGTAAATAGCCTTTATTTCACCTCATAGAGAATTCAGAAAGAAAGGACTAATAGGAACCCACAAACATAGAAAATACACAAAGCACTCAAACGACTCACAGGAGTCCAGAAACAAATCTTAAACACACACAAAGCACTCACAGTAATTTATATTGTAAGAACCTAAATGTGGGTTTGCTATAGGGTAACCTTTAATATTCCAATGGAACACTAGCTCTCCCATAGGGAGACTCCAACACAGTCACTCCTAGATTCATAGGATGACATTCTGGATTAGACTCCCCACTGAAGGTAAGCACACTTTGTGGCAGCTAAACAAATAATCCTTTTCCCACTGGACTTATACTGTCTAAATAGCTCCCTATAATAGTGGGAGTTGAGGAAGAAACAAGATCTTGGTATCTTACCAACCAGATGGCAGAGCTTAAACCTTTATTGATCTTCCAGCTTCAGGGATCACAGAGGTGATGGTTTCTTTTTGGAGAACCATGCCATGGAGAACTATAACATGCCATGGATTAAGTTGGAAAATTATTGCCATCCTCGAAATGAAGACAAGTCATCCCCCAAAACCATCCTCATTGCTTATAGGTTTTCCTTCAAAATTTTTCTTACCTCCTAAATTCAGAATGTTTATGCAAAGTATTTACTTTCTATGCGGTGTATGAAATTGTACTTGTTAATTTAAATTATTCAAATAAATATCTCCATTTTTCATTGCCTTTAGCTTGAAATACACAATCATAGCATTGCAAGGTGTGCTTGTAATGGCACCCTGGAGTGTTTATAGGTATATCATAGACAAAAGGGCAGGGAGGATTACACAAACCAATAGCTATCATTTTAAAGGGGCAGCAGATTAAACAAAATTATCCTTGGCCCTGTCAGGGGCACCATTTTCTAGAGCTCAATCAAAAAGCTAATGGTTTTCAGTGGGATGCCTACCGTCCAGCACTTTGCACCATGCGGTGCAATAATTATGCTCAATTACAGCCTAGTGTGTGGTTTCTGGCACCATAAAAATCTCCCCGAGTCAAACTAGTCTTAAAGAAAACGAAGAGCCAGCTTTGAAATGACTCTGCACTGTTAAATATCAATCCATAATTTAGTTCTCTGGGGTGCCTCTACAACTTCAGGTGTGTCACTAGTCTTTTGTAAGATCACAGCGTTAAAAGGTTAAACAATGACTTGGATTCATCTAGGGACATCTCTAGACCCAAACTTTCCCAGTGACTATATGAGTTTGTTGTCCCTGCCTTGGTCAGTGGATCATGAGCCCCATGGCAAATTGATGAAAAAAAAAAACTGAATAGAAACACAGCACAGAAGTCTCAGCACAGAAAATGGCCCACATTCTCATTTAAAGCCCTTGCCTGCATGTTGTTCCTATTTGCATGTGTACACCCACCAGCTGTTCTGAATTGGAATAAGAGACACAGAGCCAAATGAAACAAAAGCTTCAGAAACTTGTATGTGTGTACATGGGTGCTCATGTGTATATACCCTGCCCACAAACACAGGCAACAATTCAATAAACTTATATTGTCTGCTATGTACATGGCACTCTGCTAGATACTAAAAATTAGAATATCTTTCCTCCCAGCTTTTATTCTATTTGGGGAGATACAATATGCAATCAAACGAGTAAATACAAAATAATGTCAGAAAGAGAAAGGCCTAACATCTGAGAGAATAAAGAATAGCTTGACAGAGGAGGAGGCATCTGTGCTAAACCTTAAAGACAGATAAGGATTCTGAGGCAAAGGAAAGGAGGGAAGCCTCTCTATGCATGGGGATACCCTATGAGGAAATAGAAGATGAGCTTGAGAATTAGGTGGCAGATCAGTTTGGTTGGAATGGAGAATAAATGAAGGGAAGTAAAATGAATTAAGTCTGGGAAGACAGGTGGGAGACAGATTGTAGAGTGATTTAAATTCCCTGCTGAGGCATTTGTATATTATCCTACAGGCAATTGGGAACTACTGAGGGTTTTTGTGTAGAGGAATGCTATGGTCAGATTTGTACTTGAGGAAGACTGTCTTAGTGTCTCTGTGGAGGATAGATTGGAAAGAATAGAGAGAATTAGAGAAAATAGAAACATGGTTACTAATTAGGAGGCACTTGCAATAGCTCAAGTGGGGGGTGATGAAGGTCCATTTTTAAGGAAAACTGAAGTGAAGATTTAGGTCATAAGATCTGAGGTGGTTAATGGCAAAGGGCAACCAAACTGTGCATACTCTTTGATCCAACAATACCACTACTAGGTCTGTATACCAAAGAGATCATAAAAAAGGGGAAAGGACCTATATGTGCAAAAATATTTATAGCAGCCCTTTTCATGGTGGCAAAATATTGGAAACTGAGGGGATGCCCATCAATTGAGAAATGGTTGAACAAGATAAGGTATATGAATGTCATGGAATACTATTGTGCAATAAGAAATAGGCAGATTTCAGGAAAAGCCGAAAAAGACTTGTAAGAACTGATGCAAAGTGAAATTAGCAGAACCAGGGAAACATTGTACACAATATCAGCAACACTGTGTGATGATCGGTTATGAATGACTCAGCTCTTCTCAGCAACAAAATGATTCAAGAAAAGTACAAAGGACTCGGGAAGGAAAATGCTGTCCACATTCAGATAAAGAACTGATGGACTGTGAATGAAGATTGAAGCATACTTTTTCCCCTTACTTTATTTTTTTTCATGTTTTTTTTTCTTTTGATCTGTTTCTTCTTTTGCAACTGGAACTGATATGGAAATATGTCTTACATAATGGAACATGTAACCTATATCAAATTGCCTACCATTTTAGGAAGAGGGAAGGGGACAGAGGGAGAAAAAATTGGAACTCAAAATCTTGTAAAAATGAATGCTAAAAATTGTCTTGACATATAACTGGGGAAAAAATACTATAAAAATGGAGGGTGGATTTCAGAGTGCAAGGTGGCATATATAGGCAGAGGACATAGACTGAAAAGGACTAGAGCTAAGGTGAATTGGGATGAAGTAATGGTTTTTGTTATTCCCTCATCAGATATTAGTTTTTAATAACAGGGGTAAGGGGATCTGCCACTGGGAGTTAGCTTTCTATAGTAAGGGGGAAGAAACAGTGGATCAGAATCACCAGTCTCCATCATACAAGATAAAACTATATCCTGTATGCATACTTTCATCCTATGTATGGTGAAGGTCAGCCAATATTTGTCTCCAAAATATACTCATCGCACTCTACAAAATAATTTAAAGTATAATTTCTATAGAACCATAGGTCTTAAGTAATTATCTCCCCTGGCCCAAAGGCACTCAGCTTTTTAGTAACCAAAGCAAGGCTACAATTCCTCTCTCCTGATTCCCAAGCTAGTGTTTGTCCTGCTACACCAAAATACTTCTCAGTTAAAGCTTATTTAGCCCTTACTATGCACAAGATTCTGCCTATGATGGACTCTAGAAGGATTCTGGGATTTGGAGCTAGAATGGATCACAGAAATCATCTATTTCCATTTCTTCAATTTACACATGAGGAAATTAAGAATCAGTAATGTTGTGTCTTGTCTAAGGTTACACAGGTGAGCTAGCTGGAATTTAAACCCAAATCCAGAATTTTTATTCCAAATCCAATTTTTTAAAAAATTTCTATTCTGAAGGGATTTAAAAAAAATACATCACACATCTTCAAGGAGCTTTCAATATAAATGGGAAGACAAGATAAATATAATATAACTAGAATAATACTATTATTAAAAGGGAGAGGATTACATAGTAGATAGACTGCTGAGCTCACATCTGGGAAGACTGGAGATCAAGGCCTGCCTCTAACACATGCTAACTCTTTAACCTTTCTCAAGTTGTTTAACCTCTTCATGCTCTAGGCAGTTAAGACCACAAACTGTAGAAAAGATCAATATGCATTGGGAGAGGAAATTTCCTCCTCAGAGAATTGTCTTTACCAGTGAATTACAGGCTCAATCCACATCCCAGTATAATAATTAAAACATAATAATACAAGGTCACATTATCAAATGAGCATACCATGCACTTATTCTTCCCTCATTCCTTTCATATATGACCATTTTTCTCCCATAGCATTTTTATTAAAAAGTCAAAAAAAATCTAATTCTTTTCAGTATCCCAGGCTAGAGTCAGTATGTGTGTATACATGCATATACATATGTGTGTGTATATATAAACATAAAAACAAATTTTATTTATTTTCTGTGGGTGCATTTAACTGTCTCATTCCTTTACCTCTAAAATAAAAAACAAAAAATCTCATTTTTATCAGAAGTCTAAATAACACTGTTCAATTCTAAAGGCTATCAAAGTTAAAGAAATAAACTGTATAACCACATTGACTCTCCATTCCCTTTCTTTTGACCATGACCTTGTGCTGTCAAGAATCAATCATCAGCTACATCCCATATGCAGGCAGCTCCTTCTCTTGATCATCCTTTAGGAAGGAGGAACTGTATTTATGGGATTAGACAGAGATGATCAAGTGTCAGACTAGTTGGACGATTTTCTTTTCCCTCCAAACCCATAATCTCCACTCCTCAGATCCCAGGTGGACCACCAAGCTAAAATTTTATTCTAGGAATAATCACACTAACACATGCAAAATCCTTCACTGTTCTTCATATTGCAGTTCACTGAGGGAGGCAGAAAATGTTTTAGTTAGAGACAGGCATCTGAGGAATCAATTAATAGCAGAAGCATCTCCCTCCCTCCTGTTCCTCCCCATTTTGACTTTAAAGAGGGCTCCTAAGAGAGTATCATTAGTAGCTCTTTAATTAAGAGCAAGTGTTCTTTCAAGGTAAGCTTGCTATTAAAACCAGCAAAAGGGTGTTTTGTCTTTTAAAGTAATCAAAAGCAGCAGGTAGGCTGAGACTAATCTTTAATATTGTAGGAAGAAAGAGTGAAGGGGGTGGGGCATGTTTGCTGCTCTCTTAATACCAGGTGGCGATACGGTATTCCTAAATTCAAAATGTGAGGAATATTGTGATGTAGGACCCAAACAAGGTACTGAATAGAACACAGTCTCAAAATAGAACTTAAATAAAATAAACAGTCACTTGGGTAAGGACCTAGAAAAGCCACCTTATATTAACTTTGTTATTCAAATAAATAGCAAATATAGTTTGATGAACTGACTTCAGTGTACATCCTCCTTTTGCCTTATCTCTCATTTGTAATGAATGTACTCATTTCATAAATTTAATATTCGTTTCTTCTTAGTCCTAGATGAGCTTCCAGAATGTGTTTTATTATCCAAGAGTATCTCCTTCCTCATTCCTAAGCCAGAGGCATTTTTAGTTTAAAATAGGAAAAAATATCTGCTTTAAGTATATCCTATGGCTTTTTTATTGATTGGAAGCCCCAAAATGCTTTGGAAGGAAATGATATTAATCTATTTCATTAATCAATAGATCAACAAGCATAAATTAAATGCTTACTACATGGAGCTACAGAACCCACAAAATGACACAGAGAAGCTAACCTCCTACTGAGGACAGCCTGGCAGTCTGGCAGGAAGTGGCCAGCGCAGCTCTCTGGGAGCTGACCCCATCCCAGCTAGAGCCGAGGTTTTAGCCCCAGGGCAGGCCTGACCAGCAGCCAACTGGTTGGACATCAGAACACCAGCAGCTGTGGCGGTTTCCAGAATTCAACACATAGATGCCAAGGAAAAAGTGAGAGGTCAGTGCCCTGTGGACTTTGGGACCAGCAGTTGGGAGAGTGTCAGCTTTTGCCCCCAGGGCAAGAAGCCAATAAGCTGCTTTGGCAAAGCCGGAGTCACACTGCAGCTTCAGCTCCTAGCCTACATACTGTAGGGGTCTGGGTGACCAGTCTGAGGGGTAATCACTCTTGCTTTAACCTTCTTGGATCTGGATTGCAGTCTGGGGTGGAGTTATTGGGGTGTGTGACCAGCTTGCAAGAGCATATGGAGGCCTCAGAGAGGGCACCCAACTAATACCTCTGGAAGTTGAGAAGACCCCAATGTTTGGGACGGGAGCTCCCCTGTCCGGTAGCAGAGTCCTACTGTGGCAAAAAACCCAAAAGTCAAGTAAGTGAGCGGCAACATATCCAAGCAAAGGAAGGAAAACAAACAGAAAAATTCAACATAAGACTCCTATTTTGGGGGCAAAAAAGGATCAAAGCATGTAACAGGAGGAAGACAGTGAAGTCAGAACTCCTGCACCAAAAGCTTAAAATGAAAATACGAGCTAGTTACAGGCCATAGAGGACCTTACGAAACAGATAAGGGAAGTGGAGGAAAAATTGGGAGAAATGAAAATGATGCAAGAAAATTATGAAAGGAGAGTCAACAGCCTGACTGAGGAAAATAACACCTTAAAAAATAGACTAACTCAAATGGCAAAAGAGGCTCAAAAAGCAATGAGGAGAAGCATGCCTTAAAAAGCCAAATTTGACAGATGGAAAAAGAATCTCAAAAGCTCACTTAGGAGAATCATTCCTTTGGATTTAGAATGGAGCAAAGGGAAGCTAGTGACTTTTTGAGAAATCAAGATGCTGTTAAACAGAACCAAACAAATGAAAGAATAGAAGGCAATGTGAAATATCTCATGAGAAAAACCATTGACCTGGAAAATAGATCCAGGAGAGACAATTTTAAAATGATTGGACTACCTGAAAGCCATGATCAAAGAAAGAACCTAGAAATCATCCTCCAAGAAATTCTCAAGGAAAACTGCCCTGATGTTTTAGAACCAGAAGGCAAAATAGAGGTTGAAAGAATCCACAGATCACCTCCTGAAAAAGATCCCAAAAAGAAAACTCCTAGCAATATTATAGCCAGGTTCCAGAATTCCCAGATCAAGGAGATAATATTACAAGCAGCCAGGAAGAAACAATTTCAATACTGTGGAAACACAATCAGAATAGCACAGAACCTGGCAGCTTCTACACTGAGGGATGTAAGGGCATGGAATATGATATTCCTCAGGGCAAAGGACCTGGGATTAAAACCAAGAATCACATACCCAGCAAAACTGAGTATTTTGTTTCAGGGGGAAATATGGTCATTCAGTGGAATAGAAGACTTTCAAGCATTCTTGAGGAAAAACCAGAGTTGAATAGAAAATTTGACATTCAGACATAAGAAGCAAGAGATGCTTGAGAAGGTAATCAGGGAAAAGGAACTTATCAAAGTTGAACTATTTACATTCCTACATGGAAAAACAATAACTGTGACTGATGAAACCTTTCTCAGTATGAAAATAATTGAAGAAGGGTATATGGGCATATGAATACATATGTGAATTGTGTATATATGTTTACAGGTATACATGGATAGAGGGCACACGTTGAATTTTGTGGGAAGGGATGATACTTAAGGGGTGAAGTTAAGCTTTGAGAGAGGAATGTGGCAAGAGGAGATGGGGAGAGACAGGGTGGGGTAAACTATCTCATGGAGAAGAGGCAAGGAAAAGTGGTTGCAGGGGCAGGGGAAAACAGGAAGGCAAAAAGGCAAAACCATATTCTCATTGAATTTGGCTCAGGGAGAGAATGACATACATACTAAATGGGATATCTCACCCTGCAGGAGAATAGGGGGAAGCAGGATGAGAGGGAGGATGATGGAGGGGAGGGCATTCTGGGGGGAGGGGAGGTTGGAGGTACCCACTTTTGAAGAGGGACAGGATCAAAGTAGGGAATGGACAAGGTGGGGGTGGGATGGGTGGGAAGGAAATATAAGCAGTCTTTTACAATATATCTACTATGGTAATGTTTTGCATAGCTATACATGTACAACACATACTGAATTGCTTATCTTCCCAGAGGGAGTGGGTGACAAGGGAGGAAGGGAATGGATCTGGAATTCAAAGTTTTAAAACTAAATGTTTCAAATATATGTAAATACTATTATTAATACTATTTTGCATGTAATTGGGGGATAAGATGTGCAGGCATTGGGGCACAGAGATTCACCTTGCCCTAATGGAAAAGTCGAAGGGGGTATGGGAAAAGATATGGGAGAGAGCAGATTGGATGAGGGGATATCTTGTGGGACTGCTATTCTGGGGTGGTGGGTAGGGGAAAAATGGGGAAAAAATTGTAACTCAAAATCTGGTGGAAATGAATGATGTAAACCAGAAATTAATAAAGCATTTATTTAATTTAAAAAAAAAGAAAGAATATATAAGATATATATGAAGCTGACATAAGGTAATCTTGAAATAGAAGGCAATAAGAACTAAAAAGACCAGAGAAATCCTCCTGCAGAAAGTGGACTTTGAGCTGTCTTAAGGAAACCAAAGATTCAAAAAGGTAGAAATGAAGAAGGGGAGCATTTTTAGGCATGGAGGACAGTCTGAAAATATGAGAAAATGGTAGATGGAGTGTGAGAAACAGTAAAAGTGAAAAAGACTACATTGTAGAGTGTAAAGGGGAGTATAATTGAAGTAGCCAAGAAATATAGGAAGGTGTTTGGGTTGTAAAGAATTTTAAATGGCAATCAAAGGGGAGGTAATAGAACATTAGAGTTCATTGAGTAGGGGGTAGCCCGGTCATCTTTAGACTATGACTTTTGTTAGGACACCAATGCATTATTGGTGGGATTGTGAACTGATCCAACCATTCTGGAAAACAATTTGGAATTGCCCAAAGGCCTATAAAACTATGCATATCCTTTGATTCAGCAGTAGTACTACTAGGTCTATATCCCAATGAGACCAAAAGAAGGGGGGAAAGAACAAAAATATTTATAGCAGTTCTTTTTGTAGTGGCAAAGAATTGGAAGTTGAGGGGATGGATGCCTATCAATTGGGGAATGGCTGAATGAGTTGTGTAAAGAAGCTGTTTGCTATAGGAACTGAAACTGACCTAATTCATATTGGCTTGGTGGGAGAATTAAGAGTTTGTGGTATATGATTGTAATACTCTGCTATAAGAGCAGGACAATTTCAGAAAACCCTGGAAAGATTTACACAAACTGATGTCAAGTGAAATGAGCAGAACCAAGAGAACACCAGACACAATAACACTAATATTGTATAATGATTAACTGTGAAGGACTTAGCTATTCTCAATAATACATTGATTCAACACAGTTCCAAAGGACTCAAGATGAAAAATGCTATCTACCTCCAGAGAAGGAACCAATGAAGTCTGAATGCAGATTAAAGAATACTATTTTTTACTTTTATATTTTTGTGGGTTTTTTCTTTTGGTCTGTTTCTTCTTTCACATGACTAATGTGGAAATATGCTTTGTATGGATGTGTATGTATAACCTATATCAAATTGCTTAATGTGTCATGGAGGGGCAAGGGAAGGGAGGGAGAAAATTTGGGACTCAATTTTTTTTAATTGTTAAAATTGCCTTCACATATGACTGGGGAAAATTTTTTTTAATTTTTAAATCATTTTGGCAGCTGTGGGAATGATGGATTAGAGTGGGTAGAGGTCTAAGGAAGGGACTTAGTAAGCCATTATAATATAGTCCAGGACCCAGCAGCTAAAATCCATATATACACATGAGCAAATATGCTCACAGTCCCTAGATTTCACTTTTTTGAAGCTTTGACTTAGGAAATTGAGGGAGGAAGCTGCAGATAATCCAGAGAGGTTAATTCATTCATGGAGTTGTTAAAAGTTGATTCTTTATACTTTACAACATAAATGAGAGAGGGAAAGGGAAAGAAGGAGAGAGAGAGAGAGAGAGAGAGAGAGAGAGAGAGAGAGAGAGAGAGAGAGATCTAGAACAAAATGTAGTAAAGTTGAATAGATACTTTTAGACTAAAGTAATTTTAATCTCTTTTTACCATTAAGTATGTTTGGCAGCCCTTTGCCTTCACACTTTGAATTGTAGTTATTGATTCCTCTTTTCTAAGAACTCAAGGCACTCAATAAGAAACTGTGACCTATAAATGAGGGTAATAGATAGAGAATGAATTGCCCAAGGTCTCACAGTTGACAAATATCAAAGCCAGGATTTGAACCTAGGTCTCTCACTTCAAAGTTCAAAGTCTAAGACTTTGTCACTTACACTCCTGCTGGTTCTTCAGAGGTAGATGATAGGATAATATTTGCACTGACCTTTTTGTTTTAGGAAAAGCTCTTTGTTTACTTAAAATATCATAGAAACTCAAGTTGTATTAATAACAAAAACAATAATATTGAAAATACTATCATAATCATCATTATTATACCTGATCCAAGAACTAGGTCTCATTCTCTGTACAGAATATATTCCCTCATAGCAAGTGGACCCTTGGCAAGAAATCCTTTTACAGATTAAAAGTCTGAATTATAGGTCACCTTGTGAACACAGAATTATACCAAAGAAAGTTGAAGCTTACAAAGGGATATTCCTTTTAATTATTAAAATATTTTTATTCTGAATTAAACACTAAAAAAAAGAGAGAAAAAATCTTTATATAAAAAGGAGAATAGAGGGGCGGCTAGGTGGCGCAGTGAGTAGAGTGCCGGCCCTGGAGTCAGAAGGACCTGAGTTCGGATCCCGCCTCAGACACTTAACACACACAAACAAAAACCTAGCCGTGTGACCTTGGGCAAGTTACTTAACCCCAACTGCCCTCCAAAAAAAAAGGGGGAGAATAGAGGGGGAAAGGTTCAGAATTGCTATGAGAATCAAATGAGATAATTTTAAAGTGCTTAGCACAGGCCTGGAACATAGTAGGCACCATATAAATATTACCTATTATTATTATTTCATATAATAAATTCACAATGTTACTTTTAAGGCTGTCCTCCTTGTCTGTGTTTTCCTCTGAACTTCCTTCTGTTCTCTTCTATGTGTTTTTAAGATATTTATTTCTTTTCTTCTTTTTTGTGATAACATTACTACAAGTCTTCTTTCCCCCTTCTCACTAAACCTCTCAAAAGTAAAAAGGGAAAAACAATACTTCTAACAAATATGCATAATTCATCAAAACAAATCCATACATTACTAAATACAAATATATAGAGAGATATAGATATCTATATCTATATCTTTATATCTATATCTATGTCTATCTACCTATACCCCATTCTGCAACTCAGACCCACTATTCCTCTGTCAAAAAGTAGGTAGCATGTTTTAGTTTTGGTCTTCTGAAATTGGTTTTTCTTTTCTTTTTTTTTTGCCTTTTGGAGGGCAATCAGGGTTAAGTGACTTGCCCAAGGTCACATGGCTAGTTTTTGTGTTAAGTGTGTGAGGCTGGAATTGAACTCAGGTTCTTCTGACTTCAGGGCTGTTGCTCGATTCACTGTGCCCCTGAAATTGTTTTTTCTTTACGATGTTGTTACTGTAAAAATTGTTCCCCTGTCTCTGTTCACTTCACTCTGTATATAAGTCTTCCTAGGTTTCTCTAAAACCATCCCTTCCATCATTTTTTATAGAACAACAATTTTCGATTATACTCATATGTCATAATTAGTGCAGTCATTTCCTAATTTAGCAGCACACCCTCACTAGTTCACCAGAACACACCAGTTCTTTGTCATAAAAAAAGCTGCTATAAATGTTTTTGTATGTCTGGGTCTTTTTCCCCCATTCTTTTATCTCTTTAAGATATAGGCTTAGTAGTGGTATTGCTGGGTGAAAGGGTATGCACAGTTTACAAAAGGACATTTCTATCAAACTATGTCACCCTGATAAGTTGGACAAAGTGTAGTATATTAGCTGGATTTGGCACTGGGAATCCTGCATTCAAGCCCTGTTTGGACTGTTTACTGCCAGTGTTTACTTCAGTGTTTCAGTTTCCTCATCTGTAAAATGAGAGGGTTAAAAAGTTCTCAGAGCCAAAGTCCTTAGCATTGTCAAATGGTTCGGTATCAACCAAAGATATGATTGTTTTTATCAACAGTTATTGTTGTTCAGTCATCTCAGTCATGTCTGACTCTCTGTGACCCCATGTGGAGTTTTCTTGGCAAAGATATTGGAGCTATTTGCCATTTCCTTCTCCAGTGCATTTTACAAATGAGGAAATGGAGGCAAAAAGGGCTAAGTGACTTGCCCTAGGCCATACAGCTAGTTAGTATCTAAGGTTGGATTTTAACTTAAGGTCTTAACTAAAGGCCCAGCCTTCACCCACTGTGCGACCTAGTTTCCACCCCCCCCCCACACACACATACCTTTTTTTTTCATTTTTATCAATGGAAATAATACCAAAGATGCTATAACTTAAGGACCATTGAACCTTTCCATATAACTTAGAATGGAAATTTACTATGTGTGTTGTCTTGACGTGAGCTCTTTGATAGCAAGTACTGTCTTGCTCTTCTATTTGTGCCTCAAGCACTTAGCACAGTGCTTAACATATACAAAGCATTTAGAAATTTTTTTCCATTTGTTCATTCATTCGTATGTTCTACTCTCAAGACACTCATCTACACTAACCAGATGGGTTATCTAAAATGAAACCTTAACCAAAGCTGAAGACACACTGACAAAATCTTTACTACCTAAATCTTCTCTTTCAATGTTCCCTATTAGTTACAAAATCTGTCATTTCAACATTTCAAGATGACTATATTTCATTAGTTACAATAGTAGACTATTGAAATCTTAATGACTCTCAGGCAACATATTTGCAAATCATAGATTACGGTAGGAAAAATTTTGCAGCTGTTTAATTATCTACATATTATTCTGATGCTTATGTTTCTTCTCTCTATTTGATGGTACAGTTTACTTGAGGATCTTTCAGGTCTTAATGCACTTAATGAACATTTTCAGGTGCCTCGATTTTACATACCCATAAATTCAGATAACATTGATACTCTCCTTAAAAAAAAGACAGAAATAATAACTTGCTTATAACACTCATTGAGATCACCGAAATATTCCAGGGATGACTAAGTTGGATAGAGGCCAAAGTAAGGCAAAGATCATAGATTCAGTCCCCATTTTTATTAACTAGTTGGTTTCACTCTGCTTTATGGCCAAAAGTGGATTCTGCTATTCACAGCTGGGACCATGTGAAAAAGATTGGATCACTGCAAATCTATCCTCCACTCCTGAAAAAATAAAATATGCTACAATGGGTCCATAGCACCATTTGAAGGACAACACATCATTACTAATGTTGTTCTGCTTGTCAAAACATATTAAAGAGCAAATAGAGGAGAAGTCAAGATGGAGGCTAAGTCAAGATGGTGGAGTAGAAAAAGGACTTCCACAGGGTTCTGGCTTCCACCTCCTCCAATTCATGTAAAAGGTGACTCTGAAGCAACTTTGGAGCTATAGAACCCACAAGATGACACAGAGAAGCTAACTGCCCACTGAAGACAGCCTGGCAGGACAGCAGGAAGTGGCCAGCACAGTGTTCTGGGAGCTGACCCGAGCCCCACGAGAGCCTGAGGTATTAGCCTCAGGGCGGGCCTGACCAGCTGCTGGCTGGAGGGATTTCATATCACCAGCAGCTGCCAGATCCTGTGTTATCCTGATACATAGATGCTAAGGACAAAGTGAGAGGTCAGTGCAGTGTGGATTTTGGGATCTAGTAGTTTGGGAGTATGGTCGACCTTTGCCCCCAGGGTGAGAAGTGGCTGAGGGGCAGCTTCAGCTCCTGGTCTGCAGACTGTAGGGGGACCAAGGGATCATTCTGAGGGGTAACCACTCTTGCTTTAACCTGCATAGATCTGGATCACTGTCTTGGGTGGAGTTCCTTGGGTATGCAACCAGCTTGCCAGAGTGTGTGGAGGCTTCAGAGAGAGCACCCAACTAATACCTTCAGCAGCTGAGACAACCTCAGCAATTGGGACAAAGCTCCCTTATCTGGTAGCAGAGTCCTACTGTGGCAAAAAGCCCAAAAGTCAAGTAATTGAGTGGCAACATGAGGAAATGAGGGAAGCAAAGCAAGCAGAGCAACACAACTTTACACTCCTATTTTGGGGACAAAAAGGATCCAAGCATGGAACAGAAGGAAGACAGTGAAGTCAGAACTCCTGCACCAAAAGCTTCCAAGAAAAATATGAGCTGATTACAGGCCATAGAGGAGCTTAAGAAGGATTTTGAAAACCAAATAAGAGAAGTGGGGGAAAAATTGGGAAGAGAAATGAGAAAGATGCAAGAAAATTATGAAATGAGAGTCAACAACCTGACTGAAGAAAAGAACACCTTAAAAATTAGACTAATTCAGATGGCAAAAGAGGCTCAAAAAGGCAATGGGAAGAATGCCTTAAAAAGCCAAATCTGCCAGATGGAAAAAGAATCTCAAAAGCTCACTGAAGAGATTCATTCCTTTAGCATTAGATTGGAGCAAATGGAAGCTAGTGACTTTATGAGAAATCAATATACTATTAAACAGATCCAAACAAATGAAAGAATAGAAGGCAATGTGAAATATCATTGGGAAAACCACTGACCTGGAAAATAGATCCAGGAGAGACAATTTTAAAATGATTGGACTACCTGAAAGCCACGATCAAAAAAAGAACCTAGAAATCATCCTTCAAGAAATTCTCAAGGAAAATTGCCCTGATGTTTTAGAACCAGAGGGCAATATAGAGGTTGAAAGAATCCACAGATCACCTCCTGAAAAAGATCCCAAAAAGAAAACTCCTAGCAATATTATAGCCAGGTTCTGGGTTCACAGATCAAGGAGAAAATATTACAAGTAGCCAGGAAGAAACGATTTGAATATTGTGGAAACAATCAGGATAACACAGGATCTGGCAGCTTCCACAGTGAGGGCTTAAAGGGCTTAGAATATAATATTCCAGAGGTCAAAGGAACTGGGATTAAAAACAAGAATCACCTACCCAGCAAAAATGAGTATTTTGTTCCAGAGGAAAATATGGTCATTAAGTGGAATAGAGGACTTTCAAGTATTCTTGAAGAAAAAACCACAGTCGAATAGAAAATTTGACATTGAGATACAAGAAGCAAGAGAAGCATGAGAAGGTAAACAGGGAAAATAAATCATAAGGAACTTATCAAAGTTGAACTATTTACATCCCTACAGGGAAAAATAATAATTGTATCTGATGAAACTTTTCTCAGTACGAGAATAGCTGAAGGGAATAGAAATGTGTGTGTATATATATATATATATATATATATATATATATATATATATATATATATATACACACACACACACAAACACACAACCACATACACACATATATGTATGTATGTATATGTATACAGACATATATATGTCCAAATAGGAAGGTATATGGGCTTATGAATACATACGTGAATGTGTGTATATATGTGTACAGGTATACATAGAGGGCACAGGACCAATTTAATAGGAAGGGATGATACTTAAAAGGTGAAATCAAGAGGTAAGAGAGAAATATAATGAGAGGAGATGGGGAGAGACAGAATAGGGTAAACTATCTCATATAGAAGAGGCAAGGGAAAATGGTTACAATGGAGGGGAAGAACAGGAAGGCAAAAGGGAATGGGTCAACCTTATTCTCATTGCATTTGGCTTAGGGAGGGAATAACATACACACTAAATAGGGTATCTCACCCTACAGGAGAGTAGGTGGGAAGGGGATGAGAGAGGGAATGATGGAAGGGAGGGCAGTCTGCGGGGGGAGGGAAGTTGGAAGCACCCACTTTTGAAAAGGGACAGGCACAAAGTAGAGAATAGAAAAAGTGGGAGGTGGGATAGAATGGAGGGAAATATAGTCAGTCTTTTACAACATATCCACTATGGAAATGCTTTGCATAGCTACTCATATACAACCTGTACTGAATTACTTATCTTCCCAGTAAGGGTGGTTGACATGGGAGGAAGGGAATGATTCTGGAATTCAAAGTTTTAAAATCAAATGTTTAAATATATATATATATATATATATATATATACTATTATTAATATTATTTTACATGTAACTGGGAAATAAGACACAGGCACTGCAGCATAAAGATCCACCATGCCCTACTGGAAAGTCAGAGGGGGTATGAGAGAAGATATGGGAGAGAGCAGGTTGGAGGAGAGGATATTCAGTGGGAACATTATTTTGGGGTGGTGGTAGGGTGAAAAACGGGGAGAAAATTTGCAACTCAAAATCTTGTAGAAATTAATGGTGTAAACTAGAAGTTAATAAAACATTTGATTTAAAAAAAAGACCAAATAGAAGGTGAAGTGATGAAATATTTGAGAACTGTTTTCAATCTCAAGTAATATTTATTCTCTTCTATTTAGGCAGTTTAAGGCCCACATAGACAAACATTTCTACCACAGCTACCAGGCTAGGTAGGATAACAATGACAATGAACGACTATTATCAGGGGAAAAAAATGTCATTTAGTCACTTTGAGAAGCACTGCCTATTATATATGACCTAAATATATGTATACATACACTTACATATGTATATGTGTATAAACATGCATATATACATGCATGTATACATACATACATATATAAGTTTATATGTATATATGAAAAGGAGGAAACAAACTATGGCTTCTTTTTCCAGTTGTCACCAAAAATTAATTTAAAATACTAGTCCATAGCATTAATTGGTCATTGTACACAGAGTTCTATACTTGATGGAGGGAAGAATAAATTGTTTTTTTCAATTACTATGTAATCCTTGATCTTGACTTTTTTACAATCTAAGGAAAAAGAGAAAATGCATTCCCCCCCAAAAAGGCAAGACCATTCTCTCACATCCATTAATCTGGTAAAAAAAAAATAGAAAAAAAATATTTCATACCTATCCTCATCAAACTTACATTCTGAAATATACTCTGACATTCTGATATGTATTTGTTCTAGATTTCTATAATAGCTTTCTAACTGGTCTTATTGCCTCCTGACTCTTCTCCAAATCCATCATTCACTGAGTTGCCAAAACAATCTTCCTATTCCATAAGTCTAACCATATAATTCCTGTGACCCAAAACCTTCAGTAGGCTCTACTGACCATAATATAAAATACACCCTCTTTAATACTAAGGCTCCAACCCACCTTTGTAGTCACACACTATTCACTCCATCCAAACTGAATTAGTCCCACTGTTCTATGCTTTCATCCTGCCCTTTCCTACCTCTACTTTTTCTCATTCTGTCTCCTAACTAGAATGGATTCTGTCTTTGATGAATGATTTCTAAGATCATTTCCAGCTCTTAATTCTTTGATCTTTCCCTCATTCCCCCAATTAGAAGTAATCCTTCCACTCCTTGACTGTCTTAGTACTGTATTTGACCTTTCTTATGCTCTTAACCATATTCTAACTTGCATTATAATTATATGGATACATATATCATCCTTCTATTAGATTGTCAGATCTTTAAGGGATCTTCTATTTTTCATTTTTACATCTCCAGAGCAATACACACACATACACACACACACACACACACACACACACACACACACTGGACTCTTAATAATCAATGGATAAAACGGACCCCAGCACACAGAAATAAGAGCTTGAACAAAACCAATAGAAAAGTACACATGTGCTGTTGCCAGACACAAAGGATATGTATGATGTATGATTTCTTCTACCTCCTCCACTCAAGTTGCATGGAAGGAGATTTGAGAACAAAAAAAAAAAAAATTCAAAGGATTTAGGAGAATTGGCCCAAGGATAATGATAAGGAAAAGCAAATAACAATGGCTAAAGGGAAGAGAAAAAATATTGAGTCCAGGGCAGAGGAAAGGTGAAGGACAAACTATGTTATCTGACTGTAAGAGGTGAATAAGCTAAAGGAAAACTTTAAGAACATCATCTCAAACTTTGCTGATTGATCATCCTTATGTTTAGCAAAGACTTCTTTTTCCCCTTCCCCCCTTATAATTGCCACTTCCCCACCCCTATCCAGGTCTTATGTTGTGTCCTTTCATTTCCACTATCAGGCACAACTGTCCTCTGCAACTCATACCTGTGCTTCATAAGGTAAAGGCAGCGGCATCCCCACCTCCAATTCAGATTTTAGAGACAGACATTAAAGTATATCAGATAAATTCTCATATGCTCTTTACTCTCTGCCTGTCTTGGTCCTATAGCACAGCATTGCTTGGTACCAAACGGCATTTCTTAAAAAACAACTCCTGCTACAAAACCAAATATATGGAAAAGAAACATATGCCTTCTCCCCTACCCCCAACAAAAATGAAGAAAAGAAAGCTTTCTGCTAGAGAAGATAATATATGACACAAAACTTATATCACTTACAAAATGCAATAATTGTATATTTTGGAATCGACAATCATATTATTTAACATGACTATAGGTTTTCAAAACAGCCTCAAAAAGTCAATACTTTTTTGATAAAACTAAGTAGGTGGTGGGATGGACAATTAATTTTCTGTCCATAGTTCTATAAAGAGCCATGGTTGTATAAGCCCAGGTTGAAGGCACCCCACTCCTCCTGCAAAATGTAAACAAAAACATTACGCTCACACAATGTAATAATGGGTTTTACTCATCACAGCTAACAGCATGATTCTAGTAATTAGGGCAAATAAGCCCAGTAAATGTTGCTGGGATGGTAGGCTCCTACAAAGATGAGCCAATTTAAGTAATTAGCCAGTCTTTATGGTATGATCATCTTCTGGTCACAGCGGGACAGTAGCGTAGCACATGGCTCTTATGCAATAAAAACCATCCTTCATTTTTATAATCTTTTCATCACTTTCTCATGTCCCAAGCCTCCACACTACACCCACAGAGGATATTTCTTCCCAGTAACTTTCAACCAACTAGAAAGAAGCAGGAAAACTGCTGTCACAGACTAGCACATGATTATAAGTTTTGCTTTATGGGAAGAAAAAAAAACAGATGAAGTTACTCAACAGTCTAAATTACTAAAATCTAAAATGGAGCCGTATGTCTCTCATGTAGTTCTCATACTTAAAGTGAAAAATGTTGGAATCAACAATGTAACAAATAGATTTGCATTTCTTTTTTTAAAATTTTTCTTGACTAATCCAGTCCCCACTGAT
The DNA here is from genome assembly GCA_011680675.1 of Gymnobelideus leadbeateri. Lineage (NCBI taxonomy): Eukaryota > Metazoa > Chordata > Mammalia > Diprotodontia > Petauridae > Gymnobelideus > Gymnobelideus leadbeateri. Next base: position 121,103 of record WOXC01009282.1, read on the forward strand.
GTGTGTTCTTTAAACGATTCAGTCTCAACCACACATTTTTGCATAGCACTTTGTTATTTTCTAATTGCTTTCTGTACATGTCTTGTCTCCCCAGCAAGAAGGTAAGTTCCTCTGGAAGGCAGGAACTGTCTTATACTTTCCTTGAATTCTTCCAATTAATATGTGAAATAATGCTGAGAACATAGTAGCTACTTGATAAATACTGGATGATTGACAGACACAGTCATCTTCTAAAACACTGTTCAGCAATCAATCACATGTTGTACTTTGCTAGGTTTGATTCAACAGTTCTGTCCCTCTAAGAACAACATCTAAAACAGGATAGAACTAAAGAAACTATATCTAATTTATATAATGGCAAAAGCACTTGACTAGGATTAAGGAAGTTGAATTCTCCTGTTTTTCTCAGTAACTGGCCTTATGACCTTAATAACTATGATCCTTAGTTATTCAGAGTTGTAGGGGTACCTCTGAGGAATTGGGATGTCTTTCTTTTTTTCAATTTATAATATTTATTCTTTACCAATAACATGTTAAAATATTTTTAACATTTAAAAAATGTTTTGTGTTCCAAATTCAATCCCTTCCCTTTCCTCCTCTCCCCACTTCCTGGGATGGTAAGCAATCCAAAAATAGTTTGTACATATACAATCATGTAAAACATTTTCATATTGCTCTTTTTGTGCAAGAAGGCTTGAATTTAAAAAAATGAACAAAAGAAAGTGAAAAATAGCATCCTTCAGTCTGCATTTAGACAGTATCAATTCTTTTTTCTAGAGGTAGATAGCATGATTCATTATGAGTCCTTTGGGATTGTCTTAGGTCATTGTATTGCTGAGATTAGCACAGTTCTTCATACAATATTGCTGTCACTGTGTACAATGTTCTCTTGGTTATGCTCATTTCACTTTGTATCAGTTCATATGTCTTTCCAAGTTTTTCTGAAATCATCCTGCTTTTCATTTCTTATAGCACAATATTATTTCATCACAATCATATACTATAGCCATTCCCCAACCGATGGGCATCCCCTTGATTTCTGATTCTTGACGACCACAAAAAGAGCTGCTATAAATATTTTTGCACAAATAGGTTCTCCCCCCTCACCTTTTTTTATGTCTTTAGTAGTGGTATTGCTGGATCAAAGGGTACACACAGTTTTATAGCCCTTTGGACATAGTTCCAAATTGCTCTCCAGAATGGCAAGATTAGTTCACAATTCCACCAATAGTGCATGAGTATCTTGGGGTATCTTTCTAATGCTTTTGGCAGCTAGGTGATACAGTAGGCAGAGCCCTGGGCCTGGAATCAGGAGTTACTGAGTTCAAATCTAGCCTCAGATATGTACTAGGTGTATGACCCTGGTAAAGTCACTTAACCTCTGTCTGTTTCAGTTTCCTCAATTGTAAAACTAGGGATCATAATATTACCTACTTCCCAGGGTTGTTGAGATAGTATTTGAGATGTCTGTAATGAGCTTATGTGCTATTATTTGTAATGTACTTAGCAGAATGGCTGGTTTAATAAATAGCAGGTGTTTAATAAATGTTTTTTCCCTTCCCCTCGTTCTTAGCCCCCGTTCTAGTGTTGCCTCCCCACCCCCATCAGTGACTAAATGTATTACTTCAACTTAACCAATTAACATCAACTAGCTTTTCAAAAACATACTTACTTTGAAGATATGACCAGAACAGAACAAACATTCCTCCCCAACACCTCAGGAGCACACTCTCCCATATACCACATCAATCTCAGGGGAGAAGAGGCTCAGATTTAATGTATTTTCTAGATAGCAGTAGTCAAGTCCAAATGTGGCATCACTGCCAGATGAGTTAATGTCTCAGCTACTAATGGGGTGGTCTCAAATATTGTGCCTCAGGCCATTGACTAGACTGCTTAATTGCAAAAGCATGACATGGACTCTAATCTCAGATGTCTCCTGACTGATCATAACTCACAATCTCCAATCTCCTTTGCCTAAAAGAGGAAAGAACCAAGGCCAAGGCAGAGAAGGGAGGCCTGTATTCCCAGATCACATGCTGGGCTCCGACTGGGAAGGCTTCTCCCTCTATACCATTGTCTTTTCTTTCACTGGGACATAGCCAGCCAAGAAAGAGTCAGACCAAAAGGATAGGCCTGGATTAACTAGCACCTTTTGAATTTATCCCAGTTCTGGCTCTAACTAAAGTTCTAATTAACTAAAGAGGTTCCTTTATACCATGTGGTTAGCAATCTGGAAATCAGTTATAGAATATCTGAATACAAACCAAATCTAAGGCACATCCATTACAAATCAACATGCCCCTTCTAAAATCCCCATCATCTTCCATGTAGAGGATTGTATTCTATTACATAGACATAAAAATCAAACTAATTTCAGGGTAGCTCAAAGCCTGCAAGGCAGCCACTCATGTATAATAAAGGTAGAACTCTGGAATGGAGGGCAAGGATATTGAGACACTTAAGAAAACCACAGGGTCTCAGACCCAGAAAACCTTTTTGGTTTGTGAGAAGGTAGCACCTAAAATTATTTCAAAGGGGTGTAAGCAAGCCGTTGGGTATAAAATAGGAAATACAAAGACTTTTGCCTCATCTCCACGTTTTGATTTTTTAGGTTTTCTTAAAGGCCCAACTAAAATCCCATCTTCTACAGGAAGCCTTTCCCAGCCTCTCTCAATTCTAGTGCCTTCCCTCTATCATTTCCTGTTTATCCTGTATGTAGCATTCTTACACATATTTGTTTGCTATTAGTCTCCCCCATTAGATTGTAAGCACAGTGCTTGGCAAATAGTGGGCATTTAATAAATGCTTATTGAAAGATTGACCCTCTAATCCTTGATCAGACACAGGCTTGGGACTTCAATCCTGGTAAGCAGAAGAAGCAGGTTCAAAAACAGGCTAAATGTCCGAGGGTTCTACTTTGCAGATTGATTGTTTAATGTTCTAAAAGTGTTTGGTTTCTGGAAGCCAGGACTCTGGAAACTCACAGATTCCATTCCTTATAGAGATAAAATAGCTGAATTTTTTCTTAGACTGAGTAGGAGAAAGACATGCCTTTCTTACTGAAAGAGCTGAAGATTAAATTTCTGGGCTCTAAGCTAAGAGAATGAGCACCTAACCCACTCCACCTATTATAGGAAGAAGCACCTTAGTTAAGAATTCCAACTGAAGACAGAGACTCATAGCAGAAAGAAACTGCAATAAAGCACCCAGAGGAAATGCCTTACAGGAGACAATCAGAGCAATCCTCAACAGAAATTACATGCCCAGCAGCAAGAGTGAAACCAGGGGGAGCATCACGGTGAGATCACCAAAAGACGTTGGCATTTCTGCAATGTTGGAGACATGAGTTGCCCTTCCATGCATGAGATCTGGACACATGTATTCTCTATACATTTTCACAATACAAATGTTCTCTAGGTGGGTGTATATTTTTTAATTATTGTTACTCTTAACTTGGCAAAAAAAAAAAAAAAGCATTTCCATATGCAAAGAATAGAAAAAGGTAATGAAATCCTGCATCTCCACTACCTATAGATTGCCTTTCTTTTCAAAATTATATAAGTTCCATATATTATATTCAGTCATTTTAACCTCCTATTCTCTTCTGTTCATTTTTCAAAAAGCTACAATTATCATCTTTTTTTGTATCACGATAATACTTTCCCATATGCCCTCTCCAACTTAAAAAATATCCCTTGTAACAAATAAGCATTGTCAAGTAAAACAATTTTACATATTAACCATGCATGAAAAATTTGCATCTCATTCTGTATCCCCTTGATGTCCCACTTCTTTGTCAACTGATGGATAGCATTCTTTATCTTCATCTTTTTGGAGCTGTAATTGGTCATCACATTAATTAGAGTTCTTAAGTATTCCAAACTTGTTTTGCTTTACCATATCATATTTACTGTATAAATTTTTCTCCTGGTGCTTATTTCACTTGGCATCAGTTCATGTATCTTCTCAGATTTCTGACTATCACTTTCATTATTTCCTATGGTACAATGATATCCTATTACATTCAAGTATCATAATTTGATCAGTTATTCCCCAATTGATGGCCACCACCATACTTCCAGTTCCAGTTCTTTTCAAAAATTGAAACTACTACAAAAAATATATTATACATGTGGGCACCTTCCTTTTTTTTTCTTTTTTGGAGGGGCAATTGGAGTTAAGTGACTTGCCCAAGGTCACACAGCTAGTTTTTTTTGTGTTAAGTGTCTGAGGCTGGATTTGAACTCAGGTCCTCCCGACTCCAGGACCAGTGCTCTATTCACTCTGCCACCTAGCCAATCTCCCCCCCTTTTTAAAAATTTCTTTGGGATACGACTATTAGTGGTATTGGTGGGTCTAAGAGTATCATGTGTATAGTTAAGTGCATTTTTAGGCATAGTTCCAAACTTCTTTCCAGAATGACTAAATCAGTTTATAGCTTTGAACTCAGGTCCTCCTGACTCCAGTTGTTATTTTCTTCAATCAGGTTGTTGACTTTCATTTCATAATTTTCTTGCATCTTTCTCATTTCTCTTCCCAATTTTTCCTCCACTTCTCTTATTTGGTTTTCAAAATCCTTCTTAAGCTCCTCTATGGCCTGTAACCAGCTCATATTTTTCTTGGTACAGGAGCTCTGACTTCATTGTCTTTCTCCTGTTTCATGCTTTGATCCTTTTTGTCCCCAAAATAGGAGTCTAATGTCAGATTGCTGTGCTTGCTTTGCTTCCTTTGCTTGCTGATGTTGCCACTCAATTACTTGACTTTTGAGCTTTTTGCCACAGTAGAACTCTGCTACCAGAGAGGGGAGCTTTGTCCCAATTGCTGGGGTTTTTCCAAGCTGCTGGAGCTATTATTTGGGTGCCCTCTCTTGAAGCCTCCACATGCTCTGGCAAACTGGTCACACACCCTAGGAACTCTACCCAAGACAGTGATCCAAATCCAAGCAGGTTAAAGCAAGAGGGATTAACCCTCAGACTGGTCCCCTGGTCCCCCTACAATCTGCAGGCCAGGAGCTCTGAAACAGTCATGTGGTGGCGGCTGCACAGCTGTGGTGCCTCAGCCACTTCTCACCCTGGGGGCAAAGGTCGACCACATTCCCGAACTCCCAGTTCCCAAAGTCCACACTGCACTGACCTCTCACTTTGTCCTTAGCATCTGTGAGTTGATAATTCTGGAAACCGCTACAACTGCTGGTGATCTGAAGTCCGTCCAGCTGGTGGCTGGGCAAAAATCTCCAGCTCACACAGGGCTAGGCTCAACTCCCAGCATGCTGCTCTGGTCCCTTCCTGCCGGCCTGCCAGACTACCAGACTGTCTTCAGTGGAAAGTTAGTTTCTCTCTATCATTTTGTGGGTTCTGTAGCTCCAAAGTTTGTCTAGAGTCATTTTTTACATGAATCGGAGGAGGTGGAAGCAGGAGCCATGAAGAAGTCCTATTTCTACTCTGCCATCTTGACTCTGCTCCTAGATGTCATATTTTTACTAGAGAAACTTTGTGTAAAAAAATTTTCCACTGTTAACCATTTCCCTTCTAATTTTAACTGCATTGGCTGTACAAAAACTTTTCATTTTATGTAATCAAAATTATTTTTTTTCTTCTGTGATCCTTCTTATGGTTTGTTTGATCATGTATTTGCACTCTCTCCATAACTGTGAAAGGCATCTCCTTTCTTCTAATTTATTCATGTGACTTTTTATATGTAGGTCAAGTATGTATTTGGAGCTGGTTTAAGATGTTGTCCAAGCCTCATTTCTACTAGACTGCTTTGCAGTTTTCCCAGCAGCTTTTGTCAAATGACATTTTTTTTTTAAAGCAATTGGGGTTAAGTAACTTGCTCAAGGTTACATGGCTAGTCATTATTTATGCGTGGGTGCTCATTTTTCTGAGGCCGGATCTGATCTCGGGTCATCCCAACTCCGAGGCCGACGCTCTTACTCACTGCGCCACCTAGCCGCCCCTTTAGGGCAATTGGGGTTAAGTAACTTGCACAAGGTCACACGGCTAGGTTTTTTTTTGTTTGTGTGGATTAAGTGTCGGAGGCCGGCTCCGAACTCAGGTCCTTCTGATTCCAGGGTCGGCGCTCTATTCACTGCGCCATCTAGCCGCCCCAAATAACATTTATTTTTGTAGGAGAGTGAACCCAAGGTTTGGGTGATTAAATGTTGTATGGATACTTTTCTTGTTATTTTACTTCATTAAATGCCTTTTAAAAATTCTAAAAATTTAAAAAATTCTAATTGTATCCTCTGAATATTAGTAAGAGTAACCACAAGAGAGGCAATGATAACAGTTGATGAACAACTAGCCTGCTACTCAGGAAGACCTCAGTTCATGTCATGCCCTTAATATATATACTGGTCATTGAACCCAGTGGAAATTACTTAACCTTTCAACAGCCCAGGCAACTCTTTAGAAGTAAAAGTTACATAGAAGGTGCTTATCTGCATTGGTAGAAAAATATTTCTCACTGGGAGATATCTACATGAATGAAATCACAGGTCTAGTTTTTTAAAAGTATCTTGTAATCTTTTTTTTAAAGATTGAGCTTGTTGGGAGAACAAGCTATGATTCTGAGGAGATGCAGACCCACACAGTATCTTGAATCTCTGATAGCTTATGGGAGGCAGGAGATACAAAAACAGAAGGGACAAGGGAATATAATGCTTTTAATAATGTATTAATATTACATAGATGAATAAGTGCCTAGGGTAGGATGTGAAGAGGTTTCTCAAGAGTAATGTATTTAACATCAAGTATGCTAATTATGTAAATAACAACCACATGTATGTAATTGTTTTTTCCTAGGATGTATAATATCCCCATTATATTCATATACCCCAATGCTCAGTCCTGGTTCTGAATCACTGCAAGATGCCTCAAATTAAAGGGATCTGGAAAAATTTTCAAAACAGGGACAGAGTCAAGATAGCAGAGTAGAGGAAGCAACCTAATCAAACTGTCCCTCCAAATAACTTAAAAACAGCTACTCAAAGCAAATTCTGGAGTGGCAGAGTCAGCAAAAGCTTAGGGTAGGACATTTTTCCAGCCTAAGACAACTAAGCAGGTCAGCAAGAGAGATTTGTGACACCTGGGCCAGGGACAGCCCAGAGCCAATGAGACGGCAGCACCAGTGGTGGGCCTTGGAGGCAGCTATGACAACAGAAGCAGCAGCTTCAGGAACTCTCAATTCAGAGATGTTAAAGGAGTTGGATGACTGGTGCAGGGCCTGGAGATGTTTGGAAACTCTATTGCTCGTATGCAGTTCAGAGTCACAATCAGGATAACACAGGATCTGGCAGCTTCTATACTGAGGGATGGAAGGGCATGGAATATGATATTTCACAGGTCAAAGGAGCTGGGATTAAAACCAAGAATCACTTACCCAGCAAAACCAAGTATCATGTTTCAGGAGAAAATATGGTCATTCAGTGGAAAAGAGGACTTTCAAGCATTCTTGAGGAAAAAACCAGAGTTGAATAGAAAATTTGACATTCAGACATAAGAAGCAAGAGATGCTTGAGAAAGTAAACACAGAAAATAAATCATAAGGAACTTATCAAAGTTGAACTATTTACATTCCTAAATGGAAAAATGATTAACTGTAACTGATGAAACTTTTCTCAGTATGAAAATAGCTGAAGAAGGGTATATGGGCATATGAATACATATGTGAATATGTGTATATATGTTTACAGGTATACATAGATAGAGGGCACAGGTTGAATTCAATGGGAAGCGATGATACTTAAGGGGTGAAATTGAGAGGTAAGAGAGGAACATAATGAGAGGAGATGGGGAGAGACAGAATGGGGTAAACTATCTCATGTAGAAGAGGCAAGGGAAAGTGGTTGCAGGGGAGGGGAAGAACAGGAAGGCAAAAACACAAAACCTTATTCTCATTGAATCTGGCTCAGGGAGAGAATGACATACATACTAAATGGGATATCTCACCCTACAGGAGAGTGGGAGGGCAGGGGAGGGGGGAGATGATGGAAGGGAGGGCAGGCTGGGGGGAGGGAAGTTGGAAGCACCCACTTTTGAAAAGGGACAGGATCAAAGTGGCGAGTGGACCAGATGGGAGGTGGAATAGGAGGGAGGGAAATATAGTCAGTCTTTTACAATATTATCTACTATGGTAATGTTTTGCATAGCTACACATGTACAACATATACTGAATTGCTTATCTTCCCAGTAAGAGTGAATGACAAGGGAGGAAGGGAATGATCTGGAATTCGAAGTTTTAAAATCAAATGTTTTAAAAATATATAAATACTAGTATTAATACTATTTTGCATATAATTGGGAGTTAAGATGTGCAGTCATTGGGGCATGGGGATTCACCTTGCCCAACTGGAAAAGTCAAAGGGGGTATGGGAGAAAATATGGGAGAGAGCAGATTGGATGAGGGGATATCCTGTGGGACTGCTATTCTGGGGTGGTGGGTAGGGGAAAATGGGGAAAAAATTGTAACTCAATATGTGACAGAAATGAATGATGTAAACCAGAAGTTAATAAACCATGTGAAAAAAAATTATTGGACTACCTGAAAGCCATAAGAACATATTTCAAGAAATTACCAAGGAAAACTGCCCTGATATTCTAGAAACAGAGGGTAAAAAAGGAATTGAAAGAATCTACCAATCACCCCCTGAAAGAGATTAAAAATTCCCAGCAATTAGTATAGCCAAATTCTAGAACTCCCAGTCAAGGAGATAATATTGCAAGCAGCCAGAAAGAAACAATTCAGATATCACAGAGCCACATTCAGAATCACACAAGATTTAGCAGCTTCCATATTAAAAGAGTAAAGGGTTTGTTATATAATATTCTGGAAGGCAAAGAAGCTAGGGTTACAACCAAGAATAACCCACCAAGCAAAACTGAGTATAATCCTTCAGGTAGAAATTTTCCAAATTTACCTTTAATTCTCAGGAAGTTTTATAGTATTTTTTTTTTTTGCTTTGCTTTTTGGAGGGGGAAAGGTAGGGCAATTGGGGTTAAGTAACTTGCACAAGGTCACACACCTAGTTTTGTGTTAAGTGTCTGAGGCAGAATTTGAACTCCAGTCCTCCTGACTCCAGGGCTAGTACTCTATTCACTGTGCCACCTAGCCACCCCAATTTTATAGCATTCTTAAAAAGAAATTAAGGTGTGATTTTTTTTTAAAAGGATAGGATTTAGACACTCATAAAAAAAATTTAAATATCAATGGTTTCAACAAGTGGCACATTCATTCAATTACCCTGGGCAATTTAAATTAATGAGCAATGACAATGTAATTATCACTTCACTGAGAGTTTTGGAACATACAAAAGAAGTAGAAATTTTAACCAAATATCTGCAGAAATTCAGGCTTTAAGTGAAACAACCAGAGGAAAACTTCAGGGTAACATATAAGCAAGAAGGATAAGGGAATTTATAATAATGGAAATTTCATCATAGGGCAGAATTAGTAATGGAATGTTAAAGAGAGATGGTGGATCTTAAGCTGACTTTTGAAGAATGAATAGGATTTATGTTGGAAGAAAAGTGGATAGAAGACATTCCCTATGTGAGGAACATCACTTCACAATGGAGTGAAAATACAAAGACAGAGATAAAAACAGCAAATATAAAGTACCATAAAAAGATTATAACAAAGTGGCTTTCTAGGGGAGCAGAAAGAGATACATAAAGTAGAGCATACCGATGATTTCAAATACCAGTCTGAGTTTCAATTTAATACAACATTCAGAAAGCATTGTAGATCTTGAGCAAAGATGTCTTTCTCCCTACTGCCACACACCCATCATCCCAACCACTGATTTTCTGTGTAGAGAAATAAGTCTTTCCTGGGACAAAGGACTTGAAAGAGGATTCAGAGTTTGTAAAAGTGCAGGTATGAACTGAAGTCAGGCCATATTGATTACCAAGTATCAATGTAGAGGGGAAATCCACAGGGCTGAGACAAGTGGGTAAATTAGTAGCCAATGAGTTGAGTTGGCAGAATCCATATGAAAAATAGAAAACCAAATATTAGGGAGTACTATGGAGTTGATAATTTGTTGCAAATCATTTGGAAGCTCACCCTGGGCTGATGCTAATATTTCCATGTAATCATGGACAAGGCTACTACTTGTTCCTCCAAATTTAGGTCCTCCCACCCAGACACAGGCATATACAGAGAAAATAGCAGGATAAACATCATATTTTAGGATGAAGAATTTTACAGTTGAGTTTTGAATTGACTGGAATAAATAGGGATGAAAAACTAGAAGACCATGTTGGAAACTGCTGCTGTAGACAAAATGAGACATGGTAAGGCCTAAACTGAAAAGGTAGCTAGAAAATGACAAGTGGGGTGAAATCTGAGACATTGCAGAGAACCTGAGAAACAGCAGAAAAACAATTAGCAGTGTTTCCTGACAATGGATATTGGGTGGAAGAAGACACTGAATTTGAGCTTAGGGTATTAGATGGCGGTGTCATTAACAGAAATGGGGAAATGGGAATGTTTGGATATTTAAATGGTAAAGGGACAACACTGATTTGGAACAGAAACAATAGCTAAACTCTTGATAAGACATGATATGTTTTGTGCTTATCATGTCTCTCACAAACACAGGACCATAATGACTTGCTATTTATCCCAGCTTCCTTAGGAACTTATTTCTGCTTCTCAAAATGTATGTTTCAATCACCATCTAGTTCTTCTCATTGGCTCACCTCTCAGTCATAGCTCCTGGTAGCCAATCCCACTGCCAGACAAAAATAAAGAAATTTCTACCATGAGCAAGGCAAGGTTTCAAAGCTTCTGTCTAGTCTCTTGCTCCTTTCCTTGATCTGAAAAGGTCATATCAAGGACTTCTCATTTATTTATGTGTATTTTACCAATAGCTTTTGATGGAAAGTATATATATTTCCACAGTACTTTAATCCTCCACACATCCTGTTTCTTCATCCGTAAGCTTTCTTGGTGATTCAAACCTCATCTGATCTTTATGTGGGTGTATTTTTCTCTGAGGTTATGCTAGATGCCTTGTTTTTTACCATTGTTTTTCTAAGATGGCATTATGGTGTTTGCTTGGTTCTAAGAGTCTCTCTCCCTTTGCTGAACTTTCATTTAATTCAAAGGCAGCATGCTGAAAGGAAAAGATTACTATGCTTGAGGGTAAAAGAGATGAAGGTTTGTGCCTCAGTTTCTTCAGCTGTAAAACAGGGATAGTAATAATTATAGACTTCACATCACAAATTTGCTGGAGGAACCAAATGAGCTCGTGCATGCAAAGCATGTTTTAAATCTGTGTATGAATGTCAGCTATTATTATTTTTCTTTCTTGAAAAATGTTTCTTTTTACTAACATTTTTGTCTCCTGTATTTTGGGGGAAATATAGTTCTTCATCTTTCTATAATATTTTTAGTTAGGAAAAAGTTAGGGTTCCTCTCATTTTCTTTGTCCTTAAACTGCACCCCCCAGGAATGCAAGAAAATAATAGGGGCTTGCATCTAATTAATTCCAGCAGCCACAAGAACTATCTCTTTAAAATCTATATCAGAAATGTCTGTGTGAACCAAATTTTCTCTAGCATGATGCAATAAGAAAGGGGTAGACAATGCTCAAAGTCCACCATGCTGATTGATCAGTGTTTTTATATTTGCTGAGTCCGTGTGTGTAGGTTCAGCTTTGCTGTTGCCACAGTGCTAATGACAAGAACTTCATACGTGAAATTTAGCTCCACTGAAGATTTTTACATCACAACAGAAAAGTAGATTAAATGACAATAGGGGCTATTTCTGTATTTACTTGCTATTTCAAGGTCTGAGAAAGATGTCACTGTGAAACATTTAAGTTACAAATGGTTTAGCAATCTCTTCAAAATATACCATGTGACAGTCAAAATATACATATCTATGGATTTTCAATGGCAAATTTTCAATCTCAGGATGGCTTTCTTTGCCCAAAGAACCTAGAGTCACTTATCTCAAGTGTCCAATTGACAGAACCCCAAGGTCAATCATGTGACTGCATGTGTATTGCATACTTGACAGATTTGCATTCTGACAGGATAAGGAGGTCTCAGAGTTAAATTTCCCATATACCAACAAACTCTTAATTCTCCACCAAGCTAATGCGACTAAGGTCAATTTCAGTTCCTGTGGGAAACAGTTGGTTTCTCTATACAACTTGTTTAGTCATTCCCCAATTGACAGATATGCCTTTAATTCCCAATTCTTTGCCACCACAAAAAGACACTATAAATATTTTTGTACAAATAAGTCCTTTTCTCTTTTCTTTGATCTCTTTGGCATAGCAGTGGTATTGCTAGGACAAAAGGTATGTACAGCTTTATAGCCCATTAGGCATAGTTTCAAACCATTCTCCAGAATGGTTGGACCAGATCACAACTCCACCAATCGTGCATGTGTCCCAATTTTTCCACATCCCTTCCAGCATTTGTCATTTCACTTTTCTGTCATGTTAGTCAATCTAATAGGTGTGAGGTGATATCTCAGAGTTGTTTTCATTTGCATTTCTCTGGTCAATTGTGATTTACAGCACCAACTGTACCCCTAACATTAACCTGTCACTTTGCAAATAAATAGTACATCCTTAAAGACAGGGAACACTATGCAATGGCTTAAGCCCAAATTCATATCCACTGTGGCAAAACTACTTAAATCACATGCTTTCACAGTGATTCAGTAGTGTCTTTATAAGAGCACTGAATCAAAAAATCTACTAGTAACTAATTTCATAGAACTCTAAGTGGAAAAAGTCTGAAAAGGGTAGAAAGGTTTTTAACCATTATATAAAATCCCCAAAGGATCCTGTTTAGTGTGGCATACACAAAGCCAGTACTTAATAGATGTTTGTTAATTCTAGGCATAAGTACCAACCCACACCTACTGAAATGGTAACTAATCTGGGGAGAAGCAGGAGGGCTAGGGAAGGAAAGTCCCCAGATTTTATGCCCTAAAAGCCTATTAGATTGGTGACAAGATGGAACTGAGAAGTGGGCTTTATGAAATACTCTACCTATCTTATACACTGCCCTGGACATTCATTCACCAGCAAAGCACTCAGACCTAACTACTCCCAACATTTCAGCAAAGTAGGATATATAAGTTGATCAGATCTCAGGAGATCAGGATAGAATGCCTTGTATTTTAAACTATAGTCCAAAGAGGCTAAAACAGAAAGGAAAAATGACAGGACAAAGTTAAAATCTAAAAGAAAATCCTAAATTAATTGAAAATATTTTTTCTGAAGAAAAAAAATGTAGTAAGATGTTTACAGATCTTTCTAACAATTACATTGATAAATTTGGCAATTAAAATGAGTATGTATAAATCTAATAAACAATAATGGGGGCAAAGGGTAGGGATTGAGGGATTTTCATAGTACTCTCTCAACACTGAACTAAAAAATGAATTGCTACTTAGGCTGACATTCAGGAAGCTTGAGATTTTGTAAGAGTAGTTGAGAACCAAAGAAATTCTACAGAAATCAGTGTCTGAAACAGAGACTCAGGAAACGGTCCTTTTAATTCTAGATGCTAAGCTCAGCATTTACATGACAATCTCTACTCTGTCTCCGCTGTAATCAACTTCATGCTTCACATATTCAAATCAATGAGAGATAAGAATCTACCCAAACCCTAGGAAATTAATTTCATTAAATATAGAAATTGGCAACTCAACAAAACCAAATTTTTAACAATTAAATAGCTACCCTGAAAATTCTCCTCTATGAAAGGACATGATTATTAATGCAATTAATAAGGGAGTTTTGAAAATATAGTACTTTATTCCAAGAATTAATGCCATCACTCAATAAAAAGACAGCTTTAGTGTTTACAATTCAGTACAATGTGTTGTCTATACAACAGTAGTGCCCCCTGCTGGCCTGATGAGAAATAAGATTGTTTCCCATTTACCTCTGAATTTCAGAATAATCCATGTACTTTTTAAAAATTTTATTTTAGAATTAAACACCAGAACACAAATACAGAATGGGGGGTGCATATCATAAACTTAAATATTGTAGTTTAAATACAAAGTAAGAAACGAGAGCGGGGGAAGTATGTCATGTCCATAGCAGAACATAAGAGAGGATTCTAAATATGTAACAATAAATTTCCATTTCAAGAAAGTCTGTATGATAAATACTACACATCATGTTGAGAGCTGTCCATCTTTTCTTTGCTTCCTTGTGAGTTTTCTTTTGCTCTCTTCTGTGTACTTTTTATTTTGTTGGGGGTTTTCTGGGGGTTTTTTTGCCCTTCCCCCCAGAAGGCTACAATTATATATTTCTATATAAAGATGTATACATATATACATACATACATAGACATATACTTTCCCTAACGAATTCTACTCCTGATCTTTGTTTGTGTATATCTTGTTTCCTATCCCTCCTGCCTCCTCTATTTTACTTCTACCTGCTACCTTGCCCTCCTACTACTTAGCCTACCACCCTCCAAGGATCCCTTCCCTATCCTCCCATCCCCATAAATCTAAACATTCTCCTACCTCTTTGACGGGAAAAGTGTTAAGATCTTGGGATTTTCTGACCTTTCCTGCCACCTTCCCAGAATCCTCTCCAGTGGATACTTTTTTAATAGTACATGTGCATTGACACTTCTTAACTCCTTGCAATCTGACTTTCAAACTTAGATAGAACTAAAACTGCTTTCTCTAAATTACCACTGATTTTTTAATTGGCAAAACTGTTGGTCTTTTCTCAATCCTCGACCTTTCTGTAGCATCTGACACTATTAACCAATCATCCTCTCTTCCTGGATATGCTCTCCTTTCATGACACAATCTCCTAGTTCTCCTACATGTCTGATCACTTCTTTTCAATCATCTTCACTGGACATGCCACCCCTTGAGTATGTATCCTAATATATTTATGTCTTCTATCTCTACACTTTATTACTTGGTGACCTCAACCATCTCCAATGAATTCAATTTTCATCTTTACAAGGATGACCTCTCAGATCTACATATTTTTCCACCAATCTCTTCTTGAACTAAACGGGATCAGGAAACGCTTCCTGGTATGTTAGATGCAGCTTCCTGAGGCTTTACTAAAACATACCTGAAAGAAGCCATGTCTTTTTCTATACAATATGCCTGAATCCTATTTGAATTTCTAGGATTTTAAGAAAGCCGTGGAAACCTGAAGGTGTAGATGAGGAGAGAGCATTCCATAGGTGACAGCCAGTGAAAACCCATGGATTGTATTGCATTGCTCTCTTCACACTATTTTCTGAATGTAAATCCAATGTCTTATACCCCATATTCACACAAAATATTTCAGATTCAGTATTTCAGCCCATCTAGAACTTAGGTATTCACAAGCTCACTATTAACAGAAACAAAGACATTTCTTGGCAATTGTTCTTCCATGGCTGAATAAAAATAATTTAAAATATAAATCCACTAAAATAAGAAGTTTGTTGAACATTATAAAAATATTACAGAAAAAGATGAGCTATTACTGTTTTGCTTTAAAAAATCACAATTCTATTAGCATGCAGTACACTTGAAGATCATGCTGATTTCATTAAAGCATAATAATTTATATGGACTACTTTGGATTTTAGAATATAAAAGCATATCTCCTATGGCTTCCCCCCAATTTTTAGAGAAGAGGACTCATGCTTGATATATTTGTGTTTTCTTAAGTAGCTCTGGGTGCTAGAGTAGGCTGTTGTGGTAGATGAGATCTGAATGGTTCTTCTCATCAGTGAATTAAGTCTAATTTTTTTGTTGATAAGCCCTAAAGAAATCACTGTGCCATTCAAACACAATTTCCATAGTGATGTGCAGTTGAAGAATTAAATATAAATGTTCCAAATAGAGCATACCTTTTCTTTGAGATGCAGCTTCCTAAGGTTTTACTAAAACATACCGGAAAGAAGTCGTGTCTTTTTCTGTACAATATGCCTGAATGCTATTTGAATCTTACCATTCTGGATCAAGTCTCTGCCACCTTCCTGTTTAATAAAAATTAAACATTTCTCTGAAATTCATCATTTAGTTTTAAAGAGATTATAGTGCTCTTCTCATTTTCCCTAAGCTCTATTTGGATTCCATTTGTACGACCAAATAGAAATCTACAGATGACAGAAGTAGCAAAGTTTGGAAGAAAGCTTCTGTGTTAATAAAAAGCAAAGGCTACCTGGTTAATTATATTAAGGTCATATTCTCATTCATTTTTCATTTATTATGCTTAGAAGTGAAAACATAAGATGGTAAATTGACTTCTCTATAGATTTTTAGACTTGTTATAGTAATTCCTCTTTCAAAAATCATTCCATTCACTCTTCAGAATCTTCTTGGGTGTTTTTTTTTATTACAGAAAAGAGTGATTTTTTTTTAAAACAATGAGGTATTGACAGATTCTGAATTTCAATATCAATACTAAATTCTCAGAGTTGGAAGAGATATTAGTGGTCTATAGAGTGCAATCTTTTGATTCTAAAGAGAATGATTGCCTCTAACTGTTATTAGAGGCAGAATGGAAGAGGAAAAAGCAGTGGACTTAAAGTCAGAGGAAGAAGACTAGGGTTTGAATCCTGGCTTCTTCCACTTATCATCCGTGGGACCTTAAGCAAGCAAATTCACCTCTCTGTGTCTCTGTTTCTCCATCTTCAAAATAAGGGGATTGAACTAGATAACTTCTGAGGTATATTCCAATTATAAATCTTTGATACTATGTAGTTGACCCAAAAGTAGTCATCCAAACAATTCAAATATCTGTTAAGAAAAAATCCATTAAACCTCCCAAGTGCGTATCAGGTATGGGGGATGGCCTGTCAAAAGACACAGAGAGGAGTGAAAAGGTGTCATGTATAAAGAACACAAAGAACACTTTGGCCAAACAATAGTACAGGAGAATCATGTATAGTGAGGCTAATGGTAGGTTGGGACCAGGTTGTGAAGGGCTTTAAAAGTCAAACAGAGGATTTAATTCCAGAGGCAAGAGTGGAATCCTGGAGTTTGAGGAGTAACACAATGAGACATATGCTTAAAGAAAATCACTTCAGCAAGTGTGTGGAGAATAGAAAAGTGAGACATGGAGAACAATCAGGTCATTGCAACAAATAATATCCACAGGTCCTTAAACAGATGCTTATATGGCATAATTTCAAAGCCCTTTACAATACTGGATACTCTCTTAAATGTCCCCCAGCTAAAATATCTTTCCTAAATATTGTGCTAAAACTGAACACAATACTTTAGATATTGTCGAACCTGATTATGGTACAGTGGGACTATTACTTCCTTATTCATGCCTCCTTTAAATTATAATGAAGCTTAAGGTTGCATTAAATGTTTGGGCTATAATCACACACTATTGCTTCATTGAGCTTTCAGTTCACAAAGACCAAGATGTTATTCAGAACAACTGCTTGTATATCCATACCTTCCCCCCAGCAGGGTTATGAAGCTGAGGTGTAAGAGCTACCAGTAATCTTCCTAAAGCAGGCCTGCCCATGGGCGGTATGTTGTGCATATCTGTTTTACATCCTCTACATTTTTCACAGGCCACCTAAAACCCCTTGGTGAGCGGGCCTGCCTTAAGGAAATTTCACAAAGTCAGTTCTGCTGAGGGATTTGCATAGAGCAGCACAGCACAACATATTGCCTGCATACTGCAGCCTTCAGGCAGTATATTATGCAGGCCCATCCTAAAGTATACATATGATCCTGCTGTCCTGCCCCACACCCCACAACAAAATCTTGTGACTCCCTATCACCTATATGATCAAAAATGAAATCCTCTGCTATTCAAAGCCTTTCATTACCTGTCCTCAAAACCTTTCTACTCTTCTTAAACCTTACATCCTCCCTTTCCCACATACTCTGCAGTCCAGTGACACTTGTCTCCTTGATGTTCCTTGAACAAGATACTGCATCTCTCAGCTCCAAACATATTCTGTCCCCCATGCCTGGAATCCTCTCTCTCTCTCTTGATCCAATCTGCTGGCTTCCCTCAAATCCTGGCTAAAATCCCATCTTCTACCATATACCTTTCCTGGTCCTCCTTAATTCTATTGCCTTCCCTCTGCTGATTATTTCTAGTTTATCCTGTATTCAGTTTGTTTGTATATAATTGTATGCATGTTATCTCTCCCATTAGATTGAGTTCCTTGGAAATAGATACCATATCTTGCTTCACTATCCCTAGTGCTCAGCACAGCGTCTGGAACAAAGTGGCATCTGATAGACATTTATTGATTTACTGAACAATCTTAATCATACGACACTGATTTAGCCTGCCAAAACCTTCTTGAAGTCTTTCACATTCAGACACCCTTCAACTGTGCCCCCAAATTCATTAAACACGTATATATTCTCTTTGACCCAGA
This sequence comes from Gymnobelideus leadbeateri, assembly GCA_011680675.1. NCBI lineage: Eukaryota > Metazoa > Chordata > Mammalia > Diprotodontia > Petauridae > Gymnobelideus > Gymnobelideus leadbeateri. The sequence goes on from WOXC01009282.1 coordinate 139,468, forward strand.
GATACTTCTACTAGGCTTATATCCCCAAAGGACCAAAGACAAAAGAACCTATTTATAGCAACTCCTTTTGTAGTAGTAGCAAAGAATAGTAAACTAATGGATTACCTATCAGAATGGTTGATATGTTATATGAGTATAATGGAATACTATTATGCCATAAGAAAGAATGAAAGAGAAGTTCAGAGAAACCTGGAAAGACTTATATGAACTGATGTAGAGTGAAGTGAGTAGTACTAGGGAAAAAAATTTATACATGAACACTGGAAAGACTAACAATTTGGAAAGATAAGAACTTTGATCAATGCAATGACCAACTATGATTCCAGAGGACAGATAATAATTTATCCTCTACCTACCTCCTCGGATATGTGATGGACTCAAGATACAGGACAAGATACATTTCAAGAGATGGACAAATGTAGATATTTGTTTTGCTTGATTATTCATATGTTATAAGGGTTTTCTTTTCATTTGGGTGGGAGATGAGATAAATGCTTAAAAATTGAAAAATAAAATGAAATGAATAAAATCCAGCTATCCCTGTTTCGTCATCCACAAATATGGTAAGCATGATATCTGTGTCTTTATCCAAGTCACTAATTAAAATGTTAGAGCAAATCACAGATACACAGATACCCTTAGGTGTCCTTCTTAGATGTTGAACACAGTTCTAAATTCACCTAATTATATTTCCACCTAGTCCACCTCTTTTGATCTTTTTTCCTAAGAACAGCATGAAAATTTTGTCAAATGTTTGGCTAACTCTAGATAATCTATGTCTATAGTATTACATGATCCACCCATTTTGCTAAGTTTGTTTAAATTAGGCTAAGAATTATAAACGTAAGTGTTTCAATAAAAGGAGTCTTTATAAATAAAAAGCTTAGAGGACAGACCTACATTTTCATGTTTTTTGTGGACATACAACAAATATGAAATACACAGAAAATTTTAAAAAACATTTAAATCAATTACTTTATACAATAAGATACATTTTTCTTCACATTTATTTCACAGGGATTTGGCATAGATATTAAAAATATTTTCAGTATCAGAACCCATCTTTCCCAATTTAACAATTAAGCAACTACAAAGAGTGGTATTTCAAACTACTTAAAACATCCATTTTTTTTATCTTGACTCAGTTATGCCATAAAAATTAGAAAAGAAGCATTTAAAAAGTTTTGTTCTATCTGTATTTAATTTCAAATGTCAGTTTCTTAACATTTTTACTTCATTAAAAATTGTGGGAGGAAAAGGTCATAAAATCAAAAGTTGTAATAAGTGTTGACTAAAAACCAGTATTAAATCACCTACACCAAATAAGAACACACCAGAAAGAATCATCCAATGATTAATCTATCCTTAACAATATTTCACTACAGGTACCTGTGTCTATTAATTATCTTTCTAATGATTTTCATGCAAATTAATCATCTGCATAAGTCCACTAATTACTGAATGGAGAAAGATCAAATCAAATATTAAAACATGCTACAATTTGATTACAAGGGCAACCACTATACTGACCCAAGACAGATCTATAAATGCAATATATGCTAAAACATTTAACAAATTATATTTAACATTCAATAGTAAAAAGGACTATGGCATAAAGTTACACTAAAAATGAATATGACAGTGTTTTGAAAATTCCTTGAAATCTTTCAACCCTAAATAAAATTATTCTTCTACACAGGGTAATCTTGCTCTGTTACACAATTAATTGTGAAGACTTGCTTCAGAATGTACCAATTTCACTATTTCTATTACACTACAGTACATGAAATAGATTTTTGTGCCATCATAGATAATTTACTTTATGCTAGAAAAAGGGAATCAAAATTCTTAATATTCTGAATACTTTTTTCCAAATTATTACTTTTCTTTAAAGATTTTTTAAGTATTTGAAGCAGTCTAATGAAGTGATGTATGTAACAATACTCAATGAACAAGGCCTCACCTCTCCTACTCTTAAGTACACTTTGTTCACAGCTAAAATTTTCCAAGCTTTCTAGAAGATAGTAGATACTTCTTTTTGTTTCTGCATACAAATTCAAGCCATGACCAAGTAGACCCTTAGAGCTTTTAAGCTCCTCAGATCAATCCAGTCTATGCAATAGAAAAGAACCTGGCATTCAGGGAAGAAATTATGTTATGTTTATGATTATTTTACTTTTCTTACAAATTGGGATTAAAAGTTAATGGATGCACAATTATTTTAACATAAGACCTGTAAGTAACCTAAGTTTTAAGGTTTTAAAATTCATAATACCCAGTTATTGCTTCAAAAGTAACTATGACCATTAAGTTAAAAGCCATGTTCTCAAAATACTTGATCTCATTTTTTTGAACCTCATTTTACACAGTCTGTGTCCTAAAGTTTCCAATAAAAAGGTAGTCAATTACATATCATGTGAAAATGTATTAATACTATTGTGCCACCAGGATAAAACCTGATACAGTAAAGAATTCATAATTTGACAAATATAATAATAACAAATAACAAAATATAGGTACTTCATTTTCTAATTATCTGAAGGACTACTGAAATAAGATAGTCACATATTCCAACATCAGGTGTCCTTTTGAACTCTTGTCACATAAACTGTACTTCATCTGACTCTTACTTTGTAAGAATTTTGATATCTGATTGAAATAAAACACATTCATTATGTGTTTTCTTCTCCACTTCTCCACATACAAAACCTTCAGCAGGCAACAAGCTACTTAGTCTCATACAACATGAACCTACTAAAGTCACAAAAATCATAAAATAGCCCAGAAATATAACTTAGTTCAGTTAAGAACCAGATTTGGAAGAAACTTCAGAGACCAGCTAATCCAAACTGTAAATGAAATGGAGTCCTCTCTACAATAACCCTAACAAGTTAACCTCTGTTCAAAGACATGTCATGTGTGAATAACCCTTTACATTTGAGGGTAACTCAACTGTTCGGAAATTTTCCTTACAGTGAACTTAGATCTGCCTCGATGGACTTTTGAGTCCAATTCTTTCATTTTATAGATTAGGAAACTGAGGTCCAGAGTAGTCAAGTAATCTACAAGCATTTATTAAGTACTACTATGTGCCAGGTACTCTGCTAAGGGCTAGAGATTTAAAGTCAAAAGTGACAGTCATCGCCCTCAAGGAACTTACATTCTAATGAATGAAATAAATTGACCAAGTTACAGAGCTAATTGGTGGCAGAGTTGGCACTAGAACCCAGCTTTCAGATTCCTATTCCAAAACATTCACTACATTGCCTCTCTCATGTATACTTGAGTGTACATGGCAAAAACACAACAGTTTTACACAACACAAAGTCTGAATATGATCACATTTTTCTATACTTAATTAGGGTAAGGATGCCTTCAAAAATGTTTTTGCTATTATGTTATGTTTTCCTCACTGTCTAATATTTTATTTCTACTGGATTTTTTTCTGTAGAAAAAAGTGTAAGTTATATTCTAATATAAATACTGGTAAGTAAAGTGTTAAATTTATTTGTACCATGCAGAAAAAGATTTATTATCAGCACTTTCCAACCTGTATAATACTTAATTTTGTAAAAAAATAAAAAAAAAGAAAATTACTGAAATTAGTGGATACTTTCATAATGTTGATTTTAATGGTACTTGAGCTAAAAATAACAACTGGAAAATTATGTAGGAAAATACTGCATGGTTAGCATAATAGGATATTTTGGACAATAGGTATTAAAGTAGTTCTTTTGCTTTTATAAAAGAAATCAAATCTGAAGCATTAATTCTAAAATGAAGTAAAAAATTTTCAACTAAAGCAATCTGTGTCCTCTATACCCATATACACTCACTCATACTATACATACACACACACTATCTTAGATTCAAATTTTCTGTGAAGACACAGACCTACTCTCATGACAAGGTTTCTTTGTATTTATGTTTAATAAATGCTTAGGAATTGAAATGAACAGTGCCCAAAATAAATCCATGCCTATGCCATCACAGATTCAGGTCTTTTTCGTTTCAGAGCTACCATTTCACAAGCAAATTTCAAAGAATTTTTCTAAGTAGCAAATCAGACAACTGAACTACTAAGTGTGTTCAAATGAAAATTTTTCTCTATTTATGAGTTTTTTATTTTGACAAAATAAAAAAAAATTTTTGACAAAATTTATTTTGACAAATTAATTGAAACAACCAGATTCTACTTTTTTGTGGCTGTTGTTAAATAGCAAAATGGTAGTCTTGGAGAAAGTCCTTGAACCTCATTTGTGAAATATGAATTATCTGTCCTGCCCACCCCACCTCACAGTATCATAGTGATCAAATGAGATAATTTATGTAGATGCACTTTGCAAACTATTAAGTCCCATACAAATAATTCACTATTATTCGAAATAAATAATTGGGATTTTTTTAAAGATGCAAGTGAGTATTTTTTTTTATCAAAATGTCAGAATTGAAACAAGGAATTCTACCAAAAATAATTAAAACAAAGTTTTCCAATGCTGTGAATTAATATTAACCTTCCATTACTATAATTAGACATTTTCAAATGTGGTTTGTATCTTAGATTTTATTTTTATTGGACCTATGATTTCATTAGTGTACGGAGCTCTGGGTGAGTAATTTCCTTTATCAATGTAGATCAGTATCTTCTGTATAACTTACACTCTTAGAGACTTGCCTGGAGTACTAAGTGAACTTGTTTAGAATCACACATGAGGGTCAAAAGCAGAGCCTGAACTCAGGTCTTCCTGATGCTTGAGGTCAACTCTCTAACATTACACCACATGGCCTCTTATTTTAGTTACAATGACCTGGGGTAAGACAGATCATTCAGCCAGCAAGCTTTTAAATTTAACACCTACTATGTGCTAGGGCACTATGCTGGGGATACAAAGGGGAAAAAAAGTCCCTGCTGAAGAAGCTCATCCTAATGGATACACACACACACACACACACACACACACACACACACACACACACACACCCTACCTGCTGTATATTTATTCCTGGGAACCATTTCTTATATGATACTCTTTTTTTTTTTTTGCTTTTTTTTTTTTTGGAGGGCAATTGGGATTAAGTAACTTGCCCAAGGTCACATGGCTAGGTTTTTTTTTATTTGTGTGTGCATTAAGTGTCTGAGGCTGGATCTGAACTCAGGTCCTTCTGACTCCAGGGCCGACGCTCTACTTACTGCGCCACCTAGCGGCCCCGAACCATTTCTTATAAAAGGCAAATGTCCTATGTATCATTTACATACATATCCAAACAGAGCACAGACTTCTGAAAGAAATCAAGGGTCTAAAAAGGATATAAGAAAGTTTTTGTAACATTTTACTTTAAAATATTAGTGAAACATGTCAAAAAGAAAATTTTAATAGTGAATTCTGCAATATGTACCACCTGTAATATGGGTATGTTATTTTAAAATTTTGGTTCACTAATCGTTTACTAAAACTTCAGATATCACACACACCATTCACTTCTTTTTTCACTGCATCAAATTCCTATGTATTACCTATAATATATTTTTTTGCTCATTCTTTCCTTTACACATAGAAAGAAATGGAAGATTAAAAGAATTAACTAAATAAATTTCATGTTTCATTTACTTCAAGATTACATATCACTGTGACTTTGAGATATATTTAATCCTTCCTCTTATACTGCCCCTTTATCACTCTGAAAAAACAAGCATGATTTCCTAATTAATGCCTCCTTTCTTAAAACATTTCATTTTAAGTTAATAAACTCTTATTAAGAGCCTACTATGTGTCAGACACTGTTAAGCTAACCAGAACAAAACAAAACCTGGCCTACAGACAGTAGGCATGCCTTGCAATCCAAAACTGACATAATTTTGGCTATATGTGATTGATTTTGAAGCAGACATTAGCATTCTTCCTAAAATAAAGCAATATACCTGAGACAGTACATATTTAACCTTGCTAATAAGTTCCCTTCTACATATACCATCTTATTCTTTTAGCTGCCAGGGGGAAAATCAGCTTAATGTAAAGAATTAATTAAGCCATCTTGAGAGAAGCCAACATCTCAATAACATACCAAACATTATTTAAAAGAACAAGTTATATGTAGTTGGTTGCCAATATATACTAATGGTTTTTCCTAGCTCTAAAAGGCACACATATTAGATTCTTTTAAAAAGCCTCACTGTAGTTCCTTCAAATTTGAATGCTCATTTGAAACAAAAAGTCTTCCTTCATTCCAAATAACTAGCAAGCTTTTTTGGATCGAGGTCAGATTTTTAAAATATAATATAATTATCATTTAAGTTATATATAGAAAGAGGAAAAGAAAACTAACTCAAGGTAACAAAACTTCTATCTCTGTGCTATTAGGCTAAACATGGTTCAGCAAAAATTATTAGAGGCAACCTGTGCAACTAAAGAGGATAAGTGTGTCTAGTCATTTAATTGTCACCAACTCCCAAGCTGACATTTGTCATGAATATGAGATATGGCTACTATAATATCCATAGGTAGATCTCTTATCTTTCCCCTGTGCAAAAATGGAAATAAAATTTCTCACACTCACACACACACACACACAAACACAATTTCTTTGTTGGTCAGACACAGGAAAAGATAAAGTCCTTCCACTTGTCTTCCCTCTCCAATTTTGCAAAAGTAAACTGCTATACTAATGGAAAACAATTCAAAGACAAAGGGAAGAAACTGAGTCAGGGAGGCAAATGCTTATAAGCTACTTGTTCATCTAGATCAAAGCTTCTTAACCTGGGGTCTGTAAACTTAAAAAAAAAAAATTCTGATAGTTATTTCAGTAGCTGGTTTCCTTTATAATCCTATGTATTTTACATTCTGCATTTAAAAACATTTTTCTGAGAAAAAGTCCATCAGTTTCTTCAAACTACCCTAAGAGTCTACAAAAGAACCACTGACCTATAAAAGAATATATCATTTGAAGGACTTTTCCTCTTTAGAAAGAAGCAAGGCAGTTGGAAAATTTAGTGTGTCTCTGTCTCTCTTTCTCAGAACTGAGCAGGCATTTTGAATGTCTTCATATATCTATGAGAATATATCTCTACTGCCTTGATTAGTTGATAAGCATGAGCAACAACCTGAAAGAAGGAAATATCACCAAACTTCATTTAAGTTATGTCATTTCTGCCTCCTTTACCAATACATTTACCAGATTCAGATGACCAATTTTTTGAATTGTTAATTACACCTCCTCTTTCTAGCCCTACCTAGCTTTGGCAAAGGTATTTCTGAAATACAAGGTAGGCAGCAAGAGAGATGGGAAGTATGTGCTAAATAATCCTAAACCCAAATTAGCCCTGATAATCCTAAAGTTAAGTACTTTAAAAAGCAAAAGACCTTTCATTTCCCCAGATACACAATTTAAAAAGATAATAAAAAGACCAAAATCAATTTAATTTGGGCTGCCAAGAACTTTCACTAGTCCTGAGAAAGTGGCTAAATATTTATCCATGATGCTACATTAAAGAACAAATAGCCTATTATGATGTAAAAATACTTTCAGTAACAATATAATAAGAATGTTTAGACCCAGGAGGCTGAGCTTTCTCTTACTCTTCTACTGCCACAAAGAGTTTTAGAACTTAAATGAAGCAGGTTAAAGTAACATTACTACAAAGTGAATTTTTAAAATGTCAATCTAGTTAAGTAGTTTTCATGAAAACTAAATTATCCTATTTAAAAGCTTGAAATGGGAAGGGATTATTCACTAGTCATAAGCATAGAAAAATCAGAAGACTCATTCGTTCACTACCATCTATAGTGATTAGAGTCAGAAGTAGTTGCACAGTAGTTGCACAGTAGACACATTCAAGAATCTAAAGTCACATTAAGAGCTAAATGTTTTTTACACAATTTTATCTTAGAGGGCTTTTTATTAAAGTACACAAACAAAACCCTCAAATGACAGAATCCCTTTATGGTCTCTCTCAATTTAGTTTAATTATTTAAAAGCTTATTTAGAAATACAAAACTAAGGAGGTGGTTTATAGTTCTACAATAAATGGACATATTTAAGCTTGTGGAAAAACCAGTAATTGCTTGACACATTTGTAATACACATACATAAATGTAAGTTTAAACAGTATTTTATTTTAATAATGGGCCATATCACGTCAATCTAAATTATTCCATTATGAAAATTTCTTCATTGAAAAATGACCATTTCTTCCAACCTTCATAGCAAGCACAGCTTTAGGAAGTCAAGTTTACATATTAATAACCTTGAGAAGTACTTAATCCTCCCTCTTATAATACTATTTCCCCTTTAAAAACTTGCTCTGGGTCGTCAAATTTATAACACACAAGGCACATAATGCTACAGAAAATTTTTAGAAAGAAAACATAGTATATGTAGTGTAAGAAAACAAAATATCCTGTTCCAAAGATTTATTTTTTTTTAATCTCAGATTTGCAAAAATGTATTATTTCATAAATTAAACTATATTTCTGTGGTGTTTACATTCAACAGTTCACACAACACAAAAATATAATTCGTACCTACAAGGCACCTTAGCCTTTTGCATCTCCCCTAAAACAAACACTGATCTACAGACATTAAAGATTTCTTACAGAGCTCCATAGTCCAGCATTTAACAAAAATGTGAAAACAAAATCTCTTTAACATCAGCATTTTCTTCCTTGATAATTTCACCAACTGAACCCCAAGAGATCTGTAAGGCAAGTTGGTTCTTTAGATGGACTGGAATATCCTATACTTGTAGTGATATGTTTGTAGCAAAATAGTTCATTATAAAACTCAACAAAACAATAACAAGGAGAAAATATGTATTTTAGAGTTTCAAAGAACTGAAACTATTATTTTAAATTTGGAGTAGGCACTGAAATATTTTTTTCTATATAACTTTGTTGGAGATTGTCTCTTCGCTGTATAATGCTTCATCATCAAGCTAAAAATAAATAAAGACATCATCATTAGATTATAATTTTCATAATACTTAACTTTTTATATTGTAAAAACTATGTTTTCAGAATAGATATTCTTTAGAAAAAATTCTAATGCTGAAACTAAAGACTGCTTATATTTCACTAGTAATTCTCACACTGGACTACTGAAAAGTACTGTAAATGAGCCCTGAGAAGAATTCCAAAAACAGAAATACCAATCAGTCTAACCTATCAAAATGAACAGGTGTTCATCCTGTCTTATCTCTGCAACCATGCAACCAGTCTCTTTTCCCATGTGTTCTACTTTATCTTCCATGATCATACTGTTCTCAGCCTTCTCTACCCCATTTAGTTTTGATGATAAAATCATCAAAATCCACAAGTTTGCTCAGATAGGTAGGAATTATGTGTGATATAATGGGAATGGGGTTGGCAAAAGAAAAATCACAGCAAAGAAAAACACATTTAATTTTAAAATGGCATATTAATAAAAAGAAAACAGACAACTGGTCCAAGATAGATGTTGTCAGTCTTATGAATACAGTCAACTTATTTTTTTCAAATGTGTTTAAAGGCATACCTATTATTTATGAACAGCAGATAGCTCCGTCCTCCTGAGAAACACTGTGCAAAGGAATGAGACTCTCACATTGTTCACTATCTTCTGGGACTCTTTGAAAAAAAAAAAGCAAATAATTATGCCAAGTAACTAAAAAATTATGTAAAAAGAGTTCTATCCTATTTAGTAAAGTTTCTGCATCTAAATTAACTACAACAAAGTTGTTTTTTTCTCTAGTAATCAAATAAAAATTTATTAAGCTAAGAGTTTATTAGACACCAAAAGTAAACATGCCTACTAATAAAGGAATTAATTTACTATTATTAGTTTATCCAGCATATTATTCATATTAAGCACAATCTTTAACTATTTTTCACAAAAGTTCTAAAAGATTAGCTAAGCTTGTATGGACATCACATTGGAAGAGAACCAATGTTATGGTTAAAAAAAACCAGATCTTTCCTTTAAAAAAAAAAACAAACTTACCTCTGAATTCGATGTTTTCTACAGATGAAAGCAAAAATTCTTCTGACTCCCACCATCACTGGATCCCAGTTATTATAATGGCATAGGAGAGTTACAATGAAAAATGAAAAAAATACAGGGATAGCACCTGCAAAAAATAACCAGGAAAATTGCACCTGGAAAAAGAAATTAAGATAACTCATTTATTATTGGAACAATTATTTTTTTCTTAAATTTAAGTTTTCATTTACGGAAACTGGCATGGATAAGTTTAATACCAAGAAGAAAATATAAAGAACCTAATTTTATTACTTTTAAAATTAAAAATCTGAGTAATTTGAGACTTCTTCATATAACTATTATCTTCTAAAAACCGATAGCTGTACCGACTGACTAAAAGAAGGGAGAAGTCAGGGGCGGCTAGGTGGTGCAGTGAGTAGAGCGCCGGCCCTGGAGTCAGAAGGACCTGAGTTCGGATCCAGCCTCAGACACTTAACACACATTAAAAAAAAAAAAAACCTAGCCGTGTGACCTTGGGCAAGTTACTTAACCCCAAATGCCCTCCAAAAAAGCATTAAAAAAAAAAAAAAAAGGGAGAAGTCAGCAGAAGAGTCAATGCATACTTTTCTCGTACTGTACCCAAGAGAATAATAATACTTTTCCTATAGCTTCCTGTAACCTTTGATCCACACACACTACACATTCATTCCCTAGTGACTTTCATTTCTCTCTCACTGGTTTTTCTTGACTGTTGTTCTCCCTTGTTCTTAGGCTAACTCTAAGAACCATCTTTTGGCTAAAAGTTGTTGTTTATCTTAACATTAGCTATCAAAATTAAATTACTTAGGTGTAACAATTTTTAATTAAAAAGAAAGAAAACTTTTCTTAAAAGCTTGACTCTTCTTTTCATAAAGCAGCTATGATCTACCATTAGCTCTAATTCTGATTCAAAGTGGCTTAGATTAAGTATCTCACGGAAAATATTTCAATTAAAGTAGCATTTAAAAAGGAAATAAAAAGCTAAATAGCTAAAATATTAAGATGCTATTAGCCATCTAAGCAGTAAAAGATGTAACAAGAAATTCACATCAAACCCACTTTTTTCATCCAAATTTAAGGCATAGTTTTGATGCAAACACCATTACCTAACTTACACATGGGAAGAGCAAGGGCAAGCAGAGGCGTAATTTCCATAGTTGTCCAGTGAGATTTTAAATGTGTAATTTATATATAGCACACTGAAGCTTAATTATTATGAAAAGAAAGATTTCGACTGTGAAATAAAGTAAAAAAACCTCTGCTTGCTCTTTGAGATTGCCAACAATTAAGGATGAAAGGTTTATATTCATAGGTAAGGCTCCCTCTGCTGGAAAGTTTAGAATATTCCATTTTAAAACTCAAATTTTAAGTCAGGAAAAATAGCCAGTGATAAATCATCATTCCTTTTACTAGGAATATTTTAAAGCAAACTCAGCAGAAAACTTAAGTTAAAATCCCTTCATTCTGACTTTATACATTTTCCAGTTGTTTAGGCATATATTATGGTTATGACAATTCATGTTTTTTCTATGGAGTCAAGGTTCACAAAGTGCTTTGCTTATCCCCATTTTACAGATGAATACATCTAAGTACTCAAAGGGAGAAAACATTAATATTTCTAAATCTTAATGTTCTGTTCATGGAACTTAAATGCTATATTAAAAAGAGTTTAATCTCTGACAAACAGCTTAATAACTGAGACTTAAAAGTGTGACATCATAAACAAATTAGAGGAGTAAGGAAGAAAATATTCATCAGATTTATGGATAGAGGAAGAGTTCTTGACCAAACAAGATAGACAGGTTCGCAGAAGGTAAAACAGACAATTTTAACTACATAAAATTTAAGTTTTAGCATAAACAAAACCAATGTGGCCAAAATTAGAAGAGAAGCAGGTGAGTGGGAAAAAAGAATCTTTGCAGAAAAATTTTCTGATAAAGTTCTAATTTCTAAGATATCGCCAACTCAAATTTATAAAAACAAGAGCTATTCCCCAATTAATAATCAAAGGATATGAACGGACACTTTTCAGAGGAAAAAACCCAAGTTATAAATAGCAATACGAAAATCTCACACTCATCAAGATTGGCAAAGTTGAGAAAAAAGGAAAACCATAAATTCTGAAAGGGCAAATAGGTACATTAAAGTACTACTGCTGGAAATGCAAAATGTCCAGCCATTCTGAAAAGTAATTTGAAACTATGCCCAAAAAGCTATTATACTGTGCATACCCTTTTTGATGTAGAAAAACCATCAACAGATCTATACCCCCTGCGAAATCAAAGAGGGAAAAAAATGTGTGTGTGTGTGTGTGTGTGTGTGTGTGTGTGTGTGTGTGTGTGTGTGTGTGTGTCAGATCTTTTTGCAGTACAGAACTGGAAATTAATGGGATACTTATCAATTGGGGAAATGCTAAACAAGCCATAATATATAAACATGATGGAATACTACTATGCTAAGAAGAAATGGTAGAAGCAACAGTTTCTGAGAAACAAGGGAAAATTTTAGTGAACTGATGCAGAGTAAAGTGAGCAGAACCAGGAAAGTAATTTATACCACAACAATATTGTAAAGACAAATGACTATGAAAGACTTAAGAACTCTGATCATTGCAATGACAGACTATGATTCCAGACACCTCACAATGAAATGTATCCCGTCTCCTGAAAAAAGAGGTACCCCATCTCCTGATAAAGACAGTGATGGACATAAGAGTATAAAACTAGACTTTTCTTTTAATATGGCCAATGAGGGAACCTATTTTGACTGCACATTTGTAATGGGTTTTGTTTTGGAGGGAAAATAGAAGGAAAAGAAGGCAGATTTTAATTTTTTTTAAAGAGTTTAGAACTTCAGAAAACCTGGTTTCTAAGCTTAGTTCTGACACACTTTATGTGACTTTGGACATTTTTTCAAACAGGTATAACACTACTTGTCCTACCTACTAGGTATTAGCAAGGTCGGAATGGGGTAAGGTGGGGTGGGGAGTGGGTTAGGAAAATACTTTAATTTTTTAAATGCTTAAAAAAATTTAAGTGAGTTACTGTAGTACATATATACATTTGCTTTTGGAGGAAACATTATCATCATCACTATCATGGCAATAGCTAATATGTATATAACATCTACTATCTGCCAGGCATTGTACTAAACATTTTACAATTACTGTCTCATTTGATCCTAACAACAATGGGGGAAAGTGGGTGCTATAATTATTATTCCCATTTTATAGATACAGAACTGAAATAAAAAGAGGCTAAGTAACTAGGAAGTATTAGAAAGTGGATCTGAAGTCAGGTCTCCCTAGTGGGGAGTGGCAAGCCTGCCACTCCCTTCACTGAGCCATCAAGACTGGCCAGTAAGTAGGTGATAAATTATGGAGGGTGACCCAGAATAGAATAGGGGAAAAGTCAGTCACTGAAAAACAATTATAATACTCAAATCAGTACTGGGGATAGGGGTAAGAGAAAAACAAAGTAGAATAGATTCTTTATTTTCTACACAATACCCCTGTTTCAGTGGACTTTGATGCTATTATACATACAGTTAGCCTGAAATTCTTCCCATTCTCAGTCTAGGAAATATAATACTAAGGAAAGAAGATAAGGACAAAATATAGCTCTTCTGCCCTTGTAAGGTTAAAAAACAAACTAGAACTCCACAAAACAAATATGAAAGAGTTAATACATAAAGTTAACTTTTATTTTTAATAGATTTCACCTATAATGAGCATATTGCTACTTACCATTATTATGATATTGTCTGAAAATGAAGAATTCAAAATTTTTGCAAATCAGAATTAATGGTATTTTTGGTCATGTTTCTGAAATAATTTTAGAGATATGCTTGTCTGCCTTAGTTACTAACTTACTCTCTATTGGAGACCCTTATAAAATATAGTGAGGGGCAGCTAGGTGGCACAGTGAATAGAGCACTGGCCCGGAGTCAGGAGGACCTGAGTTCAAATCTAGCCTCAGACACTTAACACAAAAACTAGCCATGTGACCTTGGGCAAGTCACTTAACCCCAATTGCCCCATCTTCCCCCCTCCAAAAAGGAAAAACAAAAAAAAAAAGAATACATATATAAATATAGTGAAAGCTCATGATTTCATTACCTAAAATTTATTTTTAAAGTAATTTACCAAATTTTAAAAATTCATAACCATAGCTGGAGAATGGTAAGCAAGAAAAGAACAGTAGATTTGGGTTCAAATTCAGCACTCTAAGTTACCACCTGTATGACATTGAACAAATCATTTAATCTCTGTGTACCTAAGTTTCCTCATCCATAAAATGAGGAAGATGGCTAGAAGACCTAAAATGCCATTTTCAATTCCATAATAAGAAAAACCAATATTCTTCTCTATCTTCTATTTTATAGCAGCTATATAGGACCACTCTAATATCAACTAATTTTACTAAAAGAAAAATGTTAGGCACACTATTGATCTTTCAAACTAATATCAACTTAAAGTTTCTAATTAATGACACATTTTTATTGATCAAGTCCATTTTAATAATATATCATTATCTTTAATCAATAAAGGATAACTTACCTTTTGCAAGCACATATCAGCTATTATGGTCAGAGGTATTGTAAGGCTTAGTGCAAGTGTGCCAATCAGGGATGAGGTAAGAAAACAGCCCCTAAAATAGATTAAAACACACATTCTTGTATTTAAAAGTCACAACTAAAGCAATGTTAATTCTAAATTTTATATGCTGAGGGAGGGAAATCAGTGGTAGCAAGTTAAAATTATAACATTCACATATCATATTTTATTTTAAACAATCTTATATTGTTAAAACAATCCTTCTTAATGGTAAACTTGAAATGCCAAACCCTATAAAATTCTTACTGTAAAAATAATGGAAAATAGTAAAAAACAATTAAGACAACTATAGAACATTATGACAAGCTAAAATTAAAAAATAATGTTATATTCCATTAAGAAATAATTTATATATTTAAAATTAACTATAAGCTTTTCTAAAGCTCTAATACTATGAAATTATAAAGTAAGATTAAATCATTCAAATTATGAGAATAAGGGGGAAAAGGTAGGGTGGAGGAGTGGGTATCTGTGAAGTCTCCACAGTTATAAAAATCTAAGCTGAAGTCCCTCCTCTAGTCTTATAACATTTCTGAGACCTGGGCAAGTCACTTAACCACCTGGTGACTCCAAATAATTCTATAAAATTCAGAGAAGTTGTTCTCTAGGAGCTCCAGATGAAACAAAAGGCTTCCATTCTCCCTGCCCATACCACTCCTACCCCCCAACTAAAAAAAAGGGGGGAGGGAGGAATCAAGTAATCTAAGTGATAGCTAACGATAAGTATTTACAGACCAATTGAGTCAGTATCACAATGAAAAATAGGCCTAGCCTGTAGAACTGAACTCTTCTAAATAACTCCAATTTTGCATTTTTTTAACCTTCTATACCAAAAACGATGAACATTCTAAGTATTCTCTTTCTCTACTCATTTTATAATCTAAACCATTTTTAATGTTCAATTCTGAAGTTACTAGTAACAACTAATTCTGAAAAAGCAAGTTGCTTTAGGATTGTTTTATAAAATTTCACAAAGAACCGGAAAACATGCACCCTCTATTTACAGAAAAATGAACTGTTGCTATTTGTAAATAAAGTTAGCTTTATTTGCCCTCAATGGCCTGCTTCTACAAACTCATAGGATTCCTTTTTTATATTATAAATCCTCAGATACCTTTCCTTTCACCAATGCTAACTGCACTTAAGGTATATATCGGACCACTTGTAGGATTTAATTTTGTATATATATTGTTCTTTTTTTGTTTCATTTCCCCAAACAAATTTTTCACATGTCTTTTTTAACCCCGCCCCTCCTGCCCGCCCCAGCATCTAGCAGAGAGCTGGACTGGTAATAAGTCACCCAAAAAAACCTGTTGACATACATGTGACTTAAAATCATGAATATTAATTTCCAGAGGTCACAGGGGCCAACCAGGAAAAGTATAATTTGGAAGACTCTAAAAATTCTAACTAATAAAAAATAACACTTTGATCACCATAACTGTGAATCTAATACAATGCTGAGTTTAGTCTCTGTGTAAGTTCTTTAATCCATTTAAACTTATATGCTTTCCATACTGACAAAACATAGTCATGAAAGAAACTGTTACTATCCTATTTCTGAAAAAAAGAACTGAGACACAGAGAGGTTGAAGAGTTTGGCAAGATCAATCACATTCATTTGTGTTCTGGATGCTACAGTAAGAATACAAATTTAGTTAATATAACTGTATTATATGAAAATTTTTAAAATTACAAAACAATTCACAGGACATCAATAATTTAAATATTTATAAGTACCATAGTCTTTGTTTAAGATTATGGTACATAACAAAAGTCATGCTTACCTTCAAAGTTACTAAAAATTATTGTGAATTAAGAGTTCAATGATCTACGTAAAGCATAACTTAAGTTAAAAGACAACTGCTGAAGAAACAATCTGGTCTGACAAGCAGCATTTAATCTTTTCTTAAATGCACATTCATTTCTGCAAAAATTTCTTAATTTAAGACTTTGCAATTTAAATTGAACAAGAACTACAATGAATTTCAATAAAAATAAGTATAGATTTTAAAGTAGCCATATATCTCAATCAAAATACTATGCTAATTGCTAATGGTTTTTACTTACCCAAAATGAGCAGTCATAGATAGAAACAAGAGAAAAGGCAGAAGAAGAGAACAAAAGACAAGCAGTCTGCAGCTTTTCTTCAATGGCAGGAAAATGCCTTTTAACTAAAGAGAGCTACTGTGGACCATCCTCCTGAGAAAAAATGACCACTTCTAAAAGTAATTTTTTTCTCATTCCATTTTTTAAAGTCCATGCAAAAGACACATATGCCTGAAAACACTCTCATTTTGTAATCTTTGTCTACCCAATGGGGAAAAAAGGAATTCAAGAATTGAGGACTCATTAAAATTATACTCTAAGGCCTTATCATGGCATAAAAGTGGTACTGGTAAAGACATCCGTGTTGGAAAAGCTTCAAAAGTATGACCTAATGAGACTGTTTGTAGTCCAAATGTTATCTTGCCTATGTTTAGACAAGTTCATCATGAGAAGACTGGCCACCAGGTGTTTTGGGGTTTTAAGTTTTTTTGGCCACAGTAAATCAAGATAGTTGCCTAAAGTATAAGGTCTAAAGTGGGGGATTTGTTTCCATACAGAAAGTAGGTGCAACAAAATTTGAAATAAGTGTTTGTTCAGCATAAATAGAACAAAGCAAGACACTATGATAGTTTCTATAAAGAATATGAAGATTAACTAAGAAACAGTTCTTGACCTCAATGACCTTAAAATCTCAGAACATAAAATAAATATACAAAATACAAATAACAAAAATACACAAAGCAGATTGTATTAAATGCCATAAGAGGTAAAAACAAAGAAATTAAGGCATTCAGAGGAAGTAGATAATAACAATTAGTTAGCTAAGATGCAATTTTGTAGGGTTTTTTTTTTAGACTACTGGATGAAAAAAGGGATCAAACAAAAGGCTTCATCCTTCTTCAGAGGTTCTTAACCTGAGGTCCAGATTCTACCACAAGAAATCTGTGGATAGACTTCAGGGTGTCTATGAACTCATGTGAATGGGGGAAAAAAACGACATCTTTATTTCAATATAACTGGTTTCCTTTGTAATTCCACATATTTTGTTTTATGCATTTAAAAATGTTCTGAAAAGGAGTCCACAAGTTTTACCACATTGTCATAGGGATCCATAATACAAAAAATATTAAGAAACCCTGTTCTAAAGATTCTTGGCACTAAAGAACTTTTCAATATCTAACATTCTATGATTACTAAAGAGTATGAGAGAGAGGAAGAGGGAGAGGGAAAGAGAAAGAGAAAGGAGAGGGAGAAAGAGTGGGGGGTGCAGGGGGAGGGGAGAGGGGAGAGAGAATGTAAGTGTGTGTGTGTGTGTGTGTGTGTGTGTGTGTGTGTGTGTGTGTGTGTGTGTAAATCCTATTTAATTTTCACAGGTATCTTATATGATACCAACCACCATAGTACTGTGGATGAAGTTCTGCCACTCACTGTCTGGCCTTAGGGGTCATGCCACTTCATCTCCCTAGAATTCATTCTCCTCATTTGTATTTTTTAAAAAGGGGGTAGAGGAAAGATTTGGACTAAGAACACTTTTAACTCAGTTCCTCCTAACCCTCTTGACCCAGTTCCACTGTGCTCTAGTGCTCCTCATTCCAACTCAGCTATACTGAAAGTCATGCTTTGACAATTCCTGGGATTTTATCAGTATTCAGCCCCTTACAAAAGATTTTCCCAGCTGCTCTCCATCCTGCATCCATTTTCTCTGTCCCTCATTAACATTTTAGATGCTTCTGACTATTCAAGCTCAGTTTATTCTCTTCTAGTACTCTGCCTGATTAGCAGAGGCCCCGCTGCTTCAACTAAAGCTTCTAACCCAGGGTTTAATATAAAAATCAGTTAATATTTTTTAAACCCCAAGGGAAGAGGACTTTCAAGAAGTACCAAAAATTTAAGAAAAAAAATGGGGGGGGTAGGGGTGCTTCTTGACTCCACTCTATTCAGTCCTGGAACCTTTTCCAGCCTTTACTATCCCACTCTCAATTCCCAGAACCATCCAGGCAAAGCTACTGTCCCCTCAAAACTCTTCCTTCCAAGTTATCTACCGTTTGAACTTTGTTCTTAAACTACTGTACGGCTTCCTGGAAGCATAAAAGTTTTCAAGAGCTCAATGAATGGAGTTAGGTGAGAAATACCTGTAGTTGGTATCCTTAAGTAATAATAATAATAATAATATCCATATAAAATAAATAGTACATACCATAACCACAGCAACTCTGAGATAACTGTTCCAATTAGGCCATTAATGACAATGCACATCAACACTAATTTATTAGGAAACTCAAAGGCCTCAAATCCGGTATAATGAAGTAAAAAGAAGCCCGGCCATAACAGCAGCAGATTAAAGAGACCTACAAAACCTGAACACATATATAAGAGAATCATGGTTAGTCACTGCAATATATTTCACTTCCAAAAATTATTATTGTCAAACTGTCTCTGCATCTGGCACAAGGATCTTAACTGTTTTATTCCCTAAGGGATGAAAGGCTTACTACCTGGCTAATGTTTTATAACTTAACAAAGGCAAAAATTGTATTAAAAAACTGGTAAATATTTATTCTTTTAAATTTAAACTACCATAGATGCTGAGAACCACTACTAAAATGATTCAAAATAAACTACTTTAAATCATTTTAAAGTAGGGTTGAACAGAGTTACTAATAATAGAAACTTCTTAGTACAAAATGATATAAACAAACATTAAAGATATTAAAATCCAAATTATCATTGAGAAATTGGGCAGCTGGAATTTTTACTTTTTCAGCAAATATTTGTTATCCTTGCTCTTCATTCATATCAAATACAAATAATTATAAAAAAGCAACATATTTTAGTGCCATATAAATGAAAGTGCTGTTTACATTTGTAATGACATAGAAGGGGATTCCCAATTTATATCTTTTTAAAAATAGGGTCTGTTCTACTCTCATTATGAATGTAATGAACTAACAGATTTTAGAAGATATTTCAGAGAATCCTTAAGGCACTGCTAAGGTTTATTGGGGGAGTGGGGGATGGTAGAGGGAGGGGAATATAAAAACAAATTATATCTGCTATCATCTCTAGGCACCAACTATACCAATAAACAGGGAATAAAATTCCAGAACATGAAAAACATGGAAGAGTTCCATATAATCACAAACTGATTATTGGAAGGAACCTCAGGTATTGGTAGGGACAAGAATCCCCTCTATAACATTCTCTGAAACTGGTCATCCAACCTCTCTAAAGACCACCAGTAAAGGGGAAACCACTACTTTAAGAAGCAGTCCTGAATGGACTAAACTTAAGGGCCCGAAGTTTTTGGAGCCCTTCTAATTAGCAAGTTTTTTTCTTTATTTCAAACCTAAAGTTCCCTCTCTGTATTTCTACCCACATAATTTCTTTTGCCCTCTGGGTTCACACAAAATGAGTCTAAACCCCTTCTAGTCCTTCAAATATTTGATTACAACAAATTTGTGATCTTCTATAAAATAAGTGTGTCTAGCTCCTTCTACCAATACTGTATGGCACGGTGGGGTAGTGGTAGGGAAGGGTATGACAAAGTTTGAAGACTGTCTTAGATAAAGAAACATAGTTTTCTAGATTCCACTTTCTAAATAAGACTGAAAAATAGCAATGTATAATATACCATATGAAATCTTGTGGCATGCCGTTGTCTAGTTATTTAGTAAGCATGAATGACAGAAAGCACGAGGGTTTTACTGACATCCATGTGATTCTAGAAGACCTGAAGGTAGATAGTTTTTGAAGGATTTATGGGAAGAATGAAACAAGAACCAAACAGGATGAAAAGACATGGATGGGCTATGATTTGCACAAACTGCAGTGCCTACATCAATGAGATCATAAATCCATTGAAGTACTGTACAAGATAAAACCTAAACTACTCATTTGGTCATTTAATCAACTCCATCAACTAGCTGCATCCTATTTTTTTCAAGCTGAACTCCCACTCCTCCTCTACATGAATTCTCAGCTCAAATGTGGCTAGAGTAAACTTTATGAATTGTTTCTTCCATGCCTAAGCTCCAGTCCAGCATCACCAATTGCTGATTGGACACTGCAAACCAAATGTCCTTCCAAGATCTCAAACTCAAACACATCCAAAAAGTTTTATCATTATCTTTCCCAAAAAACCAACCTCTTCCAAACTTCTCCATTACTGCTGAGGGCACTATAACTCTTTACTCATCTGGGTTTACAACCTTGATGTCGCCCATTACGCATCCCTCTCATTCTCCCCATATATCCAAATAGTTGTCAAATCTTCTCATTTCTATCAACATAACATCTCTTATATATACTCCCTTTATTCCACTAACATAGCTACCACTCTAACATAGGTCCCCGAATTATTGCTATAGCTTCTTAATCAGTTGTTCTAACTCAAGTCACTCTACACTACAAACTATTCACTGCACACCCACTAAAGAAATTTTCCTAAAGAGTAGGTCTAGGGGCAGTTAGGTGGCACAGTGAGTAGAGCGCCAGCCCTGGGGTCAGGAGGACCTCAGTTTGGATACAGCCTCATACACTTAGCACACACACCCACAAAACAAACAAACAAACAAAAAAACCTAGCTGTGTGACCTTGGACAAGTTACTTAACCCCAATTGCCCTCCAAAAAGCAAAAAAAATTTAAAAAGAGTAGGTCTCACCACATCATCCCTACATACACATGCACAAACACCAGTGGCTCCCTGTAAGCTCAGGAAGCAAACATTTAAAGCTCTTCAAAACCAGGATTCCTCTTATCTTTCTAGTCTTCTTATACATTTTCCCCTACTACAGCCCAGCTATACTGACTACTCTGCTGTTCCTCACCCACAACATTCCATCTTTCACCTCTGTGCCTTTGCAATGACTGCTTCCCATGTCTGGAATACTCTCCAACTTCAACTCCACCTCTTGGAATCACGAGTTTCCTGCAAAACTTAGTCAACAAGCATTTATTAAGTTTCTGTTATGCATCAGGCACTGTGCCAAACACAAGTGCCACCGTCTTTAAGAAGCTTTTACAGATTCCAACCCACCCTCTCTCTCTTTTTCTCTCTCTCCATACACACACACACACACACACACACACACACACACACACACACACACACACACACACACACACACATTGTGAGTGCCTAGCACATAGTGGCAACTTAAGAAATGTTTGTTGATCAATTGACTGACCTACCCAAATCTTATTAATACTTCAAGGTTCAGTTCAATTTCCCCCCTTTCCACATATATACATTCTGACAATTCCAGTACAATGACTTCTCTCTTCCTCTGCTTACAGTACTCTGTATATCATTATATTTGACACATATATTGTTCTTGCAAATAAACTCCTCAGATCACAGATACTAAACAAAAATGACCTGAACAAAACTTTGCAATAATTTATTCTAGGGCTAAAGAATGACAAGTTATTAGAGAAAGAGATTAAGGAAGCACCACTTCTGCAAAAGGGAAATCTTTTCCAACTATTAACATTATACTAGGAAGGAAAGCTTAACAAGATTTCAAACCAATTTAGATTTGACATATCATGTCACACTTGAAGGTAGTTTAGTAAACTAGTTATCTCTTACAAAAGTAGGAACAATTTTCTTTTTGAAAGGTTGTTAAGAAAAAGAAACAACATGTCACAGATACAACACTTTCCTTGCATACATTATACTTGGATATATAACTTTATTGACATGTATCATTTCACTGAAGTTCAGTTTTGATAGTGCTCATTTCCTAGAATTATTACTACACTTAAAAATCAGATTTTTAAGATTTTTAACCAGAAGCAACTTTAGAAACAAAATAGATCAACCCTCTCATTGCAGAGATTCAGAAACCGAGGCCTAGAGGTTAACAGTTTCAAGATTATATAGCGGGGGGCGGAGCCAAGATGGCGGAAAGGAAGCAGTAACCTCGCTGAGCTCCTCTGTCACTAAGTCCAAAAGGGTAAATCTGAGCAGATTCCGGAGTGACGAAGCCCAGTGGAAGACAGAGTGTGGCAGAATCCAGCACAGGAGTTTGCCCAGAGTGTCCGCACAGGTCGAGCGCAGAGCGCGTGGGGTCTGCACAGCTCAGACCTAAGAGCAGGCAAGCAGACTACACCAGAGAGAGAAAAAGCCCCAGCCTGCAGACTTACCAAGGACGAATCGCAATCATCTGGCAGAGGGAACGGATCATTGGAGCCAGGTAGGAGAGTCGGGCCCCCAGTAGAGAGAGTGGCTTCTCAGGCTGCATTCAGCCCCCAGCCTGGAAATTTAGAAACTGCCTGCCTGTATGATACAGGGGCTGGAATGGCAAAGTAAATTCTAGCTGCTCCGATCCTCCCATCCCTCCTTCATGAAGCAGAAAACCCAAAGATAAGTCTCCCACCCAGATTGAAATCCCAAGTTAATGGAAATAGCCTCAGGCTTGAGAATCTCCAAGAA
Organism: Gymnobelideus leadbeateri; assembly: GCA_011680675.1. NCBI lineage: Eukaryota > Metazoa > Chordata > Mammalia > Diprotodontia > Petauridae > Gymnobelideus > Gymnobelideus leadbeateri. The sequence goes on from WOXC01009282.1 coordinate 162,560, forward strand.
AGGGTGTAACTGAGACAGCCAGGAATCTGAAGAGAAGAGAGGGAGGGGACCCAACTAGCCCCACCTCACCTCACCAACAAAAGCCTACTTATAGCCCAGGAGTATAGAAGCAGAAATCTGAAGTGATCAGACTCATCCCCACCTACACATCTACATTCCTCACTGACTTCCCTGACTTAGCCATAAACTAGCCACCTAGAGGTATTCAAAGTCAAGGATCAGGCCCCAAACTCATAGCCTGAGACACTAAGAAACAGGAAGTCACAATGGGAAGGAAGGAAGCTGAAAAGGAGAAGGGGAAGGCAAGAAAGTCTATTCGAGCATACTATGCAGGGCAAGAACAACAAAACACACAGGACAATATAGACTTTCTGCCCACACCAGAGACCACAGAAGGAAACATGATCTGGTCTCAAGCCCAAATAGCATTCCTGGAGGAGCTTAAGAAAAATTTTAAAGACCAAATCAGGGAGGCAATGACCAACTTGGAAAAAGAAAATACCTCCCTAAAAAAAGAACTTCAAAAACTTACTGAAGACCATAATTCACTAAAAATTAGATACAACCAAACTGAAACTCAGAACTCTATGATGCAGCAGGAGTCAATCGAAAAAAACAAGATGATCGAAAAATTGCAAGAAAATGTAAAATATCTCACTGGAAAAATAACTGACCTAGAGAACAGATCCAGGAGAGACAACCTAAGAATTATTGGTCTACCAGAAAGCCACGATGAGAAAAGCAGTCTAGACAACATCCTCCAAGAGATTGTCAAAGAAAACTGTCCTGAGGTCCTGGAATCAGAAGATAAAATAGCTATTGATAGAATTCACCGGACTCCTCCTGAAAGAGATCCCAAACTGAAAACTCCAAGAAATATAGTAGCCAAATTCCAGAATTGTAAGATTAAAGAAAAAATTCTACAAGCAGCCAAAAAGAAACAATTCAAATATCGAGGAACTACAGTTAGGATCACACAGGACCTAGCAGCTTCTACATTAAAAGAGCGGAGGGACTGGAATTTGATATTTCGTAGGGCAAGAGAGCCAAGACTACAACCAAGGATTAACTACCCAGCAAAACTGAGCATAATCTTTCAGGCAAGGAGATGGACATTTAATGAAGTAAGGGACTTCCAGACTTTCCTAATGAAAAAGCCAGAGCTCAATGGAAAATTTGATCTCCAATTACAAGACTCCAGAAGAACATAAAAAGGTAAACAAGGGTAACATAGACTCACACATGCAGAAGTGCACATACCCACACCCACAAACACAAGCTCATTACCTGGGATGCAACAAGAGCAAAATGTTCACATCCCTATATGTGGAGCTGATAACTGTCAATATTTGAAATCTCTATGATTATCATGACCTGCAAAAGGGTTATACTTAGAGGGTGTGGGTATGAATGCACTAACATGGAGTCTAAAAAAAAAAAAAAGACTATTAAGGGGATCAATGGTACTGTAATGGGAAAAGGAAAGGATGAGCTAGGAAAAGGTAAAATATGCCATCTGAAGAGGCATCAAAACACACTATAGAAGAAGGGAAAGTAAGAGGGAGAGGAACATCATTTAAACACTATTCTCACTGGTTCTGGTTCAAAGAAGGATCAAATTAATCAGTGAAGTTTAAGAATCTAACGTGAATAGACACATAAATTCATTAAATAGAGGAACTGGAGGGAGGGAGAGGAGCATTGTTTGAAATTTACTCTCATTGGTTTGGAATCAAACGGGGAGTAATTTACTCTGATAAGTATAAAAATTTGTTGTGTCCTATAGATAGTGGGAGGGTAAGGGGGGGGGTGAAAAGGAGGAGACTAAAGGGAGGGATTATAAGGGAGGGAAATAGTAGTAAGGGGAGAGAGTAGGTTAAGAAGGGGGGTCACTGGGTGGGAACACTGAGGGAGGGGGCAGTCAAAAGGGAAAACTTCAAGGAGGGGAAAGGAGAAGGAAGAAACAAAAACATAAACAGGGGAGGGAATAGGATGGAGGGGAACAGACAGATAGTCATCATTACTGTGAATGTGAATGGGATGAACTCTCCCATAAAACAGAGGCGGATAGCAGAATGGATTAAATACCATAATCCTACAATATGCTGTCTTCAAGAAACACATTTGAAACAAAGGGATACCCACAGGGTAAAGGTAAAAGGTTGGAGTAAAATTTATTATGCCTCAGCTAAAGTGAAAAAAAAGCAGGGGTAGCAATACTTATCTCAGATAAAGCAAAAGCAAAAATAGATCTAATTAAAAGAGATAAGGAAGGAAACTATATCCTACTAAAAGGCACCATTGAGAATGAAGCAATATCACTACTTAATATATATGCACCAAGTGATATAGCATCCAAATTCCTAGAGGAGAAGTTAAAGGAATTAGAGGAAGAAATAGATAACAAAACTATACTAGTGGGGGACCTTAATCTCCCCCTCTCTGAACTCGATAAATCTAACCTCAAAATAAACAAGAAAGAAGTTAAGGAGGTGAATAGAATCTTAGAGAGACTGGATATGATGGATCTCTGGAGAAAACTGAATGGGGATAAAAAGGAATTTACTTTCTTCTCAGCAGTGCATGGTACATACTCAAAAATAGACCATGTACTAGGGCATAAAAACCTCACAATCCAGTGCAGAAAGGCAGAAATATTAAGCACATCATTCTCAGATCATGATGCAATAAAAATTATATGCAATAAAGGGCCATGGAAAGATAGACTAAAAACTAATTGGAAATTAAACAATTTAGTCCTAAAAAATTGGTGGGTCAAACAAGAAATTATAGAAACAATCAATAATTTCATTCAAGAGAATAATAATAATGAAACAACATACCAAAATTTGTGGGATGCACTAAAGGCAGTTCTCAGGGGAAGTTTTATATCCCTGAGTGCATACTTAATTAAAGCAGAGAGAAGGGAGGTCAGTGAATTGGACATGCAATTGAAAAAGCTAGAAAAAGATTATATAGCAAACTGGTAGCAGAGTCAGAAAGAGAACATAGGCCTTCTGACTCCATGTCAAAGGCTCTCCCTACAATATCATATGGTTTCCTTATTTGAAGAAAATAATGAACATGGAAACAAAGAAAAGCCTTTATAAGGTTCTTTTTCATTATCATGGAAATCAGCTTCCAAAAAAACCCAAATGTCTAATCATTTCTAGCAGTCCAGTCTTATGAACACAAGCTTTACTAGTAAGCAGGGAGTAGATAACAGAGAATGTTTGGATTTATATTTGAGAAACCCCAAATCCAAGGGATGGTGAGTCCGAGGTAAGTTATGAAAACTATATTTGTTCAATTTTTTTCAATCATGTGACACCACTGAGGTTTTCTTGGCAAAGATACTGGAATGGTTTGCCATCTCCTTCTCCATTTCATTTTACAGATGAGGAAACAGGCAAACAAGGTAAAGTAACTTCCCCAGAGTCACCTAGTAAGTGTCTGAGGCCAAATTTGAACTAAGGAAGGTAAGTCTTCCGGACTCCAGACCTGATACTCTATCCATAGTGCCACCTAGCTGTGGGTACTGTAACAGATTTTTTTTGCCTTTTTTTTTTGGAGGGCAATTTGGGATTAAGTGACTTGCCCAAGGTCACACGGCTAGTTTTTTGTGTTAAGTGTCTGAGGTCAGATTTGAACTCAGGTTTTCCTGACTCCAGGGCTGGTGTTCTATTCACTGCGCCACCTAGCCACCTGTTACTGTAACAGTTTTAATCTCAATGAGGAAATGTCAGGCAAAATCAATTCCAAATGCCCTCATGATCTTTTTTCTTAGTATGGCAATAAAACCACAGAATGAAAGCATTATTCCTAATACTGTCACAGTGAATGCATTCCTATATTTTCTATGATACACAAACTGTCAAATGCAAAAACAAGAACAGATTATCCGTCTCATGAGATTTACATTACTCAGCAGAGAAGTAAAGTGATGTGATTCAATAAAGGAGTTCCCTTTTGACAGTAAAATAAAGAATTCTCATTTCCAAGTATATTCACATTTTACACTGAGAGAAAATTAATAGTTAATTTAATAGTTAAAATTAATAGTTTTGTACTAAAAGTTTAAAATGTGCAGAGTAGAAAGGAAAGCTAAGGGCAATGAAAATAGAAGCTCAAAGACTTTGGCTTGAGCAGACAAGTGGATGATAATAGACAATTAAGAGAAGGTAGACTACTCAACTCTCATACTTCTGTTTTCTCTCCTGGAAATGAGAGAAGAAAAATGGCCAAGAGGCCAGTCAGAAACTCAAATAGATATGCTAATATCATTTTGGAAGTTGCCCTCCTATAATGAAGATCTCAACTCATTCATGCCTGCCCACCCTGTGTGTCTCTTGTCCATAACCTTCCATAAGCTGGCCACAGGTGACCTGTCCGTCCAGCACGCTAGGGGTCTTTCTCACTTTCTCATATACACTCTGGTCATATACCTGTCACCTCTTGCCTTCATCCTCATCACTTTACTAGCCCTTCTTCTATTCTTACCATATACTTCCTTAGTGGCATCTTTTATTCCAATTCAAAATTTCTAATTTTGATTCTATGTCAGTCTGCTCACATCCACCACATGCCACCAGTATCCTATATGACAAATAATTTTTAATAATTCAGAGATATGTATTCCACGTTTCATTGCCACATAGCAACACTAAAAGAATGCTGGTATTTAAAAGATACAACACACTGATTTCTTTGGGAAGGCTAGGGTCATTAAAGAGACTCAGCAATTCCCAAGGGCAAGCTTCATTTTCAACTCTGTACACAACTTGTTGCCCATCTGTACTGTCTATCCCAGATATAAATACTGACAGAAACAATAGGTCATCCAAATGCTTGTCATAATCTGGGCAACAGACATTCTTCATACACATGGGTCATACCTGTGTAGATGATCAAGGAGTAGAACCCAAGAAAGGAGACAGTTAAAAAATCACCCAATGGCCCCTAACAAATTCAGAGCCACAAGGTCCACGAAAACTAGATTTCAGTGTAGAAGGTGATATATGCTAAAGTACTTAAGGACAAATACTTTGATTTTCAAAAAAGGGGTAAAGTGGAGCATGTGAATCACAGGTCAGTCAAGTTGTATACACTGTTAAACATGGTTGCTGTGCTGCTCAGTTTTTTTTACAACTATTTGGTCAGTTTTCTTTATCTTTTTTTTCTTCATTAGGTGGTTCTAGGGGTTAGTGTGGAGAGAACAAGGATACGTACATACTCCACATATGGAAATTATGTGGAGTCAAAAACTAAGGACTAATTTTCTTAAGGATAATTTAAGAAATATAGGCAATAAACCTGACTTTAATTCCTGATTAAAAACTTGAAAGACAATATTAAAAGAACTAGTAAACATCTTGAAAGGGCTATAGTAATTGCAATGAATTATAACTTTCTAGCATGTCTTTAACAAGAACAACTCTTAGCTTATGAAGTTCCATTATTTCTGATTCTCTTTTATCTAGTCTGTTCCACTGTTCATTCCTCTGTGCCTATAGTTTGTCGGGTTTTTTAGAATAAATTACTGTTGTGCTGTGTTGAAGGCTTTTTCTACATCTTTTGAGATAATCATGTAGTTTTGGACAGTTTTAAATATGATTATGTTGTTTTCTTAATACTGAAACATCCTGGTATAAATCCAGCTTGTGTCATAATGAAAGATTTACTAAAAATCAAATAGACATCAGCAGTTATTTAAACAACATTCATTAATAATAATGGCTGATATTTCTTTCATTTTATCCTTCCCTGGTGTAGGTATTTTAGTATATTTGTCTCATTAAAAAAAGGAGTCTGGAAGAGTGCTTTTTTTCCCTCAATATCTGAAAATAATTTGCATAGTATTAACATTAACTGTTCTTTTAAAGTTTGACAGAATTCATCTATAAATCTATCAGGACCAGGAATTTATTATTTGTTATTATGGCAGGGGGCACAGGAAAGGTGAGAATCCTGTTGTACAGTCCTAGTGAGACCACATTTGGAATAATGAATTTTAGTTCTGGGTGCTTCATGAATGACACTAACAAGCTCGAGAACATCCAGAGCAAAACAACCAAGAAGCATCTAGAGATCACATGATAGGAAGAATGGCTCAAGAAATGGGAGAACAGAAGAATTAATGGGAAGGGGGCACATGACAGACATTTTTAAGTATTTAAGGGCTATTACATGAAAGAGATTAACTACAGCTGCTCTGTTTGGTCCTATGGGGTAAAATTATAAGAATTATGTAGGGGTTCTAAATAGGTAGATTTAGATTTATACTAAGGAGAAACTAACAAATAAAAGTGATCATAAGTGGAACAGCTGCCTTGGGAGGGAGCAGGTTCCCTCTTACTGGAGGTCTTCAAAGCCTCTGTAAGATAACCAATTTTTGGATAAATTATAGAGGCCTTTGTTGCTCAAATATGTGTTGGATTAAACAGATTCTGGTGTATTTTTCTTCCAGTTGCGATCCTGCAATTCTGCAAATGTCTAACCCAAGTAGGGAGGAGAGAATTAACCATAATGTAGTATACAGTGTAAAAGACAAAACAAAGGTGGGGGTAAGGGTGAGGAGTAAACTATTTAATTACTAAAGCCCTTTATTGTGATAAAATTTCATGATCCTAATTATAAACCTTTATAAATTAAAGAAAATTAAATATCAAAATATTAAAATAACAACTACAACACAAAGTGATTTAGTCATTTAGGAAAAAAAAGTCCTATGAAGTAATAGTCTTACCAAAGAACATTGGTATATTCAACTTATCTTCTCTGTCTACTTTTCTCTTAATCATAACAATATAGACAGCATAGAGCATGGCACCAATAAGAGACCAAATAGAACCTATAAAAATAAAAATAATTTAAATCAATTTTTTGAAGTACTGTTAAAACACATTTACTATTTCCCTCTCCCTGGTGTTGTGTCTCTATAATGTTTCCATTCTTCTCTATTTAAATCCTACCCATCCATCAAGGACCAACTCAAATCCCACATCCTCTGCAAAGCCTTCTACAACTACTCCAGTCAAGGCTGACCTCTCCCTTCCCTTAATTCTTACTGTAGTCATTACCATGTAATTAGCACTTAATGCAATTACACATTCACTGTCTTATATTGTTCTCCTGGAGACAGGAGACTTGTATTATATCAATTTTATACCCCCTAAATCATATAGTACCAGCTATAGAGAAAACATATAATAAATACTTAGTAAATAAACATCTACTTTTGAATATTTTTAATATAAAATGTTAATAAATCATCAAAAATATTTAAATCTCAAACAAGTCAAATATCTATTTGCTTTATGATAATTTTTAGCACACCAAAAATTTCATTGCATTCATTTCGTCTTTTTGTCTCTTGACATTTATTCCATGTAAGGACTTCCCGTAACTAATAAAGGCATTCAGAAGTGAACAAATGGTAAATGTGAAGGTTGGAATTTGAATGACAAATAACTGAAATACCCCTAGATTATTTATGTTCATACCATTTTGCATTTGAATATAATTTGGGGGCTAAAAGAAGAGATGAGGAAACTGAAGCCCAAAGAGGTTGACTTGCCAATAGTAACACAGAAAGTCAGCAGGATAGGCAGGATCTGCACTTGAGTTTTTCTGACTTCAAATCCACCCCTCACTCTATTCTGCTGTGATACCGTATACTCATAAAGGTGTGTGTATAACTACAGATGCATATACATGTAATACAATATACAGAGTAGAAAAAGTGTAGTAATGTAGAAAAAGCTTTCCTCAGTGCCAGGAAAAAGTCTGTTCAAGTCCAATCACATATATTAGCAATATAATCCTAAGCAGGTCACACATTAACTTCTCAATGCTCAAGAAAACATTCAAAGACTATAAATTGTAGAAAAGGTGCCAACCAACACTATTAAAGGAAGCTTCCTCATCTGGGAGCTCCTGCTACCAGTGAAAGCACAAATGTAGCCCCTATCACTATTTAACAACTATTTATCATTTAGTTTATAAATACATGAAAGATACATAATGTTATCACTACATACAAGCCTTCTTATACATGCACAGAAACTTGTACATACCTATTGTATCTTTTCCAGCAGATTTCTCAGACCCTGAAAGGTTTACCAGCACAACACCTCCAATGCTATGGGGAAAAGGCGTCATTACTAATTAGTTTAATAACTTATTCTGAGGAGGACTACTTGTAAAAATAAAAATTTTAAGTGAAAGATCTTTAAAGTACTTACAGTTATTAATCCACATATTAGTTAAAAGTTTTTAAAAAAAAGGTTATTTACTGGAGAATTAAACAGTCAACAAGCATTTATGTAATCAAACTGTCCTGTGTAGGTGACTGATACATTTGTTAAATTCAGGTCAGGGAAATGGGCAAAGTAAGGTACAGACTGAGTGACAGAGAGAGAGAGAGAGAGAGAGAGAGAGAGAGAGAGAGAGAGAGAGAGAGAGAGAGTGTGTGTGTGTGTGTGTGTGTGTGTGTGTGATGGAAAAAACATCAATAAAATTTGCTTTTTTAAACCTCTGGTCAAACTTCTTTACAAAGATTTGTTTAGCAATCTGAGCTGGATCTTGAAGGAAGTGAGAGATAAGAGGTACTTTATCTCCCATCTCCACAGCTTTGCACTGATTGTACCCAGTCCCTACAATGTGTTCTTTCCTTTCCTACCTCTGGCTCTTAGAAGTCCTGGCTCAGTTCAAATGCCACCTGCTCCAGAAGGTCATTTCCAATTCTCCAGCTTCCCATGCCTTCACTTATAAGATTAGCTTCAATCCACTCCGTAATATCCATGCAACTTCCTATGTATATGCTGTCTACTCCATTAGAATGTAATCTTCTTGAGGTTAAGGACTGTTTTTTATTTTTCTTTGTATATCTAGCACTCATCACACTGCCCGGCATATAGTAAACTCTTAATAAATGCTTGCTGGCTAGTGTATAAGAATTATTAAAATGTTAGCCATGATTAAATTTCAGAGACTTTTAAAGGGTAAAGAAAAAAATTTCAAATTTATAAAGGTAACTATGTTTGTTTCTTTCTTGTACCGGGTAAATACACTTTTATATGCAAAACAAAATAATGACAATCTGCTACAGAAAAAGTTAAAAGTAGACATCTATCATATTCATACAGGAAAAGTAAGGTTCAATTAAAGACCTAACCAATTCAAGATTTGGCAAAGGTCAGCATTTCCATTCCCAACTTTCTGTATTACAGTACTGTAGGATGACTTGGGTTCAAATCCTACCTTTGCTTGCTGTGTGACTTTAGACCAGTCACTTAACATTTCTGGTCCTCAGTTTTCCTCATCTATAAAATAAAAGGGTTGAACTAGATGATCTCTAAGTTCCCTTCCAATTCTAAATCTTATTAACCTCTTTCAAATTGCATCTATTTAAGTGGAATAATGAATAATTCTTAACCTTTACTTTAAGGATTTATTCTTTCTTTGATGTGGTCACTTCTCTCCATTGTAGCATGTCACAATCCCTATGCCACTTAGTAGATGGTCTTGGAGAGTTGCTATGGCTGAAAAATTCATCAGCTGTTATATCATTCAAAAAGATAATTAATCTGATTATATAATCCATGGATCAGAAATCAGGATAGCAACAGAAACAGCCAATAGGTGTTTTCCCTTATTGTTTATTTTTTATTCTGAACTTAACACCAAATAAAATGGGCATTCATATACATATATATATATATATATATATATATATATATATATATATATATATTTTAGAAAAGACAAAAAAAAAGGATATACACAAAACTGCAGGGCTCTATTATATACAGCTTATTCTTCTTTTAAAGTATGTAAGTTCAACCTATAGCTTTCAAAGCTGCCATGCTTGTCTGTGTTTCTTTCTGGCCTTCCTTACTTTTTCTTCTCTATGTTAAAAAAAATAAGATGCCTTAATGAACCTTTTTTTCCTTAATATTTCTTTCTTTTTTTCTATGCTATCCCTTCTTACCCTCCCAACCTCTGCCCTTGGGAAAAACAAAAGACAAAGCCCTTATAATTAATATGTATTTTCAAGCACAAAAAAAAAAAAAAAAACCCTCATTCTGGCTGTGTCCAAAAAAATGTAAATTTTATTTTACAACTTATGTCCATCACCTCTTTGTTAAGAAAAAGTTAACAGGGCAGCTAGGTGGTGCGGTGAGTAGAGCTCTGGCCCTGGAGTCAGGAGGACCTGAGTTGGGATCCAGCCTCAGACACTTAACACACACACACACACAAAAAAAAACCTAGCCATGTGACCTTGGGCAAGTTACTTAACCCCAATTGCCCTCCAAAAAGCAAAAAAAAAAAAAAATAGCTAACAGACTTCATAACTGTAAATCCTCTAAAATCACATCTGGTTGTTAGATGGATTAAAATACTCAAGTTTTTCAAAGTGACTTTTTATATATCCTTTAGGGCTAGAACTCTAGTATATTACCTCAAATTTAGGATTAAAAATGAATTTAGTTCCATGTAGAGATTAATTTTGTACCCATACTACAACACAATAAAAAAAAAACAAGTAATGGTCACAAACACACAAAAAGAAATCCATGGTTGTTGGAAAAGTTAGAAGGAGAGAGTTTGCTTATATTTAAGCTAGATTCCCCTCCCTGAACCCCTCCATTAAACTGTAAATTCCTTGCGGTATGGGACTGTTTTCTTCCATCTTTGTTTTCTTGGCTCTTGTTATAATTCTTTGCACAGAGGAGGTGCTTTAAAAAGTTTGTTATGGGGAGGCCAGGTGGCGCAGTGAGTAAGAGCGCCAGCCTCGGAGTTGGGATGACCCGAGATCGGATCCGGCCTCAGAAAATGAGCACCCACACATAAATAATGACTGGCCGTGTAACCTTGAGCAAGTTACTTAACCCCAATTGCTTTTAAAAAAAAAAAGTTTGTTAAATTGAAAATCAATAATGTCTAACTCCTTTCTCACATTATTCTTCCTAAGAGGTCTGGAGGAAACCCAGGAACCCAGGGCAGACATAAGCAGCACATCATCTTTAAATCTCCACTGATATTTTTCTTTAGCAATGACCCATGTGGGATACTATCCCTGTCTATACATTTGTTTCCTTGTATCCCAATCCATCCCCAACCTCTGAGAGCCAGAAAAAAAAAAGTAACTCTACACTAGTTTTTTACCAGAGAAAAGTACATATCATTTGATAGTCTTACCATAAGATGACAGCTAACAGTTTAGAAAGAGTAAATCTGTCTCCACTGTTACTTGGAAACACTGCAGCTAAGATTAAAGTAAAAAGCCCTGTGGAAGATTAAAACAAAGAGTTAATTAAAATATTGTCATGGCTATGCACTGCTAACATAAAATAACATGCTTAACTTTAGAATTAGTTTATATGTTATATTTAAATTATCTTAACAATGATACTATAGTTAGCTGGAATCCATTTTCCACTGGACAATAAAAATGTCTTTAAACTAAAATGACAATTTTTTAATATAATTTAAGAATGGACTGATACATTTAAAAAACTCATCATGCAACTAAACTGCACAGATTCAAAGCAATTATTCTGACTTCATAATCATGCATGTGTGACAAAGCTATTTTTAAAACATTAAAAATATTTTTTTATCTTCTTGTTTGAAGTGACTCAACTTTAAAAATAAAAGTTACCACAGGTCAGACTGTAGTTCAAAAATAGGTCATTTATTTAGTCATAGGGCGTGGAAAAATTCCCCTCCAGAATAGAAATGTGAGGAGATAAGACAATTGTATTATGAAACAGTTGTACTATAAAAATGCAACAAAGAGGCATACGTGTATATATAACACCAAATCCAAGGCCTTTTTAAGTCTTCATCCTTGACATACATCTCCACATTTTTTTCATTTTGTTTTTGTATCCCCAGCCCCTAACACTGTCTTGAGTATGACTGACAGCAAATTAATGCTTACTGTTTAACTAGCCTTTTCATTCTTGATACTTATTCCTCCACTGGCTTCCATGGTATTTCATTCCTACACTTCCTGTTCTACCTGACTACTTCTACTATTAAACTTCTCTGGGTCTTCAACATGCTACCACCCTCTTTAAAAATGGGTACATAACACATTTATACATATAACATGTGAAAATATGCAAATAATATTCCTCATAAAAACTCTGAAAGAAGGGCAAAACAACTGATAATATCATCCCTACTTTAGGGATAAGGAAACAGGCTCTAAGAAATTGTGTGTTAATAAAGACAAAAAAAAGAAAAAGAAATTGTGTGGCATCCACTGCAATGTTTACAGCATGTTTTGAAGTCTCAAAACTAGTGCTTCATCAGTAATGCCACACCACTTAACTCTGGCTCTGTCCTTTGCACTCTCTCCTTTCTCTACACCCTCTTGATGAGCCATAGCTTCTATTCTGACTGCTTCATTTGTCACCTCTATATAACTAATTCCCAAATCTGTCTCTCTTCTCTACAAAAACAGTTCTATATTTCCAATTGCCTGCTTAATATTTCTACTTGAATGACCTGTTCACACTTCATATTCAACACATCCCAAATTGAAATCATCTTACTCTCCACATCTGCCCTTCCTTCTAATGTCTTTATTTCCATTAATGGAACTACTTTTGTCCCAGGCATCCATACTCAAAATATGTGGATCCTCTTTACCGCTTCACTTTCCATTATTTCCCAACATATGTTAGTTGCCAAAACCCACTGATATTTTACCTCCAATATCTCTTGAAACTTTTCACTACTGTGCAACCACCTAGCTCAGATATTCATATCAGTTGTACTACTGTAAAAGTTTATTAACTAAATTCAAGAGTAACATACTCAAGAGTAAAGAGGGCCTTCAAAGGTGAGCTAAACCAACCTTTAAAAGAACAGTAACCTCATTTTAAAAATCTCCAACCACTGATCATCCAGCTTCTACTCTAAGATCTCCAATGAAGTGAGAACTCAGTGGCTTGCAAAGCAGCCCACTACAGTATCAGAAAGCTCTGCTAATGAGCACATCATTCTGTAGACCTAAATATACTTCTTTGAAACCATTCTCATTTTCCTTCATTCTGCCCCGTAGGAACAAACAGAACTTCTCTAAAACTTCTTCCATCTAACAGCCCTTTAAAGACAAGAAGACATATCATTCCATCACCCTTTGAGTCCCCTCTAATTTTGGTTCTTCTGAGACAGTGGTATTCCATGATTCACATCTATATGACATCATGAGAGAATGTGGGTGACAAAGAAATGGGCTTTATTTTTTGGCCTTTTTGGAAGGGGGAAGGCAGGACAACTGGGGTTAAGTGACTTGCCCAAGGTCACACAGCTAGTAAGTGTTACGTATCTGAGATGAGATTTGAACTCAGGTCCTCCTGACTCTAGGGCCAGTGCTCTCAATTCACTGCATGACCTAGCTGCCCCACAAAATGGACTTTTCAAAAAATAAACAGCAAAAAATTAAAAATACTATGCAATTTCTTAAGAATAATGTAGCCCAAATTCCTCACTTCTGCGTACTAGGCAAAACATATAGAAACAAAGAGACTGAAAAAGAGAGAAAGAGAGACAGATAGAGAAACTAATTCAAAAGGGACAGCATCCCTCTAGGAATTTTCATCAACTTTGGAGGGACAGAGCCAAGACAGCAGTAAAAAGGCAGGGACTCAACTGAGCTCTCTCAAATTCCCCTCCAAATAAATTTAATGCCTCAAAACAAGTTCTGGAGCAGAAGACCCCAAAAAAGGATAGGGTGAAACAATTTTCCAGCCCAAGACAATATAAAAGGTCAGCAAGAAAGGTCTGTCACACCAGACTGAGTGAAACACAATCCAGTGTAGGCCACACCAGTGCAGACAGGCCCTAGTAAACCAGGAGCAGGCTTGGAAGCAAATAAGTAAGTAGCAGCTACTTCCAGATCTCCAAGCCCACAGATGGCAAGGGGTTCAGAAAACTGGTCAGGGGGCGGCTAGGTAGCACAGTGAGTAGAGCGCTGGCCCTGGAGTCAGAAGGACCTGAGTTCGGATCTGGCCTCAGACACTTAACACACACAAACAAAAACCTGTGGTGAGCCAAAGAGGCCTGAGCCAGGACTTCAGATAATTACCCTGATATCAGTGGACCTGAACAACAAAGACCTCTTCAAGATTTTCACTAAGTCATCTCCGGAGTTCTTTTGATATGGGTTACACTTATAAGGATGGTATTTGAGTTCTGAGGCTAACAGGCTCTGCCCCAAAACTTTGGCTGTCCAAAACATTTGCAGGAAGTCAGTTCTTATGCAGATGTTCTTGATGATGTGGCATCCTTTCAGATGTAACTGACTGAGATAAGAGATAACTGTCCAAGACTCTATGGCACCTAGGAAACAATAGGCCTTATTACCATGCTACTTCCAGGATACAACAGACTAAGATAATGATTTCCCTTCCTTCCCTTCCTTTGTCTCTTTGCTCTATAAAAACCTTTCCCTGAGTATCAATAAATGGAGTTCATGGTTCTTCCTTGAGCTACCCACATGGCCTGGTTGTTTCTTATTCACGTCTCCGAATCATGCTAAGTGCTGGACACTGAGCAGCCCACGGCAAAAACCTAGCCGTGTGACCTTGGGCAAGTCTAAGACCTTGGGCAAGTCCAAGACCTTGGGTAACCCCAATTACCCTCCAAAAAAAAGCAAAAAAAAATGATCAGAAGGAGGTAACAGGGGTCCCTTTACTGGCAATGGGGGCAAGACTCTGTTGCAATGCCCATACTCAGATCCAAGTCATAGTCCTGGGTGGCAATCCCAGGGTAAGAAGGAGCATGAGCACACCAGAGCTTGAAGCAATAACCCTGGTCACAGTTCTAGGACAAAAAAGAGTGCTTATAGGTCATTTGCAGACCAGAGCACAGGCCAAGAAAGTAGTAAACACACCTCTCCATAGAGACCAACCACCTTGGAAGAACTGAAAATTTACAGGTTCCTAGAATTATCTCTGAAAAGAGATGCACAACAACCCTGAAAGCTTGGGAAAGTGCATCCTCCACCAAGAAACTGAGCCCCCACTTTAGCACAGAGTTAGAAGTCAAGAAATAGTCTAGAAAAATAAGCAAAGAACAGAAAAAAAAATTCTGACAACAGAAAGTTACTATGGTGAAAAGGAAAATCAAAATATACTCAAAGACAACAAAGTTAAACAACTATGTGTTTCAATGAGAATATGTAGCACAGCTAGTCAATGCAATTATTATAATGCTGTCTATGAACAGGGGAATTCTAAGAGATTATCAACACAATATTCTGTTTTTGCTCTACAAAGGACATCTTCCATGACACTGGCAAAGACCCTAGAGGGAGGCTTGTCTCCTCGATTTGATGCTTCATTTAATATTAATGCTCAGTGGTTTATGAACCAAATTATTCCACTTGTCCCATTTTTCATAGTATACTTTATTATTTTAACATAATAACTGGAAGACAACTTTTGAGAAAAAAATTAACGAAGTGCAGAATCTTGTATTCTCTACCTTTATCAGTCCAATGTATAAATATAAGGATATATAATACATATCTGCTATAGGTCAGTGACTGTAAAAACCTGTTCCTTTTGTATATTTAGAATGAGGGTACCCTCAAAGTGTACATAAGCCATTTTCAAACATTTTATAGATTAGAAAAAGCAAGTATGTTTGTCATTTCACTTTCCTTCTTTTTTTTAACTGTCAACTCCCTGATTGCTGCACAATTATTATACATTAAAATAGCAACAACTTTTTTGATTAATAATTAACATTATTTAAACCATCTCTTATGCCACAAAACAAGTCTAACTGTGCTCCTTCCCCACTCATAAAGCTCTCATAATTCCCTCTTGCATCTAGATTAAAACACAAAAGTTTCCATTTGATTTTTAAGGATAAATGATAGAGGTCAATGATTGAACCTGGGTATTTATTAGTATAGTGAACTACTGGATGAGGAAAATCTCTCTACCAACATAGATCAGCACATTTTCTGAAACTTGTCATCTTGGAGACTTGCCTAGGGCATTGAGAGGACAAGTAATTTGTCCACGATCACATAGCCTGTCAAGAGGCTGGAACTGAACCCAGGTCTTTCCAGCCCTGAGGATGTCCCTCTTTCAAACATATCATACCACATTCAATATTTAAAGTCTTTTATAATCTGGGTCCTGCCTGCTTCTCTTTACTGCACATTCCTCTTTTTCATATAGTCTAGGTTCCAACCCTAAAATTATTTATTTGTTATTGCCCTTCCATAACATTGCAACCCTCAACTCAGTAACATTGCACAGGCTGTCTTCCATATCTGTAAATGCATGCCTTCCTCACCTACACCTAAAAAAAAAAAAAAAAACAACCTCTTGCTTCCTTTAAGGATCAAGTCCCACCTTTTACAGCAAGCCTATTCTGATCCTCTTCCATTTAAGAAAAGTCCACAATCCCCTTTCCTCTGAAAATTACACTTTGTCTACATTGCATCTATTCTGCATTTTGTTCTGTATAGATTCCTCTGTTACACCCTTCCTTCCTTCCAATTGAAGGTAAGTTGTTACACATCTGTCTCTTTAATCCCCAATGTCTAATACATTACCAGGAATACAGTAGAAGCTTAATAATTGTTTATTTAAGGGTCACTTAATACTAAAGGCCATTATTTATGCTTTCTACTTGATGTTTTATATCTGGTTGCTTTAGAAAAAAAATAAAGCACCTATTGGCCAACATGGTTGGCTTATATTTTCACATACTATATAGTTCCATATACAATAAAAATGTAACATGCAGCAAGATAATTTTATTACGAAATATAATACATTTGCAAAGACCTATAAAGACACACAAATTTATAAGACTCAGAAAGTCTAAGTACTACCTTTAAAAACAAAATAATGCTACAATTTGATATAAGAGAAATGTCATAACTCTTTAGGTATATCTACAGAAATGCTTCTTAATTTATTGAAGTAGAATGAAAAAAGCTTCAAAATAAATCTTAACAACTAGGTAATTTAAAAATTGCATTATAGGGGCGGCTAGGTGGCGCAGTGAGTACAGTGTTGGCCCTGGAGTCAGAAGGACCTGAGTTCGGATCCGACCTCAGACACTTAACACACACACAAACAAAAACCTAGCCCTGTGATGGGCAAGTTACTTAACCCCAATTGCCCTCCAAAAAGAAAAAAAAATTGCATTATACAATAAATATCTTACCAGAAGTTGAAGACAAGATGTTAACTATAGCAACTTGTGTGTCTGAAAGTGCTTCCTGATATGATAAATTTGCCAAAAACCACTAGAGAGCAGAAAAAGATTTCACATGTGAATAACATACATTTAAATTAAAATTAAAAATTATTTCTTTTCTTTATTCTCCTCTAAATAGTATTTATTACTTCAGTTTTAGAAGCTATTCTATAATGAAAAAGTAGCTTTAAAAAACTTAGACTAAGACTTCCACTATCAACATCACCCAAATAACTAATCCTAGCTATGTATTCTTAAGAAAAAATAAACCAATTTAGCAGTTGGAAGTTGGAAAAAACTGTATTTATTTTTACAGATAAGAACAGGGATTGGACCTGTGATTTCATTAACACAAGAGAACTCCCAGATAAGGACACTTACTCTCTACTATTGCAAGCTAGCATTTTCTCTGTGACATATAGTTTTAAAGAGTCACCTAGGACACTGATAGGTTAAGTGACTTACCCAGATTCACATAAACCAATAAGTGCCAGAGGCAGGACTTCAAGCCAGCTGGCTCTGAGGCCAGCTATTTGTTTTTCATAAGGGCCAAATAATTAGCTGAATCAATACTAACCTTTGTTTTTGTTTAGTACTGATAGCATTCTATAAAAAAAGGAACAGCAGTTGACTTCAAATATTTCTACATTCAGAGGATTTTCAATTGTAAAAGAATATTTTAATTCTTTACAAAATGACAAATTTCACAAGTTTTAGATGAGAGTATGTCCACAAAATGAAAGAATGTGTAAGGCTGTACAATTTTGCTATTTAAAAAAAAAAAAATTCCCTTAAGAAACAATTATTGGGGGCAGCTAGGTGGCGCAGTAAATAGAGCACCAGCCCTGAAGTCAGGAGGACCTGAGTTCAAGTCCAGCCTCAGACACCTGACACACTTACTAGCTGTTATGACCTCGAGCAAGTCACTTAACCCAATTGCCTTGCCTTCCCCCTCCAAAAAAAAAAAATACACTAAAAAAAAAAGAAAAGAAACTAAAAAAAATTCTTGGATTTAACCAGGTTAACTGTTACTTTATATTTTCTCTTAATATGTAGAAATAGTTGTACAAGTCTTCATCATAGTGGGATGATAGTTTAATTAACTATGAAGAATCCACTCTTTTTCTATTTTCCTTCTATTCATCTAACATATGCTCACACTTGTTCTTATTTTAACTTAGATAAGAAATCTGACCTATTTTTCTGTTACCTCTTTTAAAAAACTATAACAGAAAACTAAATCATTTAAGTCAATAAAATGTAAGCCTAACACTACTACCATTTAAGAATTTTTCATCAGGAATATGCTGATGAGGAGATCACTATATTCCTTCATCAAAGAGTCACTTGCATCTCTTTAAAGAAGTACTTTGTCTTTTTAGATACTGGAATTAAACCAGCAAAAAAAAAAAATCTTAGCCAACTTAACCTTCAAAGAACTGGCAGTCACCTTAACACCACTAGTTACCACCCCTTGAAAGCCTACTTATGAGTAGGGGCTCATGGTCTCCCTTCCATCTCCAGTCAATGCTAAGGCTGTAATCTATCTAAAGTTCTCCTTCCTAGTCTTTTTCATGCATCAGAATAAGAAAATGATGTAGTATCAAAGAAAGTCAGCAACATAAATCATATTTGTCACAGAAATAATTGTATCTCATCCCTCACACACTTATCACATTATACTTTGTATTATATTTATGTCTTATCTCCCCTACCAAACCATAAATTGAAAGAGAAAGGGGCTGTGTCTTATTGCTCTTTGTCTCCTCCATGTTCTTACATTATTGCCTTGTAAATAGTAAGTGCCTAATAAATGTCTGCTGAACTACATCTTAGAAGAATTAGTTTCTCCTGAAAGGGCAAAGTATCTTCTTAATGTCACATGAAATTCAGATATATATTTGGTTCTATTTTCCCTATTTTGTTTGTTGTTTTCCCTATATAAAAGCACTATTAAAAATAACCTAGGTCTGAGGCAGAAATAATTGAGGGAAATTCTCCCATATTAGAAGTGAAATGAAATGGAGACCAGAGTTTTTGGTGAGAAGATCAAAGTCATTTAACACAGTTACAAATCAATTCTATGTAACACATTCTAGGATTAAATTACAATAGCAATGGTCCAAAGTCTAAGGGCCACTATTCTGCTGACATTCATCCAGGTCTAAGTTGGCATTCTCACCTCATCATTCCCTTGATAAGTTTTCAATATTTTTCATTTGTCACTTACTTTTTCTGCCATAAATTATCCCTCCCTCTTGAACACTATTTACTACTACCTCTGTTACACTAATGACAACAAGCTAGCACATTGAAAAAGAAGGAAAAGATTTCTCTAAATATTCTATTGGAGGTTTACAGTAAGGAGGAAACAACACAGATGACCACGATAACAGCAATTTCCTTAACCATCTCCTTTACTACTAGTATAAAAAAACAAATTAAAATTTTTAGTCAAAAATACTGTTGGCCTTCTCGGCAATCTCACTGTTCTCTGCTAGTATTAAGAAAAGATGAGCATTTAAATAGAAGGTAATACAAAGGATAGAGACCACATCTGAATCACATCATCTATCTACCAGTTCTTTCAAGGGACTGCTTACTAATTCTATGCTTTTCCAATTAGTCAAACTATGTTCCAGACTTAAGATACAGCTTCTCTAAAAAGTGTCAAGATAATTCTCTACTATAAATTTATGAATTCATTCAAGCAAGAGTTGTATACTAGGCCCTTTTCAGTATGAATAAAAACAAAAACAAAAAGAGGAAGTTTTCCATCATATTGAGTGGAATCTCAATAGTAAAAAAACATGGTAAAGAGTCACAAACGATGTGTAGGCACAAATGTGTTGTGATCTGCACAGCTAGAAACAACATCCAGATCCATGGCATCAATAAAATAGATCAATTTGAGTTTTTGAATAATGCTGATGAAGAGTTATGAGTAGCTATTAAAAGCTATGCAAGTAATCTACTAACAAGTAATTAATGTGTGAATACACAGAGTGTGTATATGTGCATATATGTGTTATATGTAAATGTATGCATGCTTACATATATCTCACATATACATGCATACACACATCAATTCACAGTGTATGCATAAACACATATATTTAATTATGCATAATAAAGACAGTTATCTAAGAGAGAATGGGTTTTGGTAAAGCTAATATCTAAATAAACAAATGCCTGGTGAAGGGTAAAGTCAAAAGATCTGAGTTTCAATTGCAGCTTCAATTCCTGTTAGCCTGTGACCCCGAAAAATCACTTAATACCTCACAGAACTACAAACAAAGTGTTCTATACCCTTTGAACACATGTAAATAATCTAGGACTTTTCTCAGCATGGAGGAATGCCTAGTTTTGAAATTCTCTTCACCAACTCTGTTTACAACCTAGGATTCAGTAAATAAATTATTAGTAGTTGGTCTGAGGTTCCAAGAGGTTAAGTGATTTACCCAAGGTAATGCAGCTACCAGTTCTCAGAATCTTGACTTGGACCCAGGTCTTTCTGACTCCAAGTTCAGCATACTATCCTAATAGCAGTATAGGATCAATAGGTCTAGAGCTGGCAAGGACCTCAGAGGTCATCTATTCCAAACCCCTCATTTTACAGACAAAAGTGAAACCCAGGAAGACTAAATAATGTACTTAAGGTCAGGAAACTAATTAAACCAAAGAGGTAGGATTTCAACCCTAGTCTTCTGATTCCAGTGCCCTTCACACTATATACCACTGCTTCCAATACCCTGTCACTCCATGCTACTTTTCTACATAAATGAAATTATTTTACTTTATGAAAGCTTTAAGAAAAAAAATTCTCTAAAATAAAACTGCTACTATGACTTGAAACAAAAATGAAAAGAGAAATCACAACGTTTCTTTAAAACTACTAAACAGAGGCTTTTAAAAAAAATGACCAAAAAAAAATGACCACATTAATTTGTCTCAAATTTTCTTCTGGTTCCATGTAAGAGCCTTATTACTTCAGAAAAGAACAAGCTAAAGTTTATGGTTCTATCATTGGTAGGAAAAAAATAGTTAACTGAAGCAATTAATAAGTATAAAACTGGAATGAGAAATTTTTACATTTATAAAATGAAACTGTTTTCTGACCCTTGTACACACATACACATATACGTACATAAACATGTAAATATATACATACAATTTTTAAAAACAATACCTGTGTGATTTCATGAACACAGGATGCTCCTGGTGAAGTACTAGCACCTTCTCTGAACTCAATTTCCCCCAAACCATCATTCTTTGTTCTGAACTTCCCTATTACTGTCAAGGGTACAACCATTCTCCCAATCCACCAGGCTCCTAACTTTAATTCATCCCCTGCCTTCACCCCACGTATCCAATCTGTTGCTGAATCTTGGTATTTCTACCTTAACAATGTTCCTCCTATCTGTTCTCTTCTCTCTACTCACAAAGTCAGCAACTTAGTGCAGTGGTAAGTCGTTTCATGGCTGGACTATTGCAACTGCCTTCTGATTGGTCTCTCTCCTTGCCTATTTTTTTTTATTTTCCCCCAGTCTATTTTCCACTCAGATGCCAAAGTTATCTTCCTAAAGTGCAGGTCTGATCATGTCACCCTACCCCCTACTTAATAAACTTCTATGGTTCCCTATTACCTCCCAAATCAACTGCAAAATGGTCCATTTGGCACTTAAAGCTCTTCTGGTCCCTTCCTAACATTCCAATTTTCCTACATTTTACTTTTCTCCACACGTAATACAGCAACACTGGCCTTGTCAGTATTTCTCATACATGACACCTTCTCTCGTGTCTGTGCCTTTTCACCAGCTATCTCCCATACCTGAAAGGTTCTCCCTTCCTCACCTCTACCTCTTGGCTTCCTTCAAAACTCAACACAGGACCCATTTTTTGGAGCCCTTTCCTGGTCCCTCATACTACTAATGCCTTTCCTTTTAGATCTTTGTAAATTTTTTTTTGCAAATTAGCTACCCCATTAAATTAGAGTTCTTTGAGGGCAGAGACTGTTTCTATGTTTCTTTGTACTCCCACTTCTTAGCAAAGTGCCTAGCACCTTGAAAGTGCTCCATTAAATGCTTGCTGACTGACTGATTCTGTAATTTATATTCTTGGACAGTTGCCTAGGGTACTGAGTTGGACCTAAGCCTTGGTATTCCTGATTCCAAGATTTCTCTTACTCCATTATGACATGCTGTTACTATTATAAAATATTACTGCTGTAAATTGGTGCTTTTCATGAATTCCAAATCATTCATATCTTATTCTTTAAAGGACCACCACTATACAATTTTTGGTTTAATTTCTCTCCTTTAGGCACTCTATATTCCATTCATATTGTCAGGATACCTCAATACACATTCTCTCTCACTACCAGGCATGCACACAAGTCGTTCTTCATGACTAGAATATACTCTACTCTACCTTTAAATGAGCCACGTAAGTGCCAACTCTTCCATGAAGCCTTCTCTTACCTATAAAGTTGCTGAGTTTTCTCTCCCTTTTAAAATTAACTTGTATTAATTTGAGGGGCAGAGGGCTGGTCTGGAAGCCATGGTAATTGGATTTAAATCCCACATCTGACAAATATTGGCTGTGTGATCCTGGGTAAATCACTTAGCTTCTCAGTACCCTAAGTGACTCCCTAAACCTGTAAGTTGCAGAAGAGTTGCCAATATGCTTAATAGAAGAAGACTCCTTCAAGGAAGCTCAATACACCAACAAAATAAAAGATTTGGCCATATACAATTAGTTATTTATATACATGTTAGTAATTCCAAACTCTACTCTCAAAAGAATGGCAGTTCTTTGAAGTAAGGGTGTTTTCTTGTTGTCTCTGGATACCTCGCTTTACACACAATAGGAATTTAATGTATGTTGAATTAAAAATTACAAAGCTTCACTAAAATTACAATCCAGATTTCTCACTAATTCATAAGCTTTCTGCTCAATTATTAGAAATTAGTGAAATTTTATGATTAAGGGGGAAACATTAATAAAATTCCTTGATTCTCTACATAAAGAGCTATTAGATAGCATTAATGCTACTTCACAGATTAAAAAAAAAACCAGTCAAAAGATTTACATACAGATCTCATAATCAAGCTTTCAACAATAATTTCCTTAAGAGAAAATGTTTTGTTTTTATTCATGAATATTATAATGAGCTTTAAGATGCTATCCAAGTTCTTTTGTTTTGCTGGAATTCTG
This sequence comes from Gymnobelideus leadbeateri, assembly GCA_011680675.1. Taxonomy (NCBI): domain Eukaryota; kingdom Metazoa; phylum Chordata; class Mammalia; order Diprotodontia; family Petauridae; genus Gymnobelideus; species Gymnobelideus leadbeateri. The sequence continues at coordinate 186,020 of WOXC01009282.1, forward strand.
TTACCATAATAATGCTTGAAATACATGGGCCATAGGCTAATGCTCAAAAACATTCTTAACAAGATCTTCATTTTAAACTAATTAATATAAGATTTGAACTGATTTAAATAGTAAATAAATTTAAATCGTGAAAAACAAGTATACTTATTAAAAGCAATAAAAACCAGCAAATCATCTTATACAGACCTCTTTATCAACCCTAACATATATTCACAGCACAATCACTTTATAATGATGAACTGGGGAAACTATAAGTTTCTGAAGTCTCTTTATCCATCAAATAAACATCTAATTGTGTTTTGTACAGTTTATCATTAAATTTTTTTATATTCTAATTCTATTTAAATTACTGGTAATCTACACATGAGAGTTTAATAGTAGTTTTTTAATAATACTTGTTAAATGTACTAAATATTTGATTTATTAAATATAATATAAAGAGAAGACCTACCACAAAGCAAAAGAAAAAGCTAATTTTTGCTACTTGAGTTGCAGTAAGTTTCCCTACAGTTTTCAGGATTGACTCTTGTTCTTTCACAGCAGGATATGACATTCTCGATAACTTGGCTTCCAGTGCGTGGCTTGATGGAAGTTGTCGGATCTCCATAATATTACTGAACCTCACACGCGATTTTTTGGGTGCTTAAAAGAAAAAGCATGACACAAGATCATTAGATCATTAGACATCCTCTACCCACAAGAAAAGTTTTTTAAAAAGTGAATTTACTGATAACATTACTATACTTAATACACCTATCTCTGGTCAAACCCAGAAAGTCTAAGAAAGCACTATGTATAGTTAAATGGATAAATTTTATTCATTCAAAATGGCAAAAGTAAAAATTATTTTTTTTAAATAGCCAGCTTCTTTACTATTTCTAAAAGTTTCTAAATATGACTAGTTGTTAAACTGTTAGTCTACTGCACATATTAATAAGATATTCATAAATGCAATGTGATTTTCTCTAAGTCTTTTCCTTGAGAGAACTTTCATACATATTTTTAAAAGACTGAAAACTAGAATGTTTTACTGAATTAGTGCACCAGCAAAGAACCATGTAGGAATTAGTAGTTGGCCTCTTAAGACCCTTTCTGTGTGTTTTTTAGAAGGCTTGGCTTAAGTGGATACTGTACATAAATTCCATATGTGGCACAACCTTAGAGATTTCTGATAACTCAATAACGATTAATTATAAAAGTTAACAACCATGAAAAGGCCTTACTAGACAAGACTGAGATTCACTGAATCTAGCATATTACCTGACAAAAGTAGTAAAAAAGATGTGCTCCATTATGTGATTTTCAAAGGGTTGAAATAAACCCCCAAACATTATACACAAATTTACCTATTAACTCTAAACCCTCCATGGATATATTTGTAAAAATGATGATGATGATGATGATGATGATGACGACGACTGCAGGTATATATAGTGCTTTATGGTTTGCAAAACAAACAAAACCCTGTGAGCCGAGGTGCTAGAATTATCTCCATTTAACACAGGAGAAAACTGAAGCATTAAGACTTTAAGCGCCTTACAAGAATTCTACAACTCTGAGTATCTGAGACAAGATTCAAAGTGAGGCCTTCCTAACTCCAAATCTAGCACTCTATCCACTGTACCATTCAGAGGCCTTAACATTTAGGACTTACAATCTCTAACAATAAGTATCATAGGTACAGCTCGTGTGTAAAGCAGGACTTCAATTTATCCTAAAGCTTCGTCTTTACTAACTTCCAAGAATGATTCCTAATTTTACTATTCCAAAATTCAGTGAACAAGTTCAATTTTACCTCATCTATCCTAATCATAACCTTCAACAGTTCATTACTGCCTACTAAGCAAATTCACTCATCAGCCCAATTTGTAGTCAAGGTTTTTTATAGCCTCTAAGTCACCCCAAATCTTATCTTGCACTACTCCCTTTCATGCACCTGTCATGCCTGCCAAATTTAACATTCCCTTTGTCAGTTTACTGTCTCCATACCTTTTCTAATGTTACTGTCTATGCCTTGCTTAACCAAACCCTCTGCCCAAGCCATCACTGTTTCATCTAAATCAATCTTTGAAGACCTACATCAAATAGATCTTCTTCCATGGAACCATTCCTGATTACCCTGGGCGGAAGCTGTCTTCCTTCATGCTGAACCCTCATACCACAAATCCAAACGTCTTACACACCTATCATTCTACTTTGTACTACTTATTTGTACATATTTAATTTTTGCACTTAGGCTCTGTGGAAAAAAAAATATGTCATTCAGTGCTGTATTCATCTTAGCTCCTATTAAAGTCCTTTTTGCATATTAGGTGCTTACTGTTAAGCAAATAAACTGATTTTCTTCCTGTGCCTTTCTAGACTGTAACCTTAATTTTGTCAATCTTTCCTCCATGCCCTCAAATGATTTTAATTGGCTTTTCCTAGACACAACTTTTTTCTTTCTTGAGGAGAAGTAATCACAACAGCACAAAGTGTTTCATGGTTTTATACAAAGGCAGAAAAACATTTTCTCTTTTGTTTCTAATGCTTAGGAATATTTGCTGTCCTTTTTTTCCTACTGACACATTAAAAATATTTCTTTAAGAAATCTAAAATTATCTCATGGGTCTAACTTGTGGCTTAAAACCCATCAATGTCCGTGTAACCTTGGGCAAGTTACTTAACCCCAATTGCCCTAAAGGGGCGGCTAGGTGGCGCAGTGAGTAAGAGCGTCGGCCTCGGAGTTTGAATGACCCGAGATCAGATCCGGCCTCAGAAAATGAGCACCCACGCATAAATAATGACTATCCGTGTAACCTTGAGCAAGTTACTTAACCCCAATTGCTTTAAAAAAAAAAAAAACCATCAATGTATGAGTGCCATCTGCATTAACATACTCTAAATGACTTATGTAATACTTGCCACAATGAAGCTCATCTGACACTTTACTAATACTAAATCTCTTAAGATATTTCTGGTTAACAGCCTGATTATTTCATTCCGGAAGAATATTTGCAAATTTGAGCTATTTTACTGTATAATCCCTCTCTAATGTCATTTATAAAAGTTAAGTAAGATAGGCATTACCACCAATCATTGCAAGGATACCCCACTAGCTACACTGTTCATTGGGAGAATATTTCTATTATTTAGGCTATTTCACTATTATGACTCTTATTTCTTGAAGGGGCTATTTGGGTGGCAACTAATCTTATACTTGGCATCCATCCCTCATTTTCCCTCAAAATTTTAGGCACATCTCTTGGGTTTCAGATATGTTGCATGTGTGTGTGTGTGTGCACATGCATACATACATGCATAAAAAATACCCATTTCAGCAACGTCCTTTAAATATGAAAGACCAAGCAATCCCTACAAACTTCAACATGACAATAAACAGAATACTGACAATACTGTCACCTGACAACACTAGCTCCAAAGACCTTGGAGATTGAAGTAGAGTGGACCTTCATTAGGGTGAATTCAAAATAAATTTACTCAAGTTAGCTCTTTCCATTCATATACATAAAGTTTCCACTTTTTAAATATCCTAGTTGTGTAGCTTTAACCTCTCTGGAACAGCTTTATTTTATCTCAGTAAAATGAGATCAAAATAGAAAAAAATCTCTTAGACCCATTCTGGTCCTAAGAGTCCATGACTGCTAAGAGTTTATCTAGAAGGTGTAAATACTGTAAGCTATAATTTATTTAATTCACAGTTTTGGAATTACCCTTTATCAGAGGCCTTCATACATGTTATAATGGGAGGAGAGAAAAAAGAAAAAGTCGTAAGGGCTCTCTCTATACTTTCTGAATTTCCACATATCTGGATAACCCCAAGTTTAGACAAACATCAATATAAAATGATACTATATGTAGCACTATTTATAAATTTATGTTTATTCACTGAACATGCCAGCTATAAACATTCTTATACAAAAGCATTACCTAAAGCACTTTGTCTAAAAGTGACAGCAAGAGGAATGTTTTATGGCACCAAAATCAATTTATATTTGAAAAGAATAGGGGGCAACTAGGTGGCACAGTGAGTAGAGCACCAGCCCTGGAGTCAAGAGAACCTGAGTTCAGATCTGGCCTCAGACACTTAACACACACACACACACACACACACACACACACACACACACACACACACACAATCTAGCCGTGTGACCTTGGGCAAGTTACTTAACCCCAAATGCCCTCCAAAAAGCTAAAAAAAAAAAAAAGAATGGCATAAAGTTGTTATTTAACTAATGAATTTTAATGTACAGTTATTTTAAAACACATTTCATCACTGATAAACTATCTGTACTTTATGATAAAGGTAAGAAATTACAATTTTAACTTACTTTTTTCATTCTCACCATTTGTACTTTCAGGTTTTTCACTTGCCAAGTCATGAAATTTCACAGGAACATACAGAGGTTCACTCTGATATGGAAAAAATAACAAATGCAATTAAACCAAAAACATCACTTAAAATTTATGTAGGTAGTAAATAAATACAGGTATAATTATGAAAACATCATTCACAGGAAGATTTATGAGACATAACTTTCTACAAATTGAATTTAAGGATTTTTAAAAGCTATTGACATATAAAAGAACGCAACTAACCCGCAGAGATGCTAGTAATGACTCAACAACTTAATTTAATTTGGTAATTTGGTAGAAAAATTGGCATTATATATAATAGATTATAGCTATATCACTTTCTGCTTCTCATTTTCTACTCAGTTGGCTGCTTTTCCTTGAACGAGATGCCTCTCTCCTTTGACCAATTGTTTTCATCCCTTCACTTAAGAAATAACTTAAAATCTATTCTGTATCATAAAACTTCCCCAGATTAATAAAGGACCTCTATGATTATAAACCTTCTCGGGGGTGGCTAGGTGGCGCAGCTAGTAGAGCACCGGCCCTGGAGTCAGACGGATCTGAGTTCAGATCTGACCTCAGACACTTAACACACACAAAAACCTAGCCATGTGACCTTGGGCAAGTTAATTAACCCCAATTGCCCTCCAAAAAGCAAAACAAAAAACCTTCTCAAGACATTTTTGGATGGATCTAATAGAAATGGCCTCAAAAAAAAAAAAATCCATAAAGGAGAAGCAAGTTAGCATCTTAACTAAAAAACTTCCTTCCCTTATATAGGTAATCTATATTGATCTATTTGTAAATCCCATAAGATCAAGGCCTGACTCATTATCTCTTTGGCCTCCAGTGCCCTATCCCTAGTAGCTAGATCAAAAATGGATAATAATGACAATGATGAAAAAGATATTTCTACAGCAGCCACTCCTGACTAAAAGACAAGAATATTTTTCTTCTATTTTACAAAGGCTACAACATACTCCTTACATGTATTTTCTTTTTTCTCTCTACAGGGTCCTCTAGAAGGACCCATTATTTTGAATTCTGAACTCCTACACCTTTAGGAGAAAAAATCTCAAGAAATAACCCTTAGGAGAGCTGTCAAAGACGATGATGTGGCTAAACAAACCTGCTTCTATCTCTTCTCCATGGGTCTGCTCTGCTGACCCATTTCTGATGCATGAGCCCTACAAATGCCAGATATACAAAAAAGTAACAAAAACGATCCCAAAAAAGTGCTAATAAACGTCAGGGGATTAGGAAAAGCTTTTTATAGAAGTGACACCTTGTCACGGTAATGTAATCTAAAGATCCCCTTGTATTGGCTTAGTTTGTGGGTTGTGTTAAGACCCAGAGCTTGTGAACCCTACAGTGGGATGAACTTGCTGACATGAAGAGAGGAGGCTGAACTGGGAAGAGCTGATGCCCTGTATAGGGAAAGGCCCAAGCTGAGAGGCCAGAAGAAGTTCTGGAAGCAGCATCATGGGAGGTGGAGGGAGAGAGAGAAAGAGAGAATTGCCAAGGGCCAGAGTTGCTGAGAGAAGACAGAACTGCCAGCCAAAGCTGCCCGGACTGCTGAGGGCCAGGTGGAGTTACCTAGGACTTCTGAGAACTGCCACTCAGAGCTGCCAAGAACTGAGGAGGCATGACTATGGTACCAGTATTTTGTCTGCCTCTTTTGAAGTTACTTTGTTGATAGAAGCCTCAGACCTTGTTGGGCCTAGTTTGATTTCACAGGCAGAAGGTGAACTGAAGAGGATGCATAAATGTTGTGGTGTCTTTGTTAAACTTTGTCTTCCCAGGAACAGAAATTGCTGAGAACTTGCCTCAGGTCAAGACAAAGAAAAGACCTCTCCTTGGGTATTGAATGCTGTGATGATACTGCAACCTAGTTGTGACGTAGGGGTGGATGGCCTTTGTGTTTTGTGACTGACCAAATGAATGTTCTCTGCTTATGACTGGAAACTAATCTAATTCAGACTACCCAGGGTGGAGTACTTTGACTTTTGTACTTCTGAACAGTGGAATTTGGACTTTGTGATTGACCAAATGAATGTACTACGCAGGGGTGGCATACTTTGACTTTTGTACTTTGTACTTGAACTGATTGAACTGAAAACTTACTAAATGATTGAGTTACCCTGTATTTTAATTTTTTCTTTCCTATGAATGTTTTGCCTTAATTTGTTACTGAATATATGGAGAGTTACTATGCTTGTAATCAGAACCTGGAAGTTGCTTTTGCTTGGCGTTACACACCTGAGCTATGCTTTAAAGGAAGCTAGAACACAGAAGTGAGGATACAGTACACATCAGATATGGGGAACCATTTGTGCAAAGACATGGAGGCAGAGAATAAAATGTCATACAGGGGAAATTGCTAGCTAGCGGACTGACTACATGAAGATAAGAAACATGAAACAAAGTTGGAAAGGTAAATGGGAGCTGGAATGTAAAGAACTTTCAATCCCTGGCTGAGCAGTTTATTGAAGAACTTTGAGTATAAGAAGGTAACATGGCCAGATCTTTATCTTAGGGACATGTTTTAGTAGCTGTTTTGAGGAAGGATTGCAGAGAGCAGAGAATGGAGACAGGGGGAGCAACTAAGAGAGTACTGCAATATCCACGTAGGTTAAGGCTTCATGAATAGAGAGAAAATAATAATAGATGGGATTTATGTATTGCTTTATGGTTTACAAAGTATTCTACCTATATTATATCTTTTGATCCTCAAAACAATTTGAGAAATAGGTGCTATTATTATCTTCCCTTTACAGCTAAGGAAATTGAGGCTGGCACTGGTTAAGTGATTTACCCAAGGTCACAAAGCTAGTAAGTATGTGGAGGTAGAATTTTAACTAAGATCTTCCTAACTCCAAATTCAGCCATGTATTCACTGCTCTGCCTAGATACCTCAGACAAATGAGAGTGGGGACAGGATGAAAAAAGCTAACATCTGCTTCCTTTCTCTCTCATTCTTTCTCTTTTCTTCTCTCTTCTTTCTCCTTTACTACGATTTCGCCAATGATTTGTGGTTTTGGTGGCACAAAGACATGGCGCTGATGGCCACTGCTTGCTAGTCAATGAGAGTGACCTTTGAATATAGTAAATTAACCCAATAGTGTTTTTTTAACTTTTATATCTTTGGCTCTTCTCCTTACTTACATCCACTTCATTGCTATATCACTGGGTAGAGGTTACCAGTCATGTGAAAAACCAAATTAACTTAGAAATTACTATATTTACCTCAATCTTAAAATGTTTCACAATGAAGTATAATCCACATATTCTCTTCAAATGAAAGATATTACTTTGAGAAAATATTCATTCTAAGGATTTCTTTCAGTTTTGATCAATATATTATATACAACAGAATGGTTTTTAGCCTTTTTGCAGCTTTTATATCAATAATTCAAGTATCTTTTATAGAACAATCTAAATGGAATTAGAAGCTAGTTCACATTCATTAAATTTAAATTTTTCTATTCATTAGCAATTAACCATTTTTCAAAAATCTTCCCACTTATTAATATTTTGTTATCATTTAAGCAAATACCAAAGTAGGATTTTAAAATGTTATACAGCAATTTACTTAATGATAGCTCTAAACTCTTCAAATCAGGCAGAACTTACCAAAGAACTATTCATTGTATTATCTGTAGTACAAGCAGCAAAGTAACCTTCAGCATCTGCAAACTGAATAGAGCAAAATTAGCTTAAAATTCAAACTCAATCACAATCAAAATCTATCATGAATTTATCAAGTATAGAGGGCAAGACTACTCTTAATTCACTACTCTATGACAGCCAGGGAACATGTCAAAGTGTCTTAAGAATTTCATCAATCTAAGACAAACACCTGGAATGAACAATAACATCATTATAAAGTGTTTCCCTCTCTTTCTTCCACTATCTACCTCATAGAAACCAAAGAATACTATATTCTACTAAAATTTAAGCTTCTAGAAAATTTCATTTTTAAAAATGTTTGGAAAAAATATATCCTCTAGGAAATTAAAAAACATTTCATATGTGATATTCAAGCCCCAGGCCTTCCAAATAAATTCTAGTCATACAACATTCTGTTCATAAAAATACAACTGTTTTATGTCATTATCAAATTCAAATATTAATACTAAGTATGCCAAAGGTGAGAAAAAAGGACCAAACTAATTAATCAACGTCACTAATTTTAACCTATATCTCAAAGACACAAAGAATCAATAAAGCATTTCTGACAGAATTTGGGGAATTAATTTCTTAAGATGTCTTCTGGAGAATCACACAAGTTAGATATAGCTTCAAAATTAACGAAAAGTCGGGGGGTGAGGGGGGAGGTAAAGATCGGCTTTGAGACCATTCATTCTTATTAATTCAATGTCACTTTTTTCCCCATCTCAATTCTATAAAGAAGGTATACTACCATGACAATTTCTAATTCTTTTTGTGCCATGATGGAGTTTATAATGTTCTTTTAATGTCAAATGGATAATCCAGTTTACTTAACATCTGAAATTCAGTTTGTAATATGCTAATTTTCCTTTGACATAAAATATTGAATTATTTTGCAAACATAGTCAACTTCTTTCTTTTTTAAGCAAGTTAGAGTAACTTGCTCAAGGTTACACGGCTAGTCATTATTTATGCGTGGGTGCTCATTTTCTGAGGCCGGATTCGATCTCGGGTCATCCCAACTCCGAGGCCGGTGCTCTTACTCACTGCGCCACCTAGCCGCCCCAACTTCTTTCTTTTAAGATTATGTCTCCCCATCTAGATTAGGACAGAACTACAGTGGGCTCTTCAAAGGCCGATGAACACAGCAGCTTCTGCTCGCTCATTCCCTTTCCAGTCTAGGCTGGTCACCCCACCTTAAGCAACCTAATGTTCCACCTCCCCCCTGACTTCTGTGGGCTCACAATTTAATGTCGCACATTGTGCGGACATCCAATAGACATAGCACACTGAAGTACAGAACTTCAGAGCTCAAAAGATCTGTCAGCCACAGCCCTACAGGTAGCACAGATTCAAGGTGTATATGCCCGAGCATACCTGGCTTCGAACAAATTAACTAGTCTACTAATTTCTGAAGCTATGGGTTGCTTCTCTGCTTCCTTTTTTTTTTCCTCTGTCTACACTTTTTTTTGGTATTTCACTGGACTTTAACAACTCTCAAAAATATGGTAAAAGGAAAAGAGATAAAACTCAAATATGTCTATTTTGCTCATTATTAACATTTAATTAGCTAATAGCTTAACATTATTAAAACTACTGGTTATAGTCAGGATTTGTTTGGGGTTTGTTGTTTTTTTTTTAACTTCTATGAAACCTCTACACACCTAAGTTCATTGGCAATTAAGATGTGGCTGCCTTACAAAAATTTAAACATTTCTCAACTCTGATAAAATGTATATTCTATGTCCCTTCCAAACACAGAAATTATAAAACTTACAAAAGCAGCGTGTCTTCCACGAAATCCTCGTGTGCACTGTTGTCTCCATGGCTTCCAAATAATAAAGCCCAAGAGGTATAAAACAAACATTGATGTTTTTGCAAAGGTGCTGAAGAATGGTTTATTATACTGAGTAAAAACATACTGTGGGGAAAAAAAAGGTACATAGACTATGAAATCACTGAATCTTACTATTAATCTTTACTAAAGCAAAGTTAAATTTTTTAACTTAGTGATATTTGTACTTTAAAGTTTTGTTGGCTTAGTTGTATGCACTTGAGTGTTCCCACAGATGCAAAACTGCAGTTATAATTTGTCTCTTATTGCAAGATATGCAGCAATAAGAGTTTGACAAATTATTTCCATGATCATTTTTTCACTGTTCTCTTTATTTGCCCTTTATTTTAAATTTCTGATAAGTTTGAAATCTCTATGTGGTTGACAATTCAGACTAAGAAGCAATATGTCTATGTGTATATATTAAAAAAAAAACACCTGGGAGTACAAAAACAAAAATCAAAATAAGAAATTCAGGTTCTGAAATATACTAAAGGATTTATTTTATATTAATTTAACTCACTTCAATTAAACACTAAGCAAATAAGTTCAAAGCACTGAGCTACCCATCAGTGAAACAAAGACAAAAATTAAACAGTCTCTATCCTCAAGGGCCTTTAATTCTACTGGGAAGAATAAATGTATATAATGTATACATTTAAGTAAATACAAAGTAATGGAGGAGAAAAAGCCTAGCAACTGGGGGTACTGGGAAGGCTTCACAAAGGAGGAAGCACCTGAGCTGAGCCTTAAAGGATTCAGAAACATGTAGTTAAGGAAGAAGACAATGTTAGGCAATGGGTGATGGGTTATGTGAAAAAGCAAAGGTAGGGAATGACAATGTCACATTTAGGAAATGGTTGGTAATACAACTTTGATGGAAATTTTTTTTTTTTTTTTTTTTTTTTTTTTTTTTTTTTTTTTTTTTTGCTTTTTGGAGGGTAATTAGGGTTAAGCAATTTGCCCAAGGCCACACGGCTAGTTTTTGTGTTAAGTGTCTGAGGCCACATTTGAACTCAGGACCTCCTGACTCCAGGGCCAATGCTCTATTTACTGTGCTACTTAGCAGCCCCTTGAAAATAGAAAATTTTAAATGCCAGGCTATAGAGTTTATATAAATGTCGAGGGGGAACCCTAAGATTTTTGAAGAGAGAAGCAGCATGGTAAGATCTATGGCTTAGAAAAATTGTTTTATTAACTGTGTACAGGATAAATTGGAGTAGGGAAAGACCAGAAACAGACCAATGCAGTGACTTTCACAATAATCCAGAGGAGAGGGAAGCCTGAACCAGGGACACAGTAGCTTGAGTAGAGAGAAGTAGATGAGTATAAGAGATGTTACGGAAGTGAAATTGGCAACTTACTAGATAGAAGGGATAAAGGAAAGGAAAGAATCTAGGAAGGCTCTTTGGTCACATGGGACAGCTTTAATCACATAAAACTATTATTCTAACTTGACTCCATATTATCAGAAAATAAGCAAAACTGAATGTTCTCTACATCAGGGGGAAACTAAGTTTTAATACTAAGGCTGAATTAAATTTCTTTTTCTACTAAATTTTACTACTTAACTGATATAAAAATCATTAAGATTAAAAAAATATAAAGCCTAAGGTTCATATCCTTACTACCTTTAAACAACTGCTTATTTTCCTGAATTCAGGTCCAAAAATCATGCTCTTACAAGCATTTAAGTCATAAAGGTTATCAGCTACACCAGTGAAAACTACTTATTCTGGAAAAAAAAAAATCACATTCCCTATCCCCACTCCCAAAAAAGCTTTTTTTAAAGTACTCTAACCAGGGAAGCTAGGTGGCTCAGTGAATAGAGCACCAGCCCTGGAGTCAGGAGGACCTGAATTCAAATCTAGCCTCAGGCACTTAACACTTACTGGTCTAGTGACCTTAGGCAAGTCACTTGAAAGTCAATTGCCCCTCCAAAAAAAAGCAAAAAAAAAAAAAATATATATATATATATATAGTATACAGATCTATACAGAGATCTAACCAAGATCTAGTAAGGCATGGATGAAGCCAACTAACAAATTTATTAAACAGCTATAATATTATAAGTGTAATACTATGCTTTTAAATAAATGATACTTGTTATAGTTATATATACAAGTATATACAAGGTCAAAACTTGAGTACATTAAGATCCAATTATTTCTAAATGAAAAAACTGTCATCTTCATAAAAAGTGCTACTAACCAAGTAAGTTCAAATAATAATTACGCAAGGAGAAAAAAATCAGACTCCAGAGTTCTTAATGAGCTCATTATCCAAGTGCAATGCATAAACTTTTACTAGAAAGCAATTAATTAGTTACATAATATAGCGTTTCATGATCTTTTCAATATCAGCATAAACAAACAGCTATTAAGATAATTGAGGGGAAGATATATTAATGGATATATTTTCAAAGTTAAAACTCAGTATTATTTTGCTTAGGTATCTTTTTTTTAAATCTAACTTCTATTCATTGGATAAAAGCTCCTCTGTATCCTAGATATGTCATACTAGGAAAAACACACTTTGAGATATACTTACCAACATAAAGGAATAGCTTCAAATATTTATTTAGAAAATCTACATTAAAATATCATATTTCTAGCTTAAAATAAAACCCATTCATTATTACCTTCCCTGACTGAATGAAAGGAAATCAAGTGAAATCAAACTTTCAATTTAAACTTGGATTAAAAATTAATACCACATCAAGAGAAAAATGAAAAAGTTCCACAACAGTCATAAGAGTAGCTTGTCTACTCTTTTATAAGTTTGGTCTTTTATTAGGTACATGAAGTTTTCTTAAAATTATTCTCTGAAAAGTTTAAATTACTTACTGAAGTAAGTTCTGAGGAAGCAACCCATATAACATCCACAAATAGGAGAATAACAATTCCAAGAGCCATTCGCCTTCGCTGAGTAAAAGCACTGCTCTGGGAATTCATTCGGTTCATGATAAATACCCACACCATTTGCAGTCTATTAAAATAAATACAGATCATATTAAAAGACATATGTGGAAAATAACCACATAAAAGTAAGCAATTTAGCGGAATAGAAATTTTTTATATTTGTTACCTAATATAAATGCAAATTATTTCACAATCATGAAACAAAAAAAGGGCCTTGTACTGACCTCCCTTTAAAGGCCTTTTTCAGGTCTTGGAGAGAAAAGCTTGAAAGCTTTGTACAGCTGAGAATATTACAGGCTGAAGAATTTAAATCACCTAAAAACAACAAAACAAAAGCTGAGGCTCACAAAAGCAAAAACTTAAGACATACTAAAGGATAAGACTTTAAAAATTTAATTTCCAAGATCAAATACTAAAGGATAACACTAAAAATTTAGCTTCTAAGACCACTGAAGCTGGTTCTACTCAAAACTGCCTATACAAAAAATAAAAGTTCTGTATTTCTCATCTTCTCCTTCAAATATACCTGAAAAGATTCAAAAGATAAATTTAAAAATATCAATCAACAAGTATTTATTTAAATATCAGTATTTGTCAGGCACTGTGCTACACTCTGGGGATACAAGTAAATGGAATTCATCTAACTCCCTTTTTATAAACTTTAAAGATAGTGGTTATATAGGGGCTGCTAGGTGTCACAGTGAATAGAGCACTGGCCCTGGAGTCAGGAGGACCTGAGTTCAAATCTGGCCTCAAACACTTGACTTACTAGCCATGTGACTTTGGGGAAGTAACTTAACCCCAATTGCCCTCCAAAAAAAAAAAAAAAAAGCAAAAGACAGTGGTTATAAATCAAGACTATGCTCAAAGATGAGTAATTCACACAGAATAAAACACTGTCATACTGAACATAGGAGATTTTAATAAACATCTCCTGAAATGATTTATATGACCTAGTTGAATAACAATATAGTCAATACCCTAGAATGTCAAGGATACACATAGTCCCCAAGTCAATCAACAGGCATTTATTAAATGTATGTGTTAGGCACTGTACTCACTGCAGAAGATGAAAAGGCAAAACTTCTAAGAAACAACAGTCCCTATCTTCAAGGAGCTTAATCTAATAGGGGAGACTATGCAAACAACTATGTACAAACAAAATATAAACAGGAAAAATTTGAGATAATCAAGAAAAAAAAGTGGGGCTCTAGTATTAAAAGTGGATCAGGAATGGTTTCTTATAGAAGGAATTTAGCTGGAATTTGAAGGAAGAAAGGGAGGTCAGAAGATGAAGACAAGAGGGACGTTAGACCCATACCCTAGACTTGGCATTATATCACATCTCAGATACTGGTGACCCTGGGTAAGTAGCTTAATCTCTGTGGTTTTATCTGTAAAAAGGGGGGTAATAATAGCACCTACAGCTACTGGCAGGGTGAATCAAATACAGAGCATGAACCTGAGTTCAAATTCTGTCTCAGAACAGAAGGTTAGTAGTTATGTCACTTGGAAAGTCACTTAACTTCTGCCTGTTTCCTCAATTGTATGTAATATGGGGATGATAATAATAGCACCCACCTCCTAAGATGGTAGTAAGGGATCGAATGAGATAATATCTGTAATCTGTTGTTGTTGTTGTTACCTTGTGTTGGACTCTTTGTGACCCTGCATGGGGTTGTCTTGGCAAAGATACTGACTGGAGAGGTTTGCCATTTCTTTCTCCAGCAGATTAAGGCAAACAGAGATTTAAGAGATTCGCCCAGGGTCACACTACTAGTGCTGGAGACGTATTTGGCCTGTCTACCCGACTCAAGGTCCAGCACACTATCCACCTAGTGCTGCCTTCCTAGGACCAACATTTGTAAATTATAAAGGGCTCTACAAGGTGTTCCCGGGACAGTGTGTAAATGCTAGCTTTTATAATAAGATTTCAATCACCTATGCAGTGGATGGATGGCTGAGCCTGGACTCAGGAAAAAATTCAAGTTCAAATACAGCTTCAGACACTTATTAACTGGGTGAAATGGGCAAGGAAATCACTTGACATTGGTCTGCGTAAGTTTCCTTATACGTAAAATGCGGATCATAATAGCACCTACCTAACAGGATTGCTCTTAAGGATCAAATGAGATAGATTATTTGTAAAATGGGATGCCTACCTAAAAGATCTATACAGATCGTAGCTGTAATTGTTTTCTCCCCCATCCCTACATTTGAATCCACTTTACACCGCGTGGATCCGGAGACCCCACCCCAAAACTGCTAAAAATACGAACCCAGACCAAGGTCAAAAGACCCCTCCCCCGCCCGGGGAGGAGGCATTTGGGGTGGTACCGAGGGAGCCTCAACCTGGCCGGCCGGGGCAGCCCCACGGCCAAACCTCCCAAACTGTGCCCCGACTTCGGCAATTCTCGCAGGAAACGAAAACGAAGCGAGGAGGAAACAGCTGTGGAAAGGAGCCCTGGTCGTCGGTCCAGGCGGGTGGCGGTCCTGGGGGACGCACCCGACCCAACTTCCCCCGCACAGACTCTGGGCTGTGGACGGGGGTCCCCGCTGCGCACGCGGGCCGCCCCTCCCGCCCCGCCCCCTCCAAGTGTCACTCGGCAAACTCCATTGGCCTCCCCGAAAATGGGGGCAAGGGGCGAGCTAAGGTTTGGTGGGCTTTACTTATTTACTTATTTATTTATTTATTCTTTGGAAGCGAAGCGAAGGCAACGACCTGAGGAGGGGAAGGAAGGAGAGGGGAAGGAAAGAAAGGGGAGGGGAAGGGACGGGAGCTGTCAGAGGCGCGGCGCCCCCGCTCCCCCAGCCTACCCGGCCACCGTCGTCGCCCCCACCTGCAGGGCTGCCTTCCGGCCTCCTGCCCCGCTCCCTACCTGGCCGTCCTGCGCCGCGATGGCGTCGTGGCGACACCATGAGCGGCCCCGGCCGGGCCGGGCCGCGCCCCCCCTCCGCCGCTACAGCTCAGTCCGCTGCGGCCGACGTCCGCTGAGGGGACTCACTGAGCCCGCGCGCTCGTCATCTCTCCGGACAGGGGAGGGGGGGATTCCAGGCCCCGCTAAAGCCTCCTGGGCTCCCACGGGGGGGGTGGGGGAGGTTTCCCAATCGCGTCTCTCCTCGGGAGTCCGGGAGCGGGGCGGGGGAAGGTGAAGCGGAGTGGAGCCGAGGAGGGGGCGGGGAATGAACAGTGATGGCGGCGGAGCTCTGGCTCTGGACCCCGCCCCCTCCTGGACACCGGCCCGCTGACGACATGCTAGCGTCACCGGCGGCTTCTGCACAGGCGCAAGGGCTTGGCTAGGCTACGCCTCTTTCTGCACTGGTGTCGGAAGGTGGAATGGGAGTGAGCCTTTAGGTTGGGTTTGGGCGGGGAAAGTGTCAAAAGCCGAAGACCCCAGAAGGGGAAGGTATAGGAACGAAGAATTAGGTATAAAGATTAACTCTATCAAAGAATGAATGACCCCACCCCCTTAGCCTTGGTACCATTTTAATCCTGAATAAATGGAAGTGATTAACTTGCATAAAGCCATCATACTAGTTTGAAATGTTTTGAGTATCTAGATGGACAGAGTGCTGGCCTAGAGTCAGGAATCCAAGTTCAAATTCAGCCTCAGGCATACTAGTTGTGTGACCCTAAGCAAGTCACTTTACCCTGTTTGCCTCAGTTCCACATGTATAAAATGAGCTGGAGAAGGAAATGGCAAACCACCCCAGTATCTTTGCCAAGAAACCGAAATGGAGTCAAGAAGGGATAGGACGTGACTGAGCAATAACAACAAAATTTGGAGTGAAGACTTCCAACTTTTGCCAGCATTAAAAGTGAACCCAAAGATTACAGAGGCAAATGATCTGACATGTTGGCAGAAAGGAGTTAGAACTGGGGTTCTTAGATTCCAGTGTACTAAGCTGGGTCTTTGAACTTGAGTGAGCGGAAAAGTTGCATCTTTATTTAATCTAACCTTTACTGAAATTTAGTATTTCCTTCCATCATTTAAAGCCTTGGGAAGTGCTGTTAGTATACACACACACACACACACACACACACACACACACACACACACAGGTCAATTCCTAGAGCTAAGAGTTGAATGCATGTCTTCCCATTCCAGATCCATTACCCTTCCAGCAATGGTGATGCTACTATGACTTAAAGTAAAAAGGCTTTTCTTTAGTTTACACTCTACTTTGGGTTAGCTGTTTAGGGAGACTCTGCTAATGTAGCCAAAATAATATATTTAGCTCCAGTGGGTTGCATAGTTTCATTCTGCTCCATAGTCATGGGATACCTCTTCTTGGCTGACTGACAGACATGCAGGCTGTCATGCTGTTAACAGGTCACAAGAGGTCTAGTCAGAAAATCTGGATAGATGAGTAAATACTTGACTGCTTGGGGGTGGGGGCCTCCTCCTCTCCCCCAGGCAATATGGTAATGGTGTATCAGTTTAATAGGACACTGGTGTAAGACTGAGAAACAAGTCCAGAGAGATGAAGTAATTTCCCCATTGTCACATAGCTAACAAGTGTTGGAACTGGGACTTTGGCCCAGAGCTCCTGATTCCTAGTCTATCCCATTCCACTGTGCCAAACTGCCTGTAATTTTTTAGGGGAAAGGAAAATGACTTGCTTGAGACCCTACCTATTAGCCCACCAAAGGGATGCTAATTTAATCCCTTTCATTTTTCACACAATGTCACCACCATATCCCAAGAATCTTCCAAGAACAGGAAAGAAAAAGAGCAGAGAATCAAGTAAATTGATATTTCAGATCAAAGGATTGAGACCTGCAAGGACCAGGCAAATAAAATGACTTGCTGAAGGTCACCAATCTTGGTTGATTGGTTGTTGTCATTCATTCTCAAAGAGGACCAAATGACATAAGTATGTTAGAGTCAAGTTACAGTGTGTCCCACTGTGACTGATCAGACCAGTATGAATTAGGAATGCTCTACCACAGGTCAGTCACAAAGTCCATGTGAACATTTGGGGTTGATTCTCTAAATTTGAGCATCTCACATTTCTTTTGAGTTATTTCAATTCTGCTTTGCTGAGGAGTCCTTGTCAGAGTCTCCCGTGTCACACAATCAATTTCAAAGTTCTTAAGAGAGACCTTGAAAATGTCCTTGTTGAGTGGGAGGGAATTATAAGCAGCCTTGTACAATATATCTACTATGATAATGTTTTGCATAGCTAGACATGTACAACATATACTGAATAACTTATCTCCCCAGAGGGAATGGGTGACAAGGGAGGAAGGAAATGGATCTGAAATTCGAGGTCTTAACATTAAATGTTTCAAATATTTATATAAATACTATTATTAATACTCTTTTGCTCATAATTGGGAGATAAGATGTGCAGGCATTGGGACACAGAGATTCACCTTCTAATGGAAAAGTCGAAGGGGGTATGGGAGAAGGTATGGGAGAGAGCAGATTGGAGGAAGCGATATCTTGTGGGACTGCTATTCTGGGAGGTTGGGTAGGGGAATAACGGGGGGAAAATGATTGTAACTCAAAATCTGGCGGAAATGAATGATGTAAAACAGAAGTTAATAAAGCATTTGTTTAAAAAAAAAAAGATAATGTCCTTGTGTTGCTTTTTCTGTCTACCATGTGAGCCTTTACCCTGTGTGAGTTCTCCATAAAATAGTTTTTTAGGTATTTTACATGTACCTTCGAAACATAAAATTTCATAACACTTTTTTGTTAATCTTTGCCCTTGTTTCCAGGAGTTTTATGTATACAAATTAAGACCCAAAGGCTTTTGTTTTCGTTAATTTTGAGAATACATCCCTTAATATCCCAAGAAGTGATGTCTTGGCAAGTATTCTCATTCTCATTCATTATTGAAAAAATAAGACATGCATAGGTCAAGTGACTTATGGAAAGCGGCTTAGTTTGGTTTCAGTTATCAAAATTACATGAGGACATAATATGTTACACAATTTCGAAACATTTCAAAATCACATATTTGTAATTCAAAAAGACTTCAGAGATTCTTTGGTTCAACCTCTAGCCAAATCACAAATCCCATATACCAAATCCCCAAGTTTATCCTCTGCTAGAAACCTTCTAGTGATAAAGATCCCACAGCTCTGTCCCTCTCCCTACTTCCAAACTTCAATGAAGGGGCCTGTTTCTTTCAAAC
Organism: Gymnobelideus leadbeateri; assembly: GCA_011680675.1. Classification (NCBI taxonomy): domain Eukaryota; kingdom Metazoa; phylum Chordata; class Mammalia; order Diprotodontia; family Petauridae; genus Gymnobelideus; species Gymnobelideus leadbeateri. Next base: position 204,953 of record WOXC01009282.1, read on the forward strand.
ATTCCTAATTGTTCTTTATACTGAGATGAAATCCATTTTCCAGCTACTTCTACTCATCAAAGTTCTATCTTTTGGTACCAAGCAGACAATTCTAATTTCTCTTCCACATTACAGTCTTTTATATATTTAAAGTCTGCTTGTTCTATATACTACTTCTTACCCTCTAGTCTTTTATTCTTCAACTCCCCCACTTCCTTCAACTAATTCTTGTAATGACATAAGTTTTCACCATCCCAGTCCTCTTCTTGTCTCAAACTTACTCCAACTGAAGGATTTGAATCCATATATCCTTGCTCCCCTAGCTTTAAAGCAAAGAGTTTTTGCTTTTTAAAATACTAACAATTTTATTCTTTTTAATACTTTTAAAAATATTAACAATTTTAAAGCAGAGAATTCAAAAATAAACTGACAAAAAAAAAAGGGGCGGCTAGGTGGCGCAGTGAATAGATCGCCGGCCCTGGAGTCAGAAGGATCTGAGTTCGGATCTGGCCTCTGACACTTAATCCACACAAACAAAAACCTAGCCGTGTAACCTTGGGCAAGTTACTTAACCCCAATTGCCCTAAAGGGGTGGCTAGGTGGCGCAGTGAGTAAGAGTGCCGGCCTCTCGAGATCAGATCAGGCCTCAGAAAATGAGCACCCACGAATAAACAATGACTAGCCATGTAACCTTGAGCAAGTTACTTAACCCCAATTGCTTTTAAAAATAAATAAATAAATAAACTGACAAATTAATTTTACTTCTCCATTTTGAATTTTCATATCGTTATCTTTTAACAACTCACTACAAAAAGTACTTCAAACTTTTGATCAAACAATGGAAACAATAATTTAATTTTTCCTTGAAGAGGTACAATGTAGTTTTTTTCATTTCCTTTTTAATTTTATTGTTCTCAGCTTTCATTGGAATATATTTCCTGACCACTGATAAAGTAATACCAATGAACCTGTCAATCTCAATCTCTATCCAGCCAGTTCTGATACATTATTCAATAACACCTCTAAACAAATCATTCAAAAAATTCTTCTGTAAAATAAAGAGACTTTGACCATCTTGAAATGGTAACTCCTTGAAAACTTGACTATTCACATTGATATAAATTATTCTAGTGTCAGAAATTTTTTTCTTTTGTATATTATTATCATTTATGTTACTCTAAACACTCTTTAGGGGTCAGGTTTATGTCACCAAAAGCAGATAAAAGAGGGGGGGAAGCAACAGGTCTCAGAAAGGTACAGACACCTTTCTCTAACAGAATTAAAGGAAGCAAGAGTAATTGACTAAGCAAAAAAATTAGCCATTATAATTAGCTCCTAGGCCTAGCAACTTTAAATAATTAACTTTGGAAAGGGAAAAGTAGTCAAGACTTGGAGCATTTGTGGGGGTGGGGTGTGGAAGAGAGAGGGAGAGGAGGAGAAGCCAAAGGAGAAACCTATTTCCTAGGTTTCTCTCTCTCTCTCTCTCTCTCTCTCTCTCTCTCTCTCTCTCTCTCTCTCTCTCTCTCTCTCTCCCCTTTTCCCTCCCCCTCTTCCTCTTCCTGTGCTCCTTCTCTTCCTCCTTCCTCCTTCCTTTACTTCCTCCCTTTCCCTTCTCTTTCTCAAGCTCTCTGTCATCCTTTGTTACACATGTGCCTCACTAACAAACTACTCTTAAGTTTGAACCCCCTTTTCCCATAGATATTTGTGTTCTCTCCAGATTTATTGAGGAATGAATTGTTTTGTATCTATGGTTTTTAATTATTTTTAATTATTCACCTTAGTAAATGCCCTGGCTAAGTTACTTGAGTTTGTTGGCTAATTGTCAAAGAAGTACACTGTGAGTTCATGAGCTGTAGCTTTTGGAGTAGCCAGCCACAGGGTTACCCCTGGCACCCCAGGTAGCAGCCACCCTCTGAGGCCCTATGCTTGACTAATGAGAGCCAGGCTGAGGAAGTAGGCCAGAGTGAGTGCTATACACAATGCACATAGAATATATGAAGGGCAATATTGGAGGGGAAGGTAATAGCATCTGGGGACACCAGAAAAGACCCCTCCAGAAAAAAGGGGGTTTTGATCTTAGTCTTGGAGAAAGCCAGGGATTCTAAGAGGTAGAAATTAAGAAGTAAGAGGGCGGATAGGTGGCACAGTGAGAGAATGCCGGCCTGGGAGTCAGAAGAACCTGAGTTCAGATCCAGCCTCAAACACTTAATACACACAAACAAAAACCAAAAACCTAGCCGTGTGGCCTTGGGCAACTTAACCTCAATTGCCCTCCAAAAAGCAAAAAAAAAAAGAAAGAAATTAAGAAGTAAGAACATTCCAAGGAGACAAAGACACAGAGACAACTGAGATAGTATCATATGAGGGATAATAAATAGTTCACTATGATTGGACCATAAAATTTGTGGAAGGGAATTAGGTGTAAGGAGACTGAAAAGGTGAAAAAAGAAGCAGGTTACAAAGAGAACTTTAAATTCCAAAGAGAGTTTAACCATAGAGGTAACAGGCAGCCCCTAGTCTCTATTGTAATTCAAAAGATCCAATATTTTATTGGTATGAGTGACCCCACACACACACCAAAAACATATCATAGCCTTTCCATACCTGAAGAGGCTATCTTAATGAGTTCCTATACTAAAAAAAAAATCCCAACTGGAAGCTAAAATTCTGATGCCGTCTCTCTCCAAAGAGAAACATCTCATGGTTCATTACAAGGACCTTATTTGTAGCCTTTCAGCTTGGCAGGACCTGGAAGAACTTTTGATCTCTGGCTACAGCCTTTGAGAATCAAGGGTTTCACTCTATAACAGTCATGCATCAGAACAGGACTTGAGGCATAATCACACTTAGTACAATATCAGACGTACCTGCTCCTTCCCTAAAAAAAGATGAAGACAAATCTACATGGACCATCTGCAGAGGATTCTCAAAACTCTTCAGCTATTTTAATTTTTCTATCAGTAAATATTTTGGTCTATTAGCCTTGACCCCTGTTTAGGTATTTAATTCTGTTCAAAACTCTTTAAAAAAAAAAATCTTAAGATGACTTCTGAAATACTACACAGTACTGCTTCTACCTCCCCAGCCACTCCTCTGTCTCTTTCTTTCCTTTGCTTCTCTTCCTCCTGATACTTCCTAACAGTGAGTGTTTTTTCAAAGTTCAGTCTTTGTCTACTTTTTGGCTTTTTTTTAACTTTCTCCCTTGAAAAATTAATTTAATCTTATAACTTCAACTATCACTTCTTTGAAAATCACTCTCTAGATTAGAGAGATTAATACAAGGGTAAAAGAAAGACTTGTCCTCAAGATCCCTAAGTTTGAGCACCAAAGTTCCATTTAGAATGCCTATGAATTCCTATTCCTGACAACGTTTCATTCTCCCTCTCACCTTAGCCTAAGATTGGGTATCTTCCTGTTCTACCTGCTTAAACTCTCCCCAATAGTCCACTTCATATTAAGGACCTCAAAGTATAGTTAGGAACCCTGCCCCAAGTGAGGACCAGAATATTTGAGTTAGGGATGGGGAAAGAGCATAGGAAGGATGAAAAAAAAACCCATTCTAGAAGGTGGAAATTGTGAATAATGACCACAGGAAGCAGCTGCTAGATAGGGTCATGACTCTAGTCTAATATCCTTCAGTTTCATTTACCATATGGCTCTCCCATGAGGGAATAGCAACACTTTCTTCAGCTATAACTTGAGAACCCATATCTCCCCTTATTGGTGCATTGCTTTTCCCTTACTTCATACTCAATAAACCCCTGTCCAGAACCTTAGTGACAGTCCTAACATAGATAACCCAATGCTGCCATTTTTTACTACAACCCCTGCACTGGTGCTGGTGGCTAAAATTGTTCTGGGGCATAGGATTATCACTCTGAGAAGTGGGTAGAGTTGGCTCTCAACCCTACACCCCACCCCATAAACACAACTTACTGTAATCCATTTAACATGTTGGAAGAGAGATTTTTGCTTCAGGGCCCCACCTGTTCTCAATCAACTTCTTTCCATTGTATATCCTCAATCACAGAATCCCACAATTCTAAATTTGGAAAGTTCTTCAGTTGTCATCTGTCCAACCCCAAATTGAAAATGGATCTCTGCTATAACATACTAGACAAGTTCTACCCTCTGATGGAATACCTTCTTGTGAGAGAGAATCTACTAAGCCTTCCAAAGTAGCCCATTCTATTTCTGGGTAGCTCTAGTGCCTGGGAAAATTTTCATGTCATTTAGCCTAAATTTGCCTTTTAGCAACTTTTCATCCATTGCTCCTAGTTCTGTGCTTTGGGGTCAAATAGACCAAACTAATCCTTTTTCCATATAATAACCCTTTAGATCTTTAAAGACAGATATCATATCATGTCTCCAAACCTTTTTTTTTGAAGGATAAACATTCTCACTTCCTTCAACCTATTTTTCACATAGTATGGACTGGAGGCTACTTTGGTTGCCTTCCTCTTAGATACATTCCAGCTGACCAATATCCTTTCTAAACTTCAGTGTCCAGAACTGAACACAGTACTTAGAATGATGTCTGACCAAAGCAGTATATAATAGGACTATCACCTTCTCTTTCCAGGAAACTGTCCTGTCTAAATGCAGTCCAAAATCACATTACCTTTTCCATCTGCCACACCCCACAATGCTGATTCATATCAAGTCTGTAATGTGCTTCAAACTTTTTCAACCTGTCTCCCTCATCTTAAACTTCAGAAGTTGATTTTTTTGAAACCAAGTATAAAATTTTATAATTGATCAATTTATAATTGAATGGAATTTCATCTTATTAGTGCAAATCCAATATTCTAGTCCAAAGGTTCTTAATATTTTTTTGTGTGTGCCATGGTAGATTCCTTTTGTTACTGTGGGGGCTCTGCCCACCCAAAAACTTTTGGGGTTTCATGATGTTTTGTGGTGGAACTGTCTCAAAGAATTCAGTCAGATTACTTCTAATCCAAGTATAGGCATTTATTGAGATTGATGCCTTTCATGAAGCAGGCTAAGTTCCAAGAGGAACCAGCAACTTCAGAGAAAGCAAGATGGATTTTTATAGGCTAAAGATGCTGATTACACAATAAAAATTTACATAGAATATAAGAATATGGTTAATATTTAAAAGGCTGGAGAAGTTTATTAAGGGATTAGGTAATGGAGGAGGGGTCCCATCTATGTTTCAGTGGTTAAACATTCTGGTCATGGTGCCCTTCAATTGGTTAGCTATTGTGGTCCTGTCTTGGGCTATATGGATGATGTGATTGTGATTGAGTACAAGAACACACTTATTTCCATGGGAATGGGTCTGGGGGCAGTGACTAGGTAGAGGCAGTAGCCAGGTTCCCATCAAATGGACATACTGCTGTTTCTGTGGGAACTAAGAGTTCAGGGACATACCTGTTGTTCCAGTGAGCTGTGAGATATATATGAAGAAGTTAGGACATTGGCGGGGGGGGGGGGGGGGTACATAGGTACAGTGTACCTGTAATGAAGTTAGAATATTGGGGCTGGGAGTAGCTTTATTAGGATTCCATCACTTTGATAATCCAGTGAATCCTATGGACTCCTCAGAATAATGTTTTTAAAATAATTGAAGAAAATGCTAAATTTTAGTTAGAAGTGAATTAAAATAAAAATGCTAATTTTTTCCTAATTAAAAATAATAAAGATTCTGAAATCTATCAATAGATCCCAGGTTAAGAACCCCTGACAACAAACTGGTCAAATTTTTTTAGCTCCTGACCATCTTCCAATGCTTTACCATTTTTGTACCTTTATGTCAATTAGAAGTTTGATGAGCATGACATCTATGCCTTTATTTGGGTCAATGATAAAAAATGTTAAATGGCACAGGGCCAATAAGGGATCTTTGGGGCACTCCACTGGATACCACCTACTAAACTGATAATGAGCCATTAAAGATTCTTTTAATATTCAGCCAGTTTAGAATCCATTTAAATGTATTGCCATCTTGACCACCTCTTTTCCTATTTCCCTTAAGAATATTATGAGATATTTTAACAAATACTTTGCTAATATCTAGGTAAAAATGTTTCTATAACATTTCCCTGATACACTACTAGTTTCTAGTATGTCCCTTTTTACCTGCCTGTCTATTATGATTAAATTGTATCCATTCAAAATATGTTCTAGTTACAGATTTCATCCTACAAAGTTTCACCTCTGAGGTGAAATTTTCCCTCGTGTGTAAGTTAGGACTTCTACTTTCTTTTCTCTAAACTTTGGGCATTTGCATATAGACAATAGAGACCAAAGGTGTTTCTACTTTTCTTGGATTTTGTATCCTGTGAACCTTTGGGTGTCTCAACTGCTATTTTTCTTCCTTCATGGTAGTTATTCTCTGCAGTGCTTTTTAAACCGTGGGTGACAACCCTATATTGGGTCACATAACTGAATGTGGAAGTCAAGGAAAAATTTGGCAACAGTAAAAGGTTTCTGAACACACAATGACCAAAAATTAATTCAAAACCAAATGTGTAATGAATCTGACTTGTCTCTGGTAGCACTTGCCCATGTTGCATCACACAACTTCACTGCAGGCTTGGTTCTGAACACACAACATTCACACTTTGCACTATTTATGCCATCATGCCATGCAATGCCAACTAACACTGCCAGAAACACCTTGGCTTAGAATCAAGACTACTGTATATTATGAATTACAGTGTTTTTACTGTCCATACAAAATTTTCTGCTCTTATAGAAACATAATAGTTTAATTAGAGAAAAGAAAGACTTTTAACATTTTCCTCCCATCATTCCTCAGCATGTAAGTATCAAATTAGTATACCTTTGGATTGTATTATGTTAAGATGTTCAATTTTTAAAATTGCTATTCTCACCTTCTTTTATAGAAGTATGTGTTTAATTGCAGCAAATAAAGACAAAGACCCTTTAATAATATCTCTCCATAATCACAGATGTAAGTGTATGTAAGTGTGAACATCAATTCTTCAAATTTAGAACAAACAAATGTAATTTCATATATTTATTTGAGAATTTATTAGCAATATTTATTTATATTTTTTTGTTATGAATAAGTAGTTAAATTTAGACAGAAGAGGTAAAAATACTGATGACAGTTTGGCAGAGTCTTCAACCAGGTTGTAGTGCACCTAAATTGACATGACAAAGAAAATATGTCAAGTCATTTTTGCAAAACCACTTTGCTTAATTTGTAATGAAGTTTTGGTTGGAGAGCATGAAACCAGCCAAACTAAAACGACATCTTAATGCCAATCATGCAGCTTACCGCAATAAACCAAAGGAATATTTTGAATGACTATTAAAATCTTCAAATAAAGAAAAACAATGTTTTGAAAAATTTCTGTCAATGAAAAGTATTGACTTTCATCTCACAAAACTTATTTAATTGCAAAAATTAAAAGGCCCTATATGATAGGAGAAGATCTCATGTTACCTGCTGCTATTAAAATGTCAGAAATAGTTCATGGGAAAAAAATATGGGGATGAATTTTGTAAAATTCCTTTATCAAATGATACCATTTCCAAAAGAATTTCTGAAATTAGTGATGACCAATTCTAGCAGCCTATTTGCCAGGCTTAAAGGCAACCCAAACCTTGCAATTTAGTTAGATGAAAAAAATTAATATTTCTCACATGGCGTAGTTGTTACTTTATATAAGATATGCTTATGAAGGAAGCAGACATAAGAAATTATTGTTTTGTCACCCTTAAGTGACTTGCCCAAAGTCACATGGCTAGTAAATGTGATAAGTGTCTGAGGCTAGATTTGAACTCAGGTCCTCTTGACTTCAGAGCTCTATTCACTGCATCACCTAGCCACCCAGAAGATATGTATCTTAAAGTCAATGAATTTTTTACAAATGAAAGTTTACAGTGGAAAAATTGCTTTGGAGTCTGTATAGACAGTGCTGGAGCAATAATGGGTAAGAATGTTGGATTTGTAGCAAAAGTTAAAGCTGATAGCAATGAACATATCACTTTTACTCACTGTATGATCTATCAGGAGGTACTTGTAGCCAAAAAAATATCACCCAGAGTTAACTGTTGTGCTTCATAATACTATCAAAATCAATAACTTCATTAAAAGCTGTGCCTTTAACAGTGGTTTGTTTTCAAACCTTTCCAAAGACATGGACTCCAATTACAAAAGCTTATTATTACATACAGAGGTAAGGTGGCAAGAAGTTTAAACAGATTATTGAAACTGAAAGATGAAGTTGTTGTATTTTTGACTGAGCAGAAAGCCAATTTTGTTAATTTTTTTCATAATGACTTATGGCTTTCAAACTGTGTTGTTAGATTTAAAAAAAAAAACTCAATGATTTAAGCATGCCACTTCAAGGGGGAAAATATATTTATGTTAAAAGATAAAATTCAAAGTTTTACTAAAAAAGTTAACATATGGAAGAATAGGGTGGAAAATGGTTCTTTAGAAACATTTAAAACTACAGATAATTTTATAATCAAAAATAACTTTCCCAAAGATTTAATTGTAAGAGTTGTAATTGATCATCTGAAGTGACTGGAGACACAGTTTCAGAAATAATTCCCTTCAAATTTTGATTCTAAAAAACTAAGTTGGATTCATAAACCATACTAAATTGAAATTAAAAATGTCAATCATCTGGAATTTAAAGCTCAAGAAGGATTTGTCAAGTTTCCAAGCAAAAGAGGTTTAAAACTTGCGTTTCCTTAAAAACCATTAAATGAATTTTGAGTTGGGAGTAGGACAGAATTTCCAACAATTTCTTAAATGGTCCTATATATACTTCTGCCATTTTGTACTACATATTTATGTGAAGCAGTGTTCTCAGCATTGGCAATTATAAAAATCAAAATATCAATCAACTCTGAACAAACATTGATGATGCTCTATGTCTATCTAATTCTTTATGTAAAAATAAACAAGCATGTCAATCTTATTAATATGCAAATTCACTTTTGTCTTTAATAAATGGTAAAATTATACATATACTGAAGAATTATTTAAAATAATTTTCTTTATGATTTATTATCAGTAAATGTTTGATTTGTATGCCTATTTTATATACCTATATACCTGGGGTCATATAAAAATTTCTTGGGTGAAAGGAGTAGCAAGTGGAAACAGTTTAAGAAACCCAGCTCTATGTTATCTATGTTGCTTACCTGCAAACACAGATACAAATCTCTAAAAGTCTATTGGTCCTTTTCAGTTTGATTTTCTGCTCATTTCAAATTCATGTTTAAAACCAAACCTCACAAATCAGCTCCTCTTTTAAAGACTCCATTTTTGTCAGTCACCACACTTCCACATATAAGTTTAACATCTTGGCATATTTTTTTTCCACTTCTCCCTGTAACCTTCACTTCTCAAACTTAATCAGTCACCATGACTGTCATTTCTATTTTTTGATACCTCTCACCCTTTCCTTTCTACTGCTACCACCCTAACTTAGGTTCTGATGACCTCATTCTTGGGCTTCTGTTGTAGGATAATAGGATCATAGATTTAGAAATGGAAGGGACTTTGAAAGCCATCTAGTCCAAGCCCCTCATTTTACAGATGAATAAAGTAGACTCTGCAAAACTAAATGACATGTCCTAGTTTATAGATAATTTTTTGTTACATTTTAAGTTCCAGATTGTCTCCCTCCCTCCCTCTCTCCCCACCCCTTACTGGAAAAGGCCACCATTTAACCTGATTTATAATTATATATACTATGCATACTTCTTTGTTATCAGTTCTTTCTCTAGATGTGGAAAACATCTTGCTTCACAGGTCCTTTGTAGTTGATTTCAGTATTTATAATACTCAGAATAACTTGTTTGTTTACAATTATTCTTCAAACAATATTGATATTACTGTATACATTATTCTCATGGTTCTGCTCATTTAATTTTTCATTATTTCATGCAAATCTTTCCATGTTTTTCTAAAAATCAATCTGCTCATTGTTTCTTACAGCATAGTATTCCATCACAATCATAAACCACAAATTGTTCAGCCCTTCCCCAATTGATGGTCATTCCCTCAATTTCCAGTTCTTTGCCACCATAAAGACAGTTGCTATAAATATTCTAGAACATTTAGGTCCTTTTCCTTTTCCCCTGATCACTTTGGGAAACAGATCTAATAGTGGTATTGCGGGGTCAAAAGGAATACATAGTTTTATATTTCTTTGGACTTAATTACAGATTGCTTTCCAAAATGACTGGATCAGTTCACAGTTCTACCAACACTGTATTAATATCCCAATTTTTCCACATCCTCTCCAACATCCTTCTATTATTTTAACCAATCTGATAGCTATGAGATGATATCTCAAAGTTGTTTCAATTTGTATTTCTCTAACTAATAGTGATTTAGAATATTTTTTCATATGATTATATGTAGTTTTGATTTCTTGATCAAAAAACTGCCCTATTCAGGGGCGGCTAGGTGGTGCAGTGAATAGAGCGCCGGCCCTGGAATCAGAAGGACCTGAGTTCGGAGCCTGCCTCCGACATTTAATCCATACAAACAAAAACCTAGCCGTGTAACCTTGGGCAAGTTACTTAACCCCAATTGCCCTAAAGGGGCGGCTAGGTGGCGCAGTGAGTAAGAGCGTCGGCCTTGGAGTTGGGATGACCGGCCTCAGAAAATGAGCACCCACGCATAAATAATAATGACTAGCCGTGTAACCTTGAGCAAGTTACTTAACCCCAATTGCTTTAAAAAAAAAAACTGCCTATTCATATCCTTTGACCATTTATCAGTCAGATAACTCATATTCTTATAAATTTGACAAAGTTCTTATACATATTTGAGGTATGAGAACTTTATCTGAGAAATGATCTACAAAAATTTTTCCCAATTTTTTCCTTTCCTTCTAACCTTAGCTACAATGGTTGTATTTCTACAAACCCTGTTTGATTTAATGTAATCCAAATTATCTATTTTACACCTCACAATGCTCTCTGTCTCTTGTTTATTCATAAATTCTTCTACTATCCATAAGTCCACCCCATTTAAAATAAATGTAGACTGGGTACTTACACTTATACTTCCTAGGGTAGGCTAGGTGGCACAGTGAGTAGAGCACTGGCCCTGGAGCCAGAAGAACCTGAGTTCGGATCCGACCTCAGACACTTAACATACACAAACAAAAACCTACCCGTGTGACCTTGGGCAAGTTACTAACCCCAATTGCCCTGCAAAAAAATAAAAAAATAAAATAAATGTAGACTGTATAAAATACCTGGGAGTATACCTTCCAAGAGAAATCTAGGAACTGTAAAAAAGATAATTATAAATTATAAAACATTTTTATACTAATAAAGTCAGATTTTAATAATTGAATCCATACTAATTGTTCATGGGTGGTCAGAGCCAATATAATAAAAATGACAATTCTACCTAAACTAGTTCATAGATATTAAGGAACATTTAGTCTCCTTACTGTTCTCCTTACCTTTAATCTTTCCCCCTTCAATACATTTTGTATACAGTTGTAAGATACATCTTGCCAAAATGCATTTTTATTGTTTCACTCCCCTACTCCAAAACCTTTATTCACTACAATGCTTAACCTGGCTTTTAAGGCCTTAATCTGAATAATAACAACTGACCTTTATGTATTACTTTGTGAAACATATATCATTTGATCTTTTGAAGTCAGTTAAGGTCCCCCTGACTCCAAGTCCAGTGTTCTATGCACTATACCATACCTCCCTGAGTACCTATTCCTCATTTACACTATTTCTCTAAATTTACTTCCCACAATTTCCTAAAAGATACATTCTTTTCCAATCAGACCAACCACTTCACTGTTTTTCAAATATATTCACAATATAATATAAGATCTAAATCACTTAACCTCTCTAGAACTCAGTTTCCTTATATGTAAAATGAGGAGGTTGATTAGACTCATTGACCCCTAAGGTTCTTTCTAGATCTAAATCTATGATCCTATGATCTTATCAATTTGAGTTCCCTCCATCTATGCAGACTGCAACCTATCCATGCCTGCCTGTGCTGTTAGACTCAGTATATGTTTGTCATAGAGGGTCTACCTACTACATTAAAAGTCTTCTTCATATGCTCCTGACATTGTAAGGTTGCCAGTAAATCACTTTGGTTATCTTCTTGTCAACTCTCTTCAGCTAACCAGTCCATATTCTCTTCCTCTGGTACACTTCTTTAATGATGTCCTTCACTCCTACTCTTCTTCAGTTCCTCATTGAGTATATGCCAAAGCCTGCTCACACCCACCAAGAGCATCTCCATTGCCCTATGAATAATGCTTAATTTTGATTCTTCGAAAACAGGTATATCCTGTGTCTTATTGTCAAATATGCCCTGAGAAAAACTACCATTATTCACACTATTCCCTTAGCCTGAAATGCATTAAATTTGCCCATTTGTCCAAATCATACATTCTTTCAAATTCTAGCCTAAGTCCTGCTTTCTCCCAAAACTTCTTCCAATATGAATTTCTGGGTTAGAAGACTGTGCAGGAGGTAAATGGCTAGGGGTGATCACATTAGTGGGGTACCCAGCAGCAGAGCAGATATATTTATATCCTGCCTATTATTTTCAAAACATTATGTTATGCAATGAAAAAGATAAGAGGATGCTGTCTAGTTAGGAAATTACAGAAATATCTGAAAACAAATAACAATGAAATTTGAATGACAGTTCAAGATAATAACAAGTGTTTACCGGACTAGTAATCAGATGAATTCTATAAAGACTACTAGGTTCCTTGGTTCATAGATAAAAGAGCATTTTAGATTGTCATGGTCATGAATGGCTTATAGATGAAATAAAATTTTTATCTAGCTCTAGATTATTAAATTTAGATAGACTGAGATGAAGGGAAGTAGGCAGTCCAAAAAGATGAAACATCATGAGCAAAAGCACAAAGGTTGGAAAGTGTTATAAGGCATTTGGTGTGGGGCAGTAATTGAAGCAGGTTTGTGTAAGAGAATAATGGATTGAGAAAGAGGAATGAGGTTGCTATACTATAAGAGGCTTTGAATGTGAGGCAAAGTAATTTAGTTTTTATTTTGTAAACAATAAGTACTTTTTGAGTAAGAGAATGGATAAGAACAATCAACAAATATTTTCTGAGTGCTTACCACATGCATCTTTTTGTGCTTGGTGTTATAGGGCATATAAAAGAGGAATAAGGTATATAACATGGCATCTGTATTCAAGGATGTGATAGTGATGTTAAAAAAAATAATATTAATACCTTTGAAAAATTTATCAAAATTCAGTTTCTGAACTTTATACCACTGGATGAGGGCACTGCCCTCAGTTTCTCACACACTGATAACGGTACAGTCACTGTAATTTATCATCTGGTTGGGGAGAAAAAATGAAGACGTAGATGGCCATGCAGATAATTAACACTACAAGATTTCAGAAAAAGGAGAAATCATTGATTGGTACTAATTGGGGAATGGGAGTAGGGATGGAGAGGATTTGAGGAAAGGTGGTAGAGGAAAATAAAGAGCTCACTTAACCTCCTAGGATATTGCATATAGTTCAAAAGTCACAGTAACCTTGCAGTAGCCAAAATTAATCACTAAAAGTTGTTCATAGCAACAGAATCAATGAGGTTTTTTTTTCTCCTACAAGAGATGAAAAATACTAGTTTCTTCTTGACTTAATCCCCTGACATACATAGACTGGACTTTTCTAAAACGTTATTAAGAATTGGGTATATGTGGGGCGGCTAGGTGGCGCAGTAAGTAGAGCGCTGGCCCTGGAGTCAGAAGGACCTGAGTTCGGATCTGGCCTCAGACACTTAACACACACAAACAAAAACCTAGCCGTGTGACCTTGGGCAAGTTACTTTACCCCAATTGCCCTCCAAAAAAAAAAAAAAAGAATTGGGTATATAATCTGGCCAGGTGAGATTTTTTTAAGGTAAACTCAGCAAAACTTTGATAACATTCAGACTATTATTTCAACTTTGAAAGGACTTTCTTTTATTTTTACAAGGAATTATAATAGTAATTTGAATAAGACATAAAGCAGGTACTTGCAAACTGTGGGACTTGTGGATGCAGAGAAGATAAAGCAAAGATTCTCTTAAGCCCTACCTTAGAATGCTTATAGCTTCAGCTTCTTCTCTAGGCCAGGAGGCAGGCTCATTAATGTTATTTTTTTTTTTAAGCAATTGGGGTTAAGTAACTTGCTCAAGGTTACACGGCTAGTCATTATTTGTGTGTGGGTGTTTTCTGAGGCCGGATTCGATATCGGGTCATCCCGACTCCGAGGCTTCGATATCGGGTCATCCCGACTCCGAGGCCGGCGCTCTTACTCACTGCGCCACCTAGCCGCCCCTTTAGGGCAATTGGGGTTAAGTAACTTGCCCAAGGTTACAGGACTAGGTTTTTGTTTGTGTGGATTAAGTGTCTGAGGCCGGCTCCAAACTCAGGTCCTTCTGACTCCAGGGCCGGCGCTCTATTCACTGCGCCACCTAGCCACCCCGCATTAATGTTATTTTTAAAAGAGCTATCATCAGTGAAACAATGTTTGTTTTTTAAACCACTAAAGATAACAAGGCTGTGGAAGAAATTTATGAATTAGGAAAATAGAAAATATAGTTGGAGTGCAACTTTACCTACCCGTAAATGCTATGGAAATGGCTAATTAATATTTTCAGCATCAACTAAGGAAGTTATTTCCTATGTCTGGAAATGAAGCCATCTTTCATCTGATTTCACAAAATCATGGAATCTTAAGGTTGGAAGAGACCTGGAATTCATCTAGTACCTGAATAAGAATCCCCTCTACAGCAATCCCGACAACTTACTACTGGTATTATTATTTTTTTTAAGCAATTGGGGTTAAGTAACTTGCTTAAGGTTACACGGCTAGTCATTATTTATGTGTGGGTGCTCATTTTCTGAGGCCGGATTTGATCTCGGGTCATCCCAACTCCGAGGCCGGCACTCTTACTCACTGCGCCACCTAGCCGCCCCTTTTAGGGCAATTGGGGTTAAGTAACTTGCCCAAAGTTACACGGCTAGGTTTTTATTTGTGTGGGTTAAGTGTCTGAGGCCGGATCGGAACTCAGGTCCTTCTGACTCCAGGGCTGGCGTTCTACTTACTGCGCCACCTAGCTGCCCCTTACTACTGGTATTATTAAAAGATGTGAGAGCTATTATCAGTGAAACTATGATTTTTTTTTTTCCTGTCAATAAAAACAAAGGAGGAAAGATGTTAGATGAGAGGAACCTACTACCCCTTGAGGTAGTCCATTTTATATAGCTTTACATAGTTATAATTGTTAGGGAGATCATCAGTGTTCAGAATTTGTATGTGCTTATGTAATGGAGTACTGGCCAATGTTGAGAGTGATATTGTCCCGCCACTTACACTTCCTAGCTCTATGACCAGAGACAAATTACAACCTCTGTATGGTGCAAGCGACTCCTTAAAATTTATCTATTGAGTGTGCATTCGCAGAGGAAGCTCCCAAATTGTATAGATTCTTTGCATATGTGCATATAATATATATGTACACACATTCTTGAGAAGGCTACAATCCAAGACCAAAGTGAAGAGAGTGTTGGTGCATGATTTTATGTTTGCAGGTGATTGTTCACTTAATGCATTCTCTGAAGCTGAAATGCAATGGATCATTTATGGATCAATTATGGATCAATTCTCTACTGCTTGTGCTAATATTGGCCTAACAATTAACACCAAGAAAGCACAAGTGCCCTATTAACCACCACTACACCATCCATACATGGAACCATTGGTTACAACAAATAGAGAAGTTTTGAATACTGTGGATAAGTTCACTTACCTTTGTAGTATACTTTACTGGGATGTATACATTGATAATGAGGTTGACACATGCATTGCTAGACAGCTCAGTGTTTGGGAGGCTCCAAAGGAAAGTATGAGAGAGAAGAGGTATTAGACTGACTACCTTACCAAAGGTCTACAGAGTTGTTGTGCTGACCTCACTGTTGTATAACTGTGAAACCTGGACAGCCTACCAGCACCATGCCAGGAAACTAAATTGCTTACATTTGAATTGTCTTAGGAGGATTCTGAAGATCACCTGGCAGGTACCAGACACTGAGGTCCTTACTCAAACTGAACTGCCAAGCATTCAAACTGCAGCTCTGATGGGATGGCCATGTTGCTCAAATGCAAAATGTACACTTGCCAAAAAAGACTTCTTTATGGAGAACTCACATGGGGCAAGCACTCACACAGAGGTCAGAAAAAGCGATATAAGGACACTCTCAAGGTCTTTCTTAAGAACTCTGGAACAGATTGTGTGACATGGGAGACACTGGCACAGGATGCTCAGCATGATGTGCCCACATCAGAGTGGGTACCGTGCTCTATGAGCAAAGCCGAATTGAAACAGCTCAAAGGAAACACAAGATGTGCAAATTTAGAGAATCCATCCCAAATGTTCACATGGACTATTTGTACGCAACCTGTGGTAGATCATTCCAAGCTCATATTGGTCTGATCGAAACAGTTGAACACATTGAAACTTGACTCTAGCATAGTGATCTCATTTTAGTCCTCTGCGAGAAAGAACAACAACCAACCACAAACACACACATATGAAGTATGATTAACAGGTGAAGAGAGATACAGAAGCAACAGAGGCCCCCTCTTCAAGGTTGAGAGACAAATCTATTGCAACTGTAGGGGCACCTAAATATTATCACAGGTTGAGGCAAAAGTGGTATGGGGTATTTTCTAGAGTAAATTCTCAAATACAGGTACTTTGGAGAGTGATATTGAGCTAAGAAAGCATCATTAGAGATATATGAGAAAATGTGAGATTCTCATGTAAATCCCAACAAGGAATTCAAAAAGGGAATCCATGCAGTACACACAGTAGTGTAGCTCCATCCCAGATCCCAATTAGGCCATAAGTTTATTCTACTATATTCAGGGGCCTTTAGTTTACTTTAAGTTATTAACCTTTCTTGTTTGTCAACTTGAGCTGGGGTGGGAATACCATCACAAAATATTTATTTCCACCTCTTGCATTTTTACCCGAATCTCATTCCAAGATCCTAATATTAACCATGCAATACAGATTGTGGTTGTTTGATCATTTTAAGTCATGTCCAACTCTTCATGAACCCATTTGGGGTTTTCTTTGCAAAGATACTGGAGTAGTTTGCCATTTCCTTTTCCAGCTCATTTTACAGATAAGGAACTGAGGCAAATAGGGTTAAGTGACTTGCCCAAGTCACGCAGCTAGTAATTATCTGAAGCCAGATTTGAACTCAGGAAGATGAGTCTTCCTGACTCCAGGCCTAGCACTCTATCCACTTTGCCACCTAGTTCCTAATTTTCTTTATAAAGGGTGTCCCTAAAGTCTTAGCAATGTTTTTTGCTATGTACTGCTGTGTCAGTAATTGACTTTTCTTTAGTTAGGCTCCTTCTCCTCATGGGGCAGAAGCTGACACACACATAAAAAAAGACAAACACAAAATTATTTCAAGTAGTTACTCAATCAATGGAAACTACTTCCTTCCCAACTTAGTGTAGCAGAAGGAAATTGCCTCAGAGGGGCCACTTATATTATCTCGCCAACCATGATCAGTGTCAGCACAACAATGACCATAAGCCACAGCAGTTGATTGGTTGTCATTTTTGATTTCTTGAATATAGCTCTGAAAAGACAGGCTTTTAAAAGCCCATCATATTTTTAACACAAATCACTTTGGCTTTCATTGAATGGACAATAACAGCCCCAACTCAAATCTCCCTGGCTCAATTATTTGGGTTTGGGTGGCTTAAAATGAGTGTAAATAGCAAATATTTTCTGTTCTGGCCAGAAACTTGGTAGATCTTCCCCTCCTAGACTGATACCTTTGTAATGGTAAACTGATTGCTATGGTAAATTTTGTCTCAGCCCCTAGTCATTGAGTGGGCATGATCTCTGACAAACTGAGACCTGGGAAAGACCTTAATTTAGAATGGTCAAGGTCACCCACTGCATTCAGGGTCATCACCAGTCATCTTGACTTTTGCCTTGCCACTGGACTTCAATGTCTTTGGAGGAGAGAGGCTGAAGACTTTGTGCACCTCTGCGCCACTCATATCCAATTCACATTCAAGTCCAAACATCATTCTCCTGATGTCATTGGATTTCTTTGAGAACTAAGGACAAACAACAATGAACAATAATGGCCATTGGTCTCAGAGGTGAAGAGCAAAAGAACACAAAGGCAAAGAATCAGCTTAGTGCTTAAGCTTAGACTATCATCATGACCCCCATATGGAGGCAGAACTTATAACTCTCAGTCTTGACTCAGAGCCATTCCTTCTGATGTCAGTTTCCCAGAAATCCTCACAAAACCCTACAGAGATATCTCAATTCCAAAGGTTATTAGCTGATGAATTCTAGTGTTGGACCCCATCTAATTCATGGATTGTACACATGAATCTTGAACCATAAAAACTATTTTCATACAGGTCAGTGTTTCAGTAACAAAGACAAGGGTCCCCAGCCAATTGATCTTGTTGACTAGTTTCTTTTCAAGACCAGCCAGATGACAAGGCATATTCCTTTTTGATGCACTGGCATTTTCTTTGAGGAGGAAATATTTAAGTTTCTGTCTCCACCCTATTCCTGGTCTTACACTGTCAGGATCCCCTCTCACTGCCCCTTACATATCTATCATCACTACATACTGAGTTGTAGCATTATCAGGATTCCCATGCCAAGACTATCCCTCTCTTTTTACTCCTCTCTTTTTACTATTAGGAGACACCCTGTTTTCCAGAGCTAAGACCCAGCAAGCAAGTTGTGCCCTGAGCTTGACATAACAACAATCCTTTACTCTCACCCTCTGGATGAGTTCAGCCACAGCAAAATCCCAGAATTGTTTTACACCAGGCCCAGGGGATCTCTGAGCTCAAACAAGCATCTGTATGTAGTACCCGTTTTCTGGTCATGAAGTCCTGCTGTGAATCAAACCTCTCATTGTTGCTATTATCCCTCATTGTCAGGGCTAAAGTTCACTACATAGCCATTCACTCATATATATTGAGATTTGCCCACACTAATGTGGGTCTCCTACTAGAAGAGTCCCTGATACATGTGTCTAGTTTCCTTTTTCCAGTGGAATAAAGAAAGTTTTTTGCTTATGATCACTGTTAGCTCTTTGATTTTATTTTGTTTTATTTTATTATTTAGAATTAACTGTGCTTTTGATAACCTATGTGAGCTTTTTAGAGTTAACAGCAATTCCAGAGGTGCTATTGGGTTGACAGCATAAAAACCTCTTCAAGTTAGAATTTATAATTAATTATATGGTTTGGGGGGGACTTACCAAGAAAGATCACAATTGGCAGTGGGAAACAGGGTGGCAATTACACAATTTAATTAAACACAGAGAAAAGTGATTTTAAAAAAAGTGGTACAGAGGTAGACAGTGATGTGAGGACAGTGAATGGGATAGTGAAGGAAGAAAGCAGTATAGGTAAGAGGATGGAGGTGGGATGAGGCAGAGAATATCATTCACATAACCATGGATTTGAGTTGAAAGCACTAGGCAGCCTGGCCTCAATGGAGAGCGAAGGATGCTGGGGCAGAAGTTTGAGCTCTCATTTTTATTCTCTTTTTTATTGGGTTGTTTGGGGAAACAGACCAACTCCTATCTATGCCACCTTGGGATTAGTTTGCTAACATATCCAAATCATCTCAGAGTTATCTGTAAAATTTCAAAGTCATCATCCAAAAGTTATCAATATAATGTTATTGGAACTTAATCAGAACAAGTTTGATGTTCTTTTTGATGTTCTTCAGTTCTGGAGCTGCAGAGTGTGAATTGTCTGGAATTTATATATCACAGGTCAGAAATTTTGACAAGCAGTGCCTAGATGGTTTCCCTTGATTCAGCACATATACTAGGATATGAATTTTACTTAATAGATGATACAGTTTGTAAATTATGCTCATTTGACCTTTGGAAGGCTTTGTATATGACCTCTAGATTCCCCTTTGCAATGTTATTTCCTGCTAAAATTTAATTTACTGACAAGAATATACTGACCAGAACAAGATCCATTTTAGCACAAAGTTTAACCTGTCAATACTCTCTTATTCCTCCCTCCCATTCTCCCATTTCTCCAATGATTGTATCACTTCAGAGAAGTGAAAAAGTAGATCTTGTGAACTAATAAACTGATGAAAAATTACTCAACTCAGTAATCTCTTCCTCATAAATTGTCAATCAGTGTTTTAAGTTTTGATTGAAATACAATTTCCTATTTGCTTCATGAGGCATGCCAAACTAGCATGTGTTCATTCCCGGGAGAGTCATTAATAGGTATAACTCAGTCAATAAGAAAACAGTAGCAATGCTGATTGAATTAGTCCAAGTTAGGCATTATGCTGTAGGCCTACAAAACAGCACCCTAAACCTAATGATATACCATCAATATCCAAACCTCATCAATGGATGCCAGTAAGAACATGCAAAAAATAATAATAATAAGTAGACACTTCCTATATAAAGCCCCTCAGTGGCATTACAAATTCATCAAGTTGTACAGCTATTAATTTATAGCTATATAATAATATAAATTATATAAATATAAACTATAATTTAAAATTCATGGTTATCTTTGATGCTTTTAGATTTTAGTAGCTTTTTAATGATTAAAGGAAACAAACTTATAGAACTATCAGAGTCCATCATAAGAACCAGGTTTAGTCTTTTGCTTGAAGGCTAAAATAACTTTTATTTCCTGGAGTAGAATAAAGGGGATATGCTAGCATGAGAAATTAGATGATAAAGCTTGGCTTTATAAAGTATGAAGGAGTAAAGATCTATGTCTTTATTCTTAGTTTAACTGAGAACTATAACAGTGCTAAAGAAATTAGAATTGTGGTTAAAGCAACAGGCAGAGAAGACAACTTTTTATTAACTGGCAAGTAGTTTTAACACAGTAAATCCAGTGAAAATTATTTCTGTACAAACTAAAGCCCATAATCATCTTTTTCTTAATCTGAATTCCTTAGTATTTAAGAGGTCACCTTTATAAGAAGAAAGAATAGCTTACTTTGACACTAACAACACCCTGTCCCTACCCCAAGCCTGGGTAAATGACTTATTGACCCAGGATGGGAATTGAAAAGAATATTTATAGTCAAAGAGCAAACCCAGTTCAAAGAATGGTAACTGAAGTAAATGAAAAGGAGTTCAACCATACATTCAGTACCTAAAAACTTCTCTGGTTGTCTAAGATCAAAGATTTGAATCACAAAAGAGATGAAATAACTACTATAAATAGAAGCTAAAGGAGCATCTTGACCCTATCTTTGAGGGAAAGTCTACATTGCAATTATAATTCAGTAAAGAACCAAGGATAGCAACTACAGAAACTCAAAAGAGCAATTCAGCAGAAATACAAAAAATGGCAGAGTAGCAATGGGGAAAAAAACCCCAACAGTTTAAGTTCTGATAACATTATATGAACATCAGATTCTATAATTCTGCAAGGTAGTAAACAGCTAAATATGAGAAATGTGAGACAGAGAGATGACAGAGACAGAGAGTGGGAATGCTACCCTAGCAACTTGAGTTACCATGGCTATGTTCTCTTCCTGACCAGACCACACATGTACTCTATATGTGTGACCTCTTCATCCAAGTTCCCTTACTATGTTCCCATTCCCATTAGTGGTATGGTGGTCTGTGGGAGAGTTTGCTCCAATGGGTACAAATGGTCTTTTATTTTGCTATTCTATTTAATTATCTTTTGTTTTGAAATGAGTCCTTGGCTAGGATGGTAAAAGAAATATTAGTGACGGTTCATGAGCTATGGTTTGAATGGACATTGATCCCAATATGTATACACGAGCAAATTTGGATATACATATAAATATTGTGAGTTGCAAAGCACTATATGTATGAATATATGCAGATATAGTCATATATATACTGCTATACAATTTGCCATTTACAAAATGCTTTCCCCTACAATAATAAACACTTATTCCTGTAATAGTCCAAGCATTATTATTTTTCTTATTTCTTTTTTTCTTTTGCTTTTTGGAAGGCAATTGGGGTTAAGTGACTTGCTCAAGGTCACATGGCTAGTTTTTTTTGTGTTAAGTGTCTGAGGCTGGATTTGAACTCAGGTTGCCCTGACTACAGTGCTGGTGCTCTATCAATGCACCACCTAGCCTTCCCATTTTTCTTACTTATTGCAAACAAGACATATAATAACTCAGAAAGGTTAAGTAAATTGTCCAAGATTCCACAAGAAATCAGCATCACAGGCAGGGTTTGAATCCAGGTATGTGTTCTGATGCCCAGCCTAGTGCTTTTTCACACCTATACCTCATCATACCTCAGATCTACACAGTATCTCACACTTTCTTGTATGTTGTCTTGGAATAATTTTCTAATTGTTTCGTGATTGTGAGTTTTGTCTTCTCAGTCAGATTTTAAGTTAGGTCCTGTGTTTCCTACTTTATTATTCATCATTATCCAGATCCAACATAGTGGTGTGCATGCAGCAGGCATCTTATAAACACTAGTTGAATAGCATGGGTTGATCAGACAAGAGAAGACCAAGACTTGGAAAAAAGTTGAAAGTGTCAGGCTGAAAAGGAAGAGAGATATAAGAGATTTTATAGAAACTGCATTAAACCTTGACAATAGGTCATATGTGTAGAGCAAAGAACATCGACAATTCAACAAATTCCTAAAATGGTAATTGCACCTTTGCCATCTGCTACAAACATGATTACTTTACCCGGATACATTAAGGCATGTGTGTTTGAGATGGAATTTTGCCAATTAGCCCAACATATGCCAAAGGTATATTTGGATGATAGCCCACGAAGATTTGGGTGGATAAAATATCTTTCACTCTGTGCCAGCTAAAAGGAAACTGTCTGGTCCTTTCTTCCTATACTGTTAAGGAGAGGAAGAACTTTTCATCTCCCTTCTTTTTTTCCCTTTTTCATTTCTTGGTTATTCAACAAGAATTTGTTTATGTTCCAGGCATTGTGCTAGGCTCTGGAAATATAATACAAAGAATGAAATAATATCTACTTGCAGTAAGCTTACATTCTAATGGGAAAGACAAGAACATATAAAAATATATCAGTATAAATATAAAGTATATGTGTTTATACACATATATGTTAAATTCATAATAGTTTGGCAAGGAGTTCAGTTAAGGGGATCAAGAAAAATTTCATGCAGAAGACAGAGTTTGAATTATATCTTAAAGAGAGAGACTATATGAGATGGAAGTAATGAGGGAGTGTATTTCAGGCATGAGGGATGGCCAGTGCAAAGTATGGAGTGTCACAGGTAAGGAACAGATAGAAGGACAGTTTGGAACATGAAGTACTTGGGTGTGGGAGTGGGGGAAAAATGTCTAGTGAGGCCAGGTAGTATAGGAGTTTGTATTTTATTCTAGAGGTAATAGAAAGCCATTAGTGTGTGTTCAGTAGAGGAGTCCCATAGCTAGATTTGTATTAGAGAGATTTGAAGTAGGGAGATGAGTTAGGAGGCTGTTGCAAAAATCTAAGCCAGAGATACTGAAGGCCTAAATTAGCAATAGCACTATAAGTGGAAAGAAGGAACCAGATATGAGAACTCTTTGAAGGAAACTATTTGAAGGCAAGATTTAATTGGAGACATGAAGTAAGGGAGAGGAAGTTTCCAAGATAGGCTGAGATTATGAACTTGAGACACAGGAAAACAATAAGTGCCATAAGACAAGCAGAAGTTTGGAAGTTGTAGGAGGAAGGGCAACAAATTCTGTTTAAGGCAGAACTCAAAGTGGTGACATGATGAAGGAAAGGAAGAACAGGAATGATCATTCACAGAAAATTTCCTCCATCATAACTTAGTTCAAAGCAGAAAGACTATTGTATACCAAATCTAGCCTCATTTCCCATGGACTAGTGATATATATATATAAGTTTTCCTGATGGTTTTCTCATATTCTTCAGATTTCTCCCTACCCTGGGTCTTTGTCAGACTCCTCCTTCCCTATACTTTGGAACACATGACAATAACCAGTGTGACCTTTCGCAAGCTCAGGGATTATATGAATAAACTGGTTATATGCCCCACCCATCCTGCTGCCTGTTTTCCTGCAGTGATCACCAGTTAGCAATCCTTTATTTTCCTTTTTCTTAACTCCCTTCCCAATGTTTATCTTCCTTTTTTTCCCCCTCACCCAATATCCTGTTTGAGACTGATTGCCGACTATTATGCATCAGGAGACAGGAGGTTGAGGTCACTGTCTTCCTCTCTTTCTGTGTGTGTGTGTGTGTGTGTGTGTGTGTGTGTGTCTGTGTCTGTGTCTGTGTCTGTGTCTGTCTGTCTGTCTATCTGTTTCTCTCTCTATCCTCTTTCTCACCAATTGTTCTCCTACACTGGCCACACTATCCAGCATTATCTAGAAAAATACTCCTAAACTCCAGCTAATGGGTTGTTTAAAAAAAAAAAAAAGCCCTCTATATGTAATATGGATAGATATAGTTTTCTGAAATCCATGCTCCTCAGCCTGATATTCCATGACCAGATCCCACCTTCTAACCTATGCAAATTTTCCTCTACTTTCCATTATGAAGCTAACATTCTAGCAAGATGGATGTGTTCCCTCTCCTCTGAATATCCTATACTTATTCTCTTTCCGTGCCTTTACTTAAGTAATTTCCCCTTCTGGGATGCCCTCTTTCCTCCTTTCTACTCATCTAATCACTCATCCTTTAACTAGATCAAAGTCATCTACTCTATGATACCATCCAACAGCTTTAACCCACATTGATCTCACTCTTCTTTGAACTCCTATTGAACCTATTATGTGTGCACTAATTTTGGTTTTTAGTTTCTTACCATCTCATACTATTAGTTAATTGTCACATTACATTCTTAATCTCTTCAACTAGCTTAGAAACTTCAATAGCCAATTTTTATATTTTCCTTCTATCTGTTGAAGAATACAGCACAGAGTTAGGCACACAAGGTGAGTTACACACAGCAACTCAAACACTTGTTAAATTGAACAGAACTAACCTGAATTTAATTGAATTGGAAAAATCCAGAATACATGTAGATAGAGCAGCTTTGTAATTGATAGAAAGGTGTGATAGAATAATCTCTATCTACAGGTAAAATCCATACTAATCCTTGACTGTAATGTTCTAATTTATTTACACACTGTGCACCTCTGTCAAGATTGAAAGAATGATGAATGGTATAAAGCATGAATCTGTTCCTGTCTTGTTCTCTCTAGGGATTAGTTTGGTGTGGGAGGATGAAGGTTATTCTCTTAATCTCTTAAACACTTGGATGGATCACTGCTCCCATGGGAGCAAATTCCACTTCCTCTAGCATTGCACGTCCCACAGAAAGCCATACTCCCTCCACCACTGCAGATGCTACAGCAGACAACAAGCCCTCCACAGGTTCTAGTTCCCCTGTAGAACATGTTTCCTCTAACATGCAAATCACAGAGCAAGCCACACTCCATGTACTAGGGCAAAGCATGATCCTTTCATTGATGAACTTCACAACCCTCTACATTTTCTAATCTTATGCAGTTCTTCTCCAAACACAGTAGGATTTCTTTTGGTTATTATAATCCTATTTATACCCACCATACCCTTTAAATCATCTGCCAGTTTTATTCTTCTGAAATGATGTTCCTCGATACATTGCCATTTATCATCATTAGGATACCATGTGAAGAATCTATTAATTCTTCAATGCGGGGAAGTCCATGGATGGGAATTCCTTTCACCAATACAGATTAACCATTCATCATCAATAGCAGAAGAACATTGGTGTTAAAAATACATGGTTTTGTGTCTCTGAGGATCATTGAAAGCACATATTTAATTTCCCCAAAATGATTTCATCTGACCTGCTCTTACTCAATTCTAGACTTAGTTCTTTGCAATTTGTAGAGCCTGGACTGAATTTGAATGCATATGCTGATGGCATAACTGTCTAATTTTATACAAACACACACATATATGTATGTGTGTATATGTAGGTTTATGTATATGTATACACGTGCATTGTGTATGCATGTGTGTGTACATACACACATGTATAAACACTTTCTCAGTGTTTTTCCCTCCCTCAATTTATCAGTTACAAAGCCAGAAGTAACCACCTCAGGTAGATCCATAAGTACAACATCATAACATACATGTGTCCATAATACATCAAAACCCATTTCTAGGTTATATACCTAAAGTTCCTCAGCTGGGCACCTTTTAGATCCCCTGTCCCTTGTAATGTGTTGCAGTAAAAAAGCATTCACATAGTTCTACGAGGGGGAAAGTAATCTATTTGGAGTCACAGGGCCTACAAGCAAATACTGGCTATCTCACTGACTAATCTGTGTGATATTGTGCAATTCCTCGTGGAACCTTAGTCATTGTAAAATGAAGAGATTGAACTAGATGACTTCTAAGATCTTTTCCAAGTGGGGATGTGTTGTTAAATATTTAATAACCAGCTCTCTGAAAAGACATGACATACTTTTTAAGTGATCTGCATTATTAATATTTTCTCCCTCATTTTATTAAGTCTAGACAATCAAAGAAACAATAAATCAAACTCTGATTTGTAGCATTCATTAATTCTGAGGTATAAATGCTCACACTGAAAATTTAACATTCACCTCTTGGCAACCAGTACAGGCTGGCTCTAGTACAAATCTATTATCATATGTTTGACCTCTGACTGCTGTTGATGACTTACCTTCAATTTAATTTTTGATGGTCATTCCCTATGCCTGAAATGAATTCCCTCCTGAGTTCTGCCTCAGAGTCCCTCTCTTTCTTCAAGATATAGCCTAGGGGTGGCTAGGTGGTGCAGTGAGTAGAGTGCTGGCCCTTGAGTCAGAAGGACCTGAGTTCGGATCTGGCCTCAGACACTTAACACACACAAACAAAAACCTAGCCGTGTGACCTTGGGCAAGTTACTTAACCCCAACTGCCCTTCAAAAAGCAAAAAAAAAAAAAAAGACATAGCCTAATCACCACTTTCTCCAGGAAGCCTTTCCTAACTGCTAATGTCCTCACTCCTTAACTACCTTGTTCTCATTCTTTTTACATATACACATATACACATAATTATATGTGTGTATATATATATGATACGGTATATGAAATATGTATATATATATGCATTATATATACATGTGTGATGCGTGTGTATATACTTATTGACTGCCCTTTTAGAATGTAAATGCCTTGGCTGCTTCATTTTTTTGTATTTGTATCCCCAGTGCCAAACACCAGTTCCTGGCATATAGTGATTACTTAATAAAAGCTTGTTGATTGATATTAAAATTAATTCAATTCTATAAACATTTATTAAACCTCCTGTGCTTAAAAACATGTAAGGCCTTATATTCTTTTTTTTTTTTTTGGAGGGAGGAAGGTAGGGCAATTGGGGTTAAGTGACTTGCCCAAGGTCACAGGGCTAGTTTTGTGTTAAGTGTCTGAGGCCGGATTTTAACTCAGGTCCTCCTGACTCCAGGGCTGGTGCTCTATTCAAAGGCTCTGTAGTCTACACTGGTTATACAAAGATAAAACTGAAATAATTCTTTCTCTCAAGAAGCTTAAACTCTACTGTGGGAATTCAACATATACACAGATAAATAACAAAAGTAATTTGAGGAGGTAGAGAACATTAACACCAGACAGGATCAGAGAAGGCTACAACTGTATTGACCTAGAGGATTCAGGGGAGTTCAGAAGGGAGCATATTACAATTGGAGTGGTGTGTGCAAATGTATGGAGGTAGGAAATAGAATTTGGAAAATAGTAGTCCAGTAGTAGAAAAGGTAGGTTAAGTGATGTGCTGGTAAATGTTTAACAACCAGCTCTGGGAGGAAGGTACACAAAACACACTTTTAAGTTTCATCTGCATTATTAACATTTTTTCCATCACCTTCTTAAGTGTAGACAATTAACAAAACAATAAATCAGACCCTGACTTACAGCATTTGCCAGTTTCTGTGGTCCAAATACTGACACTAGAAATTTAACAATCAGCTCATAAATTGGTATAAACTAACTCCAACACACCCCTGGGTAGGTTGGATTTAGATTGATGGAAAACGAGTATTTTATGGTTAGCAGTGTGGGGTAAAAGAAAGAAGAGGGGGGCTCAAATTGGGAAAAATATTTTTAACTTTCTTGTCTTCAAATGTAACGACCATTATATATTATTGAAGCAATAATTTTGTTCTCTGACTAAAACTTAATAAAAGCAATTAAACCATAGCCTTAAAAACATTTGTATTTTTTTGTTTAAAGAAAGAACATTCTGGGGGCAGCTAGGTGGCTCAGTGAATAGGAGTCAGGAGGACCTGAGTTCAATTCGTCCTCAGATACTTAACACTTACTAGCTGTGTGACCTTGGGCAAGTCACTTAACCCCAATTGCCCTGCTTTTCCTCTCCAAAAAAGACAAAAAAAAAAAACCCAAAACATTATGTTACAGATAATTTTCCATGATCATGAAAACAACTTAATCTTTCAATATTGGAATAAAGTCTCCATTTACCTGTCATAAACTGAATTCACCATGCCACAGGACCTACGTACACATTAAAAAATTTAATTAAGCAAATACTTATGTAAAAAAATCATAACATAATGGGGTGATCAAGGATTACCTAATTTGTTAGACTGGAGCACCACCTATGGAACTGGTCATGAGACATGCCACAAGGAACTCCTGATTGGTTACCTTTGCAGCCTTCACATTGGCTGTCCCATATACCTATAATTCGCCTCTTAAAATGCTTAATTTCTTTCAAGGATTGACTCTAATTCTATCTTCTACATGAAGAAGCCTTTCCTGATGCCCAAGCTTCTAATACATCCCAACTCCCTACCAAATTACTTCATATCTATTTTGTATCTGCTTTGTATAAACATATATGTGTGTATACACATATGTATATACCTATACCCATATATTTATGTACTTAAAAACACACACATACTATATATACATACAAACTCAGAGGTCACACTCCTCAGCACTGTCTTCTGTCTCAACCATCTACCTACTGAGTCTGTTTCCTGCTGGGTACAATAACTCCTCTGTTTTGGCTGATGATGGTGGGTAGGGGTGGGGTGGGGGGGATGGAGAATTCCTGCCCTCATAGAAGTAAACAATAGTTCCCTCTCAAGCACTTGAGGAAGCTAGCCAGCACAGTAGATACAGTGCTGGACCAATATTCAGAAAGTCCTGAGTTAAAATTTGCTCTCAGAAAAAAAAAAATTAAATTTGCTCTCAGATACTTCCTAGTTATGTGAGCTGGAGCAAGTCACTTAACTTCTCTCACCCTCAGTTGCCTTGTTTGTAAAAAGAGAATAACTACAGCGCCTACCTCCTAGATTTTGTGAAGATTGAGCAGAAACAATAAATACTTTGCAAACCATAATGCAATACTTTGCAAACCTATACAAATGCAAGCTATTATTATTTAAATATCAGAACTAGAAGAAACTTTAAAGGTCATCTAATCTAGTGTTTTTTAAATAGTGGGTCATGATCCCATCTGGGGCAATAGTAAAAGGTTTCTGAAATGGGCAAGAACTAAAACTTAATTAAAAATCAAATGCATATATATACACACATATATGTATGTATGTATGTATATATATATACATATATGTATATATGGGGGATATGTGTATGTACACATATACATAGACAGAGGGCACAGGATGAGTTGAATATGAAGGGATGATATCTAAAAAATAAAATTAAGAGGTGAGAGGAATATATTGGGAAGAGAAAGGGAGAGATAGAATAGGGTAAATTATCTCATATAAAAGAGGCAAGAGAAAGTTGTTACAAAGAAGGGGAAGAACAGTGTTGAGGTTGGGAGACCATAAAGGTTGAGGTTTAAGTTTTAGGGGTGCATGAGACCCCAAACTACCAACATGCTGGATCCTTCTGAATGAATTCAACTCGTCTTCTCTCAGGCAAAGAAAAGAAAAGTTTATTAAAAGTTCACCATATTGGGTAGACTGTTAAGGAGCCTCGGTATCTGTGATGCTTGTACTGGACAAGTGGGCCAGAATAATCTGACACAGTGAGTGTGCTAGATAATTCTCCACCCCTTCATGGAGGCAAGATGGGTTCTATATATAGAAAGGTTGTAGGAGAGTTTTTGGGGTGGTTTA
Organism: Gymnobelideus leadbeateri; assembly: GCA_011680675.1. Classification (NCBI taxonomy): domain Eukaryota; kingdom Metazoa; phylum Chordata; class Mammalia; order Diprotodontia; family Petauridae; genus Gymnobelideus; species Gymnobelideus leadbeateri. Next base: position 235,113 of record WOXC01009282.1, read on the forward strand.
GAGGAGGAGTTTGGGGAGGGTCTTCAGGAACAGTTAAATGATGTCAGACTCCAGTAATGAGAGATTAAGGGTGGGAAGTAGCTGGAGGCTACCTGGAGATGGAGGGCTAGGCTAGTTTAAGGGTAACAGGTTTGGGCATAGATATTTTGGGAGGATCAAGGGTGGGGACTAAGTGGACAATGGAGAGCTAGGCTAGTAACCAAGATTTGGGAAGGAGGAGCTATAATGAACCGCTTATGGCCTCAGGCAAATGCCTCAACTGGGAAGATTCAAGGAGAGCTCAGGGGGGTTTCCAGAGCCTATACCTCATCAAGCAGGAAGGTGAAAGGGAATGAGTCAGCCTTACTCTCATTGGATTTGGCTTTAGGAGGGAATAACATACACACTCAATTGGGTATCTTACCCTACAGGAAAGTAGGAGGTAAGGGGATAAGACAGGGCATGATAGAAAGGAGGTCAGAATGGGGGAGAGGGTAGTTAGAAAAGGGACAGGGTCAAAGGGACTTTTGAAAAGAGACAGGGTCAAAGGAGAAAATAGAATACATGGGGGGGTGGGATAGGATGGAGGGAAATATAGTTAGTCTTTCACAACATGACTACTATGGAAATGTTTTGCCTTAACTACACATGTATAGGGGCGGCTAGGTGGCGCAGTAAGAGCTGTAGGGAGATTGACTTACATCTTTTATCCCAGACTTTTTGGTTGTTCTGTCATCTTAATGAGCAGAGAACAATTTTGTGAGTTTAGATTTTTTTGTTTTGAAATGCCAGTTTTAAGAAAATTTTGGACAGTTGAATGGAAGACTACTAAATACACTTTCATTTGGCTTCTTTGTAGGTATTCAAACTGGGACCACATAGATAGATTCCCTCATCTGTGTGTGTTAATCCCTCGGAGTTGGGATGACCCGAGATCGAATCCGGCCTCAGAAAACGAGCCCCCACACAGAAATAATGACTAGCCATGTAACCTTGAGCAAGTTACTTAACCCCAATTGCTTTAAAAAAAAAAACTACACATGCATAACATATATTGAATTGCTTATCATCCCAGCAGGGGAGCAGGAGTGAGGAGGGAAGAAGGAAGAAAATCTGGAACTCAAAGTTTTAAAAGGAAGTGTTAAAAATTGTTTCTACATACAACTGGGTAATAATATATACAGGCATTAAGGTATAGAAATAGTCTCCAGGTAGTCTCCAAATCCATCTTGCCCTACAAGAAAGTAAGGGGGAAGTGTATGGGGAGATATAAGAGAGGGAAGATTGGGGGAAGGGTTATTCAGTATGCTTGCCATCTTGGGGTGGGGGGTAGGGGAGAGATGGGAAGAAAATTTATAACTCAAAATCTTGTGCAAATGAATGTTGAAAACTAAAAAATAAATAAATTCCAAAAAAAATCAAGCACATAATGAATCGAGGTGTTTCTGGCAGGCTTGTGGCATTGCAGCCCAACTTCACTGCAGCCTTGGTTCTGAACACAAAACATAGACACTTTGCATTGCACACGCCCTCAAGCCACCACCACTTTGTTGAAATGTGAAAAGGGGTCTCCAGTGGAAAAAGTTTAAGAAGCTCTGATTCTAATCCAATCCTTTCAGTTTAACAAATAAGGAAATTGAAGCCTTGGAAAATGAAGACATGAAATAATTTGTTATAGCCATAGAGCAAACTACTAGTGAAGATGTTACCATAAAAATATAGAGGTATATGGTTTAGGGGTGCACTAGACCCCAAAATACCAACACGTGGGTCCTGCTGGATGAATTAGACTCAGGCCTTCTCTCAGACAAAGAAAAGCAAAGTTTATTAAAAGTTCGCCATATTGGGTAGACTCTTAAGGAGCCTTAGTATCTGTAAGGCTTATAATGGGCAAGTGGGCCAGAATCATCTGATACAGAGCAAGTCTGTGCTAGAAAATTCTATGGTGCTCTCACACCAGATGGAGGCAAGATGGGGTCTTATATACAGAAAGGTTGTGGGAGGAATCTAGGGGTGATCTAGAGGAGTAGTTTGGGGAGGGTCTTCTGGAGGAGTCAATGAGATCAGATCTGGTAAATGAAGTAAAGTGAAGCTGCTGGAGGCTACCTGGAGACAATAGACAATGGTGGGCTAGGCCAGTTCAAGGGTGTAACATTTCAACAGAGAATAGAAAAGAGGATTGTATATGAAACCTTGAACTTGTTTCATGGTTTATGTGTACATTAAATTTAACACAGTAGAAACAAAACCACCCTATTTGTGCACCCTTTTGAACTTCCTTTTACTCTTTCTTCTATGTATTTTTAATGTCTCATAGATGCTCTATTCTTTCTTTCTTGGGGGGAGCATAACTTTCACGATCCACCAACTTTTCCCTACCACCAGATAGAGTCCCTCCCTTCTAACAGTCAAACAACAACAACGAAAAATCAACCAACTGGCCATGTTTGAAAATGTATCTCTCATTCCCCATCTCTAGTCTGATGAGGTATGGGCTCTGGGAGCCCCCTCTAGCTCTCCTTGAGTCCTTGAAGTACAGGCTCTTGAACTCGGATTAAATTGTCTCCTTTGATGAGGCGTTTGCATGAGGTAATAAGCCTTACATTGTGGCTGAGCCTAAGCCACTGTTACTAGACTTCCCACCCTTGAGCCTATCAAAATGTCAATCCACCCTTGAACTGGCCCAGTCCAGGATTGTTTGTGGCCTCCAGCAACTTCCTACCCTTAATCACTCTTTGACCTCATTAACTCCTCCTGAAGACCCTCTCCAAACTCCTCCCCTAGACCACCCCTAGATTCCTCCCCCAACCTTCTGTATATAAGACCCCATCCTGTCTTCATGTTTGTGAGAGCACCATAGAATAGTGAGAGCTCCATAGAATAGAGAGAGCACCATAGAATAGGGAGAGCACCATAGAATAGGGAGAGAGCCATAGAATGACCTAGCATAGACTTACTCTGTGTCCAATACAAGTGAACTTTTAATAAACTTTACTTTTGGGGCAGCTAGGTGGCGCAGTGAGTAGAGCGCCGGCCCTGGAGTCAGAAGGACCTGAGTTCGGATCTGGCCTCAGACACTTAACCCACACAAACAAAAACCTAGCCATGTGACCTTGGGCAAGTTACTTAACCCCAATTGCCCTAAAGGGGCGGCTAGGTGGCACAGTGAGTAAGAGCGCCGGCCTCGGAGTTGGGATGACCCGAGATCAAATCCAGCCTCAGAAAATGAGCACCCACACATAAATAATGACTAGCCGTGTAACCTTGAGCAAGTTACTTAACCCCAATTGATTTAAAAAATAAATAAATAAATAAAAATAAACTTTACTTTCATTTGCCTGGGAGAAGATGAGTTGAATACACTCAGCAGGACCCGTCCTGAGTGTTGGTGTTTTGGGGTCTCTTTATGGGTAACCCTCTTTATGGGTAACCTTTTCATAGTCTATCACTTCTTTTCCAAGATATGGGAAGTATCATTTATCATTAGTCTCCTGAAGTATGATTTTCACAGCATAGATAAGAGTTCAATCATTCTCTCCAATAATTGCCATTTTCCTATTTTTGTCATCTTTGACAATTCTGAGCCCAAAGTCACCTCCATACCAAAGGGAGTCATTTTAACAGGATGATAGGAGACTAGCCAGATGTAACAGATGTTAAGAAAGAAAAAAGAAAAGAAAAGAACAACAACGGCAGCAAAGATTGCAAGTAAAAATTGCCTAAGAAGTCTGCAATCTGTACTAGTGGAGGGAGCCCTGAGTCAGTGAGATTATAGAACGAGGAACACCATCCAGAGTATGACTTCAGGGGTTCTAAATTGTTCTGACCTTCCTCTAACTTCTCTTGCTAATTCTTCATTATCATTATCATCATAAGAAAACATTTATAATACATTCAATTACACATTGATACTATGCTGGAGAGGATATTCATGTATGCATTGTCTGTCTGTCTGTCTGTCTTACTATAGATAAAGGTTGGCAACTCTTGCTTTCCTATCAATGATGGCTTGAAGGCAGATTATTTTGGCAAGTAAACTAGTTACTATTGCTAGGGCTCATTGCATAGGTCCCTGTGCCAGTCTCTGCTATCATCTAACATGAGAATTAGGGTTAGTGAGCAGAGGTTTGACTTAATTGGTGCATGGAGTTCCTGCATGAGGAAATTGCCTTTATGAATGCAAGTTGGTATCTCCTCTGCAAATCATAGAATTGCCTAAAAGACTAAGAAGTTAGGTGACAGGCCCAGTCATACAACCAGTGTACATCGGAGGCATGACTTGAACTCAGTCTTCCTGGCTCTGAGGCTACTATTTATTATGCTACACTGTCTATTACTATAAGAGTTAGCAGTTTTAATATTCCCCTTCCCACTCACAAGTCAGCAGTCCAATAAATCCTCTGGAGCTCAACCTCTTTGACCTCAAAAGTCTGTGATTCAAAATCAATATCCTCTGCCCAGGAAAAACTCAGCATTTTGACTTACCCCTTTCCAAAAGGTTGTTAAGTGAATATATAATAAGAATAATAAATTAATTATACCTTTTAACACTGCAATTCCATTGCCAGGATTTTATCCTACCAAATCATAAAAAGGACCTATCTTACAAAAATATTCACAGCTGCTTTATTTAATAACAGCTAAAAATGTAGAAACAACCACATACAGCAATTAGAAAATGCTGAATGAATTCTTGTCCTTTTTTTTTGCTTTTACATTTAATGTAAATCTAATATATTAAAAATTATAAATATGAATCATGCAAATGTCACCCCAATTTCAAATACATCTTTCACAGAGTGTTACTATATATTTAAACTAGCAAATATGGAAAGGCCTAGAAGAAGTGATAAAATTTATAGAACCAAAATGTTTGCACATTAACCAGAGCTATAACCATATGGAATGATCATGACATTGACTCATGGTGGCAAAATTTAGGGGGTTTGCCTAATTTACAAGAATAACTAGTTTAAAGGAGAAGTAATTAGATGGCCCACATCCTCTTCCTACAGTATAGAATTCCTCTCTGGAAGTCCCCCTCCCTCTCTCTGTCATAATACCACCACCCAACCTCTAGCCATGGCCCAAGGTCTCTATCATCACCACCTACAACTAATTTGTTTCATGATGTTTTTCTCAAGGACAAAAATGGCTAGTTTACCTCCGGCATAAGGAAGGAAGGAAGGAAGGAAGGAAGGAAGGAAGGAAGGAAGGAAGGAAGGAAGGAAGGAAGGAAGGAAGAAGAGAGGGAGGGAGGGAAGGAGGGAGGGATGGAGGGAGGGAAGGAGGGAGGAAGGAGGAAGGAAGGAAGGAAGGAAGGAAGGAAGGAAGGAAGGAAGGAAGGAAGGAAGGAAGGAGGAAAGTAAGGAGGGAAGGAAGGAGGAAAAGAAGGAAGGATGAAGGAAGGATGGAGGAAAGAAAGGAAGGATGAAGGAAGGAAGGAGGAAGGAAGGAAGGAAGAGGAAAGGAGGGAAGAAAGGAGGAAAGGAGGGAAGGAAGGAAGGAAGGAAGGAAGAAGGAAGGAAGGACAAAAGGAAGAAAGGGAGGGAAGAAAGGAAAGGAGGGAGGGAAGGAAGGAAAGGAGGGAAAGAAGGAAGGAGGGAGGGAAGGAGGGAAAGAAGGAAGGAGGGAAGGAAGGTAGAGGAGGGAAAGGAAAAAGGAAGAATGGAGGGAGGAAGAAAGGAAGGAAGAGAGGGAGGGAAGGAAGGTCAAAGGTTAATTTGATTCTACCTTGCTCAATTTTTAAAATTTCATGTAAGAATTTACTTGTTTTGAATGTTTGTTGATTATTATTAAGTTTATAAGTGAAAACATTTTTAAGGTTTCTAATTGAGGATTGCTTCTCTAGAAGCTTACACCTTTTGGTGGAGTCACCCTTCTGTTGTAAAATGCATAAATGGGTTTTAAATGGATCTTTCTTCATTCTTTCTCCTTTTCATCTATTTTCTTTTGTATGCCTCTGAATTTATAACTATTGACTTTGGATACATACAGTTCTATATATATGTTGAAAATATGAAAATGGTGATCTACCTCCTCTATTAGTATTACAGTGTAATCCACATGTTATAGTTAGGGTCAATTACATTTTCTCTTACCATCTGCACATTGTTTGAGCCATAACCTTGTACAGATTCTTAGCAAGGACTCTATTACCAAAAATGAACCAAACACTAAGTCTCATCCCTTTGTCTGTTCTGCACAGTGTGTAGTACATTATTGCTGCCCAACAAATGTTAAGTGGTAATAATAGCAAGGGCATAGACTAAGAGAGATTTGCTTTTTATGTCTTTCCAACTGCAAATGTATTGTAGCACATCACAAAATAATAATGTGAAAATCATACCTTTTACTTGTATTGCTCCTTCTCTTTGACAAATGCAAAGAAACTCTTGGCTTATGGGAGACTAGAGCAAGTTATAGTTTCTTTATCTTACCAGATAGGCCTGGAAAAGTTAAATGAGTTAAATGCTCAGTGAGGCAGAGAGATAGCTTGGGAAAAAAATCAGTGTTTTATCTCCTAAGACCCCTCCATCCTCTTCCAAACCCTCCTAGACTCACCTAATTCAAAGATAGTGCTCAGTGGAAGATCATGTCAAGATACTGCCTTGGAAAGAGGTATATGACCTTGCATGCTTAGTAATACAAACTCTCACAGGGCCTGATAAGTTGCCTTTTTTTTAATAAGAAGGGTATTTCAGAAACTATTTAAGGATCTTTCCAGCAGCCTACTTAATTTCCACTTGATTATAAATGAGAAAAAAGATAAAGCTAATCCTTCTTATAATGTTTGCCCTTTAATACATAAATTGCCTAGCAGTAGGGTGTCTTCTAGGAAAAGGACAAAAAGAACACTCCTGTGAAATCCAAGGGTGATTAGCCTATTGTTCCAACCTACATATTTATTTGCCCATGTGTTATCCTAAGCACTACAATAACTAAGCCTTTTCTTATTGCTGAAGTGAAGAATAACTAATAGAAAGTTATGTTCTATCCATGATTATTTTAAACTGCCATTTCCATCACACAAATGTAGCTTTTTGAGAAAACCAACAATATAAAAATTGAGTAGGAGGGCTTTCATAAGGATAAGATTGGTTCTCCCAAAATTAGTATATTTTACATAGAGGTAGTTGAGGAAAGATTGTGAGACTTGAAATTGACTTAATTAAAATAATAAAATTTTTAACCCTGATACTTATTTTGTATGTATCACTGCTAATGACTTGGCAGGAAGCCTTTACAGTCACAGTCCAGTGAGCACCTATGGATCTTTTGATTCAGTGAACCACCCATATTTTGTATTCTCTGGCACTATTCCTCCCACCCCTGTTTAACTTGTTTGGTTACTTGAACTAAATAGCTCACTGGGCTTAAAGGATTGCTGAAGGTCTATGTTCCTATAAGAACAAGATTTCTCCCTAGTCTACAGATTAATGGAGATAAACTATGTGGAAGGAGGAAAGATGACATGATACTACTGCTCCATATGAAGCCCCTAAAACATCAATAGTTTAGAATCAAAGGATGGAAACCCATTAATTGCACACGTACATAGCAATCAGGAGTTTAAAGAGAAATGCTATGAAGAGCTGTTCTTCACAACAGGAACATTTACACCATAACTATAACTATTATCCCAAGCTGAATTTATAGCTACAGCATAATAGGAACTATAACTAGGGTGGAGAAACTAGAGCTGTACCCCAATATGCTGAATTTAGAGGGTGCCAACAGGACTTGGAAATCCTGCAGTTCATGCTAAAGTAGCAGGGCAGGTGTGGGGAAGGGAGGCAGCTCAGTACCTAGTTAGCAAAAATTAATTAGTTGAAATGGGAAGCTACAATTTGGCAGGCTGAGTTGGAGGAACTGTTTTTCCTCCAGTACCTGAGAGGTACCTCCCCTGCATCAGTCTTGAGATAGTTTGTCCCACTGGATCTAGGTATGGTTTGTGATATTTGACACAACACAAAAATTACTAGTTACAGTTCTGATAGAAACTATAAACCATCCTTACCACAGACCATCTCAGGGGATGATTTGAGGGAAACTACTGGAAATCATCCATGCCTCCAAATCTCCTTTCTACTGGACTGCCAATGTGTCTGAAATTCACATCATTTAGAGATTTATTGGAGGAAAAGTACTGGTCATCAGTACTCTTTTAAAAAGACAAACAAGGTAATATGATTCCTCTAGAAATAGTTATAGAGCACATAAAAATAAAGCAAGGCAGAAGGAAGAAATGGACTTCCATCTGGTACCTGGCCAACCTCAAATTGGACCCCTGAGAAGCATTATGTTTATATATGCTTATTGTGAGACTGACAAAAAAAAGGGGGGGGGGCGGGTAAGAGGGGAGAGGGAGGGAGGGACAAAGGCACTATCCTTTTATAAAACATGGTGTAGCTGAGTAACTAAGGAAATGAAACTGTATCCTTGACACACTACATTCAATATACTTTTTCTTCATCCCCTCCCTATCTCATATATACACTGACCTTGTCCCATCTTATCACACTCTGGCTTTCTTCTGTCCTGAATAGTCTTGTTTCTGGTTACCTACCTCTTATTCTCTCCCTGAACATAATGCTTTTGATATTGATTATTTCATAAAAGAAGATTTTGAACTTTGATATCTGCCTCTTTCTTCTGCCCCTAAAATAAATGAACTCTGAATCTTGAGATCCTCCCTGCTTTGAACTCTGGGAACATAGTTCTTCCTGTTGATTCTTTTGCTCAGGTGCTCAATTGCTAATTACCTTCATGCAACCTTTGTTTTATCTCTGGAATCTATGAAGGTAGTGACCCAGCTGAAACTCTTCTGTTGTCTCTACCCTTGGTCTCATCACACCCCAGCTATCCACAGCAAGATATTTGTACTTGGTCTCAAATGTCCAGGACACTAGGTGCAAATACCTTTGGGAAGTTGCAAATACCTATGGGAAGGGCAAAATAGTGGTCATTATAAGCTATTAACATCATAATTAGGATTAATCTACTATGGATGTGCATGTTAGTAATCTTGCAAAGCACTCAAAGAACAAGACTAGGGAGGTTTTAATCAGGAAAACCAGAGAGGCCAGAAGCTGAGCTATTTCAAAGAGAAGGCTTAGGCAGCTAAAGAGTACTGGACTTGGAGTCAAAAGACCTAAACTTTCCTAGGACAGTTGATTACTAACTATGTGATTTGAAAAAGTCCCTCTGGACCTCAGTTTCTTTCTTTTTTTTTTTTTGGAGGTTCCCCCCTCCAAAAAAGGCAAGGCAATTGGTGTTAAGTGACTTGCCCAAGGTCACACAGCTAGTAAGTGTGTCAAGTGTCTGCGGTCGAATTTGAATTCAGGCCCTCCTGACTCCAGGGCAGGTGTCCTACTCACTGAGCCACCTAGCTCCCCCTGTGCTTCAGGTTTCTTATCTGTTAAATGAGAATTTTGAATAGATGGTTCCTTCTAGACCAAAGATTCCCAAACTTATTTGGCCTACGGCTCCCTTTAAAAAAAAAATTACTCAGCACCCCCCTGAAAATCTACTTTCTTTAACCCTTTAATGTTTTTAAAATGTGCATAATTTCAAAAAATATAAAATATTTTAAATGATGCTTCTTAAATTTAATAATTTATCAGAAATTTATAGGGGTTTTTTCTGCATAGAAATTTTGATGACACAATATTACATCATGTTACTGTATAGTATCGTATTATATTTTCCTGCTGATGCACACTAGACTTCCTGACAACGCACAATATGCTCCCCTACACTTACTTGTTAAGACCTGTGGACCGACTTTACTACTGATGAGTTATAACTTGCATTTTGTGTGTTTATCTGGAATATAATGTGATCGCTACAACTTTAACTCCATTATACAACAGATGAAACATGTATGATTTTTCAAAAATTTTCTTTTCTTCTTCCCTTATGCTTCTACCACCCCCTTATTTTTATTTGATGCCCTCCAATTACACCTGAGGCTACGACCACCCCCCTGGATTATTCCATAGGTATCGCCCACTTTGGGAACCTATGTTAGACAGAGATATCTATTTGTGATACTCCTGTTTAACAGTTAGGTGGCACAACAGGTGGACTTCTGGACCTGGGGTCAGGAAAATTCATCTTCCTGAGTTCAAATTTGGCCCTAGACACTTCCTAGCTGTGTGACCCTGGGCAAGTCATTTAACCCTATTTGCTTCAAGTTCCTCATCTGTAAAAAATTATCTGGAGAAGAAATTGGCAAGCCACTCCAGTATCTTGCCAAGAAAATGCCAAATGGAATCACAAAGAGACAGACACAACTGAAGAACAACTGAAAAACTGACATAGTGATGCTCAAATAGGTCTGTGATCTTAAGAGTTCCCTCCAGTTATGCAGATTATAATCTATCCTAGATTGCCTATCCTGTTTGACTCTCGTCTATGTTCTCCCATAAGTTTACCATAAGTAGTCTACCTAATATGCTGGATGCCTTCCATTGCCCCTTCATGGCATCCTTTATTTCTGTTCTTTGGAGTTCCTTACTGATTTTGTGGAACAAATCTCCTTGAGGTACTCATCCTTGGGTCTTTGGTGGTATCTTGTCTACCAAGGCTCTTTTAACCCTTTCTGACACTGTTTCAGCAGCCCAAGCCATCCCTGTAAGGTAAAGGGGTTGGACTAGATGGTCTCAAAGGTGGCTTCTGGTTCTAATACTTTATCATTTCATAGCTTCTCACTGAGATCTCAGTACAAGCTTCTGCTTCCCTCCAATTTAAACACCATACAAAAATCCCCCTTTAATAGAAGTCTATGTATGGCCTTTAATACAGATTTTTCCCCCTGAACTTTACCAATTATGTTCCTCCCCTCACTTTGCCTTCTTTCACCCCATTTCCCTTTCCCTTTAATCTTTGTTTTTTATCTTATACACATACTAAAACTTGGTTATAATATCTTTAAGATAAAACATAATTTATTGTGAGGTAGATCCATCTTGGAATACATCCAAGGTTTAGTCATGGAAATAGTGAAAGGACCTTTGTTCTAGGGAGAACCCAGGATATGAACTCCAGTACACATAGTAAAACTATATCATGTGTTTTCCTCATAATTTCTTTTTGTTGTTCTCTTCTGTGTCTCTGTCTCTGTCTCTATTGTTCTTTTTGCTCTTCTGACCATTTACTTTCCATTTTTTACTTACCCACTTTTTCCTTTTTATTATTCCTTCCACACTGGTCCCATCTTAGAGGTGTGTTATCTCTGTAACTGTGCATGTGAGATGGCAAAGATTTTAAAAGCCATTTAATTCAATCTCCTCGTTTTATACATGAGGAAACTGAGGTCCAGAGAAGTTAACTAACTTGTCAGGTAGTAAGTGATAAAATAAGGGCTTGAATCCAGGTCCTCTGACTCTTTTAAAAGTATCCTCTGACACTTTTAATAGCATCCAACTGAGATGACCTTAGCTCAGGGCTTTGGAATACATTATGGTGTTTTCTTATGCTTTCCCCTCATGTCCAAAGTGCTTTATGAAAAGAGGGAAGATATTTAAAGCTTAGTTGCAGATTACACACTATAGTCTATTTGTACCTCTCCAGTTCTCTTAAGTATTGTAAACTAAGAGAAAATACCTGAAGTCAGAGTAAAAGAAGATAAAGAAAATCTTGGTGAAGTTTTTTGCTGCCAATTAAATGACTTTTAGGATGGAGAAGGAATTGTTTCTGTCTTTTGATACAAGGGTCCCTTGAATTTGGCACTTGTTATCAAGTATTTAGAAAGTTGTGTGACAAATTGCTCAGGAGTTTGCACAGAGAATTTTGGCATATGAAGAGCAAAGAACAAGGAGAGGAACATCAAAGAATACTGTACTTTGCAGTTTATTCAACTGCTTCATTTATTTCAGAGTCAAAGAAATGTTAGCTTAGTGATTATTAACTGGCCAATGTGAATCCTCTGAGTCATGATGGAACTAGAGAAATGTAATATACATAGTGGTCATGCTGAGAATAGTCATTCATCTCTAAATAAGTACTATTCCTACTTAGTCACCTGCCTCTTTTTCAGGCATCTATCTTTCTAAGCAAAGAGAAATAAAAACAGGATCCCCCTTTGTCTTTGTTTGGAAAAGGCAACTCTAAAGTAGTGAAAATTTAAAAATTTGATTCTTCCTTTTATAAAATTCTGCCACAGAACATAAGTAAAAATACAAGTTTCATTTTTTGGAGACCATAGAAATAATTGTTCAGCAGCAGCAATGATTTTTTAAAAATCAGACAATAAGAAATTAATTGATTTCTCCCTGAGAAAGCAGAAAAGACCATTTTCTAAAATTCAGTCTTGCACTTAGTCTTTATAAATCTATTATCATTATCTTGCTTGTTGGAGTCATTTCTACTTTGGAGCACAAAATCCTAAAACTGATAATAACAACTAGCATTTATATAGCACTTAAGAGTTTGCAAAGTATTTTACAAATATTACTCCATTTTCTATTTTCACAACAATCCTGGGAGGTAGGTACTATTATTACCTCCATTTTTACAGATCAGGAAACTGAGGCAGACAGTTATTATTATGACTTGCCTATAATCACATGACTAGCAAGAATCTGAGATAGACTTTGAGTTCAAGTCTTCCTAACTCCAGGTCCAGTGTTCTATCCATGGTGGCTAGAGGGAACAGTGAATAGAGCAATGGCCCTGGAGTCAGGAGGATCTGTCAAATCTGACCTCAGACACTTAACACAAAAAAACTAGCCATGTGACCTTGCATAAGTCACTTAACCCCAATCGCCCTCCATAAAGCCAAAAAAAAAAATGTACCTTAAATCCTTCTTTTTTAAATTTTTTAGCAAAGAAATTCACTTATCCAAGTCTATAGTAAAACAGAAATTAGAGAAAGTAGACATAGTAGAACATATACCAGAGTGAAGGAGTTTCCCACTGGGAATGAGGTAACTCAGTTCAAACAAGAGACAGAGTCCTAGACCTTAACTGAGGGGAAGTTCCCAAAGTCTCTGTTATAGCAAGTTAGGGGATAGGGACATGATGGAGACTGCTGCCTTTGCTTATGTTAGCTTCTTCCTAGAGTTTTTTTCCTTCAGAAAACTGAAGTTGCATTGGCATCTTCCATTTTCTCTCTCAAAGCTAGAAGGCAGAAGTACCTAAAGTGACTACAGAGATTCAAAAGAGTTTTGAAAACCTAAAGAGATTCAAAGAGACTTGAAAAGCCTCAGAGGTGGTCTGAAAAGAGCAGAGCTCTTCTCTCTCCTACTCTCAGCAAATTCACCATACCTATAACACAGGCACAAGGCACTGAATTCCATCAGCAAGGAGAGAATCCCATACCAGTGAGCTTTGGGTCTCAACTTACATTCCTCAGCAGGGCTCAAACTCTTTTTACTCCCTGTAGTATCAAAACAGTATTCACAGCACCAATGGCAACTATGAATATGTCAGCATAGTTCTCAAGGGCAAAATATAACAGAATCTCCACATATAAAACAGAAACAAAACATTTATTCAGACACCAGAAAAACAAATCCCAATACCAGGAAACTGAATCCACTATAGCAATATAGAAGTTAATATACCACAATGCAGCAGAGAGCCACACCATCTTTTGGCCTTCCCCCACAAACCAATATTCATAAGCCTAGCTCTCTCACTGGGTGCATCCTCTCCTCCCTCCAGTTCTAGCTGCTCTGACTCCCAGCTTCCTGTGGGCTCTGTTCCACCTTTCAGCAAACTCCTCACAGCACAGGCTCCATGTGATTACATTCAGCCTATTAGGGGGCAGGGAAATATCTTCAAATCAGGGAAGGTCTTCAAATTCCCTTAGTCTTAGTCTTATTAAGGGGCAGGGAAGATCTTCAAATTCCCATTACCATTACATTCCCTCACAAACAAACATTAGCTAGGCAAATCCAAGCTCCACTACAAGCATCAGCAGTTCAAAATAACAAGGGTGGTTTTCCTAGCATCCTGGATAACCAATCTTCAGTACCACTGAAACTAAAAGAAAACTAATACACATTAACAGCACATTCAGTAGACATGGTACTATACCAAGCATCACCTAGAAGGATACTACTGTGGAAACATGGCCAAATACATATAGGACATTTCACAAGTACATTTCAAAAGTACATGCATATACATAGTGTACAACAGTCGATTCAATCAAAAGTCATAAGCTAAAAATAGCCCAAAGCATGGCTAACAAAGCAAAGCTAACTACAATAATTCTATCAATAGGCTTACAAATAAAGTACAACTTATCTGTTAACATTAGCATAATGCAAAACAATTAACATACAGATGTTGCTATAGCATGAATATAACACAAAGCATAGTCAAATGGACATAACATCAAAATAATATTCAAACATGTAGCAATTTATATGCAGCAAACATATGCAAGGTATTTTTCCCATGGACAATCTCAAGTATCATTGTCTAGATAAATATGTAGCTATATCTTCAGGTTTTCCTATAACATCCTAACTTAACCAATTATCTTAAATCTCTTCAAGATAATGGATCAATTAACAAACATTTATTAAATGCTTTGTATACCACTCTGTGCTAGATACAGAGACAAGACAAAGCAGTCCCTGCCCTCAAGAAGCTTACTTTCTATGGAAGAAATGAGTACAAGTATAAATAAGTACAAAATTTATACACAGTAAATAACAAGGTAATTTTGCTGTGTGGCTAAGGCAGGGGAGGATGGTCAGGAAGTCCTGAGTTCAATTCTGGTTTCAAATGATCACTTAGTTATGTGACCTTGGGCAAGTCACTTAACCTCTGTTTGCCTCAGTTTCTTCAACTATAAAAGGAGGAATAATAATAGCACTTACCTCTCAGGGTTGTTGTGAGGATTAAATGAGATAATATTTGTAAAAGTTCTTCACACAATGCCTGACACATAGGTGCTATACAAATGTTTATTCCCTTCTCTAAAAGGGAAGACAAGATTAAACTTTATTAAACACCAACTTGTAATACTCTACAACAGATCAATTGTGTCATGTACAGAATAAATGCTGTGGATTTTACAAAAGTCTAGACTAGACCAGAAAGACTTCCTATATATTAATATTGAGCTGGGCTTTGAAGGATGAATAGAATGTGGATAGGCAGAGAGAAAAGGGTTCTGGGGAGGAAGGGGTCATGAGCAGCATTGATAACTTTTTTCTATCTTCATTGACATTTCTTCTTTCTCTGGAATGCACTTATTTTTCTGATAAAGGCAAGGCTAAGGGTCATAGTATGAAAAGTAAAAAGTACTTCCCTTTAGAAGTTAAAACCACAGCAAACAATATTTTTCATCCCAACAAGATTTAACTTGTCCTTTGCCTTTTTTAGATTGTAAAGGGGATAATAAAGATAAGCAAATGCTGACAGTCAAGGAAAGCATTGCCTCACCTTTGACTACTTAACAAATAAAATTTCAATTACTTTATGCAATAATTTGATATAGTCCAAGATGGCCACATTGATAAGAAGACAGGTAATAAAAATCAGAAACAAAAGATGTCCTCTTTGCATTTGTAAAGTCTTTAGGGCTTACAAAGTTCTTTGACATCATACTATTTTTTCCATTTGACAGAAAAGAAAACAAGCTCAGAGAGGGTAAGGGACTTGCCCAAGGTCACACAGCTAATATGTAGGTCTTTTGATTTTTGCAACTTATACACTTTCCATTATATAAGGTACATCCAATTCAATTCAGAAAATAGACTTTTACTGAGTGCCTATTATGTAATTTTATAATTAAAAATAAGTCAAAACATATAACCGTTGCATTTTAAAAAGTGTATTACTATACAAGCTACAGTGTCATGTGGTATTATTTCACACATTTAATCTCCTCAGTACTAGATAACTAAAAGAGATCTTATCTTTAGCAACTAAAACACAGTATACCACAGCGCTATGGTAAGCCTCTTCTAATTAAAGGGGTGCTCCTCTATTTGAATTCACTCAGAGGGTACTTTTAATGGGGTGCTAATTATCATATAATAATAATATAGGGTGCAAATAATGAAAGGGTACATATGCAAACTCCATGGTAAAAAAAGAGGAAATCATGCCTGGCTATTTTCCAGCAATAAAGAGGAACTTTTTTTCTTTGCTTAATAAGGATTGTTAATGATCTGGTTCTCTGTTCAGACTGGGGAAGACAAAAAAGACTAAAAGAGCAGAAAAAGTTCTAGATTAGGAGACAACACCTGACTTCAAGCCCTGCTTCTGAGTCACCTTTATTTGATGAGTAATCTTGGGCATGTGACCTTACCTTGCCTTTCTGGGTCCTGGTCTCTACCTACATAAAAGGAAGAGGTTGGATTAGATGGCCTTTGAGGTCATTTACAGTCCTAAACTTGTGGTTCTATTTTCTATATAACCTTCTATTTCATCTCCTTCTAGTCTGGTATTGGCTAGGCCCACCGGGCAGTTAGGTGCCACAGCAGACAGAGCACCAGGTCTAGAGTCAGAAAGACTCATTTTCCTGAGTTTAAATCTGACCTCAGACACTCACTAGCTGTGTGACCCTGGGCAAGGCACTTAACCCCATTTGCTTTAGTTTCCTCATCTGTTAAAAAGTGAGCTGCAGGGGCGGCTAGGTGGCGCAGTGAGTAGAGCGGCCGGCCCTGGAGTCAGAAGGACCTGAGTTCGGAGCCGGCCTCCGACACTTAATCCACACAAACAAAAACCTAGCCGTGTAACCTTGGGCAAGTTACTTAACCCCAATTGCCCTAAAGGGGTGGCTAGGTGGCGCAGTGAGTAAGAGTGCCGGCCTCGGAGTTGGGATGACCCGAGATCAGATCCGGCCTCAGAAAATGAACACCCACACATAAATAATGACTAGCCCTGTAACCTTGAGCAAGTTACTTAACCCCAATTGCTTTAAAAAAAAAAAGTGAGCTGGAAATGGCAAACCACTCCAGTATCTTTGCCAAGAAAACTCCAGATGTGGTCATGAAGAGTTAGACATGACTGAAATGCCTCAACGATATGAACTCCCTATACCACTCATGCATCATCATTTAAGCCATTTCCTTTTCCTCTCATAGAGGTCACCAGTTTCTATAAAAATAATCCTTGTAAACTATCACTGTCACCCTTTCATCATCTTTTCTTCAGGTCTGAACAATAAACAACAACACTGAGCAAACATCGCAAGGGATTAGCCAGTTCCTCCTGAATCATTCTGAATATATTCATGTCTCTGCTGGGTCAGGAATTTTGGCAGTTAAATCAGTCAACAATTGTTTTCTGAGCATTTAAAGAAGGAAGGAAACCCATACTAAGTGATTTACAAATATCTTATTTTTATCTTGATAAGAACCCTAGAAGGGAGTATCACCCCCATTTTACAGATGATGATAGTAAGGCAGATGGAGGTTAAGTGACTTGCCCTAGATCACACAGCTGGTAAGGGATTGAGATTGGATTTGAAGTCAGGTCTTCCTGACTTCCTGACTCCAAGCCCAGTGTGCTCTCTAACTGCTAGGTGGCACAGACCTGGAGTCAGGAATACCTGAGTTCATATCAGGCCTCAGACACTTAACAAATGTGTGTGACCTTGGGCAAGTCACTTATTTTTTGTTTGTTTCAGTTCCCTCATTCTTAAAATGGGGATAATAATAGAACCTATCTCCTAGGATTGTTTGTGTAGATCAAATGAGATAAGAATTGTAAAGTTCTTAGCACAGTGCCTGGTATATAGTAAGCACTATGTAAATGTTAGCTATTATTATACACTGTACCTCTGTACTTCCTACCTGTATCTTTAATATCACAGGATCTCAGATTTAGGGCTTAAAAGAAAACTTGAATATCACTCTCATCTGATTGGGTCAAAGGAGAGAAGAATACACACACACACATACACACACAGAATTGGGAATAGGTAAACATTTCACTCAACAGAGAAACAGAAGGAAAAAGGGAAAAGGGAAAGGAAGGAATAATGGGGACTAGAGATCAATAGAGGGATTAGACCTAAGCAAAACAAACTTTAAGGATATACAAAAAAAAATATTTATAACAGCTCTTTTTGTAATGGCAAAGAATTAGAAACTGAGGGGTTATCTAACCTTCAAATGGGGACTCGCTGAATAAGTTATGATGTACAAATATAAATATGACATATAAATGTGAATCCTATTGTACTGTACAAAATTATCAATTCATGGAATGGTTTTAGAGAAACCTGTGAAGACTTGCATGAACTGACGCAGATTCCATTTTTTTTTGTATGTTTTTCAACTAAGCAAAGTATTCCTGAAGGTATTTGATGCATAGATAGTGCTATGCATTAATTTCCAGGATGAAACTGAAAGGACAACAAATAGACCAGAAAAAAAAAGAAAGAAAAAGAAAAGAAAAGGAATCTGCTCAAGAATTTTATAATAAACTCTTTTCAAGGTCAGTGGAGCAACCGCATTTGGATTCTAACGTTACAGTCCTGAATGTGTTGCTGGAAGAAGCAGAAAAAGATGAGAAAAGTAGCTGGATTAAAACAAATACAGAATTATCAATTGTCAAAATTTATGAAACAGGGAAATATTGCAAATATAAATAAGATGAACAACAACTAACTTGTATATAGTACTTTTAGAAACACAAGAGTTCAGGATCCAGGTAGGGGTAAAAGCAAACATTTGCAAAAACAAACAAAAAACAAACCACTCAGACAATAAACAGAACACTAGATCTAAATCAAGTTACCCAGACGAATGAAGAAAGGAATACTAAAATTGGGGAGTCGCTGAAAAGGGTAGAACAAAATAGTAGATCACCAGAAGAAAGGAGAGAGCCTAAGAGACTTAAGTACTTGATTACAAAAATAAAACTATTTGTATTCCATTGTTTACACTTATCTCTACTTACTTAATTTTTGTTGATACTGTCTACCCTGGAGCTCCAGCTCTGGTTATAACAATTATCACAGGATTTATATGACTATAAACACCTAAAGTAATTGTGAAGATGTACAGCAATGTTTATTGACTTCTCCTCAATACACAAACCCCTAGTAATGGAGAGAAAAAGAAAAAAAAACAGTATTATATTGCCCCTGGGGTTGCTGTAGTCTAAATATATTACTCATTAGTTAAATTAAGTATACAAAAACCATTGATCTTTTTTTTTTTTGCTTTTTGGAGGGCAATTGGGGTGAAGTAATTTGCCCAAGGTCACACGGCTAAGTTTTTTGTTTGTTTGTTTGTGTGTGCGTTAAGAGTCTGAGGCCAGATCCGAACTCAGGTTCTTCTGACTCCAGGGCCAACGCTCTACTCACTGCGCCACTTAGCTGCCCGCCCCCCCCCAAAACCATTGACCTTAAAGTGTGAAAAACTGGGTTCTAATCCCTGTTCTGCTGCTGAGTCTCATGTGTCCTTAGGCATGTTTAAGTGTCAGCTTCTGTATTGGTTAAATAAGGATAATAGGAATCAGGACTAGAAGAGACCTTAGAGATAATTTAGCACAAGTGTCTCACTTTATAAATCAGGAAAGTGAGGCACCAAGAAATAAAGTAACTTGCCTGAGATCACCTAGTATAATACATGTTCTCCCTAGCTCAGAGGGTTATTGTGAAGTACAAGTGAGGGAACAGTGCAAAGAGTGCTAGATTTAGAATCAGAGGACCTGGGTTCATAGCCTGACCTTTCCACTTACTGATTTGTGATCTTGGACAAGTCATCTAGCCTCTCTGGGCCTCTCTGGGCCTCTCCGGGTGTCTATAAAATGAAACTAGACTAGATTGCTTTTGAAGTCCTTTCCATTTGATAACTATTGTTATTTTTTTTTTTTGGAGGGCAATTGGGGTTAAGTAACTTGCCCAAGGTCACATGGCATGTGTGTGTGTGTGTGTATGTGTGTGTGTGTGTGTGTGTGTGTGTGTGTGTGTGTGTGTGTTAAGTGTCTGAGGCCGGATCTGAACTCAGGTCCGTCTGACTCCTGGCCAGCGCTCTACTCACTGTGCTACCTAGCCACTCCGATAACTATTATTCTTTCTCATGGGATATGAGATTACTTGGAAATAAAGCATTAGACATCTAAGACCTTTATATATTAGTTATTTTAAGCCTACAGAATAATATAATGACCCCTAAGGTTCATTTGGTTTCCTTATTTTCAGTTCTAGGGAATTTATTTGAAAGGAAAAGTTCTGGTTATAGTCACAATCTCTCTGAACCCCTGTTCAGAAGAAATTCCTAATACCTAAACAGAGGTTGGGCACTCTACCTAACCTCACCTTTGTATCTATGTCTGGTTAACTCTTAGACTCTCTAATTGAGGTAAAATTTAGTCACCTGGAAACACTGGCCAATGAAAGAGCAGATTATATTACAGGGTCTGAAGATAGACAGTTATCCAGAGGGGAAATTGGGAAAAGAGTCAGTCTCTTGGGACTTCTCTCAGCCTGAGCCTTCCTCTGTACCATGCCCTTAAAGGTAATGGTTCTTTTTGATGTCTCCTTTATCTACCATAGCTCAGTGCTCCCCGTGTTCTATGCTTTCTCTAAATTCCTTAATCCCAGTTCTGATTATCTAATTCAATCAAAAAGTTTTTGATTTGTCAAAGCACCAGAGCCGAAGTGGGGGTTTCAACCCCACCTGAAGCTAGGAATGTATGGGATTATTACTTGATTGAATCTCAGTTAGACTCTAAAGTTCCAGACCTATGTTTTATAAGACTTTTATACTCCCTACAACACTTAATCTTCCACTAACATTCAACTTTGATGCTACATCGTGGCACAGAGATAGGGTTGTTAACTATCTGGTATTTACTTTATCTAGATTTATGTTTTATTACAAAACCTAGGGACAACCTTACTAATATATAGGTAGAGTTTTATTGTTTATTTGGTTTTAATTTTTATTTTGATAACCCTACTTGGAAGGGATCCTGAATTCTCAAAGAAAATTCTACCCCTGGCAGCCCAACCTGAAAAGCCTTCAAGTGTTAGATTATATATCTATTGTTTTAAGACTAGCCTAAATAAGTGTGGAGAAGTTCATCACCGAAAGATTGGACAGGAGATGATTTTTTTTTCAGCTGCAAGTCATGCTTCACTTCTAAAGCATGTTGTGAGTGAACCTTACCAATGAAAATCACCTATTCTTAAAATGAAAAAAGTGGGAAAAAAAAGAAATAGAAAAAAAATACAAAAACAAAAGGAAATACAAAAAAGCCCAATCAGTTCTATAATGTTGGCATATATTAATCCTGACCACAAAACTCATGTGAAAATACTTAATGTACTTGACCTTTTTTCTAAAGAAATCTAATGTTTCCTTATAAAGCAAGGAATTTTGAAGCTAGAAGGAACTTTGGGAATCATCTAGTCTAACGTCCTCTTTTTATTGAAGAAGAAACTGAAGTTCAAAGGTTAATTAACTTTCATCATACAGTCTATAGTGATATAGCTGGGACTAAAAACTTTTCCTCAGCTCTATTTTCCCATAGGATGAAGTTTTGCATTCAAAAGTGGGAAGGTGAACTCAGAAGTGGAAAGTTCAAAAATGCAAATCTAATACCAACTCAGAAAAACCTAATTTAGACATATTCAAACATAGATGATGCTTTGCACTGACCTTTTTTTTTTTTTTGCTTTTTCGAGAGCAATTGGGGTTAAGTGACTTGCCCAAGGTCACACAGCTAGTTTTTGTGTTAAGTGTACAAGGCCTGACCTGAACTCAGGTCCTCCTGACTCCAGGGCCAGTGCTCCACTCACTACACCACCTAGCCACCCCTTGCACTGTCTTTTAAGCCCAGCAGAGGGGACATAGAAAACTAATGAAGTTTGGGGGGGGAAGGGTGGGAAGCTAATGGTGACTCCTACTAGAAATTAGGATGTGTATGTAAAACTTACTGAGGCAAACCCTGGGCCAAAACGATGCCTTCCAAATATCCTCTTCCTTCCTAATCAACTTTTCAATTCAATTCAACTAACATTTACTACATACTGACTACATAGTGGACACTATGTTAGGAAACAGACCTTAGCTAATACCCCTTTTACTGTCTTTTAAACATGGTGTTCACTATATCTCATGAGGTATGGAGCAAAAGAGGTTGATTATGCCAACTATTAGAAGCAATAGATATTTCAAATTACTGATTTTTGATACTAACAGAGAAGAAAATGAAACACCAATGACTAGATCTCAGGTCACTAAAAATTAACTTGTGTTACCATATTTGGCACTCTTCTTAGGTTACAGACACCCATCCTAGTCTCAATTTGAAGGAATGGTAGAGTGACAAGAATACATATGATGATTGAACAGCAAAAATGAGGACAATGAACTTGTCACAATTAAGTTGAGAAGCAACAAATAATATACTCCACAGGCTGCCTTGCTTATACCTTTAGAAGACGCTAAAAAAATTCCAGTTTTATCATATGTTAGATATTCTCTAAGAAGAAATCAATGAGATCATAAATTTAATTTTTAAGACTGAATTAAAATTTCTGACATAAAGGATTCATTAATGACTGAGTCTCTTAAACCAAGTGAATACTATGCCTATGATTAGAATTTTGCACATAAATTAATGACATCTACCCGAAACATACATTAAATAAAATTTGTAAACTATAGACAAATTGAAATACAACTCTTTGGAATGAGACAGTATAAGAATATAGTCTGATCATATCATCTATCAAAACCAAACTATTTGTATTCTGTAGGGGAGAAAATAGTATTACATTAAAATTGTAAGAAAAATGTAAATGACTTTCTTTTGAAGTCAGGAATTAAAACTCTGGGTTCGGTAACATCAGAAAACAAGACCATCTGTAAGTACTGAGGTCCCACAAACTTTTCTGAGGACTTCATTGAGGCTTTTTTTTTTACACTAAACAGGAAATAGTAAAGAGAAATTGACAAACAATAATTAAAGAGTTATGTTTAAAAAAGAATTTGAGATTCTATTGAAATAAATGTGCTCTCCTACCATAATAGGTTTCTGGTTCCTAGACATATGCTCCCAGTTCTGAAATAAATGATGTTTCAGGATGTGTTGTAGCTGCTTGTTTTATTAAAAAAAATAAAATAAAATAAAAACCCTTCTTTCCAAGATGCATGCAAGTAAAAAAAATTGTAACTCAAGCTGATGTGCCAGATTTTTTTTCTCTCCACATGATGAGCTTGTGGTTTCTTAGCTGTTACACATATAAAAGGCATTTGACCAAAAATGAGTCAATTTGTTAAATAGCTTATAAACTTGTTTAAAACAAAGTAACTCTATTTTCTGAAATTTGGAAGACATGACGAGACTGTGGCAACTTTGGTAATTCAGCTGTACATAATTGCTCTGTGATTGATGATTTTCACATGACAATCACAAGATTAGGATGTTGAGGGGAGGTGTTGGCCCCCAGTGCCACTTTACTACATTTCTTTTCCTGCCTACAATGGTTTAAGTTTCAGTGGTGTATGAGTTAAACAGCAAAACCCTTCCCGTGAACTTTATTCTAGATTCCATGCTATTTCCACAATAAACACTTCAATAAAATCTGGGTTTTAAATATGTTTTCAAGATCTTCTGCTTATAAGTACTCTAAACTAAGAAAAAGAAATGATGTTAACAAAATACTATATAAAATTTATGCATATAGTGTTGATAATATTATTATACCTTCTCTTCTTCCATCTTTTTCTACTATTATATTAGGGTACATTAAGAGGGAAAAGACAATATATGGAAAGATTGATACCATGATTGAGAATGTCCTCCAACTTTCTTTGAGTGTACTCATCACAACTAGAATGAAAAAGGCAGCCCATATCTTACAGTGAAATTTTTAGCAGGTGGGTTTTATAGGCTGAGCCAAATCATCGTTACTCTCAATAAGATATCCTCAGAAAATTGACCTAAGAAAATATTTTCAGATTTGGACCTAGGGATGCAATTACAAGAGTTGTGCTAGAGAAATGTTTTCAAACTTAACTATTTCCACTGGGGAACTGTATTTATATATAACACTAAGAAATATCATCCACAACTGAATAGGCTTTTTCATATCCTTGTGATTTACCGTGAATTATTTTCAAGGATACTTAATTCAGAGCTTTCCTTTCAGGGTGTCGCCACTTTCCCTTTTGGATATGAGTTATATTAGACCGACCTCTATTATTTCTGGATTACATGTCAGCAAAGGAAAATAAATTGAGTGCTTTGAGGGGAAAAAATCATTACTGGAAAGATGAATGGGCCAATTGTACTGGGGTTACTAGAAGTAGGGGCCCTAGAAAGATCCATTGGTTCGATTTTCCAGGAAGCATGTCTTCTTGGATACCCTTCAGAGCTGTGACGAATTCTTCTGCAGCAGGTGGGAGGTATGCAGATTGATACAACACTCTCAAAGGGCACTGTGCTCTTTAGGCTGACAAAATCCATGTTTGGTTTCAAAGAAAGACTTCCCCTGCTATAGAGTACCTGGATATAAATACTACATTAGACAGAATTTTCAAGTTCTAGGCATTTTGAAAAGTGGTAAAAACCAGTTCAAGTTATATGTTAACAATTTGTACCATTTAGGAGGTCGAAAGAAAGGATGTGAATTTTCATTAATTTTTTTCATTCATTCATTCATCCACATTCAACAGTCTCCATATTCCCTCTCCCTCCCTCTACCCTACCCTCCTGTTATATGGTATCACTTTTTCTCTGCAGTCACTTTCAAAGGTTTAACCTTTCAAATTAATAATAAAGAGATCCATGAAAGAGGTAGAACCATCAGAACCCTCTCTGCTCCCTCTCTCAAATTTTGTAATTGTGATTCCACAATAATTTTCTATCAAACTTCTCTCTCTTTCTCACCCTTAATTTTCTTATTAATTTCATATTAATTAGAGAGCACTGATGTAACAAAGACTGTTTTTTTTCCTGTTGGCAGCTAGGTGGCGCAGTGGAGAGAGTACTGGGCCTAGAGTGTAAAATTGATCTTCATGCTTTCAAATCTAGTCTCAGATACTAGTCATGTGAACCTGAGCAAGTTGCTTAACCTTGTTTGCCTCAGTTTCCTCATCTGTAAAATGAACTGAAGAAGGAAATGGCAAACCATTCCAGTATCTTTGCCAAAAAAACAAACAAAAAACCAAAAACGGGGTCATGAAGAGCTAGACACAACTGAAAAATGAGTGAAATGAGTTATTTTTCTAGGTATTTAGTTTTATCTTGTTTATAATGAAATGAGTGCAACAGGTTCTGGATTCACTACCACCAGGACTGAATTAACACATTGGTGGAAATTAGCTGCTTTTCAGTATGATTTGAAAATCATGAAAAGGTCCACCTCTAACAAAAAATATCCTCTATCTAAGTCCTATGAGGCAACTGAAATCTCTTCATGGATTACTCCTTTGATTTAGAACACTAAAAGCCCCAGTCAGAATGTACATCCTTTGTAGATATCAAGGACATGTAGAATAAAAGGTAACAACTTTTTCCTGTGTGTAGAAGTAGTCCTGGAAATGAGACAAAGGCCAATAGACCTGTCAAAAATTTTCCCTCCATTCAGTCTTTGTAATTTGCATAGAATTATGATAGGACATTATATGCAATCCTCCCACAATAGCTTCACCTAGCTGTTTTGCAATTTGTGGAGTCCTGAGAAATAATTTGGCTTGACCAAATGCATTATAAGAATTAAAACAAATTTGCTTACTATTAGAACAGATAGGATTAAACTGCAAAAGTGGGGGGGGAAAGAGCTGAGGAGAAAGTCCTTTTTATAAAAGATTTAAGATGCCTAAGAGCTTTCTCTAGCTAAATGACTGGGTATGGCTGGCTGGAGTCTGAATAAGTGAAAAATAGCTATGGGATTTTCAGAGTCAAGACCCTAAGGAAGTGTAGCTGAATCCAGATGTGTCAGCAAAGACTAGCAGATGATAGCAAAGAGCAGTGGACTGTCCAGCAATGACCATTCTGAGAGAGTAGATGTGCCCATCAGAGAGAAGTAAAGCAGAGGCCAAAGAAGTAAAGGATCACAACACTCCTGATGAGAGAGGTTATCACATATTGCAGCATCAGAGTTGTTCTAGATAAGTGTATGCCCTGGCTATATCATCCTCTCTGTGTGTATACACCACACATATATCCTACCCACACATGTTTCTTATGAAAGTATCGCTTCATAAATGTGACAGTCATATGTATTTCTTACCTGTGTGTTCCTTTATGCATGTTCCCTGATAAAATATGTTCCTGTATTTGTGTTTTCTTCTTTGCTAGTGGTGTAGTAATCAGTAGGAGAGCATATCCCTAGGTAGATGGGAATAACCCTTTTTATTACTTATCTTGCCCTGATATTTAGTTACATAAATTTTGCTTTAAGCTAATGTGTCTTCTGGTGAGCTGGTGGAGAAAACACATAGGTAGAGGCTAATGTTATGTACATCAACAATTCTGGGCAGGTAGAAATCCATACTGACCATATTTTGGAAAAGGTTAGTTGTATTCAAGAAATTCATAATAACCTCAGTGGCCCAAAATCATCTTCTTTGTAGAAATCCTGGTTCCTTTCTATACTTGCCCCTGCTCTTATTCCCTTACTGATTATATTTCTCTTGTGCCAATTTGGTCTTTGTTTGTTTAACATCCTTGCCAGGTGCATCTCCTTCAGGGTCTGAGCCATCAATTTCCACATGACCACTCAGGCTATGTACCAACTTCCAACCAAATCCAAGATCTTTAACTCACTGGACCTGGCATTAGCCTGGTTCCAAAGTCTGACCCCTTGAATAAGACCCAGAGGGTCAGGGACAGTTCTACACCCCTTGTCAGTAGGAAGGGGTTTCAGAAGCTGAGACCTTCACTTAGAATTTGGGTTCCATTTGTCTATGGGCCCTGGAAAGCCCCATCTTGAATTCTCCTTGAATTTCACCACTTGATCTCACCTGAGGCCATAAACCTTTCATTATTGCTATGCCCAGATCTTGGTTACCTAGCCAGCTCTTCATTGTCTGTTATCTCCAGATAGTGTTTGGCTATTTCCCACCCTTAATTCCATTCTCTAGGTCCCTAAACTCCTCCTCTAATCACCCCATCCTACTGGCCATTCCCATTAAGATCTTCTCTAGAACCCTCTTCTAATTACCCCAGACTACTTGGCCAACCCTAGATCCCTCCCACAGTCTTTATGTATATAAGATTCATCTTGTTTCCATGAAGGTGCTCAGATTCTTTAAGAGTCTAGCCAATGCTGAGATTTCTTAAGAATCTGGCCAATATACAGGATAGCTAGGTGACGCAGTGAATAGAGCATCGGCCCTGGAGTCAGGAGGACCTGAGTTCGGATCCGGCCTCAGACACTCAACACACACAAACAAAAACCTAGCCATGTGACCTTGGGCAAGTTACTTAACCCCAATTGCCCTCCAAAAAGCAAAGAAAGAAAGAAAGAAAGAAAGAAAGAAAGAAAGAAAGAAAGAAAGAAAGAAAGAAAGAAAGAAAACAGAATATGACACATTTTTAAAAAAACACATGAAGCACAGAAATTCACACAGAGTTAAAATGAGGGAATAAAGAAGAAGAACTAAAAAAACAAACCAGGGGTAGCAATCTTAATTTTAAATAAGGATGTAATAAAGATCACTATAATAAAAAGAGATAAGGAAGGAAATCTCATCATATATGTGTGCATATATGTATATATGTACAAATATGTATATACATTATATATATATATATATATATATAACACGACTTAATGTATATGTACTCAATAGCTTAATACATAAATACTTGAAGGAAAAGTCAATACATTAGGGGGAGAAGTAGATAGTAGACTATAATAGTGGGAAACTTCATCGCATTCTTTCAGACCTAGACAAATCTAAGACATAAACAAGAAAGATGTTAAATATCTGAATGGAATTTTAGAAAAGATAGAGATTATGTATCTATGGTAATTACTGAATGGGAATAGAAGGAAATTTATATACTATTCAGATGTATAAAACACCTTTGCAAAAATTGGCCACCTAGTCAGATATAAATGCCTATTCAAAAAAAAATGTAGAAATACTAAGCATAGCATTTTCTGATCATAATGCAATAAAAAAAAAACTATGCTCAATACAGTGTTCTATAAGAATTAAAAAATAATGGACAATTAAATGATAAAAATCTGACATCCATTCTGACACTAAAAACATAGGGGGGAATCACCATTTCTTTAATATAGAGTATATAAACAGAGAACATGTGTTTGGAGTCAGGAAGAGCTGAGTTCAAATGTGATCTCAGATATTTACTTTGTAATCCTGGACACAACATTTAATTTGTTTGCTTTAGTTTCCCCATCTGTAAAATGAGGATAATAATAGCACCTACCTCCCAGGTTCATTGTAAGGATCAAATTAGCACAGTGCTTGGCACATGGTAGGTTCTATATAAATGTTAGCTATCATCATCATCATCATTCTCATCCTCATCATCAATCATTATTTTTAATAATAAAACAAGAAAGAGAAATTGAAGAAATAAGTATAAGCAAAGAAAAAACAAAATTATGTTTTTGCAGATATGATGGTAAATTCAGAAAACCCTAGAAAGTCAACTAAAAAATTAGTTGAAGGAATTAATAATTTCAGCAAAGTTGCAAGATATAAATCCACACAAATAGCATTTCTTTGTTTGATCAACAAAACTAAACAGGAAGAGCTAAAAAGAGATATTCCATTCCGAATAATTATAGGAGCAACAAAATATTTGGGAGTGTATCTACTAACACACATAGAGAAAATATATGAATCCAACAATAAAATAGACTTTATAAAAATAAAAATATATACATAATTAGAGAAATATTAATTGCTCTTGGGTGGACAAGTTGATATAATAAAAAAAGGCAATACTTCCTAAATTAACTTACTATTCAGTTCTATACCAATTAAACTACCAAAGAATTGTCTAGAGCTAAGAAAAAAAAAAAAAACAGAATGCATATGTAGGAATAAAAGGTCAAGAATCTTAAGGGTAATAATGAAAAAAAAATGTGGCAAGAAGGGAAAGAAGGAGATCTAATGGTACCAGATCTCAAATTATACTACAAAGCAGTAATCAAAAAATGATTTGGTAATAGCTAAAGAACAGATTAAGCATACAACATAGAAAAGCAAGAGACATAGTTGTCTAGGGTTGATAAATACAAAGCTTTTGGGATATGGAGAGAAAAACTGCCAGGAAAAGTAGAAAGCAGTTTGTCAGGAATTGGATGAATACCATCTTTTCACACCAAATACCAAGGTACACTCCAAATGGATACGTGACTTAGGCATAAAAGGTGACATCATAAGCAAATTAGAAGAGCAAGGAAGTAATTACCTTTCACATCTAAGGATAAGGGTAAAGTTCATGACTAAACAAGTGATATAGAAGATAACAGAAAATAAAATCGACTATTTTGATTATATAAAATTAAGTTTTTGCACAAACAAATCTAAGGCAGTTAGAGTTAGAAGGGAAATCAGTAACTAGGATAAAAGGACTCTTTGCAGCACGTTTCTCTTATAAAGGTCTCATATCCAAGTTATAAGAGGAATTCATTCAAATCAAGACAAAGATGTTTTGTATAATTACACATATGTAACCTTGACATCTCAGGGAGGGAAGAGGAGAGGCAAGGAGGGATAGCATTTGGAACTCAAAATTATAAATAAAAATGTTTTTAGGGGCGGCGAGGTGGCTCAGTGAGTAAGAGCGTTGGCCCCGGAGTCAGGATGACCTGGGATTGGTCCCAGCCTTAGAAAATGAGCACCCACACATAAATAATGACTGGCTGTGTAACCTTGAGCAAGTTACTTAACCCCAATTACTTTTAAAAAATGTTTTTTTAAAAATCTAAGTATCATTTCTCAATAAATAAATATGAATAAGTAATTTTAAAAGGAAAAAATTTATACTATGAATAAGAATGTGAAAAAAATTCTGTAAGTCATGAATAATTACAGAAATTTTCAAAACATCTGAGGTTCCACTTCATACATATCTGATTGGCAAAGATAATAAAAGATGAAACTGACAGATGTTGGAGGAGTGATGGGAGAAGAGATACATTAATGCACTTCCGGTGTAGCTATAGATTAGTTCAGTCATTTTGGAGAGCAATTTGGAACTATGCCAAAAAAGTTATTAAACTGTACATACCCTTTGATGTAGCTTTACAACTATCAGGCCAATAATCCCCCCCGCAAAAAAAGAGGAAAAGGATATGTATGCATAAAAATATTTATGGTAACTCCATAGTAGACTCAAACTTGAAACTAAGGTGTTGTCCTACTATGGGGGAATGACTAAACAAATTATGTTATATGAATGCAATGGAATAGTATTATGACATAAGAAATACAAAGTGGACAGTTTCAAAGGAAACTGGGGAGATGTCCATGATGTAATACAGACTGAAGTGACCAAAATGACAAATAGTTTACAATAACATAATAGAGGAAAAACAACATTAAAAGACTTTAAAACTTTGATTAATGCAATTATAAATCAAAAATCCAGAGTGCTGAAAATTATTCATGCCACCTATCTCCTACCAGAGATATAATGGGCTTAAAACACAGAATGAGACATACATATCTGGACATGACCAATGCAGGAATTTTATTTTGTGGACATGCATATTCATTGTGAGGGATTTTTTGCTTTGTTTTGTTTTGTTTTTACAGATTCTTTGGGGAGGGGCACAATTTGTGAAA
The DNA here is from genome assembly GCA_011680675.1 of Gymnobelideus leadbeateri. NCBI lineage: Eukaryota > Metazoa > Chordata > Mammalia > Diprotodontia > Petauridae > Gymnobelideus > Gymnobelideus leadbeateri. The sequence goes on from WOXC01009282.1 coordinate 265,808, forward strand.
AATAAAATTTTTAAAAGGAAAGGAAGTAGGGGCGGCTAGGTGGCGCCATCAGTAGAGTGCTGGCCCTGGAGTCAGAAGGACCTGAGTTCGGATCCGGCCTCAGACACTTAACACACACAAACAAAAAAACCTAGCCATGTGACCTTGGGCAAGTTACTTAACCCCAATTGCCCTCCAAAAAGCAAAAAAAAAAAAAAAAAGGAAAGGAAGTAGATGGGGGAGGAGGGCTAGTAGTTCTGAAAACCTACTTTCATTGGGAATGAATTCAAGAGGGAACAATACATACATACATACACACACATACATATATATGTGTATAAAATATATATTAAAATAAAATATAATATATATTCTTTCTAAATTCAGAAAGAAATAAAATGCTAAGGGGATAGGAAGGAGGGAAAGAATAAGGGAAGGATCTCTGAAGGGGAGGGGAAGGGAATTGGTTAAAGGGGAGTATAGAAAGGTCCTTGGATTAATGGGAATGGGAGGATAAAGGAAGGGATCCTTAAAGGGTGGTAGGTTAAGTAATAGGAAGGCAAGGTAGTAGATAGAAGTAAAGTAGAAGAGTCAGAAGGGATAGGAAATAAAAGCTACACACAAACATAAAATAAAATATAAGTAGAATTAGAAGTAGGAGCAGAATTTGTTAGGGATAAAGGAGCAGGGGTGGTAATTGTGATCTTAGACAAAGTCAAGGCTAAAATAGATTTAATCAAAAGAGAAAAACAGGTTAACTACACTATGTGTTAGCCATATTCATCAATGTTGCTTTGGACTACTTAAAACAACCAGAGAGTATAAGGCAGGAGTGGTGCTGTGGTGTAGAAAATGATGGGTTGATGGATTTGAAAAAATATGGAAAAATTTGAACTTATGAAGGAAGAGGTTATCCACCCTCAAAGAAACAGAAGATAAATTAGTATGGTCTTACATAGATGCATGTGAATGTATATGTCTATATGACTATGATCATCAATACCTAAGTATATGTATGTATAAGTAAGGGTATGCATGTACAGGTATGTGTTTGTATGTATATATGCATATTGGTGTTTATATGTCCATATATGCATATACACATATGTATGTGTATATGTGTTTACACACACGCATGCATGCATGAATTGTACTCTGTGTGTGTGTGTGTGTGTGTCTTTGCTTAATTGTAGCCTTCTGGGATGGGGGAGAGGAAAAGGGAAAAAGAACAAAGTAAAAAGTGCACAGCAGAAAACAAAAGAAAATTTACAAGGAAGCAAAGAAAAAATGGCAGCTCTCAATACAATGTGTAGTACATATTATATTGACTTGCTTGAAATGGAAATTTTTGAATCCTCTCATGTTTTTCTGTGCACATGGTAATTCTTTTTTTCTTTACTTCTTTTGTATTATTTTAGTTTTAGTATTTAAGTTTGTTTCTTTTTTCTTTCCTTATTTTTGCATTTAAATTTAAAATAAAAACATTTAAAAATAAAAAGCGGGGCGGCTAGGTGGCGCAGTGAGTAAGAGCACTGGCCTCGGAGTTGGGATGACCCGAGATCCAATCCAGCCTCAGAAAATGAGCACCCACACACAAATAATGACTAGCCGTGTAACCTTGAGCAAGTTACTTAACCCCAATTGCTTAAAAAAATAAAATAAAATAAAAATAGAAAGGAAAGAAACAAAACACCCACAGAAACAAACAAACAGGGGAAAAAATGATGAGTTAAATTAAGTGTAATATGGATGGAGGCACACTGGTTGCTATAAGAGCTCCAAAATCTCTAATGTTAAAAGTAACCAGTCAATCTTCTACCCCAATTCTGGCCAGAATCAAAATCTCCCTTGGAGAGGGGTGGGCAAAGGAAATCATGGAGATATCCAGATATTCACACCTCCTTTTGAGTGACATCTAGCCAGACCCATGTGGATACATGTAACCTATGGGCTAGCATACATACACACACACACACACACACACACACACACACACACACACACACACCCCTACATTTGTAAAGTTGTGTTAAAGAGGAATATTCTCTATAACATCCCTGATAAATGGAATTGCCTTCCTCTTCTTGAAGACTTCTTGTGACTTGGAACCTCCTGAGCCAGTCTATTTCACTTCTTTAGAGCTCTAATTCTTTTAAGAAAACTGTTAGGAGTGCTGTCATTCAAAATGACAGGAGGCTGAATGCAAAGGACAAGAAAAAAGACTTCTTTAGGTACATTGGAGGAAAAGGCATGATCAAAGAAACAAGGGTAATGAGGGTACTCAAAATCATGCCATTTGAGGCTAATCTGAAGGAATTAGAAATGTTTCACATGGTGAAAAGAAGATAAGACAGTGGGGGTGGGGTTGGATGGTATTGGTATGACAGTTTTCTCAAAGATTTGAAGAACTGTTATGTGGAAGAGAATCAGTCTTTTGCTTGACCCAAAGAGATAAAAACATGAACAATGGTTAAATATTGCAAAGAAAATGATTTAGGTGTGACATAAGGAAGAACTTTCTAAAAATTAAAACTATCCAAAAATAGGATAGACTACCTCAGGATATAGTGGTTTACCTTTCACTGCAGATCTTCAGGAAGATGTTGAAGCATTACTTGTCAGGGCTAATGGAGAGGGGATGCTTGCTTTGAGGTGGGCTGAACTAGATCAGGGGTGGGTAATCTTACAGCCTGAAGGCCACATGTAGTCCTCTAGGTCCTCAAGTGTGGCTCTTTGACTAAGTCCAAGTTTTACAGAACAAATCCTTTTATTAAGGCGATTTGTCCTGTGAAATTTGGGTTTGGTCAAAGGGACTCACTTGAGGACCTAGAGGGCCACATGTGACCTCAAGGCCGAAGGTTCCCCATTCCTGAACTAGACGAACTGGCAGGTGCCTTCCAACTCTGCAACTCAGTATAATTGTTAGTATCTTCCTTACATGGAGCAGAAATATTCCTCTCTCCGGCTTCTATCCAAGACTCCTAACTCTCAAGGAGGTAAGTAGAAGAGGGGAGTGATGAATAAATATAACTCCTCTTCCCCTTTTTCTTGTATCATCCCTTTAAATACATGAAGCTAGGTATCCTATCCCCTGCTCAGCTTTCTCTTCTCCCAGATAAAAGCCCCATTTCCTTCCAACAATCAGAATGTCACAGTCCCTTAACTATTTGTTATCAAGGGTAGGCAGCAACATAGATGAATCATGCTGCTACCAAGCAACTGGCAAAATTAGCAAGGTTAAAAGAATGTAGGAGGCGTGTACAAATATAAAGCTGCCTGTTTCACAGTTGCCAGAAGTCAGTTTACCACACTTTTCTAATTCAAAACAATAATGAAATCAAAACCAAGCAAAGATTTAGATTGCTGGCAATCTGGAGATTTTCCTGTGTATGCACCTTGCTTGTGATAGGTGTTTTAATTTTTCTAACGTGAGGGTTCATGAATTCTCCCCATTTGGAATTGTCTCAGGGTCCCATTCTGCCTTTTCCTTCTGTATATGTCCATGCACTCCCAGGGCACATTTTATAAATGTCCTTTATGTGCTGGACATGCAAACTGAGTCCAGGTGTACGTTCATGCAGCATTAGGCATTCTATGGAAGGCTATTTGTGTTCCTATGTGCAAAAATGGGAGGAAGTTAGTTTTGCTCCGGATGCAGTGGGGGAAACTGTGATGAGGACTAGTTATGCTAAGGAAAATGTGCTTGATCTCGTTGTTCTGAGACTCCCCCTAGTGAATTTGTGGAGAATACAATCTGGAGCTATAAAGAGCCCCAGTTCAGTAATTCTTGCAGTCTCAGAGTCAGAAAATAAAATCATAGAACTTTAAAAGTTGAAAGCTACCTTAGAGGTCACTAGTCTAACTTACTAAGCTCATAGATTAAAGTTAGCAGGGACCTCAGAGTCATCTAGACCAATGGTGTCAAAATCAAATACATATTGTACTTAAAGATCCCCGTGGGCCACATTGCTTTTATAATGTAACATTTTTATTATATATTTATTACAATATGTTTATTGTATTTTCATTTACTTTGCTAAATATTTCTCAATTACATTTGAAATTAGAATGCACTTGGGGGTTTTGTGGGTCCCATATTGGTAGGGGCTACCTGTTAGACACCTCTGATCTAGCCTAACCCCTTCATTTTATAGAGGAGGAACCTGAAAATCATAGAAGTTGTGACATGGCCTGAGGTCACATAACTAGTGTGATTAGGAGAGTAACACAATAAGTGTCAGAGGTAGTATTGGAACACAGGTCTCCCTGATTCCAAGTCTAGTGCTCTATTCATTATGGGACAGAGAGTCTCGTGACTGAGGCTCACTGACCATGAGACAGAAGAAGGGAAGAATGTGATACAGAACAGAAAGGGAAGTACCATTGAACACTTGCAGCTAGATACACTGGAGATTCTACCATATGAGAAAGGAACTGGAACTGCTGTGGAGGAAATGTGGAGATTCTCCAAAGAATGATAACATTGATTAACAGGTGGTGCCAGGCACACCTAAAACAAAGGCACATGAAATAAAGATAAAAAAAAAAGAGGAATGGTAGTGGATGGTGACTCATCAGGGTACAGAGACATCTATTTGCCAACAGAATAACCATAATAAAGAGTTCCACTGTCCTCCTGGGTCACGCACGTAGGACATGACAGAGAACCTTCCAAGATTTGTCATACTATATAATTGCTAGACATTTGTGATGTTTCATATGTGTACAAGTAATCTAGAAAGCATTGCTAAACACTGAAGTCTTAGGTAAGAGACTGAAGACATTAGGAACATAGTGATATTCATATCACTGTTGCCAGTCAAAGGCAAGAGCTTTGGACGAGGAAAATAGTTTTGTGAAGTTATCAAATGATACCTAAGAAGATTTGTAGTGGTGGAATATGTCTTAAAATAAAGGAATTATGAACTTCTGAGTAGGAATGTTTATAGCTCAGACTATTATCCCAAGTCCCCATTTGCCCTGGAAAGCTGGGTGCCTAGAGGGCAATTTGCCACTTCTTCCCTTAGAGTTCTAGGGGCAACACTGAGGGATTAGGATGACATCTTTTTAATTAATTTTTTTTCAACTAACAAAAGTTTATATTCTCTCCCTCCCATCTTTCCCCATTGGGGAAACAAACCGACAAAAAAAACCATTGTAGCAAATATCTATAATTTTTTTTTTCTTTTTGGAGGGGGAAGGCAGAGCAATTTGGGTTAAGTGACTTGCCCAAGGTCACATGGCTAGTAAGTGTTAAGTGTCTGAGGTCAAATTTGAACTCAGGTCCTCCTGACTCCAGGGCCTATGCACTATTCACTGCACCACCTAACCACCCCCAAATATCTATAATCAAGGAAAAATTGATTACATCCAAAAATATCTCATTCTGTACTCTGACTCCCATCAACTCTTTGTCAGGGGGTAAGGCAGCATGCTTCATCATATGCCTTCTAGAGTCATGGTTAATCATTATAATCTTATACCATAATTTGTTCAGCCATTCTCTAATTGATGAACACGGGAAGTGACTTTTTAAAAATAAATTTTATCAATAACTTTTGTTTTTACATTGCCAAATTTCTTCTGCTACCCTTCCTTCTCCCTCCTCCAAGAGAGCCATCCCAAATAACCTTTTTAAAAAAAGAGAGAGAGAAAAAATAAGTCTAACCATCAACAAATTCTGAAAACATATGTAATGTTTATAGTAAGGGTGAATTGCTCATAATCCCTAGTGATATCCTCTTCCCCTGACTATCAGTAGATACCAATTAGAAAGCCAGAATTAATTAGCTTTTATGTAGAGGTATTTACTGGGCAAAGTGGATAGAATGTCAGACCTGGACTCAGGAAGACTTCTATTCCTGAATTCAAATCTGGTCTCAGATGCATACTAGTTGTGTGACCTTGGGCAAGTCACTTAACCCTGTTTGCCTCAGTTTCCTCACCTATAAAATGAACTGGAGAAGGAAATGGCAAATCACTCCAGTATCTCTGCCAAGAAAACCCCAAATGGGGTCACAAAAAGTTAGAGAAATGACTGAAAAATAACTGAACAACAAAAAGGAGCATTTTCTAGGGTGATATAGTAAGAACAGTTGATATAAAATATTGCCCCCAGAAATCTGGATTATTCTCTTCCACAAGTATTTCAAGAAGCTGTGACTGATTCCCACCTCCTTCCACCCATCAAAAATGACTTCTCCCTCCTCTTTACTTCTATCACACTTTGTCTATTGTGTCTTTGTGATAGCCTGCAGGAAAACAGATTAAGAGTGGCTGAACAGAACTAAGACATTAAAGGATTCATTGGTGCCAGGAGAGGGCAGCAGAAATCTGGCTCCAAGCAAGATAACTGAACCTAGTTTTGCTCAAAAGAGGGAGAAAGAGAACATGTAAATACAAGGGAATACAGACAGAGTGTGAAAGGAGCTGGAGATCCACCAAAGACAGTGGGAGAATAAAAAAGAGGGAGTCTGGCACAAACAAGGCAAACCTGAAATTAAAGCACACAGAGGGAGTATCAGTTCAATGTTGTTGTTCCTGTCTGTCCTTTGTCTTGAAAGAGGACCAATGACATCATGGGGTGATACCATGACTTGTGGGTGAATTTGAATTTAAACGACACAGAGTTGTACAAAGTCCTCAGCTTCACAGTCTCTCAGAGAGTCCATGAAAGGACCAGCTAGGTGGATAAAGTAAGGAGGACGTGAGGTGAAATCCAGCCTCAGAAACTTACTAGCTATCTGACCCTGGGAAAGTCAAGTAACCCTGATTGCCTACAAATAAACAAACAAAAAAGCCAAGCAAATAAAAACAGAGTCATTGAAATCCAGTGGCAAAGCCAAAGTCAAGATGACTGGCAATGACCTGGCATGCAGTGGGTGACCTTAATGTCTGACCAAGCTCTAAGTGCTCCACAGTACCTGGTTCAGCCAATTGGTAGCCATTGGAACAAACTGTTTTCATTTACCCATTCCCCTGGAGGAAGTCTTCACATGCTTAGGCATTCCCCTAACTTGCCAATAGGTTTAAGACCTGTCAGTTATCCTCATCCTGGTTTAGTCAGACCATCTGCTGAGGCAGTTTTACTGGGGTGTGGACTCTGCACACCTATGGGCTCTTGTGAGGTGAGAATTGACTGAAAAGTGAACGCCAAAGGTAGACAAGCAGCCCTGATTCAGCTAGCCCTCATACCAGAGGTGCTAGCCTTCCTGAGCACCCCAAACACCCCATAAAGATTGAAGGAAGTAGGCAGAGCAGGATTAAAAGGTAAGGAAGAGCAGGGTGGACTGCCCGGGACTTCAGTTTCCTGGTATATAAACTGAGGAAGTTGGACTACATGTTCTTTGAAGTCCATTCCAACTCTAACTCTATGCTCTTACAATCCCTCAAAGCACCTTGGACAAAATACATTTTAAACAAATACTTGCTGAATGAATAAATGACACCAGAAAGGTAAAATTTTAAACCTTACCTTGAAGCAGCCTATTAGATTTTTTGTTGTTGAGTCATAGCTGAATCTTCATGACACCATTTGGGGTTTTCTTGGCAAAGTTACTGGAGAGGTTTACCATTTCCCTCTTCAGTTTATTTTACAGATGGGGAAACTGAGGCAAGCCGGGTTAAGTGACTTGCCCAGGGTTACACAGATAGTATCAGAGGCCAGATTTGAATTCAGGTCTTCCTGACTCTGGTCTCAGCACTATGCCACCAAGCTGCCCTAGTAGCCAAACTAGCCTGGTAAACTAGCCAGTCAAAGATCATAGATTTAGGCCTTGAAAGAACCTTAGAGCTCATCTAGTCCAACCCCTTCATTTTACAGATAATCATCTCATTTTACAGACATGGAAACTTAGGCCCTGAGAGGTTAAATGACTTGTCAAAAGCTGTGGGGCTGTCATGAAGTAGGTGGTATTTGAACCTATTTCTCCTGGCTCCAAATCCAGCGCTCTTTCTGTTGTACCACAATGCCTTCCTTAGAACAACTGATCCATCCAATGAGCACAGTCGGTGCTTAAATCGTTCAGGACTGGGATTAGTGGCCAAAGGTTCCCTTTATCCTCCTGCTCATTCTCCATGAAGTACCTTTGGTGAAGGCACTTCTTTTCCTCCCCTTCTTTTCCTCTTTATGTTTATTTTCAGATACAGATTTTCAGCTGTAACAAGGGAATGGTTAATAAGGTTCAGTGCTGGGAACCTTTGTATGTGGCAAGCCTGCTTCTGGAATTTGGTGATGATGTAGAATGGAGGGAGAGGGGAGGGCTGGCTCTCTATTTCAGAGCATGCATGGGCATTTATTCTCTATTTCCTCTATATTTACTGCATGGTGAAGCAGGAAAAAGGTCTTTTGGTTGAATACTGAGCTGGAATTGAAAGTGCATACAAAAGTGCCCAATGTAGAAATGTGCTCTCTTTTTTGGTAGTGACAGTGGCTATAGTTGCTGTAAGTTTCTGGGTGGGGAAGACATCAGAAGCCTACTGTCCACCCCCAGGAACACATGAAAACATAAATGATTGGCATAGTTATATTTCTGGCTTTGTTTTGTTTCATTCCTTCCTGCTCTTGCGTAAATGAGTGTTGTTGATGGAACAAACTAAGCTATCACCCTGTGATCTTTGAAAAGTCAAAGAGCACCAGGCATCCAATGATGGCAATCTATACCAGAGATTCCCAGCAGCCAAACCTAATAGAGTACAGTCACGAGGAATGACAAGCCAAATAGTGGATGAGATCTGAACGAACTGTCAAGGGAACTATTCTGTTCATTTGGAGTGCCACATTGAGAAGTGACCTCAGTGAGAGGAAAGCTTTATAATAACCACTTTAAGTTTGAGCCCACTCTCCCCAAGAACTGAGATGTTATAGAGGAAAGTATACCCCAAGGCGTTGGGGGAAATGCTTTGTAGTTTATGTTCTTGCCATACCTTCTTAGGAAATATCTCTTTGCAAAAAGGTAATTGATGAGGGGGTGGCTAGGTGGCAGAGTGGATAGAGCACAGGCCCTGGAGTCAGAAGGACCTGAGTTCAAATCCAGCTTCAAACACTTAACACTTACTAGCCATGTGACATTGGGCAAGTCACTTAACCACAGTTGCCCTGCCTTCCTCCCTCCCTCCAAAGAGCAAAAAAAAAAAACCCAAACAAACAAACAAAAAAAAGGTAATTGATAATAATTGGTTAAATGATAGTGAGACACTAATCACTAGATTAGCCAATCAATAATACTGAAGAAATAACTAGACATTGACATTGGGAAGAACACATCAGAATGGTGACTCAAGCCAAGAGCATTTGAAGACACCCCACAACACCTGTACAGTACCACTATACAATCCAGAGATATAACTAGCTGCATTCTGGGGACCCCAATGACCAGTGCAAGTGAGAACTGGGATAAGGGCCCTCCCCCAACAAAGTGTCTATGCATATTACACAACTATAAGAAAATGTTAAGTGTGTGTTTGTGGGAGGGGAGGTGCAGGAAAGAGGCTTGTTGGTGTATGCATTGATTCTACTGCTCCTCCTACTATATAAATCTTGGAAGAACTCTATTTTCAATGAAAATTATGTATGAAAAAAGTGATTTGGAAAATGTAACTATAGAAACACAGATGATTACTATGAGGAGCCAGAGAAGTTCTGAAGGAGCTAGTGGTACAGTTGACAGAGCACAAGAGCTGGGGTGTGGGAAACAAGTTCAAATCTGGTCTCAGATTTGACTCTGGACAAGTTAGTGAACCTTTGTCTGTCTCAGTTTCCTCATCTGCAAAATGGGTATAATTTAAGCCTTTTCCTCCCAGAATTATTGTGAGGATCAAATGATACAATATTTGTAAAGTGTTTTGCAAACCTTAAAGTGCTAAATAATGCTACCTGTTATTACTGAGATAGAGAAAAAAAGGGTTTTCTGCAAAACTTGGGGCTCATAATCCTGTACCAGGTAACAAATGTACATGTGTTGTCTGCAGCTGTTTTTGCACAGTTAGATAAAACCTCATGGCACTGGGGATCCCATTATGGATTTGACATAACAAATAATAGAGTCAGCAGCACCCCAACCCTAACAAACCACTGGTTGCAGCTGGGAGAGAAACTCCAATGCCACAACTGCAAGAAACAACTCAAAACACATCACATCCAGATGGTGAGCCAGTCAAGTCATCCTCATGGGCAAAGAATAGCATCAATTGAAAAATATGAATGCTTGTTAAAATTAATAAGCATTGTTGATTGACTGATCCTTGGGCCTAAGGTAGCAGGGTCCCAGTAATAAACTTATACTTGTTGATACACAGACAGAAAAGGAGAAAGAGAGAGAGAGAGAAAGAGAGAGAGAGACAGAGAGAGAGAGAGGGAGGGATAAAGAGAGAGAGAGAGAGAGAAAGAGAGAGAGAGGGATAAAGAGAGAGAGAGAGAGAGAGAGAGAGAGAGAGAGAGAGAGAGAGAGAGACAGCCCTATTTTGAATACTGACTTCCTCATCATTTGGTATTTTCACTCCTATACCCACAGAAATACCCTTTCTAATTAACAGGCCATTGGCATGAATATTGCATTGTTGCCCCGTAATATCTCTGACTTGAAACTAATAAAGACAATTTTTATTTTAAAAAGATTTTTATAAGATTTTATTACATAAGAAACACAAAACTGAAACAGACAAACCAAGCCATAAAATTTATGACAGAAAATAAACATTCACATGACTTTTTTACTTGACTTTCCCTACAAATGAAATGACAGCCAGCCACAGATTATGGGCAAGAGATAAATATTAAAGAATAACTGGGAAAGCAGGCACATAAAGTCTTCAGTCTGGGGGAAAGTGTATTGAGAGGAGAGCGTGCACTCCTCTACCTTTTCTAATCATTCTTCTCCAGGCAAAGTACAGCTCCTAAAGTTTTTTATGGGCTCTTCCTCTATAAAGCTTTAATGAGCCTGAGTCTCCCTTGCTCTTGAGTGGGCAGAGAGAAAGGAAGGATGTCATAAAAGGTACACAAAGACACTAGAAGTAGGGAAAAGGCATTATCAGCCAACATGTGTCACAAATGCAGAGACAGTGCCAAAGCCGTGTCTCTTTGCCTCGTATGCAAGGTTGGGTCCATAGGATATAGTTGTGATCTGAGGGGATTAAAGTAACTATTTCTTGATTTTAAATATCTGCCCCACAATCTTTCATGGTCTCTGGAATTCCTGCTGTTATGATACAGTTTGGTAGTATGGCCTTGGGCAATTCATGTAATCTGTCCTCCTCAAGTACATTACCTATAAAATGGGGGAGTGGGGTGGATTAGAACCCCATCTTCCCAGGGTTGTGAGAGTAAAATGAAATATTTGTAAAGTGCTCTCTAAGCCTTAAAATGTGATACAAGATATAAATCCGAGCTGTTAAACTGTTATGATTGGATTCATCATCATCATCATCATAGGTCCTAGGTACTTCAGTATCTAACACCTAACACAGTACCTGACCCATAGTTGGTACTTCATATATGTTTGCTGATTTATTAGTTGTATACTTCAAGAATTTGAGATTTCATTAATGTGACTACTCCCTCTATCTATGCAGATCATAACCTTTCCACCATATGGTAAAAAGTCTTTGCAATTTCCTATAATCAAAAATTCACCACTCTATGGCAAACCTAGTAGTGGAAAACTTTCATAACTTGACCAGGTTAGTCTTCAGAGGACAAGTATGCATTCTTCCATGAGCCTGCACTCTAAGCCTGTCCAAATATTAGTTAAGATCCCTGGTAAAATGGAAAACTTCTCTATGGTGGCACATGCCTGTAATCCCTGCTAGGGGGAGGCCTACACTGGTGAATTACTTGAGCTTGGGAGTTCTGAGCTACAAAAGGTTAAAGTCAGTCAGGTGTATGGACTGTCTAGCACTGATATGGTTCTCAGGAGCATGGAGTCACTAGGCTGTTTAAGGAATGAAAAGGCTCAGACTGGAAAATGGAGCCAGGCAAAGCTTACATGCCAATCAGTGGTGGAATCAGACCCACAAGTGTCCACTGAACATGTTCCCTGCATAAAATAGGTATACCCAGTCTCAAAAATAAAAAAATTATGTGGGAAGAGCCTCTTACTTAAGGGTCTAAGGGAACACTGGGCCGGTAATATTGAAGGTAGAAAGGATGGAATATGAAGCACTAACTCCACCCAAAGTTACCTCTGGGAAATCTCAGAATACAACTTTAACATAGCTCACATTTAGGTCTTCCCAGGTATGGTTTTTAAAAGTCCCCAGTTCCTGAGCAAGTATTCAAGGTAACAGCAGTTCATGATGCATACTTTAGCCTTTATTTCACCCCTCAGAAAAGGCAGAAATGTCATAAAGATTCATGGTTAACCCACAAAAATTCAGAGCAATTTTTTCCCCTCTCTAATGGGATCAATTCTCTCCCACACCACCCTCACTTCCCCCACTGGTCCATACACAGTTCTTTAGGTTCATAGAACCATTTCATGATTTGAAATTCCTTTAGGATGGAATTCAACTTATATGTATTGTAGAGACAAAAACTACATTATGGAGAGTTCTTTTTTTGCCCCAAGAACTCATAAAGACCTCTAAAACCTTAAGTTCATACCCTGAATTTGACCCTCCTATGCACACAGAGGAGAAATGAACTTGGATGTAATCCACATAAACTCAGGATCTTTATCTCAATTCCCACCCTGTACTAGTAAGTTGGATCCCCAGCAGGAGGCTACATCTCCCACCTCAGAGTTCTAGGGGTTCCTCTGAAAGGTTGGGCTATCTTTCTAATACTATAGAATTAAGCCCCAATGTTGGTATGTTCTCCCCAGTATCAATACTCCATTATCAATGCCTCATTATCAATTTAGCTAGCTAGTATTAATTAATTTTTAAAGGGTTATTTACTGAGAATATATAGAAAAGAGAAAAATTCAAACACCCTTCTGAACTACAGGCATCCTTTCTGATCTACCACCTTGGTTCCTAGGGAAAGTGGGCTCAAACTTAAAGTAGTTTGCACAAAATTTTAGCCCTACTAAGTTAACTTTTGAATGTGTTATCACTAATGGAAGAAATCATTCTCTCACTTGCACCACATAGCCTTTAACTTGCTCTGTTGATTCAGTGTTAGAATGGATCCCACAGATTGTTCATGAGAGCTTTACGGGTATTTCTGGCTCAGCTGCAACTCCTGATTCTACCTTGGCCTCTAGTCACTTGGGCATCCTTTCAAAGCTTATAAGGTCAGTCCATCTCTAATACTCCTTCACCTAAGAGGAGAAAAGAAAAGACACAACTAACAGCTGACCCCTACGTTCTTGGGCCACATGATGCTTGTATGAAAGGGACCTGAGGCCTCTTCTCATACCTTAAGAAGCTTACAATATATTTCTACTTGATTACAGTTAGGACAGATAAAGCTTAATTTGGCCACATCGTCAAGAAGTATGCTCTGTGTCAGACACTGTGCTAAGCTCTAGGGATACAAAAAAAAAGAAGAATAAAACAACAACAAAAAACCAGTCATTGTTCTGAAGGAGCTCACGGTCTAATGAGGGAGACAACATGTAAACAGCTATACACAAACAAGATACAGACAGAATGAACTGAAGATGATCTCAGAGGGAAGGCTCTAAGGTTAAGGAGAACTGGGAACTTTTGGAACTTTAGCTGAGATTTAAGAGAAGCCAGGAGGCTACAGTGAGGAAGAAGACAATTCCAGGCATGAAGGACAGCCAGTGAGAATGCCTGGAGTGGCTAGATGGAGTGTCTTCTTTGAGGAACAGCAAAGAAGCCAGCATCCCTTAATCACACAGTGTATGGAAATGAATAAGGGATAAGAATGGAAAGGTAGGAAGGGTTCAGGTTATGAAGGAAAGGCTATAAAAGCCATACAGAGTGTTTTACATTTGCTCCTCAGTGAGTTTATTGAATAGTGGGGATGACATGGTTAGATCAGAGCAGTGGATGGATTGTAGTGGGGAGAGACTTGAGACAGAGAAATCAGCCAGAAGGGTATTGCAATAGTACAGGATAAGGTGAGAAGGGCCTGTACCAGGGTGGTGGCAGTGTTGTACTAGAGATGTTTGGCAGGTAGAATCAACAGGACCTGGCCACACTGAGTAGATATGGGGGAGGGTGAGAGAGAGTGAGGACTTTAGAATGATACCTGGTTTTTAAACCTGAGTGACTTGGGAGGATGGTAGTATCCTCAACAGTAATAGCTAAGTTAAAAGAGGGAAAGGTTTTGGGGAAAACTTTAATAGAATTCAATTTAAACATATTGAGTTTAAGATGTTTATGTGTGATATCCAGTTTGAGATGTCCAGTAGGAAGTGATTGCTTGTTGGTACCCATACAGTTCTGGTTTAACATCTGATCCATAAGCTTTTCCTCATTGTATTGTAAGCCCACAAGAAACAGTCACAGAATCCTCATGCATGTTCTGAAGTACAGGCCAGAGGCCTCTGTTGTGCTTTTCCAGTATCTGGCCCCTCAAGCAATCTTATGGTTTGTCATGAGGCAGAGCAAACTGAGCCCCCTCTGAAGAGAGAGAGCAGTCCCTATCCCCCATTTCCGTATCATTACATTCTTCCAGAAGCAGGCTCATCTAACATGCACATGGGGCTCCTACTCTTGCTCCTAGGCTAAGACTGGGTCCTCATTGACCTCTTCCCTGTCACATAGGTACCATATAGAGGCAATCCCTTTAAACATGAACTATTGAAACAATTCATAGCAATTGTCCAAATCTTTTGTTTTTCCCGTAATGCAGCTTATTCCTTTGATGCTCTAAGATACTTCATTTCCCAACTCCAGGCATTTTCTCTGGTTGTCTCCCATGCCTGAAATTCTCTCCCTCCTCATCTCTGCCTCCTGGCTTTCCTGGCTTCCTTTAAGTCCTAGCTAAAATTTTGCCTTCTATAGGAAGTTTTGTTTGTGAAGTTTTAGGATTTCTTTTTTCCCCCTAAGCAATGGGGGTGATTTTGAACTGAGCCATTTATCTTCTTCCTTCTGAATGTCTGGATTTGCTTAGATGGTAAATAGAAGCTTGAATTTGATTCTGGGGATATACAATAAAGCAAAATTAAGTAATGCAAATACAGTAATGCCAGAAGGGAAAATGATAAGGGAAAGGACTACAAATCTTATTGGCAACATGGTAAAATGCAAAGAATAGAGTCACAGAGAACTCAGAGATCCTGGGTTCTAAACCTTTCTCTAAAGCCTTGTGACCTTGGATTAACCTTCCTCAGTTTCCTCAACTGAAAAATAAGAAAGTTAGACTAATACTCTGAGATCCCTTCCCCTTCTAGAGCAATGGTCCTATGATTCTGCCTCTATCATATTATCCTTCAATTAAATCTAATTAATAAATAAATTTCCTTAGGTAATTCTGAGTCAGGGAATCAAAGTTAGATTTAAAGAGAAGAAAAGAATGAGAAGGTCAGGAATGGAGAAACAAAGCTAAGTGGGAAAATGAAGGAAATGTATGCCTTTAAATCATCTCCTGCAGGGCTTTGATCCATGAGGGATTTCTAGCTGAGACCTCACTTTTAACTATCAATCAATTAATCAACAAGCATTTATTTAGTCCCTACTATATGCTACCTCAAACAGCTAGTGGCAAAGTAGATAGAGTGCCAGGCCTGAAGTCAGGAAGACCAGAGTTCAAATTTGGCCTCAGGTACTAGCTGTGTGACCCTGGGCAAGTCACTTAACTTTGTTTGCCTTCCTCTTGTGTAAAAGAAGCTGGAGAAGGAAATGGTAAACCATTCCAGTATCTTTTCTAAGAAAACCCCAAATAGGGACACAAAGGGTTGATCATGACTGAAACAATTGAACAACAAATACTCTGCTTCATGAAGGCTCTAGGAATTTTTTCCCAGGATCAGCCACCCTCATACTCCACTATGGTCTAATTAAAAGAACACTTGATTTTTCACCTTCTAGATGAGAAAAGACAAAGAAATTTTAATTTAGACTTCAAATTTAATTTAAGTGAGAAAGACAAAAAGAAAATCAAATCATAGAATCACAGATTTACAACTGGAAAGGATCTCGGAGGCTGTGTTCAATATCCTTAAAGGAGGATACTGAAGCCCAGATAAGTGACTTGCCCAAGATTGTGCAGAAAATGGCAGAGCCAGAATTGGAACCCAGGTCCTCTGATGCTAAATCCAGCACTCTTCAACAGCAGCAGACTGTTGAGCTATGTGGGCCCAAGTCTAAGGGGTTTCACAGAGGGATAAAACAAACAACAATAACAAAACCACCTTTTAATGGTAGACACACATAGCAGGTCAGACTAAATGACACATGTACTAAGCATCTTCCATGTCAGATATCATCGCAAGAATGTTGCTATGACACAGAGGAATAAAGAAAGCCCATGATAATTCTCACCTTGTTTTCACTAGCTTGCCTGGCTAGTTTCTCCTCTGTGTATAGCAGAGGGTAGACAGTTGCTGAAACCTTAAGCTGCTAAGAGGTGAGGTACTTATGCTGAGCCCCAGGGGAAGTTGCCTTCCTTGCCTTGGCAGTTGTCCCAGAAGTTACTCATTCTATGCTTTTCTATGCCACCTTCAGCATACCACATTAGCAATTCACTTTGGGTGTGTCATCACTATGGTTAGTTCTCAAAAGCCTGCATTACTCAAGGAAGTGGGTGAATGCACAGAGTCATTCTGTTCCTTTACAGATAGGCCTGGAATTCTTGCCCAACTTCACCCTTCAGAAAATTAGATAGGGTTAGCGCAGCTATTAGAAAATAATAGAGGGGTGGCTAGGTGTCGCAGTGACTAAGAGCGCCGGCCTCGGAGTTGGGATGACCCGAGATCGAATCCGGCCTCAGAAAATGAGCACCCGCCCATAAATAATGACTAGCCGTATAACCTTGAGCAAGTTACTTAACCCCAATTGCTTTAAAAAAAAAAAAAAAAGAAAGAAAGAAAAGAAAATAATAGAAGCAATATTTGCCCATTCTACAGCCCATGAATCCAATGCCAATCTTGAAGTAGTGATCAGTTTGAGTCAATGTTTACACACATGGGAGCATTGACTTAAGTGCCCATGCTCAAGTTGGATATTACACTTTGGGGGGTTCAGTCCTACTTTCCCTTTTTCTTTATATTCTTATATATTTGTATATTATTTACATTTAGACATTATATTCTATTTTATAAAATATTACTATAATATAAATATGTAGTTATATTCATACAAATATAATATACAAATAATATATAGTATACCTATATTGTATTACAAGTATTATATTTATAGTATATTTCATATTTATTTATATTATATATTTTACATTTTATATATTTATTTTTAGGTGCCATCAATGCTATTTGTGCTTTTTCCTTTTATTTAGATTTTTAATAATTTGATTCTTTTTGTGACTGAAATTTTTTAAAGTATTGAAGTTCTTTTATCATCTGGCAAGAGAAAACTGGTTAGGTGAATATTGTTTCTTAAGAATTTGAAGAAAAATGAATGTCCATTTATTGGGGAAGAGAGGCACAGATTTTAGTATATGAATGTAACAGAATATTTTTGTGCCATGAAAAATGACAAATGTGAAAAAAAAACAAAGAAATGTGGGAAAAAACTTTTATGAACTTAAACAAGTAGAATAAAAATAAATTACATGACGACCATAATATAAAGGAAATCAGCACTAAAAAGCTTCAAAATTCTGTTCAATGTATTGACTAATAACAACAACAGAGGACTGATGGTGAAACATGTTTCCATACTTTGGGGGGAGAGATGACAAAGAATGGCCAATTTCAGACATGACCAAAATATTGATTTGTTTTTCTTAATTGTACATATTTGTTAAAAGGGAAGGTTGGGGTTGGCAGGGAATATTAATTAGAAAATTAAAATAATGCAAAAAAAAGATCATTAATAAAGTATTTCAAAAGAAACAAAACACTTTCCACTTCTAACCAGAACAAATTGCCACTGATAAAGAATTGACAAAAGAACATATTGATGAGACGTAGCATATGTCATTTTATTGGAAAAAAAGCTATTTCAGTATCACGTTGTCTGCCTGCTTTACGTATATGTAGGGGAGAAGCAAGAAGGGAAGAATTTGGAGCTCAAAAAATTTTTTTTAATTAAGTATTTTTAAAAAGAAAAATTTATACAGAAAAAACCTCATCAACTTGGAAATAACTTGAGTGAACTTTTTGATTTGACAGTATATAGCACAACCACAAAACCCCCTCCTATGCCTCTGAAAACTATGGATATGTGCCCTCAAAAAAAAAACCCCTTGCTACAACCTCCCAGCCTTAGTTACCTCATCTCTAAAATCAAGAGGTCAGACTAGATGGCCTCTGAGGTCCTTTCTAGATCTTGATCTATAATTCTATGGGATCCTATCATTCTGTTAGCCTTTGTGGTGCTCAATCTTCTTCCAGCATAAATTGAGGCCTCTATACACCACATGAGTTCATTTATATCCTGACTGTAGCACCATAAATAATGGACAATATCAAATGAATAGGAGATCAAGTAGTAACAGCAATAAAATTGTCTGAGTAATCATCTAGCTAATGAAGATGTGAATATTCTTGGGATCTGGAAGTATTCCCTTTACAATTTCATATATCCCAAAGTAGACAGTCCTGTGGATAATGTTCTGCATGGATACATATAAACCTTGGCATAGGCCTTTAATCTCATTTGGCTTAGGAATCTAGTCCAGTCATAGACCAGTGAATTTTCCTTCAGCTCCTACTTTACCCACATCAGTTGTTTAATGGGTGCAAAGTCAAGAAGATTACAAAAAACAGTGTTATCTGTGTTACCAACTGTACTGCCTAATATCAGGATCCCAGCAAAGTAGTACCAGAATTAGGTTCTCTTGTCCATACTATCTTTTTTTTTAAAGCATTTATACAATGCTTTAAAATTTCCAAAGCACTTTATAAATATTATCTTATTCTAAACTAAAACAACACTGGGAAATAGGTGTGATTATTATCCCCATTTTATGGATGAGGAAACTTAGGTAAATAGTTTAAACACTTGCCCAGAGTCACATTGCTAATAGGTGTCTGAGGTGGGATTTGAACTCAGGTCTTCCTGACTCTAGGTCCAGTGCTCTATCTACTTTTCCACCTATCTACTTAAAGAGATCTGCCTATATTTGTCTTGAAGACAAAGTTAAGAGTCTGGGTATGGAAATATATGATGATACTAATCAAGTTTACCAGGCAAAAGGAAAATACTCCTTTTCCCTTGGGAATATACACCACCCTGTCCATGATGCTCACCTATTCTTTATCTATGATGATATGTTCACCACTGATATCTTGGATGGGAAGCAGTAGCTTACACATTCAACAGAATTCTATCAGGCTTTTAGAGATGGCTCTCTATATAGGCTGAGAGGATTCTTCTGGGACTTGATGAGTAAACTTCTAGGATATAAATAATTGTTTCTTCTTATCTTGGGAGGGATAAAACTATCAGGAACACTGACTTGGGAGGGGATGTATGGCAGCATGATCAGTGTTCAGACTAGTGACTTTTGGTTTCAAAGACAGAGACAGTGTTTAAGTGGATGATTTGAAGAGAGCCCAACAAAGAAAAGAACAGAAAGGGAACAGGAGTTTTACTGGGACTAGAGACAAGGCAATGAATAAGTTGACTCCTTCAGGGGCTGCTTTCTTCTGGCAGCCCCAGATAGTAGGTGTGGTAGGAATGGATTAGGGAGTGACTGAACTATTTCTCTCCAGCAGTTTGAAAACCATAGTGATGTGCCTTAAATGCTCTCCTCTCTTCCTCTGGGACAGCAAAGTTTCTTTGTTCCTCATCTTTATCCTTAGCTTTATAAAGTTATCTTTATAATTACTATTTAAGTAGTTTGAATTTCACTAGCTAGAAAAATCCAATTAGTCCTAACTATTCTTGTTTATATAATTCACTACTAATAAAGGGGAATCAGTGAATAGTTTGTGGTATACAGCCTTTTTTTTTAAGGTCAGAGGATTTAACTTTGTTCCAAAGTTTTAGTTTTTTTCCTTGGTTTGGGGTGTGAGCCAAATAAGGGAACAGGAGTTTTTATTTGTTAACATTGGATCAACTTCCCTAGGCACAACTCAGGTATTTTATCTGTCCTCAGGCTAATACAAGTGACCTGCCATTTCTGACTAACAGGCTTGTCAGGTCATGTTCTTCCTCATTGTTCCCCACATACCCACAGGCATGTGCAAAGAAAGTCAAGGATGGTGAGCAGGGAGTAAGAAATTCCCAGTAGGAGGAGAAAAGTCATGTCTGGTCCCTTCTAATAAAGTCCACATTCCTAGAGTTGGGGCCAAAGGAGAGAGTAGCTCTTCTTTTTGTTTCGGTCTTCCTCCTCTAAAACTCAGCCAATTGATTTCAGACTGCTAACGATCTATTATGGATGATGACAACTCTTCCATCTACCCCCACCTCGCCTCCCACCCACTCCCACACACCCAGACAAATGCAAATCGAGGTCATTCTTAGCAAAGGAGAAGTGTTTCTTATAGTGAAAGTGAGAAGTGAGATGAGGAGGCATGAGCAGGAATAGAAAGTAGCAAGTGCTTGGCAAATTAACTCTAGCATGGTTTTACTTTGTTTTTGTTTTTATTTTTTATCTCCCAACAACATAAACCCTCCCTTGTAGTAAAGAAAAACTCTTAAACAAAGGCTATCAACAAATCATCTGTACTTGATAGAATATGCAATGTGCCACACCTGTAGTCCTACATCTCTCTGCCAAAAAGAAGAAAGTGTATTTCATCCCTGGTTTTCTGGAGCCCAGATTGGTCCTTGTAAATTTAGCTGCCTTTTAGTCTGGCTGTGTACTTTAATACTGCTTAAGAAAAAAAAAAAGTTGATACACAAATTCAATAAAATACACCAAGACACCCTAAAACTGGGGGGGGGGGGCGTGATTTGGGAACATGCTATCATAACCAATTATAAAATTTTCTTTTATACTACTTTTCATAACTCTTTTAAAATAGAGATTTTTCTGTTTGCATGTTCACCCAAAACAAATGTCCTTGCTACCTGCTAAATCTTATTTTATTAATAAGTTTTATGACCTTTTATTATTTCCACATTGATTGCATCTTGTGCCTTAATATGGCATCTGAGAGGAAATGGAAAAAAAAAAACATTTTCCACGTTTTGTTGAAAAGAAGGGGAATGTCAAATGTTACACATACAGATATGGCAGGAATGTTTGATTTTGCTGATGAGTTTTGTTTTTGTAATCTCTGTAACAAGGGAAGAGTTTGTGTGGAAATGAAAGAGATATATACAAAATGATGTCATAGTAGAGACTTTTACAAGTCACCTGATCCAATCCTCTCATTTTATTGATTAGGGAACTAAAAGCTAAGGTTAAATGACCCATCCAAAGTCACACACTTAATAAGTAATGGAGGTAGAATTCAAACTCCCATCATCTGACTCTATATCTAGTGTTCTTTTATGCAACTATTGCCAGTGATAGGAACTTATAAAAACTATATTCATTTCAGTGAAATAATTAAAAGTGATTAACTTGACAAAATTTGTAGTCACTTTTGTCTCCACTTATGAGCTATCTGAAGAGTGGAAGTTGTACATCTGAATCTCATGTAAAACTCACTGCCTCTACATATCTGAGTACAAGACTATGCATGACTACACCCCCTCCTACAAGTTTGCACAGGCCTTGGGATTTTCCTATTATGACTTATTCAATCTGCATTTTAGCTAGCATATAAAAATGCATGGAAAGAATACTCCAAGCATATTAATCTTGATTTATGATCAGTTTGGCCCTTGTATTGTGTTGCTAAGCAAGTCTGTTCTTTTTGTATTTTAAGGTGAGCATTGTTTTCAACCCATTATAAATTTCAGACCCATTATAAATCATTCATTCACAACTTTTAAAGGTGTCATTGAAAAATTATAGGTTGGATTCATTTGCAAAGTCATTAACTAACTTGAGAGAGTCAAAAATAGATGAAGTCCAACCAGCTTCTAAGCATAAGGCAAAAATGTGGGACAGTAGAACTAGACCAGCTTGACAGAGGACCTGGATTCAAATCCAAACTCTCCCACTCATTAGCTATATTACTTTGGGTAAGTATATGGTACAATGACAAAAACAACCCGTGGCTCTAGAATCAGAGGCTCTGGATTCAAATACTCTGCCTCTTACTATTTCTATGAACTTGGTCAAATCATTTTGGGTAGCTAGATGGTATAGTGGTATGGTCAGGAAGACCAAAGTTCAAATTCTGCCTTACTAGATACTAGCTTTGTGACCCTGGACAAGTCATTCAACCTCTCTTGGCCTCAGTTTCTTCATTTTCAAAAATTTTCATTTTCCAGAATGAGAAGGCTACTAGAACATAATAGCAGAGGCATCTTCCAGGATGAGAAAACTACTAGAAAATGATGGAGAAAAAAAAATCCAAAGAGTCAGGAGTAGAGCTCAGAGAGGCATGAAGGAGTGTTAGCACAGCTGGCTTGGACTCTTTCTTAAAATAAAGGATTCAGCAGGAACTGACCAATCAGGGAAGGGGCCACAGCAATAGAGGGTTCCTATGGAGTCAGAAGGCTACTGTGGTCCCTCCCTCTGATCAGTCAGTTCTTCCAAGAACCTCCATTTTAAGGGAAAATCCAGTTCAGTCATGTTTACTCCTTTATTCCTCTTCAGGGTACACATTTGATTTTCCAACTTCTTTCTTCACCATGCTTCTGAATTTATACCATTTTCCCTGTCACTCCAATTTCCTTTCTTGTGTTGTCTTCTCCCATTAGAATGTGAGCCTTTTGAGGTCAGGAATTGTCTTTTTCCTTTTTTGCTTATATTTTCAGTACTTAGTATAAAGCCTGGCACATAGTAAACACTATGATAATTTCAAGTACCATAACATTTTACTTTATTGCAAAGAGAGCTAAACTGATATAGTAGAAAGAGTACAGAATTTTAAGTCAGGAATCCAGGGTCAAATTCTTTCTCTGTTAATTTATTACCTGTATGACCTAGGTAAATCATTTAACCTTTTTGGATCCCAGCTTCATCATTTGTAAAATCAAAGTGTTAGACTAGATGACTTTTGGGGTCCCTTCCAGCTGTAAGTCAATGACCCAATCTTATAGAAATCTAGAGTTCTAATTAGTAATATGGATAAAGGGGGTCTAGGTGTCGCAGTGAGTAGAGCATTGGCCCTGGAGTCAGAAGGACCTGAGTACACGTAAGGCACACACAAACAAAAACCTTGCTATGTGACCTTGGGCAAGTTACTTAACCCCAACTGCCCTCCAAAAATAAAAAAAAATAAAAAAGTAATATGAATAAAAAAAGCATATAATAAAGTATTTTCTATAAAAGAGCTCATATACAGTAACAGCAATATGGTTTGAAGAATGTGAATGACCAAGGTATTCTGAGTATTACAAATACTCAAATCAACTACAAAGGACCCATGACAGAAGATGCTATCCACCTGCAGAGAAAGAACAAGTATGCAAAGTATGGTTTTATGTATATTTATAAGTCTGTGTCAAATGCTGGCCTTCTCTAGTGCAAGGTGGGGAGGGACGGTGAGAGATGGTTCAGAACTTAAAATATAACAAAAAATAAATGAAATTAAAATTTTAAAAATGAAACAAAGAGTTCATAAAAACTTATATAAGCCAAAAAGAGAAACAAAAAACTGAATTTCCTATATTTTCTTAATGTATTAACTACAACCCAAAATGTACCCTTCATTAAAGTCAACCAGGGCTCCTCAATGTCCCATAAATATATCCTGTTCATTCCCATTGTCCTTTGGGTTGCTTGTAATTTTACTTCTTTGATGATTAGGATGTTCCATAATTTTCAACTTTCTATCATCACCAGGAGAATATTAGCATTTAAAGTTGAACTTTTCAGGGAGCATCTTAAAGATAGTTGGAAAAATCATTTGATTTCCCAAAGTCAATTAAGCCCATTCTTCCTCCTTTCCAGTTCTGGGCCCTGCTCCTTGTACACTGTCAGCTCCTGTATATAAAACATGCACAATGATGAATTAACTCAATGAGCTGTCCATTCATTTTCTTGTCATGATCTGAACAGCAGGCATTTTTCATCAATTTGCTTTTTCCTATATAGATTGTCCTCTATCCCTTTTGAGTACCCAAACATTTCATTAAGGAGACCTTGAGGTATGCTTGGACTTTATGCAAAAAATAGTATATCAGAATCCACAAACATGACCACCTGAGAGGCTATAGGAATCTATATTATCTATAGGAAATCCCTTTTCCATTTGGAATTTTCATAAGATAGTGTACTCTGTGACAGTAACAAAAATCTTTGGCAAACATATCTTCCTGATTCATGCCTTAGTTGAGATTTATAATCACTAGGTGATTGAATAAGTTTGTTTTTATTACTGCTACTATCTAAGAATCTTGTATGATCTTAATATATGCATAAGACATCTTGATGAAAAAGAGCCTTAAAGTAGAGGGGGAACTAGCATAGGCTACCAGGGTTTTACCCTAGGTACCTCTATCTAGCACTTTCCCTACTTTGTCATTGATGAGCTTTGGCCTTGAAATTCATTCTCTTCTGGCCTCAGTTTTTGTCCATATAGAACTTCTCTCCTGAGCTACACTTCTGTCTTCAAAGTACTTTCCAATTACCCATATACAATAACCCATGTGTGGTACAATGGAAGAGACTCTGAATTTTAAATGAGAAGACATGGGTTCGAATCCTGGCTCTGCCATTACTTGTGTGAATTTGAGCAAGTCATTTTACTTCTCTGGGACTTTGCTACCTCACTGATAAATTGAGAGGGTTTGACTAGATGAAGTCTGAGCTCTGTTCTAGCTATGATTTATATATGATATTTATATTGCAATTCATATCACTCTTGGCCAAGTAGAATTTTTGACTCCTTACATTGCCCTTCCCTCAACATGCTGAGAATAGTAAAGCTTTTTAGTTTAGACTTGTGATTTTATCAGTGTGCAGGATCCCCAGTGTGGAATTTCCCTATACTGATGCAAATATATATTTCCTTTGTAAATTATGGTATTAAAGTTTCCTGGGGACAGTGCTAAGTTAAATTATTTACTAGGATAGTATGTATCAGACACAGGGCTTGAACCTAGTCTTCCTGATTCAAAGACCAGCCCTCTATTCACAACAAAAGGCTACATCTCAAAAGAACAACAACAAAACTTTACTACATTGTATTTAATAAACCATAATACTACCAACTTAAACTACTCTAAAGAGTTGGTTTGAAATATCTTTTTTTTTTAATAGATCAAACTGTATATTTAAAATAGTGGAATGGTTCTGTAAAAAATAGTCAGGGTGACTAAAACCACAATGACATCAACATTGTGTGAGCACCTAAGGACCAACGAACAAAAATAGTTTGGGTTTTTTGTTTTGTTTTTAGCTCTGTTGGTGGCAGAATATAGAACAAGGAAGGAACTACTGCTTGGAGAAGACAAGACTATGACAAATAATAATACAGAAGATAGAACTGTGTGAGGTGTGGGGACCCCAAAAATCCCTTACCCCCAAAAAATTGAAGGTCAGAGGTATCTTGAGGAAAGAACAAGAAGTTTTATTCAATTCTCTTGAAAAGAGGGCACCCATTCTACCAGTATGAATCAGTGGAATGAGGCATGTTACAGAAAACAGAACAAGAATTTATACCCTAATCAAGTCAAGCCCCCTCCCATGGCTGTCCCTTCTCCAATTGGCTGGGAGGTAGGCTTACAATATGAGCTCAAAGTCCCCTCCAATGATAAGGAACAAGGAAATAGGGAATAGACAATCCAAATGTACCTATCCTTATTTGGCAAGGAGAAGGGGGAGGGCTCTAAGAGATTCCTAAAATTCCTGAAAGGATTAAAGCTGATTGACAGCAAAGGAAGAGGGGAAGGGTTCTAGGTTGTGTCATTTCTTAGGAAACCCAGGATTCAGGTCTGTCCAGCCTTACAAAAGTCTTTCTCTGGTTTTGAGATACTGCCCCTCCCTTTTCTTCATTCTGAGGAGTCTTCACAGAGGGTGCAGAGAGAGAGTGTACCCCACTAAGAACTATTTAACTCTTATATTGCTTCCATTTACTTACTAAACAAAATGACCTTTGACCCAGGACGGATAAAACAAAAATGATTAATGGGGAATTGATACCCAAGATAAGTTGTTCATTCTTCATTCTCCAAGAGGACCAATATCATGAAGGTGATGTCTTGATTTGGGCACGAATTGGTTTTAAGTGAGGAATAGCTGCTTGAAGGAAGTTGTCAGCCTTGCTTTTGTCCTCCAGAGTCATCTCAGTTCAGTGACAAGACAAAAGTCAAGACTGATGGCAATGGCCCAGCATACAGTGAGTAAACTTGATCTTCCTAAATTAAGGTTTCCCCTATCTCAGTCATCTGAGGCAACACCCATTTAATGACTGAGGGCTAGACAAAACATGAGTTAAGTTAAACCCAAGATAAGTAAAGAGATAGTAAGAATATACTCTAGCTGCCTTTCAGTGAGTCAAAGGCAGCATAATAAAGTGGAAGAATGCTGAATTTGGTATCTAAGAAACTGAATTCAAACTCTAATTCTGCCAGATTTGTCACCCTTGTGACCTTTGGTAAGTCACCTAACTCCTCTGGGCATCAGATATGTAAAATAAGGAAAAATGTACTAGATGATCACTAAATTCCCATTCCAAACTGATCTTAAAATCCTAAATAATTTGGCTTTGATGAATCACATCTTAGGGTGCTGGCAGAAGTTGTGTGTCACCATTAGAGATCTTTGAAAAGTTATAGACAGTGGAATAGTTAGCATGGGACACTAGATGGGAAAACATTGTCCTCATCTTTAGAAAAGGGGAAGATGATGACTATTTCAAGTAAGTTTGATTGGAAAAAAAATTACTGCAATGTATTTTTAATGGGATCCTTTTTTAATACCTACCTAGGTAAAAGGTAATTGTTATGTCATCATGAATTCATTAAGAACAGATTATACCAAACTAAATTCCATTTCTTTTTTGAAAGAGCTACTAGGGATAGCTAGGTGGCACAGTAAATAGAGCACTGGCCTTGGAGTCAGGAAGGCCTGAGTTCAAATTCAGCTTCAGACACCTACTAGCTGTGTGACCTTGGGCAAGTCACTTAACCCCAATTGCCTCACCTTCCACCCTCCAAAAAAAAGAAAGAAAAAAGTTACTAAACTAAGGAATCAAAGGAACACCCACACATATAACAAATCTAAATTTCAGCTAGGTATCTGCTGGAAGATAATGGAAAATCTTTGCTTGGCATTTTATTTGTTATGCTGTTTGATCAGATGTCTTCTGAGTTGAACAAATGTGTCCTCTGACTGACTTGTGAAAGTAAATATATTGAGAAAGCGGACTGAGGAGGGCTAGCTAATGAGCTATGGCTCTGAATGGGTGCTGACCCACATAGTACCTTGAATCTAGGATAGTTCAACCGACCAACATAGTACATTTTTGGAACTAGATAATAGTAGAGTTAGAGAAATTAGCAACATATTAATCTAAAGGACCCCAGAGAGTATGAAATTAATAAACTGCTATTCATTATGTGTCCAAAAGTGGAATGAACTATGAAGAGGGGCTGGTGGGTTCCTCTTCCTTAGAGGTTTCCAGGGCATTGGTGAATAGCAGTAGTTGCCTCTTTCTTGGTTAAGGGGATAGTGGGATTCTGCACCCACAGCAACATAGTACAACCTCCCATTCAGATTGATGATGGACCCCAAAGTAGAAAACCTTTGGTTTTCCAGGTAATAAATCACTCAGGCAGACTCATGCTTTCCGTCCTAGAATCAGCAAAGATATTATCTGTCCCATCTTTCACATGCCAGCCATGTGGCTTACCAATGGGCCCAATGAGAGGACTTCCTGCATGGAAGTGGTAGCTATGTCATAGAGCATTGTAGAATCATGAAGAATGGCCAGAGGTATGAGAGGTCTCTCTCCTATCAAGTCCATATGAGAAATGCAACCATCTGAAAACTATGGAGAAAGAGAAGACTTCTAGGGGCTTCAGTCAGAGGAGTCCTTATATGTGGACTGGGACTAATAATTTACATAGATCTTTGTCACCACTGATTATCCATTCAAAGCTTTCTTTTTGTTTACTTCCTCCTTTCAAAACTTTTTTTTTCCTATAATATTTTGAATTGTTTGCTAGTCTTGTACCGGGTAATAGGCAAAGCTATTACATCAGCATGGCTACTGGGGCTTTTGTTAGGTGCTACCATCATAGAAGGGGAAGATGTCCCTTGCAAAAGGCAAGGGTATATAATCACTAGCTGGCATAGGGAAAATAGCCTGCTGGTTAATGTCCCTACTACAAGTCTCTCCCCATTCAGTCTATCCTACACTGAGCTGTTGTAGCATCAACACAATATTCATAGCACCTACGGCAGCTATGAATGTGCCAGTGTAATTTTGAATCACAAAATACAACAGACTCTCCACACAGAAGACAGAACCAAAACATTTATTCAAATAGCAGAAAGTCAAATCCATCATAGCAACAAAGAAATCTATACAAAATAACCATGCAGAGGGCACTGCCATCCCAAAGCCTTCCTCCTACTAGGGCCTTCCCACAAATGAACATTCACAGCTAACTGCCTGCTTCTTCTCTTTCCCTCAGTTCCAACTACTCCGACCAACTTCCTTTTAGCTCTGCTCCAGCTCTCCCTCTTCCTGTTCCATCCTTCTTGCTTCACCCCTTCCTGTTCCACCAGTTCAGCAAGCTCCTCCCACCACAGGCTTCATGTGACTCAAACTTATGTGACTTAGGTATCCACATGACTTAAGTAGGTCACATAGGACTATTAATGGATGAGAAAGATCTTCCCATTTACATTACCATTACAGCTGTCAAACTGATCTTACAAAATTTCAGGTCTATTCAGTAAAATTCCTCTGTTTGACTTTTTAAAAAACTTTGTAACTTAGCCTTTTCATACCTTTCCAATCTTCCTACACTTTATTTACATCCACATACTCTGTTATCCAGTGACATTGTCCTTGCTGTTTCTAGAAAAAGACATTCTGTCTTCCCACACTGGAAATTTTACTGGCTGTCCCCATGCCTAGAACAATCTCCCTCCTGGTCTCAGCCTCTGGCTTCCCTAGCTTCCTTTAAGTCTCAGCTAAAATTTCACCTTCAAGAAGCCTTTCCTAGTCCTCCTTAATCTTACTGTCTTCCCTCTGAGACTATCCCCAATTTATCTTGTCTGTATCTTGCTTATATATAATTGTTTGCATGTTGTGTTCCTTTTTAGACTACAAACTCCTTGAGAACAGAAACTGGGGTTTGTTTGTTTGTTTTGCTTTTGTATCCCTAGCACATAGTACAGTGCCTAGTACATAGTAGGCATTTAATAAATGCTTGTTGAGTAACACTCTATTTTGTTTCAGACTGCTTTCCAATTCTAGCAGATTTTTTGATTAGTGAGGGAGTCCTTACTCCAGTAGTCAGGATCTTGGAATTTATTGAACACGATGTAACTATGTTCCTTTTTGTATGTTCGGTTCCTAATCTGTTCCTCTGATTGATTTTTAACTTTTTTTTTCTTTTTGGAGAGGAGAAGGTAGGGCAATTGGGGTTAAGTAACTTGCCCTAGGTCACATAGCTAGTTTTTTGTTGTTAAGTGTCTAAGGCCAGATTTGAACTCCGGTCCTCCTGACTCCAGAGCTGGTGCTCTATTCACTATGCCACCTAGTCACCCCTTTAAAAATTTTTTTTTGACCAGTACTGAATGGTTTTTGATGATTATTGCTCTGTAGGAACATTTGAGATCTTGTACTGCTAGGCCTTTTTGCTTCCTACCTTTTGTTCCATTATTTCTCTTTAAATTCTCCTCTTTTTGTTCAAGGAACTTATATTCTCTCGGGAAGATAATATGTACATGTATAAATATATACAAAATGAATATAAGTTAGTTTGGGGAGGAATAGCACTAGAAGCTTGTAGGAGCCTCATCTGAGTTTTCAAGGAAACCAGGTCTTCCAACAGGGAGAGGTGAGAAGGCAGTGCCCTCTAAAAATGGAGAAAGGCCAATGCAAAGGCATAGAGATAAGAAATGGAATATTGTATGTGAAAAAAACCAAATAGGTCAGTATGGCTATAGAATATAAAAAGGGTGATAACATAAAACAAGAATGGAAAAGTAGGAAGGGGCCAGGTTATGAACACCTCTAAATGTCAAAGAGAAGAGTTTATGGAGAAGCCACTAGAATTTTTTTTTTTTTGCTTTTTTTTGGGGGAGAGGGAGGGCAGTTAGGGCTAAGTGACTTGCCCAAGATTACATGGCTAGTTTTTGTGTTAAGTGTCTCAGGCCGTATTTGAACTCAGGTCCTCCTGACTCCAGGGCTGGTGCTCTATTCACTGTACCACCTAGCTGCCCTGACACTAGAATTTATTGAGTAGAAAGATGACATGATCCGATCTCCTCTTTAAGAAAACGACTGGCAGCTGTGTGAAGGATAAATGATAATAGGGGGAGACTTGAAGGAAAGAGACCAAATGGGAAACTATTGCAATAGTCTAAAGGAGAGGTGATGAGGACATGATGAGTGGTGGCTGCATCATCATGTATGAAAGATACAATACATGAAAGATATAAAAGAATTTCTCTCATGCAAATGGTTTCTATGAACTTCTGGGTTTCATTGCTAGTGACTAACTTAGACTCACCAGCTAATGGATGGCCCTTCTGGAAATGCTCGAGGACTGAGTGATATGTAGAAGGTCCACTTTTACTATTATTTTAGAAGGTTACATCTTTCAGAGACTTTGGTGACAATCATAAAATCTCTTTTTAAAAAGTTTGGTTGTTGCCTTTTCTTTTAGAATTTCAATCATGGGGCAGCTAGGTGGCACAGTAAATAGAGCACCGGCCCTGGAGTCAGGAGGACCTGAGTTCAAATCCGGCCTCAGACACTTAACACAAAAACTAGCCTTGTGACCTTGGGCAAGTTACTTAACCCCAATTGCCCTCCAAAAAAAGCAAAAAATAAAAATTGCAATTATTTCCTGATATAATGGGTAGCTATGTGGCACAGGGGATAGAGCACCAGGCCTGGAGTCAGGAAGACCCTGAGTTCAAATCTAGCTTCTGACAATCATTACTAACTAACCTGGGCAAATCACTTAACCATTGTTTGCCTGTTTCCTCATCTGTAAAACAATAATAGTAACTGCCTCTCATGGTTGCTTTGAGGATTAAATGAAGTAATAATGATAAAGTGCTTAGTACAGTGCCTGGCACATAGAAAGTCCTATATAAATGTTAGCTACTATTCTAGCATCATCATTACTATTAATATTCTGCCCTTCATCCACTTAACTACCTCCTGACTACTGAACCTTCCCTTGTAACAAAGAGGAAAAAATCAATTAAGCAAAACCAAACACTACATTAACCTTTCCTGTCAGCCTGTGCAACATTCTGTACCCAGAGGCCCCCACTTCTCCATTGACAGGAGGAACAACTTTAGAACATTATAGTTGGAAAGTACCCTAGAGGTCACATAGCCCAACCTCATAGGATCATAAATCTAGAGCTAGAAGGAAGCTCGGAGGCCATCTAGGCCAACCACATCATTTTATAGATGAGAAAACAGATGCCTAAGGAGCTTGTGATTGGCTGAGGACCCCACAGGTAATAAGTATCAGAGTGGGTTTTGAATTCAGGTCCTCTTCCTCATCCTTGGTTTGCTTGTTTCCCTGCATCATACTGCTTCTCTTCATTTTCATGATGGAAATTTTTCTCTGCTGTCCCTATGACAGGTAGTCATCCAGCCTAGGACTGAGTACTTCTGGTGAACAGAAATTCATGGTCAGGTCATGGCAGTGCCAGTGTAGAAAACTTACATGGGAATACATGAAACCCAGAAGATCACAGAGACAGTGAATGAAAAGCTTCCAGGAACAGCAGACTCTCCAAATCTACATTGTTTTGACATGAAGGATTTCACTTAGTCTTTTCCTTTGCCTCCTCCCCAAAGAGCCCACTCTGCAATGGTGGTATAATGGTATAATGGACCAACCCCTAATAAACGATAGCCAGAAGTTCTAGCCTTCCCTGTTTGTATCTAATGGCTGCAGGCAGCCTCAGATTAGGAAAGAGGCTACTTACAGAAACTGGGATTTTTCATAGGATTTAGAACTAAAAGGGACCTACCTACCTCACAGTCCATCCAGTTCAATTCCCTCATTTCACAAATGAATAATATGGGGCTAAGAGAGGTTAAAGGACTTTTCCAGGGTCACACAGGTACTAAACAGTGTAGCCAGAATGTGAACTTAGACCTTTTGACTCCAAATTTCAGTGTTCTTTCTACCCTCAAAGCTCAACTACCCAGTGTTCTGTAATGTGGAAATCTTCTGAAAGAAATGGGAAAAAATAAGAAATTTGTATCTCAAGTAGTACTAAGATAAAGGGTGGGGGAGGATAAAGTTGGGATAAAAAAAAGATGCAGCAAGAATTCAGCAGGGAGATGTGGGTTTCTTCAGAGGAAAATTTTGTTTGGAATGACAGAGAAGGAAAGGCACAAGCTGGGGAAATATGAGAAAAAGTTAGTGGAAGGAAAGAAAAAAACAAGACAGACAGGCTCAGTGTAGATGGAACCAGAATAAGAAAGGTAGGAGAAAAACACTGAGCCTGAGATAAGGGGAAGAAGGAAAAATGAAGAGTCAAAAGGGGAAAAAAACTGTCATACAAACAAGGAGAAAGCAGAACTTAAAAGATGTACAAATCCCTACAAATACAGGAAACTAGACTTGAAATTTGTATATTTTTGAGAGAAGGGAAACTAGATGTATTTTAGTACAAACAGCCTAAGGATAAATATGGAAAAGGAATACATTTCAAGGGAAGAGACTGGCTTTTGCAGTTTTTTACATTCGTCAAAAGTCATGCAAGTACTGATGGGACCCTGCACCTTCTCATGTATGGGCCTCCACCAAGCCACCTCCGGTTTGAGGTCCTCAAAACAATAGCTCATTACCCTTCACCGGATGTGTTTCTGTTACTAGACCAAACAGAGACCACAGTAGTTCAAAGCAAAACTGGATTCTCAGATCACTCCACTTTGCATCTGCTGTCTTGCCTGGTTTCAACTCCTCGGAACAAGATGCCCTCTGGTCTCTCATTCCCACCTCCCCCTCCCTTCCTGCCTTTTTTCTGTGTTGTCTCTGCCTTTCCTTTGTAAGCTTGTTTGGACCAAAGACTATCTTTCTTTTTTTATTAATTGTATCCCCAGCACTAAGCACAGGGCCTAACACAGTGTAAACACTTAATAAACTTTTATTGGATTGAATTGACAAAAGATATTTTACTCAAACCAAACAGGAAATAAATGACAAGAGTAACAAGGGGGGAGGGGAGTGGGGGAAGGTGTGCAGCTAGGTGGCACAGTGAATAGAGAACCAGCCTTGGAGTCAGGAGGACTTGAATTCAAATCCAGCCCTCAGACACTTGACACACTTACTAGCTGTGTGACCTTGGGCAAGTCACTTAACCCCAATTGCCTCACCTTCTCCCCGCCAAAATACGACAACAAAAAAGAATAACACAGGGGTATTTCACAAGGGTACACTCCGCCAGAGCTTAGAGGGGGACTCATATGGTGAAAATGTGAGTATAGAGAATATATATAGAAAGCTATATGCATAGATATGATGTGGGTTGAGGGAACATTTAAGAAGATACACACACACATAGGCAACCTATGTGGCCAGGGCCCACAGATTAAAGAGGAGCTTTGTAGAGAGTAGGGAGCATGACTAGCCAGGGCAACTCCTGGTGCAGAATCATCAATCTGTTGGTGATGTTATAGGCTCCTAACTCTAGCACTGGAAAGGACCTAAAAGGTCATCTCTTCTGACCCCTTGATTTAGGAAACTGAAGACCAGAGAGACTAAATTGCCTTGAGGTCCCACAGGTAGTAAGCTTCAGTAGGCTGGATTTGAACCTAGCTCCTCTGACCCTAGAGCTAGTGTTCTTTCCACTGTACCTTTCTGCTTCCCTGTCATTAGGGAAATTACTTTCTTTGTGTTAGGAGAGGAGGGAGAAACCTCTGCTACTCTCTGCTACCATCGGCTTGTCTTCAGCTATGGGTCATCCACTGCCATGCAACCTCTACCTGACAGTACTTACATCTGTAGCCCCAGTATTATTATAGACACACCTAACTAGGAAATAAGCAAAAACAAGCAGATAGCCTCAAGCTCAGTTGTCTGTTATTTAAACTCCTTTTCCTCTTGCTGTCACTTAGTGGCCCTCAGTTTAAACTTTTATGTAAGTTAGGGTTTGAAATTTCTTTTACTTCTTTCCCTAAGGCCATTGTTCTGGGAAGAGTAATCAAATCAACATTAGCATTGCTTCTGGAAAGGCAGGATTAATCACTGAATTATGGCTCCACTCACCATCCCAGTGACTTCTTTCGTATTTTTACCCCCAGTTCTTTAGTATAGGCCAGGCTCACAGGAAACATTTAATGAATGATTTTTTCATTCATTCATTGCCTTCTCTGAAGGCAGATCCTAGGGCTCCTTGAAATCATCCTGGAACATTCACTTAGGAAAACCAGAAAGGAAATGGATGGAGGAGATTCTCTTCAATATCCTTCTCTCCCTGCAATAATTCCTCTGGCAGTCATGTAAATCATCTCAGGATTGAGACTGAAAATGGCCCCCCCAAAAAAGCTGATTGAGCTAGCAAAGATTTAGAATTGAAAGGGACCTTATATCCCATCTAGTGCAACTCACTCATTTTACACATAGTAGTTTTATTCTTCTAAAGTACATGTAATAAATTTGGCTTGAGCGTAGAATGGATAGATGGCTATCTGATCCAGGATCTAGAAAATCCTACTGTTTCGGAAAGTAGGAGGAAGGGCTTGCTTATACCCTAAGAGCTTATTGGGAACAGGAGGGGGAAGGGATAGGCAAGATCCACTTCATTTACTCTCATCTCCAAAAGGAGTATTGGACTAAAATTTTATCAATCTACAATACCTCAAATACTGGTTTTCTGTAAGTGATGAAGTATGGGCTCTGGGAGACTCCTCTAGCTCTCCTTAAGTCCTTGAGGTGTAGACTCTGGGAACCCCACCCTTGAAGTTTGATTAAATCATCTCATTTGATGAGGCATTTGCAAGAGGCAATAAGCCTTATATTGTGGCTGAGCCCAAGCCTCTGTTACTAGACCTCCCACCCTCTGTTACTAAACTTCCCACCCTTGAGCCTATCAAAGTGTCAATCTACCCTTGAACTGGCCTAGTCCACCATTGTTTGTGGGCTACAGGTGGCCTCCAGAAACTTCCCACCTTTAATCACTCCCACCTTTAATCACTCATTGACCTCATTAATTCCTCCTGAAGACCCTCCCCAAACTCCTCCTCTAGACCACCCCCAGATTCCTCCCACAACCTTCTATATATAAGACCCTCATCTTGTCTTCATGTTTGTGAGAACACCATGGAATAATGAGAGTGCCATAGAATAGTCAGAGTGCCATAGAATGACCTAGTACAGACTTACTCTGTGTCTAATGCAAGTGAACTTTTTTTTTTTTTGCTTTTTTTTGGAGGGCAATTGGGGTTAAGTAACTTGCCCAAGGTCACACGGCTAGGTTTTTGTTTGTGTTAGTGTTTGTTAAGATTCTGCGGCCGGATCCGAACTCAGGTCCTTCTGACTCCAGGACCGACACTCTACTCACTGCACCACCTAGCCGCCCCGCAAGTGAACTTTTAATAAACTTTACTTTTCTTTAGCTGAGAGAAGACAAGTTGAATTAATTCGGCAGGACCCAGCATGTTGGTATTTTGGGGTCTCCAGAGCAACCCTAACCCTCTTTATGGGTAACCTCTTCATTTTTATGGTTCCCTCATACCGGAAACAATGCTAATCTCAAGCTCTTCTCCAGCCAGGACTGTACATGAGCCTCTCTCTTTCCCTTGTACCTTGGAAGTGCATTTTTTGTTGTTGTTGTTTGTTGTGTGTGTGTGTGTGTGTGTGTGTGTGTGCCCTTCATAATCTGTCATCATTTTATCTTTCCAGGATGATTACATATTATTTTCCCTCATACATTTTATATTCTAGCCAGCCTGGTCCTGACAAATCCTTTCTTTTACACAGGCTGTCCTTCCAAGCCTATAGAGATCTCTCTCCTCACCAGCTCCTCTTGGAAACTCCCTTCAAGGCTCCGCCCAAATGCCACATCTTCCACAAGGTCATTTTTTGATTCTGTCTAATGGGAGACCATGTTATCTCATGATGAACAAACCCTTACTGAGCTCCTGGGAAGATTTGTTTTTCTTCAGGAATTCTGGTAGGTCTTAAGTGACCCTTTGAGAAAAGTTTTTAACCACCAAATTCAGACTACAATAAGGGTAAGGGAAAATAAATTGAATTTACCACAATCTCAGGGTTTACTTTAAAATAAGAAAGAACAAGGACTAATTGTTAAGAGGACTAGCCAATATTTCCCAGATGAGTTAGTCGATATAAAAATTGTTAACATCCTCCTACTGTACCTGGGTGGAAGTTTCACTCAGTATTTTACCTGGAGTGTTCCAGGCCTGGTTATCACTCCATGGTTTCCTGCAGGGTTCAAGAAATTCATATTCAGAATTCTCTCCCCACTCATTTCCATACTCCTACTATAACAAGATTTTAGGAATGTCTTCACAGCATCAGAGAAAGATGTACCATCACTTTGTTTAGCATATACTCAATGCAACAGGTCAAATCTATTCCCAGATAGGAGTAGAAATTCAGGCCTTCCAAGAGCTCTTGGAAATAAAACAATGCAAGAGGTTCATCAAGCCATTGACTCCCTATTCCTTGGAGGCCTCTCTTGTTTGTACACGTGAAGAATGGAAACTTAAGCCTTTGTTACAACTGTCATTCCTTGAATTTTATTATCATATGCTGCTATTGCTGCCTAATAGTAGTATTTGATTTGCTGGACAAATCAGCTAAAGATGTACTATATCAAACTGGATTATCTGCAATCTGGATTGGACTCTGGAGGTGGATGAGTAGAAAATAGCCCTCTCAACCTAGTTTGGCCAATGTAGGATACCATCTAGTCAGTTAGACTGAATATCCTCCTAAAAAGTTACAATTTATGGACTTTACTTTTCAAAATCTGTTGATCCTCAAAGTGGTAGTTTACTTTGATAACTTTTTCACTTACTCTAAAGATTCCATTCAGTATGCCCAAAATGTTCACAGTCTTCAAGCACTCATATCAGCATGAATCAAACACCAAAACTGAAAGATGCTAATTTCAAAAGGCAAAAATTGAATGCCTTGAAATATCTTATAGAATAGTAAAGGATAAAAATGGGTCTGTAGAAGGTAGATTCTCTCTTATATAATTGGGTTCAACTTTAGTAGTAAAATATCTATAGCATAATCTCTATAGCTATACTCTAGGTTTTGCAGCATTATTGCTGATTCATTCAACATGACAATGTCCTTGATGTACATACCTAAATATCCCAGGATGTTTCACTGGATACAAGATATAAAGATGCCTTCCAGTGAGTGTCCCAGACTCTCAAAGACCCTTTGTTATGAACGTTAATATTTCCAATATCATGAACTAGGTTATCTTTTCTAAAATTTTCATTCAAACTACCAGAGTCCTATGCCTACATTTTACAAAAGTTAGTCTCAGAAAAACAAAATTATAGTATTTGAGTAAGAGAACTCAGTTTAGGTAATTTGCATCACCTAGATGCCCCCTTTTGACAAGGCCTAAAAACCCCTGTAGTATGCAAATGACAGACTACAAAAGCTTTAAACACCTAAAACCCACCTGTAAATGCAACCAGGCAAAGAAGCAGGTCCTACTTTCCAGTCATTTTTGTTTTATCTTTTCCTATGTCCCACAAAATGGGATCCCAAAGCCCGATGTTTTGTCCTGAAAGCTAGATTATGAGTTTTGTTCTGGCCAGGTACCACTATAATCATTCCTACCCCTAAGGAACCTTGTGGCTAGCCAACCACCTAGATTTCCTATACCTGATCTGACAATTACAAGGTTGACACCTATATTCAGTTAGCTGGTTGCCCTTCACACAATCATAACCTTCGTCTCAGAGGGGAATAGGTTTTCAGCAAGTTCCTGTAAAATCGACTCCTGGCTCTTTATGCCTGGGAAAAAACAGATTGAGATATGTTGTGACTGATTGGCTATGGATCACAAGGTTCAGTCTTCAGTCCTGCACATAGTTACCAGGACTTTTGGCAGCTCTGGGTCAGGAATGACCCAATATCAGTTTGCTATGTAAGACTCTATAAAGTAAGCTTTGGTGCCTAGAAGTCTGTATAAAAACCAGCAGGGTTACCAAAGTCCCTTCCAATGATCTTGAAGTTCTTAGTGAAATTGGCCTCAGACCTGTGTTTAGTTCATCTCCAGAAGAGTCTCTGGGTTCCTCTACTAAGTAAGGTAAAATTTTTAAAGTTTATTTCAGGCCCAGGGGATTCAGGGGAGGTGGTGTCAGCAGCTCTCAGCCTTTTCTTCCATCTCATTGTCCTCATAGTAGTCATTATAGAAGACATTTGATCCTTCATTTGATATAGGGGTCTTGGTCTTGACCCAGTACTCAGTCAATGTTGTGGGCATCTTTACTCCATCCTATTCTGTATCAACCTTGGTCCTCAGGACCTGCTTCTGGATAATGCCAGTACATTCCATATCCTTCCCTTTACTGTCTTTCTATTTCCTGTAAATAACAGAGCATATACATAGACTGGTGAAAAGGTATTGAATTCACTGAAGAGGGAGATCACACCCATGAAGATGGTCTTGACATTCTGAGTGTGGTTCCATTATTCAGAGAAAAGTTTTCCATTCTGGGGATCATCTACTGGAAGGTGAAAGATTAAAATGCAAACATCCTCAGGTTCATAAATGTTGAGGTGCCATATTTTTTGTGAGAAACTAGACAGTTGGAGGGGAGTAGGGATAATCAATAGGAAACTTGAGGCAGGCCTTGAAGTAGCTGTGCTCATAGTAGGTGTGTGTGGGGGGCAGCAAAGATGACCACCTCCTAGTGGTACAGGTCACCCTCATCCACCAGGGTTACCTGGAAGTCCTTGACCAGCTACTCTTGCAGCCCTATACATACAAGATATATACAATGTAAATTTAATGTAATCTCAGATGGAAGGCACTGGAGGGTTGCAGGAAAATGGGAAAGATCTTTTTTCCCTTTAATAGTATTTTATTTTTTCCAATTACATGTAAAGACAATTTTGAGTCCCAGATTTTTTCTTCCTTCCTCCCTCCCCTCCCCCATCCCCAAGACAGCAAGCAATCTGACTGTAGGTTATACATGTGAATCATGTGAACCATATTTCCACATTAGTCATATTGTGAAAGAAGAAATAGAACAGAGGGAGAAAACTATGAAAAAAAAAGTGAAAATACATTAGCAATGAGACTCCATCAGTTCTTTCTCTAGATGTGGACAGCATTTTCCATCATGAGTTTTTGGGAATTGTCTTAGATCATTGAATCGAGAATAGTTAAGTCAATCATAGTTGATTATTACACACTGTTGCTGTTACTGTGTACAATGTTCTCCTAGTTCTGCTTGTTTCACTCAGTATCAGTTCATGTAAGTCTTTCCAAGTTTTTCTGAAATTGTCTTGCTCATCATTTCTTACAGCACATTGTAATCACATACCACACCATGTTCAGTCATTCCCCAATTGATAGATACCCCTTCAGTTTCCAATTCTTTGTCACTACAAAAAGAGCTGCTGTAGATATTTTTGTACATGTAGTCCTTTCCTCTGTGTGTGTGTGTGTGTGTGTGTGTGTGTGTGTGTGTGTGTGTTAATATGTGGGAAGTTTTTTAGTTAATATATTTATTTTTAGTTTTCAACATTTACTTCTATAAGTTTAAAATTTTTCCCCTTCCCTCCCCAAGGCAGCCTGCAATCTTACATAGGCTCTACATATACATTGCTATTAAATATATTTTTATATTAGTCATGTTATGTAGAAGAATTATAACAAATGGGAGAAACTATGAGAAAGAAAAAGCAAAAAAGTCTGTTTTTCTCTGCATTCAGATTTCATAGTTCTTTCTCTGAATGTGGATGGCATTTTCCATCATCAGTTCTTTGCAATTGTTTTAGGTCCTTGAATTGCTGAGAAGGCCTAAGTCTATCAAAATCAGTCATCAAAGATTGTGACTGTTATTGTGTACAATGTTCTTCTGGTTCTGCTCATTTCATTCAGCATCAATTCATATAAATCTTTCCAGGTTTTTCTGAAGTCAGCCTGTTCATCATTTCTTATAGCATAATAGTATTCCATTACATTCATATACCACAACTTGTTCATCCATTCCCCAATTTATGGGCATCCCCTCAATTTCCATTTCTTGGCCAACACAAAGAGAGCTACTATAAGTATTTCTGTACATGTGGGTCTTTTCCCCATTTTTATGATCTCTTTGGGATACAACACTAGAAGGGGTATTGCTGGGTCATAGGGTATTGTATTGAGAATAGCTTTTTAATGATCTCTTTGGGATATAGATCTACTAGTAGTATTATAGATCAAAGAGTATGCACAGTTTGATTGTCCTTTGGGTATAGTTCCAAATTGCTCTTCAAAATAGTTGGATCAGTTCACCACTCCACTGACAATGCATTAGTGTCCTAATTTTCTGGGAAAGATTTCTTTAAAGTTTTAAAAGTTTTCTTTGGTCCTTGCATTCCTGGAATAAATCCTACCTGATCAAAGTATATTATTTTTTATGATAAGTTGTTGGAGTCTTTTGGCTAATATTTTATTTAAAATTTTTGCATCTAAATTCATGAGGGAAATTGGTCTATAATTTTCTTTCTCTGTTTTATCTCTTCCTGATTTAGGAATCAGTACCATATTTGTGTCATAGAAAGAGTTTGGTAGGACTCCTTCTTCACTAATTTTCCTAAATAGTTTGTAGAGTATTGGAATCAATTGTTCTTTAAATGTTTGATAGAATTCACTAGTAAACCCATCTGGCCCTGGAGATTTTTTCCTAGGGAGTTCATTGATGACTTGTTTGATTTCTTTTTCTGAGATGGGGTTATTTAGGCAATTCACTTCCTCTTCAGTTAATCTGGGCAACTTGTAATTTTGTAAATATTCATCCATTTCACTAAGATTGTCATATTTATGTGCATACAATTGGGAAAAATAATCCCTAATTATTTTTTTTTATTTCCTCTTCATTGGAGGTAGATTCACCCTTTTCACTTTTGATACCTATAATTTGATTTTCTTCTTTCTTTTTTTTTTTTATCATATTGACTAAGGGTCTATCAATTTTATTGGTTTTTTCATAAAACCAGCTCTTAGTTTTATTTATTAATTCAATAGTTTTCTTAATTTGAATTTTATTAATCTCTCCTTTGGTTTTCAATATTTATAATTTAGTACTAAATTGGGGGTTTTCAATTTGTTCTTTTTCTAGCTTTTTCAATTGCATGTCCAATTCAATGACCTCCCTTCTCTCTGCTTTATTCAAATATGCACTCAGGGATATAAAACTTCCCCTAAGAACTGCCTTTAATGCATCCCATAAATTTTGGTATGTTGTCTCATTATTGTCATTCTCTTGAATGAAATTATTGATTGTTTCTATAATTTCTTGTTTGACCCACCCATTCTTTAGGATTAAATTGTTTAATCTCCAATTAGTTTTTAGTCTATCTTTCCATGGCCCTTTATTGTATATAATTTTTATTGCATCATGATCTGAGAATGATGCATTTAATATTTCTGCCTTTCTCCACTAAATTGT
This sequence comes from Gymnobelideus leadbeateri, assembly GCA_011680675.1. Taxonomy (NCBI): domain Eukaryota; kingdom Metazoa; phylum Chordata; class Mammalia; order Diprotodontia; family Petauridae; genus Gymnobelideus; species Gymnobelideus leadbeateri. Next base: position 307,657 of record WOXC01009282.1, read on the forward strand.
GAGGTTTTTATGTCCTAGTACATGGTCTATTTTTGTACTTGTTATACATGTATAGTCATGCAAAACTTTTATAATAGTCATATTGTGAAAGAAAACACAGACAAAAAAATAAAAGTTTTTTTTTCAAAAAGTATGTTTCAATTGTCTTCAGGAAGAATATCAGTTCTTTCTCTGGGGATGGATAGCATTTTTCATCATAATTCTTCAGAGCTGTCTTCAGCAAAATTCTTCACTTTGCATCAGCCCATGAAAGTCTTTCCAGGTTTTTCTGACAGGATCTTGCTCATCATTTCTTATACTATAATAGTATTCTATTATAATCACATGCCACAACTCATTCAGCCATTCCCCAATAGATGGGTTTCCCCTCAATTTCTAATTCTTTACCTCAAGAAAAGAGGTGCTATAAATATTTTTGTACATATAGGTCCTTTTCCTTTTTGTTTTTTATCTCTTTTGAGATATAGACCTAGTAGTAGTATTGCTAGGTGAAAGGGTACATACAGTTTTGGGGCATAGTTCCAAATTGCTCTACAGAATAGCTGACTCAGTTCACAACTCCACCAATAGGGCATTAAAGTCTCATTTTTTCTCTGTCCCTTCCAATATTTGTCATGGTAAACAGTTACTAGCTGGGAGAATTGGATGCCACCTAGCGTGACTTACAAACAGTCTTCCAGAGAGCAAAGTCTATGAGAATAAGCAGTTTGTCAGTACCTGTCATTTTAGTAGGTAAACTAGAAAACTGTAAAGCCCAGAGGTGGAGAGGACACAGGTGGTGCCTGTCACACACACACACAGCAAGCAATAATTTTAGCTGAGTATCTGTTATCACCAGGGCTACCAGAAGCCACTGAATAGAATGAAAGCTGATGGTATCAGCATCTCTACTAGAATATTTAGGGAGACCAATAATGAGAAGGGGCAGAATATCCTGGATCAGACCAGCTTAAGGTAGTGATGAATGGAGCATCTGGAGAGAGTGAGTGGAGTGAATAGAAGAGGAAAGACTTATTGAAATGATGGTTTAGCTGTCATGTCAGTGGTTTTTGGTACCTCATCTCCCTCCTTTGTTATCATCATTGTTGTGAATGTTGTGTCCAGGTTGGTCTAGAGCAGTGGTTCTCAAAGTCTGGGCCAAGGACCCCCATGAGTTGCTGAGACCCTTTTAGGGGTTTATGAATTCAAAATTATTTTCATAATTATACTAAAATGTTTTCACTTTAAATATCAATGAATATAACCTACCTAAATGAAAACTCTTTGAGGAGTTCTCAATAATTTTTATGATCCTAAAAGAGTTCTAAGACCAAAATGTTTGAGAACCTGGATTCAGAGTGTGGGCATGCATAGACTATAGGCCAGAGTTAAGGCTTATGCTTTTAAAGAGCCCATTTGGCATTTACATCAGTTAGGACAGTAAGCAATGATGAAATCTATTGCCTAATCACATCTAGCTCTCTTTCTTTCATAGTATTTGTAAATTTACTCCCTAGAGAAGAGGTACTCGGCAGCAGGCAATGCATATGAGACTATACCACTTGTCCAGGGTGAGATTATAAATTGAAAGCTACCATCCAGTAGTCTTCAATTATATTTGTTCTACTTTCCATAATTTCTAAACCCCAACTGACATACCTGGAAATCAGTCTATGCTTGTCATGTCCATGGCTTTTCCTGGGAAGAAGGAAATTTGAGCTGTCAGAGGCCCAGGAACTGGTAGAGCTATAAACCAAGAAAATAATCTAGGAGGCTACAGACAAGCTTTGGGTTTTATGAAACAAAGCTTACTCCACCAAACCAAAACCTGTAAGCCTGGGGGTTTCCAAGTTTTCAACTTTAAATAAACATTTGTTTATTATCTACTATGTGCTAGGCACTCTGCTAAACACTGAGGATATAAAAAGAAGAGGTTGTATCAGAGCTGCTTATAGCACAGTAAGGGTGAGCAAAAACAAACAAGAAGGTCTAGAAACTTTCAGTGCAATGGAAAGCATGCTAAATTTGAAGTCAGACAATTTAGATCAATTCCTGATTCTAGGTCTCCCTCTCTTAATTTGTAAAATGAAAAAGTTTGCCTTCAGTTGTTGTTCAGTCATTTTTTCAGTCATGTTCAAGCTTTGTGAACCCATTTAAGGTTTTCTTGGCAAAGATATTGGAGTGGTTTGCCATTTCCTTCTCCAATTCATTTTAAAGATGAGGCAAACAGGGTTGAGGGACTTGCTCAAGGTCGCACAGCTAGGAAGTATCTGAGACCAGATTGAACTCAGGAAAATGAGTTTTCCTGATTTCAAGCCTGCCACTCTATATACTGTGCCACTGTTAAAGGAATGGTAATTTAAGATCTTCCCTGCCCCTAGGCCCTTTGATAGGCTTAAGTGCACCTGGAGCCTGTGGTAGGAGGCTTGGTTTTTGGGAATGCTTTTTGATTGGGCAATGGGTCAAGAGGGTTGTTACATTCTCTGAGCTAGGAAAAGGCTATATAAACCCTGATGTGAGGTTTTGTTTTGGGGCTCACTTTGAGAAGAGTTGCTTGATTTGACCAGATGAGACTCTGGACTGTCATTGAGCCCCCCCGGCTTTGAAAACCCAGATGTTGGTGCTTCCCTTTCTGGTAACTGTGACTAGGTATGGATGTAATGGTCAGACAGTTGGTACCTGTCTGCTTGATCTGTTTCCCTTCTTGTAACTTCTGTATTCTCTGAAGTTCGGGGTGCTGACCTTTTACCCCTGAACTAGGTAAATGACATATTTTTGATTAGAGCAAGATTGTTAACCTATTTTGAGTTGCTTTCCTTTAGAAAAGCAGATCTAAGAACCTGTGTTGGTAGCCACCCTGGGTATGGTGGGGTGCTTGCTATTACAGCCACCTAGCTGGATAAGATAACCTCTAATATCTCTCTCATTTCTGAAGCTATGATTCTATGAGAGGGAGGTGGGCACACATTCCTCATATAAATAGATACTTGTAGCAGCTGACTATGACTCAGGAATTTCTTGTTGCTGTGGCACCATGGATTGTGCCTAAACCACTGAGCTTCCCAAAAATTCTATTTCTGTTGATATCTTGGTCTTTCCTTGTATATTTGCCTCTAAATATTCTTTGCATTATTTCAGTTTATTTCCTCCAGGGTAGAGCTCCACAAAGTACACTCAGGGCTTATCTTACTAAACTCTGATCTTTTTATCATCAGAGTGGGAAATTGTGAAATTGTGTTGTCTGTTCCACTCAACTGGCTCTTGAATTCTAGAGGAGATGCTACTATTTAGACCTAATTTGGAAGGCAGTATTCCCCACCTTCAAGACACAGGGTAGGGACAATCATATATCATATTCTATTTTCCTTTATATTACTTGTGGATTTTTTGGATCTGGAGACTTGAGCTCTATTCCCATATAACCAACTAGCTATAATCTTGGGAAATCAAGTCACTTTAACCTCTCTGAGTCTCTTTTCTCATCTGTTAAATGACTAGATAACTAGATAATCTAGATTAGACTAGATAACCTTGAAAGCTTCTTCAAGCTGTTACATTCTCCAGCTCTGTGCAAAGGGAAATTATCAAGGGGAGAAAAGCCTTGTTCTGTCTTTCAAGATGTCAGAGAGTAGTGGGATATATCAAAATATGATATGTAAGATCTTAAGGAAAGAAATAAGGTAAGAGACTTTAAAAATAAAGTTAATATTCTTAAATGCAGCAATGTTTAATAGGATATATAATTTAAATGAACAGGATACATAGATTAAAAAAGAGTAAAGATGGGGTGGCTAGGTGGCACAGTGAGTAGAGCGCCGGCCCTGGAGTCAGAAGGACCTGAGTTCAGATCCGGCCTCAGACACTTAACACACACAATACAAAAACCTAGCTGTGTGACCTTGGGCAAGTTACTTAACCCCAATTGCCCTCCAAAAAAAAAAAAAAAAAAGAGTAGAGATAAAGGAGCAAAATAATGAAAATAAAAGCACAAGTTTGAATAAATAGATTTAAGGTAATGAGAGACAAACAAATTGGAAGCTTAGTAGATAAAAATGGACAGATTGAGATGACACCCATTGTTAAAAGGCAGAAAAAGTACAGACAGAAGGGGGAAAAATCATGCCAGTTTACAGAAGGATAAAGAAACAAATGGTTTAATAGCAGAATGAAGCTGAGAAGTGAGCTGTTGTTGAAGAGAAAGATTTCTTGGCCTTTGGACTCACTGCTGAATTCCATGAGGCATCTGAAGTGGCCAGAATAAATATCTAGTTGTTGCTTTCCTTTTTTTCTTTAATTTTTTTTTTTTAATGAACAAAATTCTATTTTTTGTTCTTCCTCCTACCTTGACAGAACCTAAGTGGGGTGGTACCACTGTTCTTTTTGGTGAAAAGAGTTTGCTGTTAAAAAAAAAAAAAACTTTTCCAATCTTGTTAAGCTTTTATTTCTTGTCCTCTTACTTTCAGTCTCCTCAGGATTGTTTGGTTTAGCTGAGGTTCTCATGAAGCTTTCTTTAAACTGGTTTTACCCTATATCTCTTCTCTCTTTTATGAATAATAACAATAATAATATCTGGCATTTATATAGAACCTACTATTTGCTAGGCACCTTACAAATATCTCATTTAATTTTTATTAACAACTCTGGAACTAGGTGCTATTATTATCTCCATTTTACAATTTCGGAAACTGAGACAAACAAAGGTTAATCACTCCCCCAAGGTCACACAGCAATTAGGTGTCTGAGGCAGCATATGAACTTCATTCTTCCTGACCCCAGATCCAGGCTCTATCCGCTGTTCTACTTAGTTACTTCTATGAGGTAATACTACTTAAAATCTTCCATCATCCTTCTCTTTAATATTTTTAAAAATAAATTTTTATTGGCATCTTTTGTTTTTATACCTCCTAGATATTCTCTTGTATCCCTACCCTTTCCAAAGAGCCATACCTTACGACAATGGATTCTTTATGAGGGAGAAAAGAAAAAAAAATCAGTAAAAACATAAACATCTATAAGGGTTTTTTTTTTTCTTTTTAATCCTTTCCATTTGACAAAAATCTATTTTCTATCCTTCCTATTTCCTCCCCTTCCTCATTGGAAAATACATTTCTTATAACAAGTATAGTTAAACAAAATAAATTCCCACACTGGCAATGACCAAAAAAAAAAAAATGTACCATTCATGAGTCCATCACCTCTCTCCCAGGATGTGGGTAGCAGACTTTGTCATTTTTCCTCTGGGATCAAAACTGGTCATTGATCAGAGTTCTTAGATCTCTCAAATGTCTGCATTTTTATAATTCTGTTGTTACTGTGGAAATGGTATTCCTAATTCTACACACTTGACACTGCTTAAGTTCTTAAATTCTTCTCAGATTTTTCTGAAACCATCCCTTTTGCCATTTCTTATAGCATAACAGTACATTATATCCATATACCAAAGTTTGATCAGCCACTCTCTAATTAATAGGTACCACTTTAGTTTTGAATCCTTCACCACTAAAAGCAAAAATAAATGGCCTATAAATATTTATGTATATATGTGGGTCCTTCCCCTCTTTCTTTGATCTCTTTGGAGTATAAGACAAAGAGTATACAGTTTAGGAACTTTGAGGACATAGATCCATATTTTCCAGCATGGCTGAAACAATTTATAGCTCAACTAATAGTTAATTAATGTGCTTATTTTCCTGTACTGTGGGCTGTTTCCAATGATATAAAAGAGGAAGGTGAAGTGATCAAGACTATGAAATAAGAAACATTAGATGCAATAGATTAAAAGGAAACAAGGAGGATATGAGAAACTACTGACATTGTTATACTGTATATTAGAAGATTTTTGCTGTTAACTTACTTATAGCAGAGCTTACTATAGGAGGCCAGAAGGGCTTCATGTAAGAAAGATGACTAAGCTTACGAGAAATCTCAGAATATACCAGTGGATAAAGGTATAAAAGATATTTATTATATTCTAGTCTCAGTACACATTGCTTCAAGTTAAAGGATTTCTTCTATTCGTTCTGCCCTAAAGTCCAAAATCTCTTCAAAGTTTTCCTTTTTTTTTCTTTTCCACCCACATTAGGATTATGAGCTTTCTCTTTAAATGCTCAGCATACAATCTCTTACTGTTCCTTACCCACAAATGCTTATAATTACACTGTTCCATTCTCTCCTTTGGAATTTAGATCTGGTTCAGTAGTGTGCAAAAAGTTTTTGATGGAAGGTACTAATTTATTTTTTTAAGTCAGGCAAAACTAACAGTGTGTCAAAAAGCTGCTGAAGTATGTGTGAGTTTGCATCAGAGAATCCCAACATCAACACTCCAGCTACACTTGAGATATCTTCAGATTTCTTTGGCTCATTTATTCTTGAAACAAAATTGGACCTGTGGGTTACAGTGTATGGCAGAACTTCCAAGAGGGGCCATAGACTCCTCTTACAAGTACTCAGGCTTACAAGATACTAAGTTTTATTCACTTAGTACAGAACATTATTTACCAAGTACAAAACTTATACCTGAACCCCAAAATAGCCAGAAGAGTCTCTTCATTCACTTCCAATGGGACTTTTCTTCTTCTCTTCTTCTCAGAGAACTGTATAGTATCTATGACTCAGTATTACTACCCAGAGTGAGGCTCAAACAAGGGAGAAGGTCAGAGGTTCTTCTCCCATCACAAGGTGTAGTAGTTCTATTCCTAGGCAGCATTTCTGATCCATCTTGATTCCATTCTATTTCTCTATTGACTTCTCTTCAGCCTCTGACAGTGGTGATCACTCTTTTCCTTTAAACTAGTTATTTGGGATATCATTCACTCCAGATTCTCCTCCTACCTATCTAACTACTCTTTCTTTGTCTTGCCGGTTCTTTTTCCAAATCTCACTCTCTAGTTATGGGTGCCCCTAATGGTTCTGTCTTGGGTCCTCTTCTCTTCTATACTACTTCACTTGGTGATCTATGAATTTAATTACTATCTCTATACTGAAGATTACCTTACTGGATACTGCCTTGTCATGGCAGAGGGCTTACACAGCTCAACGAAACTATGAGCTAAATCTTGCAGGATTACCCAAGATGGACAGGCCACAGGGGGAAGTTCTGACAAAAGGTGATCCACTGAAGAAAAAAAATGGCAAACCATTCCAAGAAAACCAAACCACTCCAAAAAAAAAAAAAAATGAAACAAAACAAAACCTCTAAGAAAACCTCATGGACAGTAATAAAATATATGACACCAGAAGATGAAACTCTCAGGTTGGAAGGTGTCCAATACATTACTGAAGAAGAGCAGAGGTCAACAAGAAGTAGCTCCAGAAAAAAATGAAGTGGCTGCACCAAAGCTAAAAGGAAGTTTATCTGTGGATGTGTCTGGTGATGTAAGGAAAGTTCAGTGCTGCAAAGATAAGTATTGCATAAGAATCTGGAATGTAAGATCTATGAACCAAGATAAACTTGATGTGGTCAAATAGGAGATAGGGAGATTAAGCATTGATATCAATGAACTTGAATGAGAATGGGTGAATTTAATCCAGGTGATCGTTACACATACTACTGTGGGCAAGAATCCCTTAGAAGAAATAGAATTGCCCTCATAGTCAACAAAAGGGTGAGAAAAGCAGTAGTGGGGTATAATATAAAAAATGATGGAATGATATCTGTTGGAATCCAAGGTACACGATTCAGCATCACACTAATACAAGCCTGTACTCTTAACTGCTGATGCTGAAGAGGCCAGTTCTATGAAGACCTATAGTATCTTCTGGAAATAACAACCAAAAAAAGATATGCTGAAATAGGAAGTCAAAAGATATTTGAAATAGCAGGGAAGTTTGACCTTGGAATACAAAATGAAGCAGGGCAAACAATCAGACCATATAGGTATGACCTAAATAAAACCTCTTATGAATATGAAGTGGAAATGATGAATAGATTCAAGGGATTAGATTCAGTAGATAGAGTGCCTGAAGAACTATGGACAGGTAGAAAACAGTACAAGAGGCAGCAGCAAAAAGCACAAAGTAAAAGAGGAGCAAGAAAGCAAAATGGCTCTCTGATGAGGCTTTACAAATAGCTGAGGAAAGAAGGAAAGCATAAAGTGAAAAAGAAATGGAAAGATATACCCAACTGAATGCAGAATTCCAGAGGGTAGCAAGGAGAGATAAGGTTTTATTAAATGAGCAATGTAAAGAAATAGAAGAAGAAAACAATAGAGTGGGAAAGACAAGAATTTTCTTTAAGAAAATGGAGATATAAAGGAAATGTTTCATGTGCAATATTGGCATGATAAAAGACAAAAATGGTAGGTACCTAAGAGAAATGGAAGTGATTAAAAAGAGGTGACAAGAACATATAAAAGTGCTATATAAGAAAGATCTTAACATTGATAATCACAATGTTGTAGTTGCTGATCTAAAGCCAGACATCCTGGAGAATGAACTCAAATGGGCCTTAAGATGGGGGCAGCTAGGTGGCGCAGTGAGTAGAGCGTCGGCTCTGGAGTCAGAAGGACCTGAGTTCAGATCCGGCCCTTAACACACACACAAAAACAAAAACCTAGCTGTGTGATCTTGGGCAAGTTACTTAACCCTAATTGCCCTCCAAATAGGCAACAAAAAAAAAATGGGCCTTAAGAAACATTGCAAACAATAAAACCAATAGAGATGATGGAGTTCTAGCTGAGCAATTTAAAATCCTAAAAGATGATGCTGTTAAAATGTTACACTCAGAAAGCTAGGAGGACCTGAGTTCAAATCAGGTCTCAGACTGGACACTTGACTATAATAATATAATAATAGCTGTGTGGCCCTGGGCAAGTTACTTAAACCCAATTGCCTCACCACCACCACTCCCCTCAAAAAATGTGGCACTCAACATGTCAGCAAGTTTGGAAAACTCAACAGTGGTCACTGGATTGGAAAAGATCAGTTTATGTCCCAATCCTAAAGAAGGACAATGGCAAAGTATGTCCAAATTACTGAACAATTACACTTTTCACATCCCAGCAAGATTATGCTTAAAATTCTGCAAGGTAGGCTTCAGCAATATGTGAACTGAAAAGTACCAGAAGAGCAGGCTGGTTTTTGAAGAGGCAGAAAAACTGGAGACCAAATTGCTAACATTCTCTGGATTATGGAGAAAACAAGGGAGTTCCAGAAAAATATATACTTTTGCTTCATTGACTACACTAAAGCCTTTGACTGTGTGAATCTGATGGGTGCTATGTCTGGAATATCAGTTTGTAACATCAGTTTGTAAAATCAATTTGTAAAACCAGTCTGTAAAATCACATTTCCCCCTCCCCAGCCTCAGAGCATTAATTCTGCCCCTTCCCCCTGCCAGCACTATGCCCAACAATAACTCATGAACTGTTTATCCCTGCTTGGAACAATAAGAAGCTACACCTATGAATCCTTCACTAAACCATCTATAAACATTTTAACTGAGGCAAATGTTATCTCCCCTAGTAGAGTGGCCAGCTGCACCCATGAATCCTTCAATGCCCTATCTATAGGTTAACTCCTTAGCCAATTATACCCATACTGAGTCTCCATTAGCCTTGGTTCCCAACATCCATCTTGTCAAACATGACACTGATGGGTGGCATACTGGGCACTTCTCAGCCCTGACCTCTAGCTGACTTAGTGATGTTTCAGGCCTAAAACCGCACCTCCAGGTAGCCCCCGCCTTGGGCTATTTCCCAGTGAATTATGGGCAATACACCTGCACAGTTGACATTAAAAGTGCATGTTCCTTTAAGCAGGGACCACTCCTTAACTCCTCCCTAGTCCCACCCTTACTCACCTAGTTAGCATAAATGACACCTGATTTACTGTCTTGACTCCTTAAAACTATACCTGTGACTTCTGTTAGTTTGCAGGTTCCCTAAGAACCCCTGCCTGCTGCAAAGTATAACAATAAACTTTTACAATCTCGACTCCAAGTTTGCTTGAGCCTACAGAATTCCTTCCAGACTCAGGGACTCTGAGTCCCTGTGGAACCTATTGCCCCTCCCCCATCAAATCACAACAAAATGTGGCAAGTCCTCAAAGAAATGGGAGTACCAAATAATTTTACTTGTCTCCTGAGGAAGGTCAAGAAGCAACAATTAGAACCAAGCATACAACAACTGATTGGCTTAAGATTAGAAAAGGAGTACTGGAAAGCTGTATATTGTCACCTCCCTTATTTAACTTTTATGCAGATTAAAACACATGAAATGCCAGACTATATGAATCAAAAGCTAGAATTAAGATTGCCAAGAGAAAATCAACGATCTCAGGTATGCAGACATACTGTTCTGATAGCAGGAAGTGAAAAGTGAAATCCAGGAGGCTCTTAATGAGGGTGAAAGAATACAGTGGAAAGTCTTGAAAGTCTTGAAGTTTAATATTAAAAAAAAACAAACCTAAGATCATGACAACTGCTTCCATTACTTCCTGGCAAGTTGAGAGAAAAAAAATGGAAGCAGCTTCAGATTTTATATTCTTGGGCTCAAAGATCACTGCAGACAGCAGCTGCATCAACAAGATTAAAGGATGCTTGCTTCTTGGAAGGAAAACTATGGCAAATCTGGACAGCATACTAAAAAGCAGAGACATCACCTGGCTGATAAAGGTCCATAAAGTCATCGAAGGGCATGGAATACGATATTCCAGAGGGCAAAAGAGCTGGGACTGAACCCAAGGGTCACCTACCCAGCAAAACTGAGCATTGTATTTCAGGGGAAAATATGGTCATTCAGTGGAATAGAGGACTTCCAAACATTCTTGAGGAAAAAACCAGAATTGAATAGAAAATTTGACATCCAGACACAAGAAGCAAGAGATGCCTGAGAAGGTAATCAGGGAAAAGAAATCAAAAGGAACTTATCAAAGTTGACCTATTTACATTCCTACATGGAAAAACAATAACTGTGACTAATGAAACCCCTCTCAGTATGAAAATAATGGAAGGATGTATGGTCATTTGAATACATATGTGAATGTGTGTGTATATGGTTACAGGTATACATGGATAGAGGGCATAGGTTGAATTTGATGGGAAGGAATGATACTTAAGGGGTGAAGTTATGAGGTGAGAGAGGAAAGTGGCAAGAGGAGATGGGGAGAGACAGGGTAGGGCAAACTATCTCATGTAGAAGAAGCAAGGGGAAGTGGCTGCAGAGGAGGGGAAGAATAGGAAGGCAAAAAGGCAAAACCACATTCTCATTGAATTTGGTTCAGGGAGAGAATGACATACATACTAAATGGGATATCTCAACCTGCAGCAGAATAGGGGGAAGGGGGATGAGAGGAGGGATGATGGATGGGAGGGCATCCTTGGGGGGAGGGGAGGTTGGAAGTACCCACTATAGAAGAGGGACAGGATCAAGTAGGGAATGGACCAGGTGGGGGGTGGGATGGGTGGGAGGGAATTATAAGCAGCCTTGTACAATATATCTACTATGGTAATGTTTTGCATAGCTAGACATGTGCAACATATACTGAATTACTTATCTTCCCAGAGGGAATGGGTGACAAGGGAGGAAGGGAATGGATCTGAAATTCGAGGTCTTAAAATTAAAATGTTTCAAATATATATAAATACTATTATTAATACTCTTTTGCTTGTAATTGGGAGATAAGATGTGTAGGCATTGGGGCACAGAGATTCACCTTGCTCTAATGGAAAAGTCGAAGGGGGTATGGGAGAAGATATGGGAGAGAGCAGATTGGAGGAAGCGATATCTTGTGGGACTGATATTCTGGGATGGTGGGTAGGGGAAAAACGGGGGAAAAATTGTAACTCAAATCTGGCAGAAATGAATGATGTAAAACAGAATTTAATAAAGCATTTGTTTAAAAAAAAAAAGAAAATTAAAATGGTTATGTATCTGTTATGGGAATGGGAATTTAAGATCTTTCCTACCCCTAGGCCTTTGATAGGCTTAAGTGACTCTGAGAACCTTCCTTAATATGAAAATATACTCTGCCCCCCATAGGTTGAATGTGGTCACATGGAGCCTATGGCAAGAGGCTTGTCTTTCAGGAATACCCACACCTTCATGCTTTGTGATTGGGCAGTGGGTCAAGAGGGTTGTAACATTCTCTGAGCCAGGAGAAGGCTGTATATACCTTGATGTGAGATTTTATTTTGGAGGCTTACTTTGGGAAGAGTTGTATGATTTGACCAGATGAGATTCTGGGTAGCTGTTGATCCCCCGGCTTTGAAAACCCAGATGTTGGTGCTTCCTTCTCTGGTAACTATGACTAGGTATGGATGTAATGGTCAGGCAGTTGGAAGCCTGTCTGCTAATCTGCTTCTCTGTCTGCTTGTAACTTGTTTGTATTCTTTGAAGTTGGGGGTGCTGACCTTTTCCCCTGAACTAGGTAACTGACATATGTTTGATTAAAGCAAGATTGTTAACCTAAAAATAAAATAAAGTTAAAACTATGGTTTCTCCAGTAGCAATGTATGGGTTTAAGGAAATCTGAGTATCACAGAATTCATGATTTTGAATTGTGCTGGAGAAGACTTTTTAGAATTCCTTGGAAAAGACCCTGATGTTGGGAAGGATTTAAGGGAAAAAGAAAAAGGAATTAAAACCAAAAAAGAAAAAAAAGGCAGATTTAAGGAGCAATGCTCGGTATGTTTAGGGGCAGCTAGGTGGCACAGTGAATAGAGCACTGGCCCTGGAGTCAGGAAGACCTGAGTTCAAATCCAGCCTCAGACACTTAACACTTACTAGTTGTGTGACCTTGGGCAAGTCACTTAACCCCAATTGCCCTGCCTTCCCCTCTCTCCCCAAAAAAGCAAAAAAAGAAAGGGATGGTGGAGAATAAGATGGATACATAGTGTAATAGAAGCAATGAATATTTAACTTAGACTTTGGGAGACAGTGAAAAACAGAAAGGCCTGTTGTGCTTTGGTCCATGAGGTCACAAAGTCAGACATGATTGAACACATAAATGACAACAAAATGCTACTGATTCTCAAAAACATATCTATTCTGCCCCAGCTTCTCTGCTAACCTCAAATCTCATATCTCTGCTGCTTTTTGGATGTCAGGATCCATATGCCAAACCCACTCCTCTTTTTATTGTTAGGAAACATCCTGTTTTCCCAAGCTAAGGCCCAGCAAGCTGTGCCCTGAACTTGGCATGCCAATAATCCTTTGCATTCACCCTCTAGGTGATCTCAGCCACAGCAAAATCCCAGAATTGTTTCACACCAGCCCCAGGTAGTCTCCAAGCTCAGACACACACCTGTAGGAACCATGTTCTAGTCATGAAGCCCTGCTATGAATCAAACTTCTCCCATTGTTGCTGTTACCCTTCCTTTCACTATGTAGCCACAGATATATGTATCAAGTTTTGACCTCATTAAAGCTCTGGCACATGTATCTAGATTCCCTCTAAAGAATAAAGAAAGGGATAAAGAAAAGAATACAGAGAAATAGGGGCAGCTAGCCTCCCTGGAGTCGGATGACCCTGATTGGTTCCACCTTAGTACTTAGCACCCACACATAAATAATGACTGGCGTGTAACCCTGAGCAAGTTACTTAACCCCTGGCTTAAAAAAAAAAAAGAATAAAGGAATAAAGAAAGCTGTTTGCTTATGATCACTGTTAGCTCTGTTTTTATTTTATTTTTAGTGTTAACTGTGGTTGTGATAACCTGTGTGAGCTCCTTGTTATTTTCAGAGTGAAGAGTTTACCCACTCAGAGGGTTAGGGTTGCTCTGGAGACCCCAAAATACCAACATACCGGGTCCTGCCAAAGGAATTCAACTAAAGTCTTCTCAGCCAAAGAAAAGTAAAATTTATTAAAAGTTCACTTGCATAAGACACAGAGTGAGTCTTTGCTAGGTGTGAGATGGGGTCTTATATGTACAAGGTTGTGGGAGGAATCTAGGGGTGGTCTAGAGGAGGAGTTTGGGGAGGGTCTTCAGGAGGAGTTAATGAGGTCAATGAGTGATTTAGGGTGGGAGGTAGCTGGAAGCTACAGACATTGGTGGGCTAGGCCAGTTCAAGGGTATATTGATATTTTGATAGGCTCAAGGGTGGGAAGTAGATGAACAATGGAGGGCTAGGCTAGTAACTAGGCTAGTAGTTAGCAGTTAGTAACTAGGCTAGAGATCTGGGCCTAGCCACAATGTAACTCTTATTGCCTCATGCAAATACCTCATCAAATGAGACAATTTAATCAAGAGTCCAAGGGAGGTACCTAGAGCCTGTACGTCAAGGACTCAAGGAGAGCTAGAGGGGGATCCCAGAGCCCATAGAGTTAATAGCAGTTACATAGCCTCTGTGAGTCTTTCGTCATTTGTTTTCAGAGTTGACACATACATCTCAAACTGCATAACCAGCAGACATCTTAAACTCAATATGTTTAAAATGAACTCATTATCCTTCTCTCCTAAACCCTTTAACCCTCTGTTGTTCATAAGAACCCAAAACCTTAAATAATTTTAGAAAGAAATTAATTAAGTCATTTGGTAGAGGAGAACAAGTTAGAAATAGAGTCGTTCTTTCTCCCCAGATGCTGGAAGATTTGCATTATACAGGATTTTGACAAGGCTTACCACACAGGAATCTTACATGTGCACAGTTAAGCAATTTTGCCAAGAGGACAGCCCCAAAGCAAGGTAGATTGAAATAGATATGAGTAACTGTAACCCAAATCAGAAGCTTGGGCTGGACCCCTCAGGATTTCCTGGATGTGGTAACCCCAAACAAGAATGCTTTGGGTAGATCCAGGACCTGGGGAAATTCGAAATACCTTGTAGCCATTTCTGGAATTTCTAGAGAGTTACTGGAGTGAAACAACAGTCCTGGGTTTGGACAACAAAAGGTTGGATTTAAACAGTATGATAATCCTCTCCCCCCTTTCTCCCTTCCACAGTATAATAAATTATTTCACCTTGTAATGGGAATGTAAAGAGAATGTAAATTGGGGAGGCTAGGTGGCACAGTGAATAGAGCACAGGCCCTGGCAGAGTCAGGAGGACCTAGGTTGGGATCTGGCCTCAGACACTTAACCCGAAAACTAGCAGTGTGACCTTGGGCAAATCACTTAACCCCAATTGCCCTCCAAAAAAAAAAAAAAAAGAAAGAATGTAAATTTAAGATCTTCTTTGCCCCTAGGCCCTTTGATAGGCCTTAAGTGCACCTGGAGCCTGTGAGGAGGCTTGTTTTTCAGGAGACACTTTGTGATTGGGCAGTGGGTCAAGAGGGTTGTTACATTCTCTGAGCCAGGAGAAGACTATATAAATCCTGATGGGAGGCTTTGCTTTGGGGCTTACTTTGAGAAGTGTTGTGTTATTTGACCAAAGGAGATTCTGGGCAGCCCCCCAGAAAGAGTCCCCCAGGCTTTGAAAAACCCAGATGTTGATGCTTCCCTCTCTAGTAACTGACTAGATATGGATATAATGGTTGGACAATTGGAGGCCTGTCTGTTTGATCTGTTTTTCTGGTTTTTTGTAACTTCTGTCTGTATACTCTGAAGTTCAGGGTGCTGACTTTTTCCCCCAAACTAGGTAAATGATATGTTTGATTGATTAAAGCAAGATTGTTAACCCATTTTGAGTTGCTTTCCTTTAGAAAAGCAGATCTGAAAACCTGTGTTGGCAGCTACCCTGAGGATGCTGAAGTGCTTGCTGCTACACCCCTACACATCCTACCTTTCCTATTAATGTACTGGGTAACACCATCCTCCCAATCCTTCAGGCCTAGGAGCCATCCTGGACTTGTCATTGTCTCTAACCACCCCATAATCAATCTGTTGTCAAAGCCTACTGATTTCACTTTTGCAATATCTCTCCCATATGCCTTCTTCTCTCCTCTTGACACTGCCACTACTCTTGTGCAAGCCAACATCATCTCATTCCTGAATTATTGTAACAGCCTGTTGGTGGCTCTGCTTGCCTTAAGTCTCTCCCCATTCTAATTCATTCTCTATTCAGCTACTAAAGTGATTTTCCTAAAGCATAGGTCTAATCATGGCATACACCCCCATCATTCCCCATCTCAATAAACTCCAGTGTCTTCTTATTACCTCCAGGATCAAACATAAAAGGATGTTTAGCATTCAGAACCCTTCACAACCTAGCTCCCTCCTACCTTTCCAATCTTCTTATGTCTTCTTTTCCATGCACTCTTCAATCCAGTGACATGAGCTTCTTGGCTGTTCCACAATCAAGACATTCCATCTCTTGACTCTAGGCATCTTAACTGATTATCCTCCACGTCTAGAATGCCCTCCCTTCTCTGTTCTTCCACCTGACCTCCCTAGTTTCCTGTATTTTACTGGAAACCTTCCCCAACTCTTAATTCTGATGTCTTCCCTCTGTTTATGATTTCCTAAGTATCCTGCATACAGCTTACTTTGTATGTTTTTGCTTGCAAGTTTCCTCTCCCATTAGATTGCAAGTTCCTTGAGGTCAGGGACTATCTTTTGCCTCCTTTTGTATCCCCTGAATTTAGCATAGTGCCTGGCACATAGCAGGTGCTCAACAAATATTGATCGATTATTCTCAGTGTCTCCCTTTTCACTGCTTCTTGTTATTTGACTCTCCACTTGAAGACATTTAACTGTTTCATTGCCATTGTTCTTTTCGGAAGTCACTGTGTTGTGGTATGGGCTCCTGGGAACCCCAAAATGCAAGGGTACAGGAGGTCTGCTCTAAATAATTCAAACCACTCAAGCCTTCTTTAAGTCAAAGTCACAAGGTTTATTTGTGATGCTAATAGAAGTGGGCTAGATTCCCATTGGTACTTATATACAATTAAAGACTGAACTATAGGATGGGATTAAGGAATGGTAAATAGCCTGGGGTCATCCACAGGTAGCCAATGAAAGTAGTTAAAGTGGTTGGAGAGCCAGTTAAAAGGATCTTGGAGCGTCTAGGTGGGGGACTGGGCTTCATTCAAAGTTGTGGTCCTGTTCTTTTAGGGGTCCAGATCCCATCACCCCCATCAACTGTGGGTCTTTCTACTCACTGTTGAGCTCTATAGCCAGAGAAGCTCTAAGTCAGTTCTTCCTTCTCTTTAGGAGACAGTGCCAGTTCTTAAGCATCAGGACTTTGGGGGGATTAGACTAGGGTAGAGGTGGGGAACCTGGGGTTTCGAGGTCACATGTGGCCCTCTAGGTTCTCAAGTTCAGGCCTTCAGTCAAAGGGCCACACCTGGGGTGAAGTATCCATTCAGTCAAAGGGCTGTCCTTGGGGACCTTAGAAAGCAACATGTGGCCTTAAGGCCCTAGGTTCCTCACCCATGCCCTACGAGGTCTCAGTGCTCACAGTGATTGTAGCAGTTCTTTGGCAGTTCTTCTATGCCAGGGCCAGACTGACCCCCCAGTTATTTATTCTTTTCCATTCTTTGATAACCAGGATATGATGAGGTGTAGGCTCTGGGAATCCCCTTGAATCTTTAAGGTATTGGCTCTGGGAACACACCTCCCCCCCACCTTGAACTTTGATTAAATCATCCCCTTTGATGAAGCATTTGCATGAGGCCATAAGCCTTACATTGTGGCTAGGCCCAAACCTCTGTTACTAGACTTCCCACCCTTGAGCCTATCAAAATATAAATCCACCCTTGAACTGGCCTAGCCCACCATTGTCTGTAGTCTCCAGGTAGCATCCAGCAACTTCACACCCTTAATCACTCATTGACCTCATTAACTCCTCCTGAAGACCCCAAACTCCACCACTAGATTCTTCCCACAAACTTCTCTATATAAGACCCCATCTTCCCTCCATGTGATGTGAGAGTGCCATAGTATGACCTAGCACAGGCTTACTCTGTGTCCAATACAAACAAACTTTTAATAAATTTTTCTTTTCTTTGGCTGAGAAGATTTGAGTCAAATTCATGTGGCAGGACCTGGTGTGTTGGTATTTTGGGGTCTCCAGAGCAACCCTAACCCTCTTTATGGGTAACCTCTTCATTTTCATGACCTAAAAATAAAGTAACTCTCCAAATTCTATAGCAAACACTTTCTCTTTACCTTGCCTAAAATTTCCCAAGGTTACATTAATTAAACATTCCACTCTGGCTTGGGCCAGACCTTCAGGAGTCCTTATGATAAACATGCTGTAGAATAATTATCACTGCTAGCTACCATTTTACTAATTCAATTTAGGTAGATATAGAGTAGAAAAGGAAAAATTCCCATATAGACAAAATCATATGGGTTCCATGCAACGATTCTAGAAGGTTGATGGTAAAAAAAATGTCTAACTCTCCTCATTTTAATAGATAAGGTCAGAGAGACTGGCAAGAGGCTATGCAGTCAGTAAAGCAGAGATTCAAACACGGGTATCCTGAGTGCAAATCCAGTGCCCTTCTATTCCTCCTTATGGCTTCCTCCCCAAGATCAATGGCTTCACAAGGAAAGAAATTAAAATGATAAGGGCATTGAAGAAGCAAAATCACCTCTTGCCACATGCTCCTTTCTTCTCTGTCTTGTCTACAATAGTCAAATTTAAACATGCATGGCCAAATTTGAGAGAATGGAAGTATAAATATGAAAAAATTATAAAGATATTCAAGACAAGTCCAAGTATGGCAGATGGCCCTATCCTGACATATATTATTCAGAAGAGGAATGAGTATTTACAATGCAGAAAGAACAGGAAAGAAATGCTGGAGTTAGATTCAACAAAACAAAGTGAAGAGCCAAAAAAGAAGAGAAATGTAAATAGGATCAAGAGTAAAAGGTAATGGGCCAGAGATCATTCTTGGCAGATGCTTGGAGGAAAAGATTTAAAAGATGATATGAAATGAAAATAAAGGAAGCAAAATAAGTTTGGTAGAAATTTCTTTAAAAATGGTTTCTGGCCTTTCCCCCAAGATGGTGCCAAAGGAGAAGAAGGAAGCCAAGGAAGCTGTTGTCCCCCCCAAGACAGAAGCCAAGTCCAAGGCTTTGAAGTCCAAGAAGGTGGTGCTGAAGGGTGTCCACAGCCACAAAAAGAAGAAGATCC
This sequence comes from Gymnobelideus leadbeateri, assembly GCA_011680675.1. Classification (NCBI taxonomy): domain Eukaryota; kingdom Metazoa; phylum Chordata; class Mammalia; order Diprotodontia; family Petauridae; genus Gymnobelideus; species Gymnobelideus leadbeateri. The sequence goes on from WOXC01009282.1 coordinate 326,597, forward strand.
GAACATCCCCCCACTTTGTGTGACCCAAGACCCTGAGGCTTTGAAGGCAGCCCAAATACCCTCCGATGAGCACCCCTCATCAGAACAAGCTCGATCACTATGCCATCATTAAGTTTCCTTTGACCACTGAGTCTGCTATGAAAAAGATTGAGGACAACAACACCCTAGTCTTCATTGTGGACGTCAAGGCCAATAAGCATCAGATCAAACAGGCTGTAAAGAAGCTATATGACATCGACGTGGCCAAGGTCAACACACTGATCCAGCCTGATGGAGAAAAGAAGGCCTATGTCCTTCTTGCTCCAGACTACGATGCTTAAGATGTTGCCAAGAAAATTGGAATCATCTAACTTATTGTGTCCAGCTGTGTCCCATTCCACCTACAAGAAAAAGTTTTCCAGGAAAAAAAATGGTTTCTGGTGACAATTTCCTTAAAAATCAGTTACAAATAAGCCTTGTAACCCTTGTGCTTAGAGACTTTTTTTAAACACTCCTATGAAACAACAGGGTGGTCAGAAGGTCTCTCAAGTATTCTCCATGGGAATAATGAGGGCTATGCAAGATCCATGGAGAACTGTTTGAGTTTTAGTGATTTTGAGTTTCAACTTTAAGAGAAGCAGATGGCAACAAGTGGGGAGTAATTTTCCTTTAATTCTTAATTCCACCTGTTCCTACCCATGTTGAAAAACTAGAAGGAAGGGAGTATTTTTTTCAGTTCCACTGAATAGAGATTTTTTTTTTTATAGAAAAGGCAGTTTATAAGAAGAACAAAGCAAAGAAGTTAGAATGAAGGATAAAGACCAAGAAACTAAAATTGAAACATAGACAAGTATTATAAAAAGAAATCTCAGAGGAGGTCTATACCTAAGAAACAGAAATTAGAGGACTTAAAAATGAGAATATTATAAAACAAATATTTAATATGCTGTAGGAAAGAGAACTAAGGGGCAGCTAGGTGGGTAGTGTATAGAGTACCAACCCTGGAGTCAGGAGGACCTGAGTTCAAATATGGCCTCAGATACTTGACACTGTGTGACCTTGGGCAATTCACTTAACCCAGCTGCCTTGCCTTCTTCCCTCAAAAGGAAAGAGAACTAAAACAAAGATGAGAGTTCATATGTAATTGCTTACATAAATAATTTCTAGTAGACAGATAATCTCTATTATAATCATATATAACGTAACATAATCACTAATCCCTAATGGAGATAATAAAAGTGGGTTCCAGTTGATAAATTGTCAAAGGATATGAACAAGTAGTTTTCAGATGAAGAAATTAAAGCTATCTGTAGTCATATGAAAAAATGCTCTAAATCACAGTGATATGTCAATCTCAAAAGACTCACGATGGAGAGAGATGTCTACATCCAGAGAAAGAACTAGAAAGAACTGAATTTGAATCCTGATTGAAGCAAACTACTTAATCTCTTTCTTTTTATTGTTTGGCCTTATTTCCTCTTTACCATTTTTCATTCCATCTAGTACAATCTGCCTTTGTAACCTGACTAATGTCTCATGTGAAAGTATTTGCAGATGCTATACTGGAGCGTATGTCATCATGGAGAAAGAAAATTTGAAACTCAAGGAATTATGGAATTGAATCTTATAAACTAAAAGTAAAGAAACAAATTAATAAAGACCAAAAAATTTTTAAAAATTTAAAATTCTTATATAACAGAAAAGGAAAATAATAAATGTTGGAGAAAATATAAAAAAAATGTAACACTGATGCATTGTTGGTGGAGTTGTGAACTGATCTAAGCATTCTGGAGAGCAATTTGGAACTATACCCAAAAAGCTATAAAACTGTGAATACCCTTTTATCCAGCAACACCACTATTAGGTCTGTATCCCAAAGAGATCATATAAAAATGAAAAGGACCCATATGTACAAAACTATTTTTAACATTTCTTTTTGTGGTAGCAACAAATTAGAAATTTAGGGGATGCCCAACAATTGGGGAGTGGCTAAAAAAGTTGTGGTATATAAATGTAATGGAATACTATTGTGCCATAAGAAACGATTAGCAGGTGAATTTCAGAAAAACCTGGAAAACTTACATGAACTGATACAAAGTGAAATGAACAGAACCAGGACAAGATTGTGCACAGTAACAGCAACATTGCACAATAATCAACTATGATAGACTTAGCTCTTCTCAGCAATACAATGATCCAAGACAATTCCAAAAGACGCATGATGGAAAATGCTATCTGGTGGGGTGCTTGGGATGTATATATGTTTGTAACATCAATCTATGTTTGTAACATTAATCCGTAATATCAATCTATAACATCAGTTTGTAAATGGGGTGCTTTGGGATCTATGTCTGTAAAATCAATTTGTAAAAAGTAGTCTATAAAATCACATTTCCCCTCCCCAGCCCCAGAGCATTAACTCTGCCCCTTCCCCCTGCCAGCACTCTGCCCAGCAACAACTCATGAACTGTTTATTCCTGCTTGGAACAATAACAAGCTACCTATGAATCCTTCACTAAACTATCTACAAACATTTTTAGCTTAGGCAAATGTTTTATCTCCCTTAGTAGAGTGGCCAGCTGCACCATGAATCCTTCAATACCCTATCTATAGTTAACTCCTTAGCCAATTATACCCATTCTGAGTCTCCATTAGCCTTGGTTCCTAACATCCATCTTGTCAAACATGACATTGATGGGTGGCAGACTGGGCATTTCTCAGTGGCCATGACGGAGGGTTGATGTTAGTGACAAAACCACACCTCCAGGTAGCCCCCCCTTGGGCTATTTCCCAATGAATTATGGGACAATATGCATGTGCAGTTGATATTAAAAGTGCATGTTCCTTTAAGCACTGACCACTCCTTAACTCCTGCCTAATCCTACCCTTACTCACCTAGTTAGCATAATTGACACCTGATTTACTGTCTTGACTCCTTAGAACTATACCTGTGATTTCTGTTAGGTTGCAGGTTCCATAAGAACCCTTGCCCACTGTGGTGTACAGCTTAACAATAAACTCTTACAATCTCAGCTTCCAAGTTTGCTTGAGCCTGGTGAATTCTTTCCAGACTGAATTGCAGGGTTTCTGGTCACTGATAGTGATCAGGGTCCCTGGTAGAACCTATTACCATTCCCTCATCACTATCCACATCCAAAGAAAGAACTATGGAGTCTGAATGCACATCAGAGCATACTATTTTCACTTTTTTGTTGTTGTTTTTTCCCTCCTTCCATACTATTTCTTCTTCACAACATGACTAATGTAGAAATATGATTACTATGATTGTACATGTATAACCTATATAATATTGCTTGCTGTCTTGGGGAGGGAAGGAAGGGTGGAAAATTTAGAACTCAAAATCTCATGAAAGTGAATGTTGAAAACTATCTTTACATGTAATTGGTTTAAAAAAATACTATTAACTGAGGGGGAGGAAAGATCTGGGTTCAAATCATGCTTCAGATACCTATTAGCTGTGTAATCCCAGACAAAACCCTCTGTTTGCCTCAGTTTCATCATTTATAAAATTAGTGAGGTGAACACAGTGACCTCTTCAGTCTCTTCTAGCTCTAAATCCATGATTATATGATCCTGTGAATATGTGAGAAGACATAAACAAGCAAAGCCTCTGAATGAGTCATAATAAAAGACTTTTGGAACTATGAAAAATTTTAGAGGTAGGAAAATAGCAGGATATTATGGTATCTTGTTTTGCTCTCACAAAAGTTACTGGGAGATAATCAATAGCTGTGGTGAAGTTTGATTATCTTATTTTACTAAAACAATGGCCATCCTGGCATCAGGAGGAACTAGAAAGGTGGGGGTGTGACAAACAGCTCAGACCCTAAAAGTCACTCCTGGTCCCAAGTATCCTCACTACCATGCCTATGTAATCTGCATAAAGAGGGAATGTAGGGGTAAAAAGGGAGGAATTTGAACTAATCCTAACTAATAACAGGAAGGACAGAACTGTATAACCTCTTTATTGCTTCTGTATTCATGTGGGTGTTCCTAGTAAGTACCACACCTGCTTCAAAGTGTACTACATCCTTCCTCTGCCTACTTTGTTTCTGAGTTCTTTCAGTGAGAAGGGTCTGTCACATGGATCTTCCTGAGGGCACATGATCTGGGAAGCTGTAAACAGTGGAAGCTCAGTTGGCCTAACTCCCTGACTGCCTGGGAAGTCCTGTTGATGAGGTATGGGCTCTGGGAGCCCCCTCTAGCTCTCCTTGAGTCCTTGAGGTACAGGCTCTGGGAACCCCTCCTTGAACTCTGATTAAATCATCTCATTTGATGAGGCATTTGCACGAGGCAATAAACCTTACATTGTGGGCCCAAATCTCTGTTGGCATAACTCTGTTACTAGACTTCCCACTCTTGAGCCTATCAAAATATCAATCCACCCTTGAACTGGCCTAGCCCACCATTGTCTGTAATCTCCAGGTAGCCTCCAGCAACTTCCCACCCTTAATCACTCATTGATCTCATTAACTCCTCCTGAAGACGCTCCCCAAACTCCTCCTCTAGACCACCCCTAGATTCCTCCCACAACGTTCTGTATATAAGACCCCATCTTGTCTTCTTGTTAGTGAGAGCACCATAGAATGACCTAGCATAGGCTTACTCTGTTTCCAATACAAGAGAACTTTTAATAAACTTTACTTTTCTTTGGCTGAGGAGACTTGAGGTGAATTCATTTGGCACGACCTGGTGTGTTGGTATTTTGGGGTCTCCAGAGCAACCCTAACCCTCTTTATGGGTAACCTCTTCACTGTGATTCCCCACCCTTCCCTTCCTTTTTTCCTCTCTTCCTTTCTTCCTTCCCTCCCTACTTTCTTTCCTTCTTGTCATTCCTCTGATCAAAAATCCCCAAAGTCTACTAAGATGAGAGAGAGAGAGAGATACTACAGCCTGCTGTTTAAGATCCTGCAAAAATATTCCTCCAACCTACTTTTCAGAATTATTTCATACAACTCAGCCCTCACAATCCAGTTTTCTTGATAAAGTGGACAGACTAGTAGTTTTCTCCAGGTTCAGTATTCCATAGCCTACCTCTCTATGTCACCTGTAAGTGATATACACTCTTTCCTCATCTATACCTCTCTGAATCCTTATCTTCATTCGAGGGTCAGTCTCCTACAGGAAAAACCTTCCTCAAGTCCCTTAATTGGTAGTACTTTCTCCTTCTTCAATTTATAGTATTTAACTTGTATTTACTTCTCTATATATTTATTATATTCTTACCTCCATAAAATGTAAGCTCCTTGAAGACAGACACTCTTGCTTTTAATCTTGGTATACCCAATGAGTAGCCCATTGAATGGCACATAATGGGTGTTTAATACATGTTTATTGGGCACTCTCCCCCTACATCACCTCCAAACTATGTAAAAGGGGACTCTGAACAACTTCTGGAGCCCCAGCACCCACAGAACGACACAGAGAAGCTAACCTCCCACTGAGGACAGCCCAGCAACCCTGCAGGAAGGACCAGCGCAGCACTCTGGGAGCCGGCAGTGCTGTGCACAGCACGTAGAGAACCAAGCACAGGTCCACCTGAGCTGCGGTTTTAGCCCCAGGGCGGCTGGGCCAGCAGCCTGCTGAAGGAACCCCAGAACACCAGCAGCTGTGGCAATTCTAGAATTATCAACACAGACATGCCTAGGACAAAGCGAGAGGTTAGTGCCCTATGGACTTTGGGACCAATATTTGGGGAACACATCGGCTTCCTACCCTGGGGGCTAGAAGTCACTGAGGTGACACGCCATTTTGTAGTTTTCAGAGGCAGCTCCAGCTCCTGGCCTGTGAACTGTAGGGAGATCCAGTGATCAGTCTTGGGGGGTAACAGCTCTTGCTTTAACCTCCCTGGATCTAGATTGTGATCTGGGGTGGAGGTCATGGGGTGGGTATCCAGCTTGCCAGAAACGGAAGTTGTCCCCCCACACATTCGGGACAGAAGCTCCCCTCTCTCGTGGCAGAGTTCTACTGTGGCAACAAGCCCAAAAGTCAATTAATTAAGTGGCAACATGCCAAGGCAAAGGAAACAAATTAAACAGAAAAATGCAACTTTAGACTCCTATTTTGGGGGCAAAGAGGATCAAAGCATGGAACAGTCAGAGGACTGTAAGGTCAGAAATCCTGCTCCAAAAGCCCCAAAGGAAAATATGAGTGGGTTACAGGTCATAGAGGACCTTAAGAAGGACTTTAAAAAATCAAATAAGAGAAGTGGAGGAAAAATTGGGAAGAGAAATGAGAAGGATACAGGAAAAGTATGAAATGAGGGTCAACAGTCTGACTGAGGAAAACAACACCTTAAAAAATAGACTAACTCAAATGGTAAAGGAAGCCCAAAAAGGCAATGAGGAGAAGGATGCCTTAAAAAGTCAAATTTGACAGATGGAAAAAGAATCTCAAAAGTTCACTGAGGAGATTCATTCCTTCAGAGTTAGACTGGAGCAAATGGAAGCTAATGACTTTATGAGAAATCAAGATGCTGTTAAGCAGATCCAAACAAATGAAAGAATAGAAGGCAATGTGAAATATCTCATGGGAAAAACCACTGACCTAGAAAATAGATCCAGGAGAGACAATTTAGAAATTATTAGAATACATGTTTATTGGATTGAATTGAAGTCAAGTCAAACTTCAAAGAATTGGAAAGAATTTGATAAGCAGAAAAGGGGAGTGAGAGCATTCCAAGAATAGGAAGCAGGATGATAAAGGCCATGGAACCATGACAGTGGTTAAGTGAGTTCAGGGCCCAGAGAGTAAATCAATTTGGCCAGATGTTAGTGTACATGAATGGAATACTGTGAAATAAGGCTGTAAAGCTAGGTTGGTTTCAGAGCTGACTGGCACATAATAGATGCTTAATGAATATTTGTTGATTGATTAGACGATCTTGACCTTCATCCAAGGAACTTGATCTTTACTTATATGAAAGGTTTGTTAAAGACCTTTGCCCTAGCAAGTATCTCCTTAATTCTTAGTTAATTTCAATGTAATTTGCATTGACACATTCGTTAGGTGCCAAAATTCTGGTGGAGCTAAAAGGAGTTCAGTGCTCTTACCCAGCTAGGAATAGAGGGGTAAGGGGCTTTCCAGAAAAGAAAAGTATCAAAGGAGAAGAGATCTTACAGCAGTCACTTCAGAGTTGACTGGGTGTGATAGGCCTGCCTTCCAAAACTAAAAATGTGTTTTCTCTCTAGGCAGTTTCACAAAAGAGTGATAATACTCCAACAGCACCAGATCAGCTGGGTCAGTCACTCAGGTAATAAGCACTTTTTAACAGTCAACTATGTGATAGGCACTGTGCTAAGCACTAAGGATTAGAAACTAAAGTAAAAGATAGGATCTGCTCTTGAGTCTAATAGGGAACAACATGTAAGCAGCTATGATCGATTGAAAGTAATCAAAATACTTCCCAGCCTGGCAACTCGGTGGCATAGTGATTAGAGCACCACCTCTGAAGTCAGGAGGACCTGAGTTCAAATTCAAACTCAGACACTTAACACATGCTATGTGACCTTGGGCAAAGTCACTTAACCCCAACTGCCTCACCTTCCCCCCTACAAAAAAAAAATTCTTTCCAGCCTGCCCTGCAGGTGGTAGGCCTTTATTGGTTGGGCAGGTGCTGTCTAGGGTGCTAGCATGTAAGTCAACATATTCTACAACATGGAAGTCGACATACTCCACAACAAAGACCAGAAAGTCCAGAGCAAGGAGCCCAAGAGCCACGAGATCTATCTACAGCTGATGGTGAAACGCCCAGCTCAACTTTCAACAATGAAAAGGCTGTTCATGAGCCAGACCAACTGCTCTCACCTCTCCCCTCCACCTGCCACCCCTCAACCCTACTCGCTGTTCCACCTGATCAGGAAAATAAAGCTGGTGGGTCAGAAAACTAAGGCAGTGGTGGTTGTTGGGACTGTGACAGATGATGTGAAGGTCCAGGATGTCCCCAAGCTGAAGGTGTGTGCTCCTCATCTTACTGGCAATGCCTGGAATTGCCTCCTCGAGGCTGGTGGGAATTCCAATCCTCACCTTTGACTAGCTGGCCATGAGCTCATCCAAGGGCCGGGGCACTGTCCTCCTGTCTGGTCCCTGGAAGGGCCTTGAGGTGTACAGGCATTTTGGAAAGGCACCAGGCACTCCCCACAGCCATACCAAACCATATGTCTGATCCAAGGGCAGAAAGGTTGGGCGTGCTTGGAGCCGCTGTGCCAGTCGAGACTATAAAAACTAACTCCCATCCTCCTTGTTATACTAAAGAATTTTGGACAACAGCAACAAAAGGAAATAATTAAAATAGAGTAGATGCCCTAGAATAAAGAGGGATCAGGAAAAATTTCCTGTAAGAGGTGAAATTTTATCTAGCACACAGAGGAAGCCAGGAAGTAGAGATGAGGTGGGAGGGAATTCCAGGCAGGAGATTGAGTGTTTTGTTTGAGCAACAAGATGGCCAGTGTCAAGTCACCAAATCAAGGAGTTGGGGGAAGGGAACATTGTAAAGTTTAAGGTGTAAGAAGAATGGAAAGGTATGATGTAGAGGGCAGATTCTGAAGGGCTTTGCCAATCAGGAATGGTTACCCAGTCTAGCTCAGGCAACTCCAAAGAAATCCAGAAGCCAGGCTGGGTCTCCAGCACCTCTTACCAGTGAACATCCTCTCCAACACAAGAAATTCCACCTCCTACCATTCAACTCTGACTAAGGATCTAAAAGTTCTGGGCTAGATGAATCAAAAAGAAGGCCGTAAGAGGGAGATAAACTCATTAGATTACTAGTATGAGTCTTATTCTTGCCTCCCTACCTCTACTCCTTTTTCTTCTTTGTAAAGAAGTGATCAGATGTCAGAGAGGTGAGAGAATATGATGAAGGGGGAAATACAACTAAAAATGATAAACTCTGATCAATGCAATGACCAATCATGACTCCAGAAGATAAATGATGAAGCATGTTTCCATTTTCTACATTTTGGCAGAGAAATGATAGATTATAGGTACAGAATAAGTTGTGCATTTTCTGTTATAGCCAATGTGTAAATTTGCTTTGCATATGCATATATATTTGTGTATACACACATGCACAAATATATTGTTTACAAGGAAAGACTTTTATTTGGCAGAAGAATTGTGGGAGGCAGGAAATGATGTATGTACAGTGATAGCCCTGTAAAAAGGAAAGAAAAGAGCATCAGTAAAACAAAAAAGAACACACAAGTGAGTAGTTCAGAAGGGCATAAGTCAAGCAGGGCAGTTTTGTTGTATCCTGCTAAATTTAATATGAACATTAAATTTATATGTAACATGCATAACCTATATCAAATTGCGTGCCTTCTCAGTGAGGGAAGAGGGGAGGGGAGGAGAAAATGTACAAATTCAAAATTTTAAAAAAGTTTAAAAATTGTTTTACATGTAATTGGGGAAAATATTTAAATATTTTAAAAACTATATATAACAGAAATTCAAAGTTTAATATAAAATCTTGGTTTTTTTCTTTCAAGTATGCTGAAACATTTAAATTTGTTAATACTTAAGTTTATAATGAAAAAGAAAAAAGTAAATGGCATTTTACTGCTAGATATTTTTCCCAAAGAGGTCAAAGTCAGAAAGATTTTAAAATACTCATAGTAGCATTTTTGTACTAGCAAAAAATATAAAACAAAACAATGGAAACAAAGTAGGTATCCATTGATTCATGAAAAGCTAATCAAACTGTTGCATGTGAATGTGATAGATTACTATATGTGAATGTGATGAATTACTGTATGAGAAGGATGATTATGAAGAATTCAGAGAAGCACAGAGAGGTTTCTATGAAGTGATGCAGAGTGAAATAAGTAGAACTAGAAAGACAATATATACAATGACTACAAGAATGTAAATGGAATGAATAACAATCAAAAATCCTGAGTGTTTACAACTTAGGTATGGATTGTTGCATGTCTTCTCACTTTTCATATAGGGTTGATGGGTTAGTTTGTTGGACTGGATTTTTTAATTTTTATTTTTTACTCTTTTTTCTATTTTTCATTTTAAAAAGTGAGAAGTGAAGGAGAGGGGCAAAGGATATGTTCAGAAATAAATGTAAGAAATAAAATAACATTAAAATAAGATGTTGAAGGTTTTTGGGTTTTTTTAATTATATGCCACCTTCTCAGAACATACAGGAAAAGAGGAAAGACAAAGAATCACAATCTTGGGAATAAAGATGCCCTGTGGTAACAGAAATATATTTGATTGTATGCTGATCTGTATTCTTATTGGTATATGCACCCCAAACTGGTGTGGATGAGAACCTATCCACACTTTCTCATTCAGTGTGATTTCTATCTACATCCACATGCAGAGGCTCCCCAAAGGAACTACCAAGCACACTAGAGACTTTTCCTGTGTCAAGCCTAAAAATATGTCAGTAAGGAGAACAGAAAAACAAAGTACAATGTTGAATAGAAGAAGGAGGAACAAGTGAAGAAGGAAATGAAAATCTGAAAGTATAAAATTTACAAGAAATTTATATGCAATTTTCTTTTAACTTGGGAGGTGGGAGATGAATTTGCACACATGCACAATCTGTAAAAACCTTTCATAATTTAAAAATGATAATAAAGTCAGATAATGTATATGAAACTACTTTTAAAAGTATAAAATACTATTGAAATGAGAGTTTATGATTTGCTGGAAAAGAGACTTTTCTCCTGAAACATAACTTTCATTGGAATTATTGTTATTTTGTGCATGGGGTGTGTGTGTGTGTGTGTGTGCGCGTGTGTGTGTGTGTGTGTGTGTGTGTGTGTACTGGGGAAATCTTGAGAGGTTGCTCCTCAGCAACTAAACTGAATTCAAGAAGCAAATTGTATTACTTTTCCGAGTTTGGCAGGACTGGGTACATAACAAAATTAACATAAGGAGTGGAAATTTTTTTAATATATGTGCCAAGAAAGGTTTGCAAGATTTTGAAAAAGTATTTTGGGAAAAAGTCATAGGGAGCATAAATAAGATAAGTAATATTAATTAAATATTTATAATATGTCTGCAGACATTATGCTGGCAATTTTTTTTAACTTACAAAAATCAATGTTCTTTTTTTTCCTCCTAGTAAATATTCAAACTACTTTCACTTCACTCTTTTGTGCCCTTTTTGGTCCTCTTACCTCTTATTCTCAAGTCTCCTCCAACTTGGCATCTTTCATTTTTCTTAAAGTAGTTTCCCCCCCCTGCCCCCCTTGGCAATCTTTACTTCCAACACTGCTAGTTTTTAAGCCAATTCAACAACTATCAAGTGCCCACTATGGTCAAAGACTATTTCTATGTGCTGGAGATTCAGAGATAAAAACAAACAAGTCCATACCCTCAAGGAACTTATAATCTAGTGGAAGGAAGGAAAGAAAGAAGGAAGGAAGGAAGGAAGGAAGGAAGGAAGGAAGGAAGGAAGGAAGGAAGGAAGGAAGGAAGGAAAAAGGAAATAAGCTAAATGCTTTACAAATATTATCTCACTTGAGATAAAGGGTTAGAGGTAGGACTAAGAGGAAGCAGGGGAGACATGTCCAGGAATACAAGATATGATGTGATTGGAACAATTAAGAAATCTAGATGAAGTACTATAAGAAATTTGAGGAGAGAGATAACACTTTCCATTGAGAGGATTTTGAAAATCTTCATGGAGGAGGTTATACCTGACCTGGGATAGGGCAGAGATACCAAAGAAATTTATTCTAAGCATGAGGGATGACCTATGCAAATGTATGGAGGTGGGAGAAGGCCAGTTTGGTTGGATCTTAGAATTAGAGAGCTAGAAAATTAGGTTAGAGCCAGACTCAGTGTCTGGAACATAGAAAGAGCTTACAAAATGTTTATTGAAGGAAGGAATTTATATCTTATCCCATAGACCATTGGAAAGCCACTGGAGTTTTTGAGAGGGCAAAAAATCCCTTCCTCTGCTATCTATGTCAGCCCTACTCCTCCCAAGTTCCTTTCCTGTTCTGTCTTCCCTTTCCACTTTATCCTCAGGAACAGTTCATTCTATAATGATATAGCTGGGCATATGCAAGAGGAAAATTTTTTTAGACAGTTGAATGAAGGATGCTTCGGAGATAGGGAGATATATTAAGAGATTTTTGTTGTTTTTTTTTTTTTAGAAGATTTTTTTTAATAGTTCAAATTAGAAGTGGTAAATGACCTGAACTAGATTGTTGCTGTGGTGGTTGCAGAGGAAGAAGTGATTCAGTGATGTTATGGAGATAGAATTTAATTCAACACAGTCATTTCAGTACCTACTTTATCTAAGTCCTGGGTATACATAGATAAAAACAAAATAGTCTTTGCTCTCAAGTAGCTTACATTCTCAGGGATGGATTGGGAGGAGAGAAAAGGGAGGAGGATAAGATATATACATAGATATGTATCAAGGTAGACAACTATAGAACAAGAGGAGAAAACTAGTGCTTTAGGTATATTTGAAGTAGGATAAAACAGGGGCAGCTAGGTGGCACAGTGAATAGAGCATCAGCTCTGGAGTCAGAAGGACCTGAGTTCAAATCCAACCTCAGACACTTAACACTTACTAGCTATGTGACCTTGGGCAAGTCACTTAACCCCAATTGCCCTGCCTCCCCCCTTCCAAAAAAAGAAGAAGAAGGATAAAACAGAATTAGCTGGGAATATCAAGGAAGGTTTCAGAGAGGAAGAAGCAATGAAGGAAGTTGAACTTGAAAGGAAAATAAGCATTCTAAAAGAAAGAGATGAGAGAGTAGGGCTGAAATGGACACTCGGACAGAATCAACAGGCCAAGGCCATCAGTAATCGAATTCAGGAAGCGTTTATTTGCCGGCTGGCGGCAGTCCTAGGGATAAAGTCCCAGGAGCTGCCCCGAACCCCAGTAGATACACAGTTTAAATAGTCCAAAAACCACCATTGTATCAGGAGTAACAATAATGGGGCAGACTGGTCAGGCAGGATATGGGGGCACTCTTAGATAAAGCAGGTTGTTCAATAACCAAGCTGAATGGAGGATTCTTGGGTTTACAAGGCTTACTACTTTAGCCAGACAAGATAAGAGTGGGCTGGGGGCACACTGGGTTAAAGTTCTTCAATAACCAAGTGGAATGGGGTTTTCTGGGTTTACAAGAATTCAGGATACAAAGATGGGCCCCTCATAAGCCAGTGAAATGTCAAGGCATACTACTTCAGGGCATTCTGGGAACGGAGGACAGACTATTCAAATATATCAGGTGGGAGATGGCATATAAACTTCAGGGAACAGAAAGTAGTCCTTTTTGAGTGAAGCACTGAATACCTGAAAAGGAATAATAAAATAATTCTGTAAATAAAATATGGAATCAAATTATGCAGGGATATATATTCTATGTGTTTTCCTTAAGCCATTGAAGACTGACAACTAATTGGCTTTTGGGGGTGTTACAGAGGAAAGACTCAAAGATAGATAGCTTCAAGATTTTGAGGTCAGATAACTAAAATAATGGTAGCACAGAATGGGCAGTTGGAAAGAGGATCAGGTTTGGGGATAAAAATAAATTCAGTTTTGAATGCATTGCCTTTGAGACATTAGTGGACTATCCAAGAAACAATTAAATAGGTTGAACTGAAAGCCTGTTCACTCCAAAACTGTGTGAAAGGTGTATCTACTTTGCCCTGTATCCTAATAACAAATTGGTATCCCTTCTGTACCAATGACTTTCCAGGACCTGTATTTGGGAACCTAAACCTCCTACCACAAATGTAGGATTATGTGATTATACTACCACCAAATTATGGAGAAAAACAACAAAAACTTTTGGGTTTTCCATCATCGAGTCAATTTTCACTTTGCCATGAGAGTTAAATGGGGTGAAAAGCGAAAGCACTAGATTAGAAAAATGAAGCCCAGGTTCATATAGTATGACAGTGCTGAATACAGAGATCACAGGAACAGATAGAAGGAATACAAGATTCCTGGTCACAGCTGAAACTTTCAAAGATGTTACACAACTAGTACTAAAGCAGCTTTTCCACTAAATCCAGAATTTTTATCTCTACCATTTTATTATAGAACTCTTTCCATTATTTGTATACTCCCTCACATGAAACATTCCATCTTTTAATACAAGGCCTACCTTCTAGAAATCAAATCCCTTAGTAATGTTACATGGACCTTTTGACAATTTGGACTGTTTGTTTTCTTTGGGAATAAAGACAGCACTTTTACAATAAATCGTGTCTTTTTCTATTTTTTATTGAAGATAAAAAGAAAAGCAACAATGTCACAGCTCTTTATTACCATCAAGCATCCAGAAACTGATTGTCTTATTTCTAGGATCCCACTCAGAACTAGAGCGTCAGACACTAGACCCCTTACTGCCAGGACTCTGTCTAGGCATAAGACCCCAGACACCAGGCCAAACAAGGAGCCTTTGACTGTTCATCATCCTCCACCATCTTGGAATGAGGCACAGAAACTGATGCTGAATGAGTTCCATCAGGATTCTAGACACCTAATTATCATATATTTACTGACCCAAGTGCCCATCCCTCCTTCTTATCTTAACGTTTGAAAGAGGGGGAAAAACTGATACCATTGCCACCCTCCATGTCTACAAGAGGAAGGAACTGATCTAGTCCAATGATACTTCCCCTCCTTGTGACTAGCAAACTCCCACTTCTCCTAATTGCCATGATTCAAATTCACTGGCTGCCTAGGCAAACAATCCCTTCCTCTGCTATCCATGTCAGCCCTACTCCTCCCACATTCCTTTTCTGTTCTGTCTTCCCTTTCCACTTTACCCTCAGGAACAGTTTGTTCTATCATTAATCATCTATACCTCTTCCTCTGGCTTTTCTTCCATCTTCTTGTACTTATTGAAACTTGGCTTCTCCCAGAAGACAATGCATCCCTAGTTGCCAAGTTGCCATCTTCGGTACTGAGTGCATCTGCTTTCTCTCTCTCTGACACAGTGAACCAGGAAGAAGAGTAAGCATACTTCTTGTATCTCATGGTCTTTTCCAGACAACCTTTTGTCTACACAGCAATTTCTTCCCCTTTAAGTTTATTCCATTCATTTATATCACCCCCATCCAGAACCTTATTATAATCACTTTATCTGCCCTTAAGTCACTCAATTTGTTCACAGTCTTTCTCTCATCCCCAACTTCTGCCTTATATTTGGGAATTTCAGTATATATGATAATACCCTCTCAAACATCTGTATCCCAGTCCATCAGCCTCCTCACCATCCATGATTAGCAACTTCACATCACTTCAGTCAGACATGGCCATATCCTTGATCTCACTACTATTAACTGTTTGACCTCTATGATACAGAACTGATATTTTTATATCAGATTAAGATCTCTATCTTCTTCCTGACTTCCCTGTTTTTTTATCAAGGGCATCATTATCTTTCCAGTCATCTATCTTTCCAACCTTTGAGTCATCCTTGACTCTTCTTTTTCCCTTTGCTCCCAATTAGTTACTAGGTCTTGTCAAACTACTTCTATAACATAAATCACATCTGTCCCTTTCTCTCCAACTCACACAGCCACTACCCTAACTCAGACCATAACTAACTCTCTTCTGGGTCATTGCAATTGCCTCATAATTGGCCTTCCTATCTCTAGTCTCCCTCCTTTTCTACTATATCATCCTCACAGCTACCAGATCACAGAATGACAGACTTTTAGAGATGGAAGGGACCTCAGTGGTTGCCTAATCCAAAGCATACTCAAACAACAACAATATAACATAGCCACAAGTGGCCATCTAGCCTCCACTTAAATAACTACAACAAGAAGAAAAGTATAACCTCTTCTACTCTTAGACCACTCTAATTGGAAAGAAGTTCTTCCTTACATTATAATCAAGTGTACTTCTTTGCAACTCTGTGGATTGCTCTTCATTCTGACCCTTGGATCAAAATAGAACAAATCCAGTCCTTAATTGATCTTCCTGAAGCCCATAGAGCTTCAGCAGCTACCACTTTTCCTCTAGATAAAATACAAACTCCTCAACATGGGAAGCCTGTAACAATCTGACTCCAGTTTATAGCTTTCTTATCTAGACATTTCATATTGCTCTCCTTCCTTCTATGTTTCAATCAAATTGACCCGGCTACTGGTACCCTCTCCTCTTTTTGTGACTTTGCACTGATTTTATCCTATGTCTGGAATACATTCCCTCTGAACCTTCAAGCTTTGAAATTCCAGAACTTAAATTGGGAATTGTGTTCCCTAAACTGTGCATGCCCTTTGATCCAAACCTATACCCCAAAAACATCAAAGAGGAAAGAACCCATGTATACAAAACTAATTTAGTAACTCTTTTTGTAATAGCAAAGAACTGGAAACCAAGAGGATGCTGGTCAATTGGAGAAGGCCTGAACAAATTATGGAATAGGAATATAATGGAATATTATTGTACCATAAAAAATGATGAAGAGGACATTTTCAGAGTAACCTGGGAAGAGTTATATGAAGTGATACATAGTGAAATGAATAGAACCAGGAAAATAATTCATATAATAAAACTACCAAAAGAAATAACTTTAAGAACTCTGATCAAAGAGAAGAAATGGGGCAGAGCCAAGATGGCGGAGTAGAAACAGCTCGTCCAAGTCACTCTCCCCCCAGATTACCTCCAAACTATGTAAAAGGGGACTCTGAACAACTTCTGGAGCTCCAGCACCCACAGAACGACACAGAGAAGCTAACCTCCCACTGAGGACAGCCTAGCAGCCCTGCAGGAAGGACCAGCGCAGCACTCTGGGAGCCGGCAGTGCTGCACACAGCACGCAGAGAGCTGAGCACAGGTCCACCTGAGTTGTGGCTTTAGCCCCGGGGTGGCTGGGCCAGCAGCTGGCTGGAGGCACCCCAGAAAACCAGCAGCTGTGGCAATTCCAGAATTATCAACATAGACATGCCTAGGACAAAGTGAGAGGTTAGTGCCCTATGGACTTTGGGACCAGTATTTGGGGAACACATCGACTTCCTCCCCTGGGGGCTAGAAGCCACTGAGGTGACACGCCATTTTGTAGTTTTCAGAGGCAGCTCCAACTCCTGGCCTGCGAACTGTAGGGAGATCCAGTGATTAGTCTTGGGGGGTAACCGCTCTTGCTTTAACCTCCCTGGATCTGGATTGTGATCTGCGGTGGAGGTCGTGGGTGGGTATCCAGCTTGCCAGAAACGGAAGTTGTCCCCCCACACGTTCGGGACAAAAGTTGACCTGTCTGGCGGCCCAGTCATACTGTGGCAATAAGCCCAAAAATCAAGTAATTAAGTGGCAACATGCCAAGGCAAAGGAAACAAATTAAACAGAAAAATGCAACCTTAAACTCCTATTTTGGGGGCAAAGAGGATCAAAGCATGGAACAGTCAGAGGACTGTGAGGTCAGAAATCCTGCTCCAAAAGCCCCAAAGGAAAATATGAGTGGGTTGCAGGCCATAGAGGACCTTAAGAAGGACTTTAAAAATCAAATAAGAGAAGTGGAGGAAAAATTGGGAAGAGAAATTAGAAGGATGCAGGAAAAGTATGAAATGAGGGTCAACAGTCTGACTGAGGAAAACAACACCTTAAAAAATAGACTAACTCAAATGGTAAAGGAGGCCCAAAAGGGCAATAAGGAGAAGAATGCCTTAAAAAGTCGAATTTGCCAGTTGGAAAAAGAATCTCAAAAGTTCACTGAGGAGATTCATTCCTTCAGAGTTAGACTGGAGCAAATGGAAGCTAATGACTTTATGAGAAATCAAGATGCTGTTAAGCAGATCCAAACAAATGAAAGAATAGAAGGCAATGTGAAATATCTCATGGGAAAAACCACTGACCTGGAAAATAGATCCAGGAGAAACAATTAAAAAATTGTTGGACTACCTGAAAGCCATGATCAAAGAAAGAACCTAGAAATCACCCTTCAAGAAATTCTCAAGGAAACTTGCCCTGATGTTTTAGATCCAGAGGGCAAAATAGAGGTTGGAAGAATCCACCAATCACCTCCTGAAAAAGATCCCAAAAAGAAAACTCCCAGGAATATTATAGCCAGGTTCCAGAATCCCCAGATCAAGGAGAAAATACTACAAGCAGCCAGGAAGAAACAATTTCAATATTGTGGAAACACAATCAGAATAGCACAGGACCTGGCAGCTTCTACACTGAGGAATCAAAGGGCATGGAATATGATATTCCAGAGGGCAAAAGAGCTGGGAATGAACCCAAGGGTCACCTACCCAGCAAAACTGAGTATTTTGTTTCAGGGGAAAATATGGTCATTCAGTGGAATAGAGGACTTTCAAGCATTCTTGAGGAAAAAACCAGAGTTGAATAGAAAATTTGACATCCAGACACAAGAAGCAAGAGATGCCTGAGAAGGTAATCAGGGAAAAGAAATCAAAAGGAACTTATCAAAGTTGAGCTATTTACATTCCTATATGGAAAAACAATTACTGTGACTGATGAAACCTTTCTCAGTATGAAAATAATGGAAGAAGTGTATATGGCCACATGAATACATATGTGAATGTGTGTACCTATGTTTACAGTTATATATGGATAGAGGGCATAGGTTGAATTTGTTGGGAAGGGAGGATACTCAAGGGGTGAAATTATGAGATGAGAGAGGAAAGTGGCAAGAGGAGATGGGGAGAGACAGGGTCGGGTAAACTATCTCATGTAGAAGAAGCAAGGGGAAGTGGCTGCATGGGAGGGGAAGAATAGGAAGACAAAAAGGCAAAAACACATTCTCATTGAATTTGATTCAGGGAGAGAATGACATACATACTAAATGGGATATCTCAACCTGCAGCAGAATAGGGGGAAGGGTGATGAGAGGGGGGATGATGGATGGGAGGGCATTCTTGGGGGGAGGGGAGGTTGGAAGTACTCACTATAGAAGAGGGACAGGATCAAGTACGGAATTGACCAGGTGGGGGGTAGGATGGGTGGGAGGGAATTGTACAATATATCTACTATGGTAAAGTTTTGCATAGCTAGACATGTACAACATATACTGAATTACTTATCTTCCCAGAGGGAATGGGTGACAAGGGAGGAAGGGAATGGATCTGAAATTCGAGGTCTTAAAATTAAATGCTTCAAATATATATAAATACTATTATTAATACTCTTTTGCTTGTAATGGGGAGATAAGATGTGCAGGCATTGGGGCACAGAGATTCACCTTGCTCTAATGGAAAAGTTGAAGGGGGTATGGGAGAAGATATGGAAGAGAGCAGATTGGAGGAAGCGATATCTTGTGGGACTGCTATTCTGGGAGGGTGGGTAGGGGAAAAACGGGGGAAAAATTGTAACTCAAAATCTGGCAGAAATGAATGATGTAAAACAGAAGTTAATAAAGCATTTGTTTAAAAAAAAAAAGAACTCTGATCAATATAATGACCAACCAGAATTCCAAAGAGCTAACTATGAAATGTGCTACCTGACAAAGAGGTGGTGGATGAACTTAGTTTGACTGAATGAGACATAAGCATTTTTTGGACATGACCAATAAAAGAATTTGTTTTGCTTAACAATTCATATTTAATTGAAAGTGTTTTTTCTTTGTTTTTTTAAATGGTGGGTGAGGAGATTAAAATAGATTTTTGTTTATTGGAAAAATAAAATTGAATTTTAGAAAATGACATCTCAAAATTTACTTCAAATGCCAGCTCATATATGGCATTTCTGACTCTTATTGTTAATGCTGCCCTCCATATTTCTTTGAATTTATTTTTCTTACATTTTGTATCTACCTATATGTTGTCCTCTCTCTTCCTCTCTATCCCTTAAAGACTATAAACACACTGTATTTTCTTTCTCTTAACAAAGAACACACAAACAACTGTCTACAGCTTGATCTCAGAATTTCTTTGCAGACCAAATGACCTCAATAAAAGGAAAAGAAGAGGCAGAGCAAAGTTTATTCAAATTAACTTTATCCTACTGCCAATTTCTTTTGTATTCCACCCTAGATCTTATAGGAAGGGTTATCTTCAGGGCAAAATTATAAAGTAATCAAAGTTTGTTTGTTTTTTTAATTTGTTTTTCTTCCTGGCTCTTCTTTTCTCCATTCAGTGTTAGATGTGCAAGACTATTTTCATTTTTGTCATTTGTATCCTTGGTGTCTAAGTGAGAAGCAGCATTTAGTAGAGAAATTTGGCTTTGGAACCTGAGAGACTTGAGTACAGGTTCTACTCTGATACATACTGTCTGTGTGTGTGACCCTTGGCAAGTCATAGTCTCTCAGTGCTCTAGGTAATCCTCTAAGATTATAGATTGCAGAGAGAGGAAGTGTAGTATGAAGACAAAGGGAAAGTTCTAATAATCACAGGAGCATCAGAAAGGGAGCTTCCCACAATAGTGAATTCATATCCCTATATAAATATAGTACACATGTATATATACATATAAACACATATACACAATGTATATACATATGTATTATGTATATATATATATACACACACATATACATAAAATGTTCATACATATGCATGCAGTCAAGCTGGGAAGCTAAGAGTCTGTAACCTTTCTAAGTCTCATCTTCCTTATCTGTGAGGTGAAGGAGGTTGAACTAGATGGTATCTAAGGTCTCTTCTGGCTCTGTTAGTCTGTGGCTCTATTCTTCCTCAGGCAAAGCTATGCCCCTGTTACATCATTGCACCACTGAACAGAGTCAGTTTTAGGTGAGGTAACAGACCTTGCTGGTATTGACTTTGTGTTTTTAGAGAGTTGGTGTTTAATCAAAAAATAGCTGCTCTGATAAAACAGTTGATGATCAGCACTTGGGCTCAAATTACAAGGTACTGGAAATGACCATAGAGAGACTGAAAAAGCTAGAGCTGTTTACTGAAGGATACATAGAATCAAGTGGAAACCAGTGGTTCATTCTCTCTAGTGCTGAAATAGGAGCACAGATGCCCACAACCTCAGCTCTCTCTACTCCAAGTGCTTTCAGCTTCAGCAGACAAAGCTATGTGACCATAAGCAGCAAATTGTCCCAATCTTGAGTAGAGCCATTCTGGGGAGCAGCTTTACTCTGGGAAGAGGTATTTGTACCCCCAAAGGAGAGGCTGAGGGAAAAGTATTGCTAGTGCCTTTATAATTCATCTCCTGGGAGCCCTTATACAAGGTATGGTGAGGGGGGAGGGAGAAAGTAGGGGCCAGAAGAAACTGGGACTAATCTTCTCTTGTCCCCCAAACCTCTACCTTGTATAAATTCCTTGAGGGCAGGACCTATCTCATTATTGGTTTTTTTTTTTTTAATCTGGGCACTTAACATTGAGACTGCTGTGTAATAAACTTTAAATACTTGTTGTTTGATTAGGCTGTAGGACCTCAAAGAAAGAAATTTCTAGGAAACAGAATATTAGGGGAAGATAAAAACTTAAGATGTAAATGCCATGCAGGGTAGGCAGGACCCCAGGATAAATGCTACAGACTATGATACTGTTATTTATAGAGGTGCTACTATACCTACATAATATAGTGGTACTCCATACTCCATATTCCAATATGGTTTATCTTTTCCCTAATTCACACTTTATAAGCCTCTGGCTTCTTAAGCTTTCTGTTGAAATGTCCAAATCTTGATAATTTTTACTTAACTCAATGTCCACTAATATGGTCCTTCTCAGTGCTATAACTAATCTAATGAACTAATCTGAGCTAACATATTGAGGATTTGATGACAATATTTATATTAGAGCAGCAGCCTTTAGGACTTTAAACCAAAGAAATAAGTAATTGAGATTTTTCTTTAAGATTAGTGGGAGGGGTGGCTAGGTGGCACAGTGAGTAGAGCGTCGGCCCTGGAGTCAGAAGGACCTGAGTTTGGATCCCGCCTCAGACGCTTAACACACACATAAACAAAAACTTAGCCGTGTGACCTTGGGCAAATTACTTAACCCCAATTGCCCTCCAAAAAAAAGAAAAAAAGATTAGTGGGGATAGGATCCACCTTACTAACAGGTGGAGTAGGTTCCTATGGTTTGGTTTCATGAACACCTAGGAAAAGCTTGTTATCCTAAAATATTCCCTACCTCTCAAACTTCATTTGTGGCTGCAGTTCCATGAAAAGAAAGTCAGTCCTTTGTCCTCTATTAAACTGTTAACATTGCTGGGACAAAGAACATATTAAGCCACAGCAGTTATTTACTGCATAAATTGTAATAGAAGAAAGAGTAAAGAGAACAGGGGTACCTTGGTCAGGAGAGTAAGAGGATGAGAAAAGAAAGATGATACTTGAGACATAAAACAATAGAAACAGTCAATAATATTTAAAGATAATAATATACAAATTTTGCCTTTGTCATTATTTTGTCTATGGCTAGCCCTTAGTAGGGGCCTATTTTTACATATAAAGACTTTCTATGCACCTCTCAATTCATACCACATATGTGAATGGCAAATGATTATTCTGCCTAAAGCCAAGGTCGACTATGCCTATTACTTCTAACTTAGATTTGCTTCAATTAAGCAAAGACAGTATTTGCATCAAAACTGCACATGTCCTAGCTATGTATAATATATGGAGTACTATGTCCTGACACTCATCATAAAACTTTAGCCATTACATAAAGCATAGAAGACTATTTTTTGATATCTCTTTCAAATGGTGCAAACTCTGTCTAGTTAATTTAGGTATTTTACAACTTCTCTGGATCTCACCATAAAATAAACCATGACAGTTCTTACTTGGTGAGAAAGGCTAAAACTGTCTGGCAAGAATGGGTCCCTCAT
Source organism: Gymnobelideus leadbeateri (assembly GCA_011680675.1). NCBI lineage: Eukaryota > Metazoa > Chordata > Mammalia > Diprotodontia > Petauridae > Gymnobelideus > Gymnobelideus leadbeateri. Next base: position 349,299 of record WOXC01009282.1, read on the forward strand.
AGAATGGCCAGGGTCAGCAGGCAAAAGCGGCCTTACATGCTTTAGCTTCCATCTGAGACTTAGCCTGAACAAATGATTAGATCTTTCATGTTCACTGGTAAATTCTAGTCAGAACTATTTTGGGCACAGTAAGCGTGGGCATAATTTTCTATTCCCTCTGTTCTATTCCCTGTGGTTCTTCTACCAATGGGGGAGGTACACAGAATGTCGACAAGGCCTTAAATGAATTGCTAAATAAGGCCCACTATTTTTTAAAATTTAAAATGGTTATAAGTGGCTCTAATATGTACTTCGAAATAATGTATAAATGAGGCAATTTTACATCCCCCTAGGACATTAGTGGGCCTGTGCCACACAGTATCACCACAATTTCCTATGTAGTTGCAACACTGAGCTTTTTTTCTCTTTGGCTGATAATATGCATGGGGGCTGTCCACAGCTCTGGCTTTGCCTTGGGTGACAATAGAACTAGGTAGACCATAAAAAAGTCAAAATTTGGAATCTGGTTAAACGAGAGAAGTCTGATGGATAATTCTGGTCTGTGCAGCAATGGGATCAGAAGGTTAGTTAAGATACTGAGTGGTCATTCCAGGTCTAAATTTAGTACCCATTAAGAAGGTCAGATACAGATATAAAGGTCCTAAACATGGAATTTGGAGCTGAAAGATCTTAAAAAAATCATTTGGTCTAAGCTCTTGATAAAGATGAGAAAAGTGAGGCCTCAAGTGGTTGTGTGACTTGCCCAAGGACACACAGGTTAACAGAGCTGGGATTCAAACTGGGATCTTTAAAGCAATGAGTGCTCTTACCTCTAGGTCAGGTAGGTGGTGCAATGAATAAAGCAGCGGACCTGGAGACAGGAAGACCTGAGTTCAGATATGGCCTCAGACAACTTACTAGTTGTATGACCTTAGGCAAGTCACTTAACCTTGTGTGCCTGTTTCCACATTTGTAAATGAGCTTTAGAAGTCATGGCAAACCACTCCAGTATCTTAGCTAAGAAAACCCCAAGGGTGGTCACAGAGAATTGGACAGGACTGAAGTGACTAAATACCACCAAGCAAAAATTCTTACGATGGGGTGGCTAGGTGGCACAGTGAGTAGAGCACCAGCCCTGGAGTCAGGAGGACCTGAGTTCAAATCCAGCCTCAGACACTTAACACAAAAACTAGCCATGTGACCTTGGGCAAGTCACGTAACCCCAATTGCCCTCCAAAAAAGAGAAAAAAAATTCTTACCACTACCATTCAATGCTTCAATAACATAAACATTTTTAGCTACAGGATTACATGCTCTCTTCCTAGTTTATATGCACTTAGTGTGCATAGATAATATTTTAATAGGTATATATTGGGAGAAAGAAAGACCTCTGCATTTCAATATAAAATTTAGAATTTAGGATTTGGAATCAGGAAAACAGAATTCAAAGCCTGCCTCTGATGCTTACCTATGTAATCCAGGCCAGGACATTTAACCTCAAATCCTCAGTTTCCTTGGCTGTAAAATGGCGACAAGACCTTAGGGACATCCTAAATAAGCTCATTTTATTCTCCCAAACAACTCTATGAGGTAGTTACTATTATTATTCCTAATTCATGAAAATTATTATCCTCCAACATGAAAAAGGTTTCACAAACCTTAAAGTACCACATATTTACCATCATCATCATTACTGTAGTTGTAGTTATTAAGAAGCAAAGGTGTGGGCCTTCCTGGAAGTGTCCCATTGTTATAATATATTAGATATATTCAGAATGTCCCAAGAAAAGTTGGTTGAGCCATTATTCCCTTTTATTATCTCTTGAACATTTATGGAATTCCTGGACAAGCTGAAATCTTGAAAAGCTGTATTCTCTGATGTGCATTATATATTTGTTGACCTCTTGACAATGTATCGATATTGAAGTTCACAGCTAGTTACAACTGAGCAACACTCTCATACCAGTCTTTAAAAGGGGTCTACATATGTACTACAGAGGCTGGAGAAGTTAGATAGAGAGGAGAGAGAGTCTGGCTTGGTTCTCTGGAAAGATAACTGAGCAACCATGTATTTCCCTCTGTATAGCCCTGGAGTAGTGGAAAGGAGGCAGGAGCAATGTGATAAGGGGTTTCTGAGGTAATCCAGGGACGTTAAGAAATTGTACTGATAGCAACAGAAAAGCAGTGGTAGAACAAGGTAGGACCTACCAGACCAAGTTGTAGAGTTTCTCAACCAAGAAGAGGTTTTTTTTTTAGACTTTTGATTCTCAAACTTTTTGGTCCCAGTACCTCTTTACACATTTAAAAATTATTAAGAACCTCTTTATACTGTTAACAATTATTGAGGACTCCAACTATATTTTCCAAAAAAAAACATTTAGGAAGAATAGTGGCATTGTTTTATGTATTTTTGCAAATCTTTTTAATTACTAGCTTAATAGAAGACAGCTGGATTCTCTATCTGTTGCTGTGTTCTCTTGTGCTATGTTGTTTTGGTTGAAGTATATGAAAAAAATCTGGCTTTATATGGATATTTAGTTGGAAAAGTGAGGAATATTTTAATAAACTAAATTTAAGACCTGGAATAATATCTTAATTATTTTCCCCTGTGGATCTCCTAAAAGTTCTCAGGGACACTCAGAGGTCTGTGGACCACACTTTTGAGAACCATTGCCCTAGATCAGAGTTGTCAGACATATAGCCTACAACATCCTGGAGTGCTGCCTGAACCAGATTAAAATGTTATTGGGAAATATTTAACAGCATAAATAAAAATATAAAAAAACAGAGACAATATTACATTAAGTCAATATGTGGTCCATTGAGATCCTTTTGTACAGTTTAGTGGTCTCATTTTTTGTGAGAGATAGCAAAGGGTTAAGTTTCCACAGGCTCCTTAAGTAGGTAATGAAACTTAAAGGAAATAGCACTAGCCTTCTTCTCATTGGTAGCCCCCAGATTTGGTGTGTAGATATGCACAAGTAAGGGACTGAAGGATGTTTCCTTCTGATTGAGTAGAAGGGTCAAATGAATAATTATGATAATAAAGGATTGTCAACTGTAACTCTCATTGGCTGTCTCCAAATTTGGTGCATAATGAAGCATTGGAAAACACTGTCCTCTGATAGGATACTAATTCATAAATAATTATGGTAATAAGGATTGAGATTGCTTTGCATCAATTAGCTAGCTACTTGTGATTGTGAGCTCACCTCACCCACCAATGGTGAGACTGGACAGGGGAGTGGGCCAGGTTAGAATTAGAACAACAGAAGCCTTCAAACTTCTGCAATTTGTACTCCCTGGACAACGATACTTGAACAGCAAGGGCTGTGCCCTTTTTCATGAGAAAGAATAAAGGAATCTTTCAGCATTCAGACTCAGACTCTGATTTTTAAAATCTGGTAGTGGTCTCTATCCCATACAGGGGTACAGTGTCCCTAAGATCTGGGAAATTTGCATAAAATTTTTTAACCCTTCCTTCGTATTAGAGAAAAAGTCTGAATGTTTTCTTTTTCTTTTATGGGTTATTTACAGTACCCTGTTGTAAAAATTGGGTTAATATTATACAATACTATACATATATTTTATGCATTTCTGAGTTACTAAACTTTTTTTGTGTCCTTTGCTGGCCTTTGCGTATCATCCGTAGCTTCCACAAAATTCCTCCAAAATTCCCATTTAATTTCTTCTGCTGACCTTCAAAATGTAACTAAACTTCAACAGGGAAAGTTATGATGTGGAAGGGGTAACTGTACTGTTGAGTATGGGGTACTGTATAAGTCTGTGGGAAGCAGAGACTCACTAGAGAGGAAAAGAGAAGTAACTTGATTCATTGTGAGGCTTAGTGTAAGTCCTTTACTTTTTCTCTCAGATTCAGTGTTTTATTAACTTGAGTACTTTCAAGGGAGCTGAAGGTCTTTTTCCTATTCTGTGCAGAAATTTGGTGTTCCTAGATAGGACCTTGGCAAGAGGAATGAGACAAAAAGGGATTTTGGAGAACTACCCAAAAAACTTCCCTCAATTCATGTGAGTTCATATCTTTTGTAATGGACTGACCACTGGTCAGAATTAACTGTAAGCCTTGTAAATACCTTGAGAGCAAGACTTGTGTTATATTTTAATTTGTGTAACCCTTGGCTCAAAAAGTCATTTGCATAATGTTTCTTATTGGTGGAGATTGTTATTCAAGCAATCCCAATACTGACTATATAATTATTTTTTTAACGAACTATTTGAAGTATTACTAACATTTAAGTAGTCTCTTTTAACTAGTTAATAAGCTACTTTTAAAATCTTTTTTTAATCAAATGCTTTATTAACTTCTAGTTTGCATTGTTCATTTCTGCAAAATTTTGAGTTACAAATTTTCTCCTTGTTTTTCCCCTACCCACCACTCCAAAATAGCAATCCCACTGGATATACCCTCCTCCAATATGCTCTCTTCCATATCTTCTCCCATACCCCCTCCAACTTTCCAGTAGAGCACAGTGGATCTCTATGCCCCAGTGTCTGCATATCTTATTTCCCATTTACATGTAAAATAATATTGATAATAGTATATATATATATATATATGTGTGTGTGTGTGTGTGTGTGTGTGTGTGTGTGTGTGTATTAAACATTTGATTTTAAAATTCTGAATTTCAGATTCATTCCCTTCCTCCCTTGTCACCCACCCTTACTGGGAAGATAAGTAGTTCAGTGTAGGCTATACATGTGTGGACATGCAAAACATTTCCATAGTAGATATATTGTAAAAGACTGACTATATTTCCCTCCCTTCTATCCCACATCCCACTTGTTCTGTTCTCTACTTTGATCCTGTCCTTTTTCAAAAGTGGGTGCTTCCAACTTCCCTCTCCCCCAACCTGCCCTTCCTTCCATAATCCCCCCTCTTATCCCCTTCTCCCCTATTCTTCTGTAGGGTGAGATACTCTATTTAGTGTGTATGTCATTCCCTCCCTAAGTCAAATTCAATGAGAATAAGGTTGACCCATTCCCTTTTGCCTTCCTGTTCTTCCCCTCCATTGTAACCATTTTCCCTTACCTCCTCTATATGAGATAGTTTACTCCAATCTGTCTATCCCCATCTCCTCTCATTATATTCCTCTCTCACCTCTTAATTTCACCTTTTAAGTATCATCCCTTCCCATTAAACTGGTCCCATGGCCTCTATCTATGTATACTTGTACACATATATACATGCATTCACATATGCAGTCATATGCCTATATACCCTCCTGCATAGACATATATATGTAAGTGTGTGTGTGTGTGTGTGTGTGTATATACACACACACATTTCTATTCACTTCAATTATTCTCATACTGAGAAAAGTTCCATATAAAGTTACAATTGTCATTTTTTCCATATAGGAATGTAAATAGTTCAACTTTGATAAGTTCCTTATGATTTATTTTCCCTGTTTATCTTCTCATGCTTCTCTTGCTTCTTGTATCTCAATGTCAAATTTTCTATTCAATTCTGTTTTTTTCATCAAGAATGCTTGAAAGTCCTCTATTCCACTGAATGACCATATTTTCCCCTGAAACATGATACTCAGTTTTGTTGGATAGGTGATTCTTGGTTTTAATCCCAGCTCCTTTGCCCTCCAGAATATCATATTCCAGGCCCTTCCATCCCTCAGTGTAGAAGCTGCCAGATCCTGTGTTGTCCTGGTTGTGTTTCCACAATATTTAAATTGTTTCTTCCTGGCTGCTTATAATATTTTCTCCTTGATCTGGGAATTCCAGAACCTGGCTATAATATTCCTAGGAGTTTTCTTTTGGGGATTTTTTTTCAGGAGGTGATGGGTAGATTCTTTCAACCTCTATTTTGCCCTCTGGTTCTAAAACATCAGGGCAATTTTCCTTGAGAATTTCTTTAAGGATGATTTCTAGGTTCTTTTCTTGATCATGGCTTTCAGGTAGTCCAATAATTTTTAAAATTATCTCTCCTGGATCTATTTTCCAGGTCAGTGGTTTTTCCCATGAGGTATTTCACATTGCCTTCTATTCTTTCATTTGTTTGGATCTGCTTAACAGCATCTTGATTTCTCATAAAGTCACTAGCTTCCATTTGCTCCAATATAATTCTGAAGGAATGATTCTCTTTAGTGAGCTTTTGAGATTCTTTTTCCATCTGGCAAATTTTTGAGCCTCTTTTGCCATCTGAGTTAGTCTATTTTTTAAGGTGTTATTTTCTTCAATCAAGTTATTGACTCTCATTTCATAATTTTTTTGCATTGTTCTCATTTCTCTTCCCAATTTTTCCTCCACTTCTCTTATTTGATTCTCAAAATTCTTTTTAAGCTCCTCTATGGCCTGTAGCTAACTCATGTTTTTCTTGGAAGCTTTTGGTGCAGTAGTTCTTACTTCACTGTCTTCCTCCTGTTCCATGCTTTGATCCTTTTTGTACCCCAAATAGGAGTCCAATGTTGGATGCCTCTGTTTGCTTTGCTTCCCTCATTTACTCATGTTGCCACTCAATTACTTGACTTTTGGGCTTTTTTGCCACAGTAGGACTCTGCTGCCAGACAGGGGAGCTTTATACCAAATTCTGGGGTTTTCTCAGCTGCTAAAGGTATTTGTTGGGTGCCTTCTCTGAAGCCTCCACACACTCTGGCAAGCTGGTCACACACCCCAAGACCTTCACCCTAGACCATAATCCAGATCCAATCAGGTTAAAGCAAGGGCAATTACCCCTCAGAGTGGTCCCTCACTCCCCCTACAGTCTGCAGTCCAGGAGCTGAAGCTGCCACATGGCAGTGGCTACAGGGCTGCTGTGCCTCAGAGGCTTCTCCCTCCAGTGGATAAAGGCCAACCTCACTCCCAACTACTGGATCCCAAAGTCCACACTGCACTGACCTCTCACTTTGTCCTTAGCATTTATGAGTTGATAATTCTAGAAACCACCACAGCTGCTGGTGATCTTTAGTTCCTCCAGCTAGTGGCTGATCAGGCCCACCCTGGCTCTAAAACCTCTGGCTGGAGTGGGGTTGGGGTTGGCTCCCAGAGAGCTGTGCTGGCTGCTACCTGCCAGCCTGCTGGGCTATCCTCAGTGGGAAGTTAGCTTCTCTGTGTCATTTTGTAGGTTCTGTAGCTTCAAAGTTTGTTCAGTCGCCTTTAACATGAATTGGAGGTTGTGGGATTTGGAGCCCAGCAGAAGCCCTGTTTCTACTCTGCCATCTTGACTCTGCCCCTAAAATAGTTTGACTGATTATCTGGACAATTTATGTGCATTTTGATCCTGGAATGGAATGGAGAATAGGAATGGAGATGTGGAAATATATGGAATTATGTAAGCCTGAATAAATTTTTAGTGATATACAAGATTTTACCAAAATACAGGTGATATACAAGACTGTCACCAATTATGACACTACTTTCAAACATTAATAACAAAAAGATGACTGTTCAATTTCTCAAACATGAGTGCCTTATAGGTACAAAATTAAATTCAACCAAAAACTCCTGAATATAAAAAACCACTGTGACTATCAGAAACTAGTAAAAAAAAAAATGAATGTTTCCAGAAAAGGAGAAAAGATGAGAATAGCAATACTGAAGTTGATTATGAAACCCGAACATATTAGGAAGAGCACATAGACATTTCAGTTGTCTTCCCTTCTTCCCACCCACTCTTCATCTTGCCATTTTTTGTAGCCACTGATGCTACCCTCCTTCTTTCTCCCTATACCAGTATCCTGAACATGAGTCTTCCAAAATCAATCTCCCTGGTTCCTAGAAAAATTGATCTATTTGGCTTTGGAACTCCCACTCAGCCTAAGCCATCTCAATTAGTGAATGAGAAAGTCCAGATTTACCTATTCTTTACATCCTCTTCCATCTAGCCATCCTCCCAAATTTCCTCTCCTTTGCCACCCCCATTCCCATATTCTCCATAATAATCCAATAAAAATTACCATTCCTTTGGGAAAGGTATATAAATTGACTAAGCTATGGATCAATTTACCATCCTTGTGGCTTTCCAGACCAAAGTTCTCATCCCTGGATGCCATTCTTCTATCTGTGTTGTTTCCTTCATTATATTGTAAATTTTGTCAAGACAGTCTGACTTTAAAAGTTTTTATGGACAGTGCTTAACACAGTGCCTGGAACATATATGCACTTAAATGCTTTATCATTCATTTGTTGATGATCATTGATTCATTTATAATGATAATGATCATCTAAACTATGAAAATAGGAAGTAGAATTAAGAGAGATATCTCATTAGAAGTCTCACACCTCAGGTCGGCTAGGTGGCGCAGTGAGTAGAGCGTTGGCCCTGGAATCAGAAGGACCTGAGTTCGGATCCAGCCTCAGACACTTAACACACAAACAAAAAACCTAGTTGTGTGACCTTGGGCAAGTTACTTAACCCCAATTGACCTCCAAAAAAAAGCAAAAAAAAAAAAAAGTCTCACACCTCACTTAAATATTGATAGGAAATAGCAAGTTTTCCCAAAAATTGCAATGATCAGTGGTTTACCTGCAACTCTGAAAAGGAGTGAAGAATATGTAAGTAAGAATAACATAATAAAGGTACTAAGCAAATAGGAAAAAGTTTAGAATATTAAGAATGTACATATTTATTTTTTAAAGTATCCATCAAAAATAAATATCTCAGCCAAATCTCAGTTCCTTGAGGTTATCAACTGCTTTGTTTACTCAGGTCTCAATATCTACCATATATCAGGTATTTAATAATTCTTTGTTGTATATTGAATGAATGAGTACATTTCAGCATTTTGAAACTCAGGCTGTGTAATGCACATTACAAAGTGGAAAGTGTATTTGTCAATAATCTGGTTCATTTAATTCATGCAGAGAACCAAGTTATTCTTTTGGCATAAAGTTTTATTTTGTTTTCTGTCTACAAAAAAGATATTGACTAGGCAATTATTAAATTACCACTTGGAACAATGTAGATACCTTCCTAATAATAGGAATTATTTTGATATTTTCTGTTTATTTCCACTTGTATCTTTATAATTTTTTTCTTTAAGTTAATTTAACTTTAGTTTTCAAGATTCACTTCCATAAGCTTTTGAGTTTTTAATTTTCTCCACCTTCCTCCTTTCCCCCCTCCCATGATAGCATGCAATCTGATAAAGGCTCTATATATACATTCTTATTAAACTTATTTTCACATTAGTCATGTTGAAAAGAAGAATTAGAATGAAGGGGAGAAATCATGAGAAAGAAAAAACAAAACAAAAAGACAGCAAATAGCATGCTTTGATCTGCATTCAGACTCTATAGTTCTTTCTCTGGATGTGACAGCATTTTCCATCATGAGTCTTTTGGAATAGTCTTAGATCTCTGCATTGCTGAGAAGAGCTAACTCTATCAAAGTTAGACATCTCACAATGTGACTGTTATTGTATACAGTGTTCACTTGTTTTTGCTCATTTCATTCAGCATCAGTTCATATAAGTCTTTCCAGATTTTTCTGAAGTCTGCCTACTCATCATTTCTTGTAGCATAATAGTATGCCATTACATGTATATTCCACAACTTGTTCAGCCATTCCCCAATTGATGGGCATCCCATCAATTTCCAATTTTTGGCCACCACAAAAACAGTTGCTATAAATATTTTTTGTACATGTAAGGTCCTTTTCCCATTTTTACAATCTATTTGGGATATAGCCCCAGAAGTGGTATTGCTGGGTCAAAGGGTATGCACATTTTTTTAGCCCTTTGGGCATAGTTCCAAATTGCTCTCCAGAATGGTTGGATTAGTACACAACTCCACCAACAATATATTAGTGTTCTAATTTTCCCATATCTCCAGCTTTTATCATTTTCCTGTTTTGTCATGGTAGCCAGTCTGATAGGTATGATGTGGTACCTAAGAGTTGTTTGGATTTGCATTTCTCTAATCAATAGAGATTTAGAGCATTTAATTTCTTCTTCTGAAAACTGCCTGTTCATATCCTTTGACCACTTATCAATTGGGTAATTTCTTGTATTCTTATAAATTTGACTCAGTTCTCTATATATTTTAGAAATGAGGCCTTTATCAGAAATGCTGGTTGTAAAAATTCTTTCGCAATTTTCTTCTTCTCTTCTAATCTTGATTGCATTGACTTTGTGCAAAAAATTTTCAATTTAATGTAATCAAAATTATCCATTTTCCATTTCATAATGTTCTCTATCTCTTGTTTAGTCATAAATTCTGTTATATATTTTTAAAAAATCAACAACTTGTCAGTATATTTCATTCTTGAGTTTTCATATTGTGGACACAGTTCAATTTAATAAATATTTATTTAGAGCCACTAGGTATAAGGCACTTTAAGCTAAACATAACAAAGAAAAGACTTACATAGCATTGTGACCTTGGGCAAATCACTTAACCTTTGCTTGCCTGAGTCTCCTAAACTGTAAAAGGGGGGCAATAAAAACACTTACCTCCTAGAGTTGCTGTGAGGCTCAAATGAGATAATAATTGTAAAGTGCTTCCTTAGCACAGTGCCTGGCATGGCACAGGTGCCATGTAAATGCCTACTTCCTTCCATTCCCCCTTTTCCCCTGACAGAAAACAAAGTGAAGACAGATAATTTGGGGTAGATCATGAAGGGATCAAGAACAATTTGGGCAAATAACTAGGAATATTTGAGGTAGCCAAGATCTCCTATAGTTTTGTGTAGATTAAGGGCAAGAACAGGGAAAGCTTCCCAAAAGAAACCCACAGGAACTAAGCCTCAAAGAATAAATATTCTGAAAGATGGAGAGAAAGTATATTGCTTTCTTTTTTTCCCCTATTTTTGGGGGGTGGGGGGAATGAGATTATAGAGCCTTGCCCAGGATCACACAGATTGGGGATTTCATTCTAAGGATAAAGATGAATGACTTGTTTATGCAAAAGCATGGGAAGGTCATGTCATATTGAGTTGAGGAAATAGCAAATAGTTCAGTATGGCTGGAATTGCTTGAAGGAGAGAGATATAAAATAAAGCTGGAATATTGAACTAGAGGGTCTTAAATGCCAACCTAATCAATATGTGCTCAATAGGGATCTACTAAAGGTTTTTGAGCAGGATATTGATGTGCTCAATCCTTTAACTTAGAAAGCTAATTTTTAGTGTTAGATGAAACATATATCAGAGAAAAGGTGTAACTGAGGCAGTAACGAGTCTGAAATAAAGGGCAGGAGGGGTCCCAACAAGTCCCGCCCCAGCAGGAGATCCAGAAGCCAAGGGTAGTGGAGCCAGCAAGTGCTAACAACACAAGCCCAGGTGGACCTTAAGACCACCAGGGGAATCTGCAGACACCAGTGCTACCAGCTGCCAGCTGCTGAACCTGCCTGAACAGCAGCCCTGGGGCATAGAGGTGGAAATCTGAAGAGGCCAGACCACTCTACCACCACAGGTTACTCTGTGAGCCTCAGGGTAACTCAAGGGAAGCACTGAGAATACTTGCCTTGGCCTCAGTCTAGACACCCAGAGGCTGCAGCACAGAAAATCAACTACCAGGCCCTTAGCTCCCAGCCTGAGAAATTAGGAAATAGGAAATCACAATGGGAAAGAAGGAAGCTGAAAAGGAAAAGGGAAAGGCAAGAAAATCCATCTGAGCTTATTATAGCAAGCAAGAACAACCAAGAGGACAACATGGACTCTATACTCACACCTGAGACCACAGAAGGAAATATGAACTGATCTCAAGCCCAAAAAGCACTTTTGGAGGAGCTCAATAAAGATTTTAAAAGCTAAATTAGAGCGGTAGAAGATAAATTTAAATCTAAAGTTACCAGATTGGAAAAAAGTCTCACTGAAGAAAACAAATCCTTAAAAATGAAAATTTTTGAACTGGGACAGGAGGTTCAAAAATCTATCTGGAGAAAATACCTCCCTAAAAAAGGACCTTCAAAAACTAACTGAAGAGGGGAGGCTAGGTGGCTTAGTGAGTAGAGGGTTGGCCCTGGAGTCAGAAGGACCTGAGTTCAAATCCGGCCTCAGACACTTAATGCACAGAAACAAAAACATAGCCGTGTGACCTTGGGCAAGTTACTTAATCCCAACTGCCCTCCAAAAAACAAACAAACAAACAAACAAAAACAAAAACAAAAACAAAAACAAAAACTAACTGAAGAAAATAATTCACTAAAAATTAGAATCAGTCAAATAGAAGCTCAGGACTCTATGATGCACCAAGAGTCAATCAAGCAAAACATGAAGATTGAAAAATTAGAAGAAAGTGTAAAATGTCTCACTGGAAAAACAACTGACCTGGAGAACAGATCCAGGAGAGATAACCTAAGAATTATTGGTCTACTGGAAAGCCATGATGAAAAAAGCAGCCTGGACAACGTCCTCCATGAGACTTTTAAAGCAAATTGTCCTGAAGTTCTAGAATCAGAAGGTAAAACAGTTACTGAAAGAATTCACTGGGAGTGGCTAGGTGGCATAGTGAGTAGAACACTGGCCCTGGAGTCAGGAGGACCTGAGTTCAGATCTGGCCTCAGACAGATAACACACAGAGAGACACACAAAACTATCCATATGACCTTGGGCAAGTTACTTAACCCCAACTGCCCTCCAAAAAGGAAAAAAAAAAGAATTCACTGGACTCCTCCTGAAAGATATCCCAAATTGAAAACTCCAAGAAATATAGTAGCCAAATTCCAGAATTACATGGTTAAGGAGAAAATACTGTAAGCAAACAAAAAGAAAAAATCAAATATCATGGAACTACAGCCAGGATTACACAGGACCTAGAAGCTTCTACATTAAAAGATTGGAGGGATTGGAATTTGATATTTCATAAGGCAAAAGAGCTAGGACTACAACCAAGGATCAATTACCCAACAAAACTGAGCATAATCTTTCAGGCAAGGAGATGGTCATTTAATGAAATAAGGGACTTACAGATTTTCCTGATGAAAAAGCCAGAGTTCATGGAAAATTTGATCACTAATTGCAAGACTTAAGAAAGATATAAATTGCAATATTCAAGAAAGACATAAAAAAGGTAAACAAGGAAAACACACATATGCATACACACACACTCATGCACACATGCACATAATTTGGGGTGCAATAAAAGCAAACTGTTTTCATCCATATATGAGAAGCTGATACCTGTCAATATTGAAATTTATATGATTATCACAACCTTTAAAAGGGATATGCATAGATAGAGGGTGTGGGTATAAATGAACTAATTGAATGATTAAAAAAAACCTTATTAAGGGGTACAAAGGGACTGTAATGGGATAAAAGGAAATGATAAAGCAGGAAAAGGTAAATTATGCCACATGAAGAGGCATAAAAACATACCATAGTAGAGGGGAAGGAGAGAGGCAGATGAACATCATATGAACATTGTTCTCATTGGCTCTGGTTCAAAGAGGGATCAACATAATCAGCTAAGTTTAAGATTCTAATGTGAAGGGGCGGCTAGGTGGCGCAGTGAGTAAGAGCGCCGACCTCGGAGTTGGGATGACCCGAGATCGAAATCGGCCTCAGAAAATGAGCACCCACACATAAATAATGACTAGCCGTGTAACCTTGAGCAAGTTACTTAACCCCAATTGCTTTAAAAAAAAAAGATTGTAATGTGAAAAGACACAAAAACTCATAATGATAAGAGGGAAAGGAGGGAGGGAGAGGAGCACTGTATGAAATTTACTCACATTGGTTTGGGGTCAAAGAGGGAATAACATACTCTAATAAGTATAAAAATCCATTGTGCCCTATAGGCAGTAGGAGGAGTAAGGGGGAATAAGAAGCGGGGGAATAGAAGGGAGGGAAATAATAGTAAGGGGAAAGGGTAAGTAAAAAAGGGGTAAGGGTCACAGGGAGGGAATACTGAAGGAGGAGGTGGTCAAAAGGAAAACCCTTAAGGAGGGGAAGGGAGAAGGAAGGAACAAAAACATAAACAGGGGAGGGAACAGGACAGAAACTGGTAGGGAAAGAGACAGATAGTAATCATTTCTGTGAATGTGAATGGGATGAACTCTCCCATAAAACAGAGGCACATAGCAGAATGGATAAAAAAACATAATCCTACAATATGCTGTCTACAAGAAACATATTTGAAACAAGGGGATATGCACAGGGTAAAGGTAAAAAGGCTGGAGTAGAAAATAGTATGCTTTAGATAAAGTAAAAAAAAAGCCAGGGTAGCAATCCTTATCTCGGATAAAGCAAAAGCAAAAATAGGTCTAATTAAAAGAGATGAGGAAGGAAACAATATCCTGCTAAAAGGCACCATCAAGCAGGAAGCAATATCATTACTTAACATATATACACCAAGTGGTATAGCGTCCAAATACCCAGAGGACAAGTTAAGGGGATTAGAGGAAGAAACAGATAGCAAAAGTATACTAGTGGGAGACCTTAATCTCCCCCTCTCTGATTTTGATAAATCTAACCTCAAAATAAACAAGAAAGAAGGTAAGGAGGAGAAAAGAGTTTTTTTTTTTCAAATGCTTTATTAACTTCTGGCTTACATCATTCATTTTCACCAGATTTTGAATTACAATCTTTCCCCCCGTTTTTCCCCTACCCATCACCCCAAAACAGCAGCCCCACAAAACATCCCCCCCCCCAATCTGTTCTCTCCCATATCCTCCCCCATACTCCCTTTGACTTTTCCAGTAGGGCATGGTGGATCTCCATGCCCCAATGCCTGTATATTTTATTTCCCAATTATATGTAAAATAGTATTAATAATAGTATTTATATATTTTTAAACATTTGATTTTAAAACTCCAAACTCCAGATTCATTCCCTTCCTCCCTAGTCACCCACCCCTACTGGGAAGACAAGCAATTCAGTATAGGTTGTACATGTGTAGCTATGCAAAACATTACCATAGTAGATATATTGTAAAAGCCTGACATATTTCCCTCCCTCCCATCCCCCTTCCCACTTGTCCTATTCTCTACTTTGGTCCTAGGCTCCATGACCAGTCCTCTGTTACACAAAAGTTAAATGCTCCCTAACTTTTCTTCATTGATCCCATTTTCTTTTTTTTTATGTAAAAATTCTCATATTTAAATTTTTTCTAATTACATGTTAAAACAATTTTCAACTTAAAAAAATTATTCAAGGTTAAATTCTCTCCTTCCTATCCTCCCCTCCCTCTTCCTTGAGAAGGCAAGCAATTTTGATATAGATTATATATGTGCACTCATGCAAAACATATTTACATATTAACCATATTGTGAAAGAAAACACAGACCAAAAACAAACAAGAAAAATAAAGAAAGCTTAAAAAAGTATGCTTCAATCTGCATTCAGACTCAATCAATTCTTTCTCTGAAGGTGGATAGCTTTTTTCACCCTATGTTCTTCAGAATTTCTTAGATCACCATATTGCTAAGGATAGCTAAGTCACAGGTGATAATGGTGTAATATTACTGTTATTGGGTATAATTTTCTCCTGGTTCTGCTCACTTCACTTTGCATGAGTTTATGTAAGTCTTTCCAGGTTTTTCTGAAAGCATCCTGCTCACATAAACCCTATTTTCAAGTTTTTTAATCATTCTAATGACTTACTCTCTTCCCATCCTTCTTAAAATGTACACAGAATCTAAACAAAGGGCTTAAGAAAATGTGTGTGGAAAATTATTAAACTAATGAAAGAAATAAAGATAAGAATGAGGACCTTTAAGTACATGACCTTAAAGTTCCTTCTGGTTCTATCATTCCATAATACTAAGGATGTATCAGTCAAGATGGTGGAGAAGAAATAGCACTTCCTCAGAGCTCTGGCCCACACCACTTCAAAATTATGTAAAATGAAGACTCTGAATGACCTCTGGAGCTCCAAAACCCACAAAATGACACAGAGAAGCTAACCTCCCCCTGAGGACAGCCTGACAGCCCAATAGCCTGGCAGCCTGACAGGGAGCTGCCAGCACAATGTTCTGGGAGCCGAGCCCAGGCCCCCTTGAGTCGGAAATTTTAGGCCCAGGGTGGCCAGACCAGCAGCCTGCTGGAGGGACCCTAGAAAACCAGCAGCTGTGGCATTTCCAGAATTATCAACACATAGATGCCTAGGGCAAAGTGAGAGGTCAGTAGCCTATGGACTTTGGGACTGGTTGTGAGAATGTGTCAGCTTCCCTTGGGGATGAGAAGCCACCGGGGAGCCTATGTTGCTGTGTTGCAGCTTCAGCTCCTGGCCTGCGAACTGTAGAGGGATCCAGCAATCAGTCTGGGGGGTAATCGCTCTTGCTTTGCCCTTCTTGGATCTGGATTACGGTCTGTGGGGGAGGTCTTGGGGTGTGTGACCAGCTTGCCAGAGTGTGTGGAGGCTTCACAGAGGCCACCCAACTAATACCTCAGGCAGTTGGGAAAACCCCAGCATTTGGGACAGAAGCTCCCCTGGCTAGTGGCAGAGTCCTACTGTGGCAAGAAGCCCAAAAGTCAAGTAATTGAATGGCAACATCTAGGCAAAGGAAACAAACAAACAAACAAAAAAAAAAAAACCAGAAAAATGCAACATTAGACTCCTATTTTGGGGGCAAAGAGGATTAAAGCATGGAACAGGAGGAGGACTGTGAGGTCAGAAATCCTGCACCAAAAGCCCCAAATGAAAATACAAGCTGGTTACAGGCCATAGAGGACCTTAAGAAGCAGATAAGAGAAGTGGGGGGGAAATTGGGGAGAGAAATGAGAAAGATGCAAGAAAAGTATGAAGTGAGAGTCAATAGCCTGACTGAGGAAAATAACACCTTAAAAAACAGACTAACTCAAATGGCAAAAGAGGTTCAAAAAGGCAATGAGGAGAAAAATGCCTTAAAAATCCAAATTTTCCAGATGGAAAAAGAATCTCAAAAGCTTATTTAGGAGAACAGAATTAGACTGGAGCAAATGGAAGCTAGTGACTTTATGAGAAATCAAGATGCTATTAAGCAGATCCAAACAAATGAAAGAATAGAAGGCAATGTAAAATATCTCATTGGAAAAACCACTGACCTGGAAAATAGATCCAGGAGAGATAATCTAAAAATTATTGGACTACCTGAAAACTATGATCAAAGAAAGAATCTAGAAATCATCCTTCAAGAAATTCTCAAGGAAAATTGCCTTGATGTTTTAGAACCAGAGGGCAAAATAGAGGTTGAAAGAATCCACCCATCACCTCCTGAAAAAGATCCCCAAAAGAAAACTCCTAGGAATATTATAGCCAGGTTCTGGAATTCCCAGATCAAGGAGAAATACTCCAAGCAGCCAGGAAGAAACAATTTGAATATTGTGGAAACACAATCAGAATAGCTAGGGATCGAAGAGCATGGAATATGATATTCTGGAGGGCAAAGGAGCTGGGATTAAAACCATGAATCACCTACCCAGCAAAACTGGGTATCATGTTCAGGGGAAATTATGGTCATTCAGTGGAATAGAAGACTTTCAAGCATTCTTGAGGAAAAAACCAGAGTTGCATAGAAAATTTGACATTCAGATATAAGAAGCAAGAGATGCTTGAGAAAGTAAACAGGGAAAATAAATCATAAGGAACTTATCAAAGTTGAACTATTTACATTCCTACATGAAAAAGCGACAACTGTAAATGATGAAACCTTTCTCAGTATGAAAATACCTGAAGAAGATTATATGGGCATATGAATACATGTGAATGTGTGTATATATATGTTTACAGGTATATGTAGATAGAGGGCACAGGTCGAATTTAATGGGAAGGGATGATACTCAAGGGGTAAAATTGAGAGGTGAGAGAGGAACATAATGAAAGGAGATGGAGAGAGACAGAAAGGGGTAAACTATCTCATGTAGAAGAGGCAAGGAAAAGTGGTTGCAGGGGAGGGGAAGAACAGGAAGGCAAAAAGGCAAAACCTTATTCTCATTGAATTTGGCTCAGGGAGAGAATGATATACATACTAAATGGGATATCTCACCCTACAGGAGAGTGGGGAGAAGGAGGAGGGGGAGGAGATGATGGAAGGATGGCAGGCTTGGGGGGAGTGAAGTCAGAAGCACGCACTTTTGAAAAGGGAAAGGATCAAAGTGGGGAGTGGACCAGGTGGGAGGTGGGATAGGAGGGAGGGAAATATAGTCTGTCTTTTACAATATATCTTCTGTGGTAATGTTTTGCATAGATACACATGTATAACCTATATTGAATTGCTTATCTTCCCAGTAAGGGTGGGTGACAAGGCAGGAAAGGAATGAATCTGGAATTCAAAGTTTAAAATTAAATGTTTTAAAAATGTATGAATACTGTTATTAATACTATTTTACATGTAATTGGGAGATAAGATGTGCAGATATTGGGGCACAGGGATTCACCTTGCCGTACTGGAAAAGTCAAAAGGGGTATAGGAGAAGAGATGGGAGAGAGCAGATTGGATGAGGGGATATCCTGTTATTATATCCTCTTATTCTGGGGTGGTGGGTAGGGGAAAAATGGGGAAATAATTCTAACTCAAAATCTCACAGAAATGAATGATGTACAGCAGAAGTTAATAAAGCAATTGAAAAAAAATACTAAGTATGCATCAAAAAAGCTGGCTATTTAAATGCAGACAACAGTGACAGAGATTTAGAGTTCTGTAAAAGGATGACCTGCTTTGTAAAACAAAAATCAGCATTTGGAAATCTAAAATTAAAAATATATTATTATCTAAGGGATGGTTGTTTCAAATTTAAAAAGTTATTCAACTTAAAAATTATTCATTAGGTAATATTTCTAGGTTGTAAATGCTCTCAGTGAATTAAAAGTATGTTTTGATTTATATGAATTCTATACAAATCATACACAGTTTTCTCCATTTTATCAAGTAAGACATACCTATGCTTGACCAAAGATAAGTGTGCTTTCCCTATGCTATGGGGAGGATTAGGTTCTATAATGAGGCCATTATAATTAATGGACTGAATAATTTTTAGCTTTTAATATAATTTCTCTGATAGGAGTAGGTCAAGCTCATAAGCAATGTGGATGGAGTGGATACAAAAATACTCACAAAGCTACTGTAATTATATACTGACTGCTTCTTGTCAGGAGAAGTACCTTTTCCAGTTCAGGGTAGATCGAATCATTAAATACTTACTTTAATGCATTGTGTGGAAAAGGTCCAAAGGCTTAGTTTGTCTTTGTGCTAGTATGAGTCTATGGACTAATGATATGGAACAGCTAAGGAGGAATAAAAAGATAGTTCATCAATCATTTGTTGTAAATCCAGCAAAACTTTCCAGTGCATGTCTTTGTTGTCTGAGCACATTGTATTCTACTGATAATAACTGTTTTATATGAAAATTCCTCTGTGCAGGGAAATTATACTTTTAGTTTTATTAGTTTACAAGCACAATTTTTTCAGTGTGGCAAAATTTGCTTTTTTTTTTTTTTACAAGTATTATATGTCTACTAAAAGAGGTTTCACCTTCTGTGATATAAACTAAATGGCACAAACTTAATTTTAAAATTCTTTTCTAAAAAAGCATTGATATGATATTAGATTTGGATACCATATAAAGACTAAACTCGCCTAACTAGAAGTTCCATTTTAGGGAGGAAATAAATCATTTCCTCTAAGCTTAAAAAAGAAAACCAGTATTTATGATATTAGCATCATTAGCTTCCCCCATGATTTGGCAACTTGTTCTAGAAATGGAAGAACAACTGTCGGCAGGCTGTCAGTTTGCAAGAGGATGAAAATAGAAGATGTGTCAGAAAAATTGCAACCACAATCCACAAAGGCAGTTTCCCCATCCCCCCACCATGCTAAACTAAAACTGACTTCAAGTTTTTAGACTGATACTAATAACTTTCACATTTTTCAGACGTGTGCCCAGAGCTGGGTTAGAGAAGTCCAGGAAGGAAAGAGACAAGGTGCAAAACACAGGATTTGTTCTTAATGAAACTCACAGAAAATTAGAGTTGAAATGACTTTTTGAGACAATCTATTCTAATTCCCTTGTTTTACAGATAAGGAATCTGAGCCCCAGAGAAGAAAAGGGGTTGGCCCAAGGTCACCTAGACAATAACTTGGAAGAGCTGGGATCCAAACTCAAGGTCGGAATCTTTTGATTCAAATTCAATATGTTTTCCATAAACATCAAACTTCTCTATTTCTCAAACTGGTCAGCAGTTTTAAAAACTGGAACCTTGGGAAAAAACACTGGTGTAAGAAATACAGCAATTTGGTTCCTGGTTGGAAAGAGTGCAAAGGTCACCAGCTTTACCAGTTCTACCCTGCCCTCTTTCACCTTTCTCTGAAGTTGATTTGCATAGTAACTAGTGTCTCTGCCAGGGCTGGGAAATAACCTTCTAGTTCTGGCCCCACCCAGTTCCCTTTTTGCTAAGAGGCATCTCTGGTATGATTGGAAAGGGACATCAACTCCTGACCCAGAGATGCCATAGTTAAAAGGAATTTTGGAACATGACCCAGTTAAGGACTGAGAATGAGAGACTTTTCTGTACTGCAGCTGGAGAAAGGGAATTGAAAGGATAAACTTAAAATGCCTGAATGTTTCTCTACCTCAGGGCTTCTTAAACTTTTTTCTACTTGATATCCCTTCCTCACTTTTTTTTTTAAGCTTTTTGGAGGGCAATTGGGGTTAAGTGACTTGCCTATGGTCACAACACTAGTTTTTATGTTGTGTCTGAGGCCGGATTTGAACTCAGATCCTCCTGACTCCAGGGCCGATGTTCTATTCACTGTGCCACTTAGCCACCCCCTTTCCTCACTTCTTAAACTGTGGATTTTTAATGGTAGCTTCTTGGTCAAGTGAGACTAAGTGGAGTCTACTTCCAACTGGCTAAAGAGAGAGCCCAAGGACTATAGGTAAAGAGCTATGAGACCATGTCCCCATCCTCTATTAAAAAGAAGGTCCTAACAGCTGCAGTGGAACAGAGAGAACAGAGAAGCCAAGGACCCCCATTTTGTAGAGAAAGCAGTTGGTCTGATAATATCACAAAAAGACAGAAGGATGTCTGCTTTGCTGGAATCCTGCGGGGGAGGAACATGTTGCCCACGCATGCCCCCTTCATGAATGTTCTCTGGCCATATGTGTTCCCTTGTTTCCTCTCCCCCACTCAGGGTATGTGATAACCTGGTAGAGTGTGTACTGTACCCACTATCTATGAGGGGATAAAACACTTCCTTAACACTTATTTGTTATGCTTTGTAATTAAGTTTCTTTTGAATTAATGTGTTCTCTGGTTGGCTTAGTAAAAATAGACATTTGCTGGGGGCGGCTAGGTGATGCAGTGAATAGAGCACTGGCCCTGGAGTCAGGAGGACCTGAGTTCAAACTTGGCCTCAGACACTTAACACAAAAACTGGCCTTGTGACTTTGGGCAAGTCACTTAACCCCAATTGCCCTCCAAAAAGCAAAAGAATAAAAAAAAAACATTTATGGGAAAATTGTTCAGTTTTGATTTTCAGTGGACATTGCCCCACAAAGTAACTGAAATTTGGGATAACTTTCTGGGAATCTATGTGTGAGGGGTTTGCTAGAGACTATGCTTATTAAAAAAAAAAAAAAAGAAAGAAAATAACTTGTTCTCACAAAAGATCCAAATCAGTAGACTTGTTTGAATTGTACTAGGTAGATGATGGTGATGATGATGATGAAGATGATAGAAGAAGAGAAAGAGGAAGAATAAGAAGAAGGAAGAGAAGGAGGAGGGAGAGGAGGAGGAAAAGGAGGAGAAAAAGCAGGGGGAGAAGGAGGAGGTGGGAGGGGAGAGGAGGAGGAAAAAAGAAGGAGGAGGAGGAGGAGGAGGAGGAGGAGGAGAAGAAGAAGAAGAAGAAGAAGAAGAAGAAGAAGAAGAAGAAGAAGAAGAAGAAGAAGAAGAAGAAGAAGAAGGAGAAGGAGAAGGAGAAGGAGAAGGAGAAGAAGGAGAAGAAGAAGAAGATTTGTTGGTGGAGAGTAGGCTGGAAATTTAAAAATTGTTCAATGTTTTTAATGGCCCCCAAATTTTCCCTGAAACAAAGGCCTATCATTTTAATAGGTTGAATGGTATAAAGAACACTGGGTCTAATTACCGTGGGAAAGTCACTTAACATCTGTTTGCCTCAGTTTCTTCAACTAGAGATGGCAATAGATTCTATTCCACTAGGGTTGCTGTGAGGATTGGGGGAGATAATGTGTGTAAAGTTCTTAGCACAGAGTAGCTCATAGAAGATACTTAAAAGCATGTTCTCTTCACTTCTCCTTCTGGTGATACTACATATCTATGAATCATGGAATAGAGAATTAAAGTTACAGTCCACCAAAATGCAGGGAAAAGACATATAACTAACTGGTGTGGATAATCTGCAGTATATTGCTGATGAAGAACTGTGGACCAAAACCAAGTCAGAGACATTAAAAATATGTAGGACCAGAAGAGAAGATAGGCTGGTCATGTAGATAGAATGAAGGATAGATCATTTACATGTTTCATTGATACCTAAGCAACACCCAGTAATCTCAGAGTTCTTGAGGAAAGTTCCCAAGCATCTCTGAAGAACTCCCTGTGAAGGATCTATGGAAAGACATGCACAAGAGTCACAGGATGAGAAAGCATCAGTAAATTGTGATCAACCTCCCCAGAGTAGTATATATATCTACTAATAAGTTATACTAAATAAAAAAGCAAATAAACAGGAGCAGCTAGGTGCCCAAGTGAATAGAGCATCAGCCCTGGAATCAGGAGGACCTGAGTTCAAATGCAGCCTCAGACATTTAATACTTACTAGCTGTGTGACTTTGGGCAAGTCACATAACCCCAACTGCCCTGACTTCCCCCCTCCAAAAACAAAACAAAAAAATACACCAAATCAGAATGTAAAAAATAAAAAATGCTCCTTATTCTTTTTTTTTTTTTGCAAGAAACAGTAAGCAAAGTTTAATATGGTCTCATGCGCCCTGAGGGAGGTGGTGCCCTATTAGGAGCAGTGATTGCTATATCCAAATAATCTCCTATTTGGAACTTCTGAGACTGTAGGGTCATGGAGTCGTCAGTCCCCTTTCTGCCAGACATAGTACTGCCAATCTCTTTCACTCGATAACCAGGTCTTTTAAGATCCGTGAAAACAATGGCAAAATTGAAGTGTGTACCCTTCTTTCGAGCTTCTGGATAAACCTCTTTTACTAAACTAGTCAATTCTTTCAAGGTTGCATCCATCCAGGTGTAGATCTGCAGCTCGCTCGAAGGCACGTTTCCTCGGGAGAACTCTTCCACTCGGTGGTGTCGGCCGTTATTAGTGGTGAAGACCCGCAGAAGCAGCGGACACATCTTCTCCCGGTCAATGGGCTTCTCTGGTTCCTTCTTAATTTCCTCCTGAGTGACCCGGGACTCTACTAACATCTTCCTCCTTCGGCCTCCTCCCTTATTCTTTATTTTTTATAAAAAAGGGGAAAAAAGAAAGAAACCCAGAAAATGGAACTTTTTTAAAACCTTAAACAGTTTTATTCAATTAGCAAGAGTATAGTGATTGAAGAAGCATCAGGTACATATAGCAGAGACTACACCTTTCATTCAGTTCCTGGATATAGCTCCTCCTAAGGCAGAAATACATTTTAGACTGGAGTCTATTTCTCAGCTACAGCATGGCATTATAAGAGAAAAAGGACTCAGATGTTAGTATCCTATGATAGTTTTCCTATCTCTGTTCTATTGTCTACTCCAAAACCTCCAACACTGAAATGGGAGGGAAGGAGAGGGAAACAAACATTATTCAGTGCTTATATAGTGTGAAAAACACTATATTAGTCATATTACAAATATTATTTTATTTGATCTTTACAACAACCCTGGGAGGTATTATGCTAATTTTACTATTGAGGAAACTGAGGCAAACAGAAGTTAAGTGATTTGACATGGGGATGCATTTTACTCAGATCTTCCTGACTCAGCACTCCATTCACTGAACAACCTGGGCATAGCTAGCATCAAAACTATGCTGGGGCCAAATCTAATAGGCTTGTTTGCATAGATTTTCTTTCTACTTCCCTTTCTCCCTCCCCCACTAACAGATTAGTTGTTAAACATTTACTAGTTTACCTCTGTATTGTTCTAATAGTCTATAAATATTGTTTGTGCTAAGCAAGAGTACAGTAGAAGGCTCAAGGAATGAAGGAATCACCGTACTGGAGACCTGGTGACCTTAAAGCTAACAACAACTGGCATTTCTATAGCGTTTTAAGGTTTGCAAAGTGCTCTACATCTATCATCTCATTTGAGCCTCACAACACCCCTGGCTACCATTCAAAGGGTACTTCCTGATTGTAACAAATTTAATTCTGACAATGATGGGGTCACAGATGCTACTTAGCCAATACTGTGTTTCTCTCAGTGTCTATCTTTTGCTTGTTGCCTTGTCTTGCTTGGCCTCTGTTCAATCATCCTGGTCAGTTTAGTTACTGTATTTTTAATTTTATTTATTTTATTTTTATTTTTTTGCTTTTTGGAGGGAGGAAGGTAGGGCAATTGGGGTTATGTGACTTGCCCAAGGTCACACGGCTAGTTTTTGTGTTAAGTGTCTAAGGTCAGATTTGAACTCGGGTCCTCCTGACTCCAGGGCCAGTGCTCAATTCACTGTGCCACCTAGCTGCTCCGATTTGCTGTATTTTTAAACATTTTGAACTTAAACAGAAAAAAATTTTGATATCCATAGCAGAACAAACACACAAAAAGCATTTTATATAAAATCACTTTGTTTTCTTTCCAATTTTTTCTCCACTTCTCTTATTTGGTTTTTAAAATCCTTCTTAAGCTCCTTTATGGCCTGCAACCAGTTGATATATTTCTTGGAAGCTTTTGGTACAGGAGTTCTGATTTTGTTGTCTTCCTCCTATTCCATGCTTTGATCCTTTTTGTCCCCAAAATAGGAATCTAAAGTTGGATTGTTGTACTTGCTTTGCTTCCTCATGTTGCCACTCGATTACTTGACTTTTTGAGCTTTTTGCCACAGTAGAACTCTGCTTCCAGGGAGAACTTTGTCCCAAATCACTGGGGTTTTCACAGCTGCTGGAGCTATTAGTTGGCTGCCCTCTCTGAAGCCTTCACACATTCTGGCACCTGGTTACACACCCCAGGACCTCCACCGTAGATAGCAGTCCAGATCCAAGCAGGTTAAAGCAAGAGCAATTACCCTCTGAATGGTCTCTTGGTGCCCCTATAATCTGCAGGCTAGGATCTCTGAAGCAGCTATGCAACTGTGGTGGCTGCCACACCTTAGCTGCTTCTCCCTTCAGGGGCAGATGCTGGACCACACTCCCGGACCCCCTGTTCCCGAAGTCCACACTGGCCTCTCACTTCATCTTTAGCATTTATGGGTTGATAATTCTGGAAACCCCCACAGCTGCTGGTGATCTACTCTCCCGAAGTCTGCTCCAGGCTTGGGGCCACACTGAGGCTAAAACCTCAGCCTCACATGGACTGGCCTTGGCTCCCAGTCTGCTACAATGAACCATTCCTGCCCGCCTGCCTAGATGCCTTCAGTTTGTCTCTCTCTGTCACTTTGTGGGTTCCGTAGCTCCAGAGTTTGTTTAAAGTCATTTTTTATAGGTATTTGAGGTGGTTATGGGGGACTGGATGGAGTTTTCCTGCTTCTACACGACCATCTTGGCTCCCTATTTCATTATGTTTTATAAAGGTAGAAATCCCATACATTACTTTCAATACTGCCCTGTTTGACTGTGCTTCTTTCTGAACTTCTATTCTCTTCCTTCTCATTAAAATAAGTGAGAAAGGAATTATAATCATAAAATAATTTAATAATTAAAAAACTGTAATAATAATTTTTTTAAAAGTACAACAAAAAAGTAATCCATGCAGTGGTCAGGTTTAAAAATGGATGTCTTGGGGCGGCTAGGTGGCACAGTGAGTAGAGTGTCGGCCCTGGAATCAGAAGTACCTGAGTTCGGATCAGACCTCAGACACTTAACACACACACAAATAAAAACCTAACCGTGTAGCCTTGGGCAAGTTACTTAACCCCAATTGCCCTCCAGAAAAAAAAAGGATGTCTTTTTCTGCTGCTTTAGTTCATTTCTCTGTCAGGAGGTGGATTATGTTTCATCATAGGGCCTCTAGAGTGGTGGTTGGTGATTGCATTGATTAGATTTCTTAAGTCTTTAATTTTTTTATTTTATTTTTCTCTCTTCACACCTCCTTTACCCACTAAGAAGGCATGCAATATGATAGCAATTTTACATGTGAAATCATGCAAAGTATATTTCTATATTAGTAATATTGTTTAAAAAAAGTAAGAAAAATAAAATGAGAAAATTATACTTTAATTTCCACTCAAGAGTTCAACATTTCTCTATCTGGAGGTAGATGGCATTTTTTTTATCATGAGTCCTTTGGAATTATCTTGGATCATTGAATTGATCCTAGTAGGCAAATTGATCAATATTACAACATTACTGTTACCAAGCACAATGATCTCCTAGTTCATCTCCCTTCATTTTGCATCAGTTTATATAGGTCTTGCCATTTTTTTTGAAACCTCCTCTGCCCAACCTCTGGTAATTTCTTATAGCTACAATAGTACTTCATCACAATCATATGCCACAGCCATTCCCCAATTGATAAGCATCCTCTTGATTTTCAATTCTTTGCCACCTCAAAAAGAGCTGCTGTAAGTATTTTTGTACATACAGGTTCTTCTCTTTTTGTGGTACAGATCTAGTAGTGGCATTGCTCAGTTAAAGGTTTTGTATAGTTTTATTGCCTTTTGGACATAGTTCTAAATTGTTCTCCAGAATGGCTAGACCATTTCAAAATTATGCCAAGAGTGCATTAGTATAACTATTTCCCCCTATTCACCCCCCACTCCCACTGAAACATTTATTACTTCTTTTTGGTCTAAGGTGAGAAGTAAGAGTTGTTTTAATTTGCATTTCTCTAATCAAAAGTGACTTAGACAATTTTGTCATATGACTATTGATAGCTTTGTTTTCTTCTTCTGAAAACTGTCCATATCCTTTGACCATTTATCAGTTGAGGAATGGCTCTTATTTTTATAACTTTGACTTACTTCTCTATATATTTGAGAAATGAGGCCTTTATTAGAGAAACTTGCTATAAAATTTTTTGATATTGCATCATCATCTATGGTACCTTTTAGCAAAATGTAGTTTCTTTGATTATTTCTTTTAATTAAGTTTATTTTTACTTTTGTCTGACATCATGATTGCTACCCCTGCCTTTTTTAGTTTAGCTGCAACATATTAGTTTCTTCTCCAGTCCTTTGTTTTAACTCTGTGAATGTCTTTCTGTTTCAAGTGTATCTATTCTAAACAACATATATTTGGATTCTAATTTTTATTTTTATTTTTGCTTTTTGGAGGGCAATTGGGGTTAAGTGACTTGTCCAAGGTCTGGATTCTAATTTTTAATCCTTTCTGCTTTGGGGTTCTTTTTTATGGGTAAGCTCATTTGGTTCACATTCACAGTTATTATTACTGTGTATCTCCTTTTATCCCATTTTCTCCTGTTTCTTCTTCTCTTTCTTTTTTTGTCCTGTTCCTTCTCAAAAGACAGCCTTCCTTAATCGGCCTCCCCTATTATCAGCCCCCACTTTTCTCTTATCCCTTTCCTTCCTATTTCTCTCTTGGATAGGATACATTTCTATACACAACTGAATGTGTATTTTTAATAGGATTTTTACTGAGCTAGTCTCTAATCTGGGAATGCTTGGTCACACAAAGCAGGTCTAGAGATGGGAGTGCTAGTAATCAAGTAGTTTAATTAATCAAATTCAGAGTGAGAAATGTTTTCCAAGCTGAAATAAAAGCAAGAGTTATTTATTTAAATCACAGGTGGGGAAGGAGGGTGGGAGGGAAGGCCAGGGTTTGAGTGGTTTCCCAGGAGAATCCCACAAAACAATAATTCTGAAGTCAAGTTTTTGAGCGTTGTGACCATCTCCTATAGGGCACAGAGCCAGAGTTCTATGATTGGAATAGGTTCAACAATCTTTGATTTGCTTCATTTAAGATACATAGCCACAAAAATGCCAGTGATTGTGAGAGCTGTCAAAGGTCTGATTGATCATTTTAAGCTACATTGTAAATCTAACTCACGAGTTAGAAAAGGCAATTCTGAAAATCAAATCTATTAGTATATTCATTATACTTTATAAAATTTTACGTTCACTTTTGATTTGTGTGTGGTTGTTCTTTCCATTTACATTGTTGTAGTTATTGTATATATATTGTTTTCTTGATAATGCCATATTAGTTCATGTAGATTTTTCCATGCTTCTCTGTACTCAGAGAAACAAACAGAGAGAAACAAATCTCCTGATGAAGAAAGCCTGGCAGGCTGACAGAAAGGGTCTATTTCAGCATGCTGGGAGCTGAGCACATTGCTACATGAGCCCCATGGTTCTGGACCCAGGGTGGCTTGACCAGCAATGGCCAGAGCAGACTTCAGGAGAGTGAATCACCAGCAGTTGTGGTGGTTTCCAGACTTCTCAACCCATAAACACCAAAGACAAAGTAAAAGGTCAGGGGGGTCGGTTGGAACAGGGGGATGGAAGAGCACAGTCTACACCCTACCCCTGGGGGGAGAAGTGGTGGAGGCATGGCAGCTGCAGCTGCTGCCACATGGCTGCCTCCAGAGCTCCTGGCCTGCAGATTTTAGGGGGACCACACAACCAGTCAGAGGGTAATCTCTCTTGCTTTAACCTGCTTGGATCTGGGTTGTGGTCTTGGGTGGTGGTCCTGGGATGTGTGGCTAGTGTGCCAGAGCTAGTGGTGTCTGTAGGGAGGGTGCCCTCTTAATAGCTCTGGCAGCTGCGAAAACCCCAGTGATTTGGGACAAAGCTCTCTCCATCCTGGAAACAGAGTTCTACTATGGCAAAGAGCTCAAAAGTCAAGTAATTGACTGGCAAGATGAACAAGCAGAGGAAGCACAATAAGACCACAGAATCCTTTTTTGGGGACAAAAAGGATCAAGGCATGGAGCAGGAGGAAGACAGCAAAGTCAGAACTCCTGCATCAAAAGCATCCAAGAAAAATATGAATTGGTTACAGGTCATGGGGGAGCTCAGGAAGGATTCTGAAAATCAAGTAAGAGAAGTGGAGGAAAAATTGGGAAGAGAAATGAGAATGATGCAAGAAAATCATGAAAAGCAAGTCAACAGCCTTCTAAAGGAGACCCAAAAATACACTGAAGAAAGTAACACCTTAAAAAATAGACTAACTCAAATGGCAAAAGAGGCCCAAAAATCCAGTGAGGAGAATGCCTTAAAAAGCTGAATTTGCCATTTGAAAAAGGAATTTCAAAAGCTCACTGAAGAGAATAATTCCTTCAAAACAGATTGGAGCAATTGGAAGCCAATAATTTTATGAGACCTCAAGATACTATAAAACAGATCCAGACAAATGAAAAAATAGAAGGCAATATGAAATCTCTCACTGGATAAACCACTGACCTGGAAAACAGATCCAGGAGAGATCATTTAAAAATCATTGGACTACCTGAAAGCCATGATCAAAAAAAGAGCCTAGACCCCATCTTTCAAGAAATTATCAAGTAAAATTACTCTGATCTTCTAGAACCAGAGAGCAAAATAGAAATTGAAAGAATTCACCAATCACCTCTTGAAAAAGATCCCAAAAACAAAACTCCTAGGAATATTATAGTCAAATTCCAGATTTCCCAAATCAAGGAGAAAATACTGCAAGCAGCCAGGAAGAAACAATTTGAGTACTGTGGAAATACAATACAGGATAACAAAAAACCTAGCAACTTCTACATTAAGGTATAGAAGGGCTTGGAATATGATATTCTGGAGGTCAAAGGAGCTAGGACTAAAACCAAGAAGCACCTACCCAGCAAAATTGAGTATATTGCTTCAGGGGAAAATATGGTTATTCAATGAAATGGAGGATTTTCAAACATTCTTGATGAAAAAATCAGAGCTGAACAGAAAATTTGACTTTCAGATACAAGAAAGAAGAGAAGCATGACAAGGTAAACAGGAAAAAGAAATCACAAGGAACTTATTAAAGTTGAATTATTTATATTCCTACATGGAAAAATGATAATTGTAACTCATAAAACTTTTTTTAGTATGAAGATAGTTGAAGAGAATATATATGTATACAGACAGATATATGTATATATAGGAGGGTGTATATGTGTATAAATATATATGTGAGTATGTGCATATGTAGGTACATGTATACATAGACAGAGGATACAGGATGAGTTGAATATGAAGGGATGATATCTAAAAAATAAAATTAAGAGGTGAGAGGAATATATTGGGAGAAGGAGAAAAGGAGAGATAGATTAGGGTAAACCATTTCATATAAAAGAGGCAAGAAAAACCTGTTACAATGGAGGCAAAGAGCAGGAAGGTAAAAGGGAATGGGTCAACCTTACTCTCATTGAATTTGGTTTAAGGAAGGAATAACATACACACTCAATTGGGTATCTTACTCTACAGGAAAATAGGGGGAAGGGGAATAAGAGGAGGAATGATAGAAGGGAGGGCAGACTGGGGGAGAAAACAGTTAGAAGCAAACACTTTTGTAAAGGGACAAGGTCAAAGGAGAAAATAGAATGAATGGGGCCGGATAGGATAGAGGGTACTATAGTTAGTCTTTCACAATATAACTATTATGGAAATGTTTTGCGTAACTACACATGTACAACCTATATTGAATTGCTTATCTTCCATGGGGGTAGGTGAGGAGGGAAGAAGGGAAAAAATGTGGAAATCAAAGATTTAAAAACAAATGTTAAAATAAAAATTTTTTTCTTACATATATTGGGTATAGAAATCCATCTTGCCCTACTAGTAAGTGGGAGGGGGGATTGGGGAGAATATAAGAGAGAACAAATAAGGGGAAGGAACATTCAGTAGGTTCCTTATTTTGGGGTGGGGGTAGGGGAAAGATGGGGAGAAAAATTTGTAACTCAAAATCTTGTGGAAATGAATGTTGAAAACTAAAAATAAATACATTGGAAAAAAATTTAAAAAATATTTTGGTGTATTTGGCGACTTTCTTCTTATTGATAGCATCCTCAATTTATTTTTTATTTTTTTATTTTTTTTTAATTAAACAAATGCTTTATTAACTTCTGGGTTTACATCATTCATTTCCACCAGATTATGAGTTACATTTTCCCCCCATTTTTTCCTTACCTACCACCCCAGAATAGCAGTCCCACCAGATATCCCCTCATCCAATCTGCTCTCTCCCATATCTTCTCCCATACCCCCTTTGACTTTGCCATTAGGGCAAGGTGAATCTCTGAGCCCCACTGCCTGGACATCTTATGAAACATTTAATTTTAAAACTTTGATTTTCAGATCCATTCCCCTTCTCCCTTGTCACCCACTCCCTCTGAGAAGATAAGCAATTCAGTGTGTGTTGTACATGTATATCTATGCAAAACATTACCATAGTAGATATATTGTAAAAGACTGCTTATATTTCCCTCCCACCCGTCTCACCTCCCACCTGGTCCATTCCCTACTTTGATCCTGTCCCTCTTTGATAGTGGGTACTTCCAACCTCCCCTCCACCCAGAATGCCCTCCCCTCCATCATCCCCCCTCTCATCCCCCTTTTCCCTACTCAGGAAAGTGAGTGAGGGTAAGATATTCCATTTAGTATGTATGTGATTCTCTCCTTGAGCCAACTTCAATGAGAATATGCTTTTGCCTTTTTGCCTTCCTGTTCTTCCCCTCCCCTGCAACTACTTCCCCTTGCCTCTTTTATATGAGATAGTTTACCCTACCCTGTCTTTCTCCATCTCCTCTTGCCACTTTCCTCTCTCATCTCTTGACTTCACCCCTTAAGAATCATCCCTTCCTTGGGGCAGCTAGGTGGCGCAGTGAGCAGAGCGCTGGTCCCGGAGCCAGAAGGACCCGAGCCTGGATCTGGCCCCAGACACCCAACACACAAACAAAAACCCAGCTGTGTGACCCTGGGCAAGTCACCCAACCCCAATTGCCCTCCAAAAAAAAAAAAATCATCCCCTCCCATCAAATTCAACCTGTGCCCTCTATCCATGTATACCTGTGAACATATGCCATGTACCCTTCTTCAATTATTTTCATAATGAGAAAGGTTTCATCAGTAACAGCTATTGTTTTTCTATGTAGGAATGTAAATAGCTCAACTTTGATAAGTTCCATTTGATTTCTTTTCCTTGATTACCTTCTCAAGCATCTCTTGCTTCTTGTGTCTGAATGTCAAATTTTCTATTCAACTCTGGTTTTTTTCATCAAGAATGCTTGAAAGTCCTCTATTCCACTGAATGACCATATTTTTCCCTGAAACAAGATACTCAGTTTTGCTGGGTAGGTGACCCTTGGGTTCAGTCCCAGCTCTTTTGCCCTCTGGAATATCATATTCCATGCCCTTCAATCCCTCAGTGTAGAAGCTGCCAGGTCCTGGGCTATTCTGATTGTGTTTTCACAATATTGAAATTGTTTCTTCCTGGCTGCTTGTAGTATTTTCTCCTTGATCTGGGAGTTCTGGAGCCTGGCTATAATATTCCTGGGAGTTTTCTTTTGGGGATCTTTTTCAGGAGGTGATCTGTGGATTCTTTCAACCTCTATTTCCCCCACTGGGTCTAAAACATCAGGGCAATTTTCCTTGAGAATTTCTTTAAGGATGATTTCTAGGTTCTTTCTTTGATCATAGCTTTCAGGTAGTCCAATAATTTTTAAATTATCTCTCCTGGATCCATTTTCCAGGTCAATGGTTTTTCCTATGAGATATTTCACATTGCCTTCTATTCTTTCATTTGTTTGGATCTGCTTAATAGCATCTTGATTTCTCACAAAGTCACTAGCTTCCATTTGCTCCAGTCTAATTCTGTTCTCCTAAATAAGCTTTTGAGATTCTTTTTCCATCTGGAAAATTTGGATTTTTAAGGCATTTTTCTCCTCATTGCCTTTTTGAGCCTCTTTTGCCATTTGAGTTAGTCTATTTTGTAAGGTGTAATTTTCCTCAGGCTGTTGACTGTCATTTCATACTTTTCTTGCATCTTTTTCATTTCTCTTCCCAAATTTCCCCCCACTTCTCTTATCTGCTTCTTAAGGTCCTCTATGGCCTGTAGCCAGCTTGTATTTTCATTTGGGGCTTTTGGTGCAGGAGTTCTGACCTCACAGTCCTCCTCCATGCTTTGATCCTCTTTGCCCCTAAAATAGGAGTCCAATGTTGAACTTTTCTGTTTATTTTGTTTCATTTGCCTAGGCATGTTGCCACTTAATTACTTGATTTTGGGGCTTGTTGCCACAGCAGGACTCTGCCACCAGACAGGGGAGCTTCCGCCCAAATGTGGGGTCTTCACAACTTCTGCCAGTTGGGTGGCCTCTGTAAAGCCTCCACCTACTCTGGCAAGTTGGATACCCACCCCAAAATTCCCCCCCCCCCCCAGACCACAATCCAGATCCAGGCAGTTTAAAGCAAGAGCGATTAACCCCCAGACTGATTGCTGGATCTCCCTACAGTTCGAAGCCAGGAGCTAGAGCCACTACTGACGCTGCAAAATGGCTTCTTTGCTGCTGTTTCTTCAGCAGCTTTTCACCCCCAGGGGAGGAAGCCACATGTTCCCCAAATACTGGTCCCAAAGTCCATAGGGCACTAACCTCTCACTTTGTCCTAGGCATATCTGTGCTGATAATTCTGGAATCGCCACAATTGCTGGTGTTCTGGGGTCCTTCCAGCCGGCTGAAGGCCCGGCCACCCTGGGGCTAAAACTGCGGACCTGGGCTCGGCTCTGAGAGCTGTGCTTTCTGTTCCCAGTGTGCTGTGCTGCCTGCACTCCCCGCAGGGCTGCTGGGCTGTCCTCATCAGGAGGTTAGCTTCTCTGTGCCGTTCTGTGGGTGCTGCGGCTCCAGAAGTTGTTCGGAGCCCCCTTTCACATTGTTTGAAATTTGTGTGGGGCAGAGCACATTGGAAATGCTGTTTCTACTCCCATGTCCTTAAATTATAATCTCAATAATGAGTTTCTGTTCAAAGGGAATGAATATTTTAGTCACTTTATTTGAATAATTCCAAGTTATTTACATTAATACAAATTATCTCAAACTTTACTAACAATGTATTAATGTTCCTATCAGTCCATGACTTCTCTGACATTGAATAGACAATCAGGCTTGTTTAGTTTACAATTTAATTATATATTTTAAAATATTTTAATGTTATTGTAACTATCTCATGAGGATGAGGAAATGAAGAATTTCTACTTGTACATTTCTAATTTTTTCTTTCTAGATTTGACTCTTTTTAATATTGTAGAGAATTGGTGTCACCCTTCTAATCCTCTCTAAGATGCTTTCAGTGGTTCGTTATCAATGATCTAAAAAAAGTGCCCCCCAAAAGAGGGCAGTAGGGGCACAGCAAGAATTAGCCAGGCTGGTTCGAATCAGGGAACTAGGATGGGAATTTTCTCTGGTCAGGGAGGAAAGGAACTCAAGCTAATTGCTTTCTGCTTTTCCTCTATAGCACTTACACACACAGTAACTTGGGCAGAAATATGGATGAGTGGGTATGAAGTGGTGGAGGAAACTGAGGGGAAGATGCATTTAAAAAGAGTACAGGTTGAGTACCAGGAATGTTGTGAAGACAAAAGACTTTGTGACTTGAACTTTACCAAGAAGAATCAGATGATGAATAATAAAGAAGACATGGTAGAGCCTTTGATGGTGAAAGGAAAAGGGACTGGATGGGGAAAAGCCATATTTCTTCTACTGCTGTGGATATCTAAATTTATAAGTGGCAACCACTTGGCTAAAATTTGGAGCTTTTTTATGTACACTTCTGGAAGATTATATAGACAAATCAACTTAGATTAATTAGCTTATTTTAGATCAGTAAGTAGCAACAAATATGAAAGAAGTGATTATTAATAACCAATTATGGGGGAGATCCAGGCCTTTTCCATGTCCTAATTCCTTGTTAGAAGCCCAGTCTTTGAAGGACATTACTGACTTCTGCCCAAAATTTACCCCATCTAGACCATCTTATCTAAGTGAATTCCTGCCCATTGTGTTGTACTTAGGTTGGAGTGGGGATAAATTCTTTGATTAAATTAACCAAGGCTAGGGGTGGTTTTAAAATAAATGGCATGATCAAAGTCACATCCCCCAATCCATCATTAGAGTAGGTCCACCTCTTTATTTGTTAACCAATCAAAGTCAATAGCTACCCTCAGGAACACTTAGTCTTCCAAGGGCATATAAGCACGAAGTAGGTTCCATGAGTGGTCTTTGGCATTCAAGAGTGTCACTGACCTCTATTAATAATATGCTAGCATTATTAATAAAATGATTAAGTACCCAGAAATTATGTCTCTCAGACTTTTTAAACACCACAAATGGAGATAGCAGAGGAGAGGTCAGTGATATAAACTTAGCTTTCCTACCTTTAGTGAGACCAGTAGAAGTACCTGAGTAAAATGGAGTGGACACTTATCCTACTATGAAGTCTGATTTTAAATGGGAAAGCCTAGAAATAGACACATTGCTATTTTCTTATAGGTGTCACTGGACAGAGGACTTGAGTTCCTGGGTTCTTAGCTTTCTTGACAAAAATGAATATTACTTTGTAACCAGAAGATGCCATATGGGCTAGGAAGAGATAAGATTGCTTGGGCCAATACTTTTTGCCCATTTTATACTACTAATGTAACTACAACTGATGGTGCCTTTTCACTTTGAGAGGCTGGTGAGGAACCTGTTTCTGGAAGAGTCATGATGGAAGTGCCTTTGAGCATATACACATATTTTATAATTGGTTCTGGTCTGGCAACCACATGGTTAATAGGAGGCTCTTTGATTAGATATATAGACAGAACTGGGTTTACCTTCAAAAATCATAATAATCTTTAGCTTTACTTAATTCTCTTCCATTGGACTTTGATGGTTTGATTCCTTCACTGATAGCAGCTGACAAATGACAATAACAACAACCTGGAGTGGAATTTCATTCTGTCACTGATAGAAGATCTGGGAAGGCATATATACAGAGGATTTTGTTATCCTTTTTAGTTTAGTTTCTCAGGATCCGTGGCCATGGCAATATCTACTTTCCAGGTGTTAGATAACTCCCAGAATAGTTCCAAGGATTCTGGATAGTAATTTCTAGAATCATAGTGATAGGCAGTCCTATTGAGACTGAGCCATGAGATACAGGAGTGACAAAATTGATATTTACTATGCTTGTGCAGAGTGATGCTATTACTAAAGTTAACTTGTGAGCTTAATGTTGGCAAGATGCCTTTGTCTGTTGCCCTATAAAGCAGGTAGGCACTGGTCAATGAGTAGGGAAAAATCGAAGGGAACCCATGGGGAAAACTACAGGTAATGCACAGAGGAATGCATATGCCTCAATGGGCCTCCATTGAGGCTTGAGGGAATTTAAAGGAGTGCACAAGCTGTACCTGTCTCAATTGACCCCATTGAGAGGTAGGGGTAGTTGATCCCTCTTTTTGCCCCCCCCATCAGGGAATTCTGTAGGAATTAGTGCTTCTATTATCCAAAACCTTTCAGAGAAGACTACACTAGAATAAAACTGATTATTAACCTCCTCTGAAGGTGTCTGCCTGTCTGCACAGATGAAGAGTCAACCTGTTAGAAGCTGGAGTCCCAAAACTCCAGTGCCTCCTGAGTGTTATCTATGAAAAGAAAGGCAAGGTCAATGGTTTATAAAATGGTTCTGTACATGGGCACTTGATTTATTTGCTTTCATTTTTGCTATTTTTAATAAACTATGTAATTACAGCACATTGAGCATCTGAGTCCTATTATTTTGAGTAAGTAATAACCTGACAGATCACAGCTATAGGATGGGAACTATAGTGCTGTGTACAATCACAGATTTCATTCAGGCCCTTCTCACCTCACTTCAGAAATATTGCAATAGTACCTTAACTGGTCTCTCTGCCTCTTCTTTCCCTTCCAATCCTTTCTCTACATAGATTCTAAATAAAATTTCTGTAAGTGCAAGTCTGACTATGTCACTCTCCTACTCAATAAACTCCATTGGCTCATTACTGTCTATAGAACCAAGGATAAATTTCTGTTTGGCATTTAAAGCTGTTCACAACCTTGCAACAACCTACTTTTTCCAGGCTTATTACGCTTTTACCTAAGCAAAAGGCACTTAATAAATGCTTGAAACTTCCCCCAACCCCCAGCACTACAGTATAATCAAACTGGCCTTCTTTGCTTTCCTCTTAGGGAACACTACATTACATCTCCTATCTCTTTGACTTTGCACAGTCCTGGAATACACTCTTCCTCGCTTCCTCTCCTCCCGAATTTCTTTCAAGTTTCAGCTCAAGCTCTACCTTACACATGAAACCTTGCCAGAATACCAATTGCTGGTGTTTTCCCTCCGAGTTACCTTGTATCAATTTTATGTTTTCTAAACTCATCCAGGATAAATTTTTTTCATTTGTCTTTGTATCCAGGATGCCTAGCACCCTGTTGGGCACATAGTAGACAGTTAATAAAATGCTTGCTTAATAATCTTTCTTTACTTCCTCCTCTTTGCACTTCTCTTCCTCTCCCTTTTCTGTCTTTATATGGACAAAAATTCCTTATCAGGAAGGTCTAATTATTCACTCCAACGTGAAATTTATCCTTGTCATGGTCATGGTGGTGGTGATCACCTTCAAAAAGCCTTAAGTGCCCAATTTTGTGAGGAGGTGCTGTCCAACCTTGTGTACCTGATCTGACCAGACCCTTGCCCTCTAGGGCGCTATTTTAAACAATAATTCAGATGAATTCAGAAAGGGCTTCTTAACCTGGGGGAGCGAGGCGATGTCTGTCAACTTAATTTTTTTTTAATGACTATTCCAATATAATTGATGTCCTTGGTACTTCTATTGTTTTATGCATTTAAAAACAGTCTGAGAAGGGGTATGTAGGCTTCACCGGACTATCAAAGGGGGGGGGGGGTCCTATGGCACAAAAAAAGAGATAAGAACCCACGAATGACAATGAAACACTTAAAATACAGAGCTTAAGTCACATTTTGCCTCATCCATTTCTCACCCAGGGTCTCTTTCAATTTTCTTTTTCCCAATGTGAAAAGTAGCAACTTAAGTCACGGAAAGCACGTGCAGCTGATTTTCTATTAGAATACTTTTTCCTTTGGACTCCAGAGAAAACCTACGCCTATCTTCCCCCGCCCTCCCTCCCCCTAGCCTTTTAAGACTTAGCCACCCCTGGTTGCTGAAAGTGCAACCTCGCACCAGGAAGCTCTCGAAACCTAGAGAACAGATAATTGAGGAGGTGTAAGAAAAGGAGGCGTCTCCTCACGTTTGTAAGGACCTCGGCTGACTTCCCAGCTCCGCCTCCCCTGGAAAACCCGGCGTTGAATTAGACTGAGCAAGCTCGGACCGGAGCCAGGAACCTGGGTGGGGAAGCAGCCACCGCCTCCGCCAGGCGCGCGCATGCTCTTTGGCCTCCTCATGCCGGGTGGGAGGAAGCTGTGGCAGGGTTCTCCGCTGGGAGGGGCCGGGCTTAGGCGTCAGAGTCGGCGGCCATCTTGGTTTCCCCGAGAAAGGAACTGAGAAGGGGAGAAGTTGTAGAGGGGGAGGGTCGGAGTGGGGCGGGGAGAGAGAGCGAAGAGAGCGGGGAGGTGGCCGCGGCGGGCTGGGCGGGGACTGCCGGCCTGACTGACTGGCTGGGTTGCGGAAGTGGAAGCCGCTGGCCGAGGCTGCTGCCCTCCCTCCCTGCCCGCCCGCCGCTGCTTCAGCTTCCTCTCTGCCTCCCGGGAGCGCGAGGCCGGCCCGGCTGTGGATGGTTAGATAGCCCCCGCCGCCAGCCCCCCGTCCTCCCCGCATCCAGCACGGACCCGACGGCGGCGGCGGCTGCAGCAAGAGGAGGAGGAGGAGGCGGAAGATGGCGGGACGGCTGCCGGCCTGTGTGGTGGACTGTGGCACCGGGTGAGCGGCGAGGACGGGCCCCCTCGGGGACCGAGCAGCGCCGAAGGGGGTGCGGGGGGAGCTCCGGCAGAGAGGGAAAATGGCGGGGCGAGGGTGTGTGAGAGAGAGGCAGAGAGAGGGTGTGGGGGCAGAGATGAATGGCGTGGGGAGTTGCCGCCGCCGCTGCCGGTCGGGGTGTCAGTCACCGGCTCTGCTGGGTTCGGGAGGGGTGGGGCCCCAGAGAGAGGGACCCTCCCTCGGCTCCCTCCGACCTCGCCCTTTTCGGCCCTGGCTAAGCGTGGGGGGAGATGGGGAAGACAAGCACTCTTCTGGGGTTCAGGGTCAGGGGGTACATTGGAGAGATAATGTGAGGACCCCCCCCATACCCGCTCCCACCTCCGGAGCCTGCCCCTCCCCCACCTCCCGCTGTTTCTGAAGACCTGCGGAACCCTTAGCTTCTCAAAGATTGGGGGGAGGGTCTTCTCTCCGATCAAAAGCCCACACCCATTTCCCTGTGGCTCTTTCACCCTCCCTTCTGTCTCTTCGGGAAAGCTGGAGAGTGGAGGGGTGGGGACCAGAGGAAGAGGACTAGACGGGGCGGGGGTGGGGGGGAGGCAAGCCCACGTTGTGGGTTTTGCAAGGTTGCTCTGACAAGACTCATGCCCAGGGTGTGGGTTGGGGAAAGGGAGGAATGCGCTTCCTTCATGGGAATTGAGAGCAGGGTTTAAGGAAAAAAAGAATCAAAACTCGCTTACTAAAGCTATAAACATCTTCCTCTCCTCCCGCCCCCCCCCACTCTAGTCTGTTGTAGCAGGCTCCATTCCCTTTTACATATTTTGCAAGGGAACTAAGTCACATTTTAATTTAGAGTGAAAGATGTCATGTATTACTTCTCTTGTCTGAAAGAAAAAAGTCCCCCAATGAGCAAGCGCGCAGCAACTTCCTTAGTTTTGTCAAAGCCTCTTCCTGCTTTAAATCTTTTATATCCTTATAAGGTAGTTTTCGATTTCAAACCTGAACAAATCTACTAGATTTTTTTTTTAATTAAGCAAGTTTAGATACATGGAGGGGTGAGTTGCAGGTGTCAGGCATTTTTATGAACTTAAAATAAAATGCATTGGTGACCTAGAAAAAGTAGCAGAAAACATGTTCTTTAGTAATTGTCTCTGTTGCAATATTTTTTTAAAAAGAGAAGCTGTATAGGTGATGGTACAATAAATGTGGTAAAATCGGAAGTATTTCACTTACTAAAATTTGTAATAAAAAAGACCTGGCCAGTATTTGTGAGAGTTTTTAGAAAATAGATTGCAGAGCACCTCATATATTAGGCATCTTTTAGTTTTAGTAAGTTGTGGTATGTCAAAGAAAAATAAGCTCTTTTTGCTATACTTATTTGTTTGTATGGTGCTTCATGGTTTTCAAAGCCCAGTTTCCCCCCCAGCAAGCCAGAGGATAGGTGGTTCAAAGAATTTTTGTCTCTATTTTATCGAAGAGAAAACCGAAGCCCTGTGGTAAGTGACTTGCCAAAGTAGGACCAGGGCAAAGTAAGTTTTGGAGCCTGTAGTAGACTATTTTGGAGTCATGTCTTCTTAGGGCAAGTCCATTTCTATTTCCCATTTTACAGTATTTTTCATCGGTCTGACTTGACATTGAATTCCAAACATTCTCTTTTAACTTTTGGTTTCCAGTTTTTTTTCTCTTTAAAATTCATTTTTGTTGCAAAGTGTTTATCCCTTTCCGATATAAGGTACTACCTGTTACACTAACAGAAGATTTCTTTACCCTGATGTCCACAGTGACTGCTCTAATGACATTTTCAGAAGTTACACTGTTGTTAGAGAGAAACAGCAGAATTCCTAACACTCGAGTGGGCACATAGGTAGTTCTGTGTCTGAATTTATCTTTTTCTGATAAAATCTCTTTCAGAATAAAAAGTACTACAGTTTCTATAACATTTTATATCATTGTTGAAATAGCTATGGCATTTTCAAATTAGACATAGTCCTAGTCTTTTTGTTATTTTCTTTGTAATAATTTTTTTGGTTATTTTATCCTGGTATAAGGAGGCTGAAATTCATTGTCCTCATATGACCCCATTTTCCAAGGGGCTGCCTTGAATTTAACCTGTTTGCTCAGTAGAAGACAGTTTGTTTTGAATTGCAAAAATATTTAATTAAAATTTAATTTTAAAGAAAATTTTACATAGAAAACTCATTTATGAACCTTAGTAATTAGGGCTAATTTATATTTATGAATTATGAAATGCAAAATCAAGACTTCTATCTTTATTGGATCGTAGAATTTGAGTCTTGGCAGGAATCTCAGTAGCCATCTCACCCAATCCATAAATGAAAGGAATATCTATAACATATCTCACAAGTGGTTATTCCATTTCTGCTGGAAAACTTTTGGGGGTGGGGCTCCATCATTTCCAGAGGCATCTTGGACAGTTCTCACAATGTATTTTATTTAAGTAATTTTTTGGCACCGGTGGGTTGAGGTACACCTCTGTATTTTCATTGTTTTTGGAGACAGTTTTGAAACTGTCTCCAACACAAATCTGCAACTCCTCGGAAACGTAGTTTTAGAGAATTGAGAAGCTGATACAGTAAAGAGCTGTGATTCCAGAAATGGAGGACTTGGGTTCAAATCCCATGGAAGAGCCCTGATTCATGTCAGAGGTCCTGGGTTCAAATTCCACCTATGGTACTCTGATTTCAAACAAGTCATTTACCCTCATAGAATTTGAGAGCAGGGACTTTGAACAACGTTCAGACTAGATCATATACAAAAGGAATCCCCTACATAGTTGACAGGTAGTGGGTACTATAACCTCTTCTGTTAAATACAGGGCTGGGCAAAATGGCCTCTAAAGCTTTAAGGGTCTCTAGTTCTATGATCCTATGATCTGTCTACAGCCTCAGAGGTTGTGTCAAATCTTGAACTTCAATCCAGGTTTTCTCAGTTCAGGGTATATTTTCTAGTCCCTATACCAGATATTACTTATATAAATATACTGTTTAAATTACAATGTTTCTATATATTATTACTGTTTAGCTAATATTTGACATCAAGAGAAAGTAGATATTGACTGAGTGGAACAAAATATGGATATGAGTAGAACAAAAATGACTCTAGAATATGCCTCAGGTGTCTGACATACCATTAGTGATTCATTTATTTGGGTCCTCTCCCCCTGGGAAGTGGAAAACCTTGCTATTTTCACATTTTTGTTTTCATATGAGGACAAGACTGCTGAAATGCAACAAAACAAACATTTTGAATATGCTCTTTTTAAAAGGAGTTGTCAAGGACAAATTTTGCCTATTTTGTAACATTTTTGCTAGTTTTAGAGACTTTAAAAAATAAATTTAAACCATTTGATTGAAATAAAGCATACTGAATCAAATCCATCTTTCCATTATGTTAGTTGGGCAAAGCTTGAATAAGAAAAAAAGGAGAGAGAGAACTTTAATGTTTTTAGAGATTGAAAAATGTTTCAGCAAAATTTGCTAGTTGCAGCAAAGTATCAGGACACTTCTCTCTCCCTCCCCCCTTTTTTTGGATACTGTATTTCTCCATTTCTTCTAGGATGGAAGTGTAGGGGGTTGCTACCTTATCCCACTGTTGACCATCTTAGAAGTTTTGACCTGTTTAGTTTCTGACTTGGGTGGGCTCTTCCCTTCTTAGGCAGTCTGGAGGCCTCCTGCTTCTGGGAGTTCACCATATTGGTCAGTCAACAAGCAACAAGTACATATGTGTCAGGCACTGTGCTAAGTGCAGGGGATACAAAGAAAGGCAAATACAGTTCCTGCTTTTTTTTTTTTTTAGGAACTTATATTCTGATGCAGAGACAGTATGCAAATAACTATATATATTGGTGCCAGACTTAGTTAAAAACCCTAAGTCCATCAGTTTTGTCTCTTCTGGGGTTTAGAACTCCAGGATCAAGGGATTCACTAGCCTCTGGCTCTCTAAACAGCAGAGATTTCAGACTACCAACAATCCCAGCTCCTTATTCTTAACAATTAAAAATTGATGGGGCGGCTAGGTGGCGCAGTGAGTAGAGCGTCAGACCTGGAGTCAGAAGGACCTGAGTTCGGATTTGACCTCAGACACTTAGCGCACACAGAAATAAAAACCTAGCCATGTGACCTTGGGCAAGTTACTTAACCCCAATTGCCCTCCAAAAACCAAAAAAAAAAAAACAACCAAAAAACCAAAAAAAAACCCAATTAAAAATTGGGAACTTTAAGCAGAAGTAACTCTGACCTTCTACATTAAGAAATAAGCATCCAGGACTCAAACCAGCTGAAAGTTTTATCCATTATAATGATCATTTTTTTTAAGCCACCCAGAAAAAAGTTAGATAATTCATCTCACATAATAGTAAAAATCAACTTCTGTACATATTCATTGTAGGTTAAAATTAGAACATAAAAATATTCCCTAGTCTGAGGCTAATTTTTTTCAATTACCCAAAATTTAATTGATAAGAATTAAATTTTTAGAGCTGTAGAATATTGTAAAGTTTTAAATTATTTCCTATATGTATTCAAGATTCTCTAGCATTTAAAGTAAGACTTCCTAATACTCTTGTTTTAGATATCCTCAGTGTTAGTTATTAAATTTTTCTTTTTCCTTTTATCGTGTCATTTTGAAAATTGTATTAGTAAAAATATTTTTTCATTGGGTTTAATGCCAGAACTCTTGTCTCCTTACTGTGGGACTCTTTTAATTTTTTTCGATAAACAGTTAAACTTTCCAAATGTATTTAACATATGAGAATATGTACATTTCTTGATAGGGTGAAGCATTAAGGAAAATTTCATAAAGGCTTTTTTTTTCTCCCTTGGTTGTATTGCCACAGTCTTCTTGCCTATGCTGTGTGGTGGACAGTTCATGTGGTATATGGGGGGATGTTAGCACAATTTGGGATTCTGAAAAAAATACTTGTTTGTCTCAGTCTTAATACAGATTACTAGTAAACATTAATAAATGTTTATTTAATGAATGGTCATGTGCTCTCCTTCCTTCCCAAGGGACTGAAACATTTGTAGTCAGTTTTGTTGTCACCATTAAATGTATTTATCTGTGCTTATCTGTACCTATGCCCTTTGTTGTTCCTATTGTACCTATTAGCATATAAATAAGTTTAGAGTGTTGTCCTCTGCTCTCTGGTTTACATTCAGTGGATTCAGGCACCCTTTCTAGTCCTTTATACTCTCTTGTTCTTTCCTCTACCCTTGGTGGAAAGTTTTATTTTAGATTATCTTTACTCTGGAACCCACTTAAGGAACTTTTTTTTTGTATAGAGTTCTACATGTTATTTTTAAAATTTTTGGAAGTGATGACCATTAGACTGCAACTGCCCCATTTTACCACTTTATCAAAATATGAGTATTTTTAAGGGTTTGATGCCTTAGTTTTTAGGACTTAATTTGGAGTAGTCTTTCTATGACATACTCTGAAATTGTACAGTGTTTTGGATCTTAATATTTTGGATGTGTGACTCCTCAGAATATTTATTACTGTGACCCCCTACTTAGCTTTCATTTTTAGGTTTTGTTAATGAAAAAAATGGAATTTTGGAAAAGAATTTTAAATTGATGATAGATCTTCTTTAGTTATGTAAGTAATTTAGTATTTGCAAGTCATGCCAAATTGATGTGCTTGTACAGCTGGCAAAAATGGCATTAAGTGTAAAGTTAAATTTAATTGAGTATGCTAAATAGTGCTAATTGCTCTGAAGAGATAAACATCTAATAGCACCTTTTCCATAAAATTA
Organism: Gymnobelideus leadbeateri; assembly: GCA_011680675.1. NCBI lineage: Eukaryota > Metazoa > Chordata > Mammalia > Diprotodontia > Petauridae > Gymnobelideus > Gymnobelideus leadbeateri. The sequence continues at coordinate 393,896 of WOXC01009282.1, forward strand.
TAATCCCAGTGAGAAGACAAGACTTACACATAATGCTTTGTGAGAAATTGTCTCTTGCTGAAATCTATTCTACAGATAAGTATTGTGGGAATTAGGAAGGGAGAAATAGTTAGGGAGATGCTGTTTGGGAAGCCTTACTGATAGGGGAGGGGTTTGGGTTGAGCCTTGAAGGATTTGAGTACTTGTAAATTCGGAGGTAAATTGTGAACAAAGATAAGAAAGTTGGAAAGAGTCTACTCTCACTGAGGGGACCAACTGACATGAAGAGTATATATATTGTTGGTAAGTTGTAAGGGATAAAATTTGATAGTAAGATTAAAGGCCCTGATTGCCAGGCTGAAGATTTGGGTTTGATCATGTGGGGATTTCATAAGTCCTTGAGAACAATTGACATTATGAAAGTGGTGCTTAAGGAAAATTACTATGGCGGAAGGGTGCAGGAAAGATTGGAGGGGATGGGAGGAAAGGTAAGTGAGTGTAGAGAGAGACTTAGATTTCATAGTATCTCAGAGAAATACTACAGAAGAAAGGCCTAGTTAATATAGTGGCAGAGGAAACAGACAAGGAATAAGTCAGGGAGAAATTTTAAAGCTAAAAAGAAACAGTGCTTAGTGATAGGTTGTATATGTTGTATATTATAAAAAGGATTTTCTGATTTTAGAACCTTTTTTTTTTTTCAAATCAGGAAACTGAGGCTTACTCAACATCCCAAGATTTAGAGCCTGGATAGAATGACTAGGTAGAATGGCAGATAGAATGAAGGAATTTGAGACATAAATTATAAAGTTTATGATCATATGTGAAAAGAAGCCCTGGATTGAAGTTTTAGCTTTGATGATAGCCTGATGAATTGTGTCCAATGCTAGTTGGGCCTGAATTTCCAAACCACCTAACTAAAGAAATACGAGGTCTAGGGATTTGGGAGACAAAAGGAGTATGCTTTCCTTTTTGTTTTTAGAGTAGCTGATTCGGTATGGAAAACCTAGACACCGGGTCTTTTTTCCCCCTGTATTTAGCAGACTAGAAATACAATGGACTCATTTAATAATAAAAATCTCTTTATAATAAACAATTTTGGAAGTGCTTTGTGTAACTGTTATGAAAGAATTTTACTTTAATTTCCTTGAAAATCCAGAAATGGCATTATTGATATAGACTGTAGTAAAAAACATAGAGACAAGAATAAGTTCCTTAATAAAGTGATTTACTGTGAGGACAAGTGAGATTCCTGAATTGTTTGTTTTATTTTAAATTTAGTTCTTCCAGGCAACATATTTCAATGGACCTTTGATCTCACATGTTTACTTCTCCAGCAAATGTAGATTGCAACTTATATTTTGTCTATATCTTTCTTAAATATTCATTAGAGGATCTTCTCTACCCACCCTAAATCTCTCCATTGTTTTTTGGGTCACCTCAGATTTTCTTCAGAGACTGTGGTATTCTTTATTTGAAGCCATATATAAATACTGGTCTTGAAAATGTGGGTTTTGTATTGGGAAGCAGTTTGCCTCAGGTTTCTCCCCTTTCTAATCCATCCTTCACTCAACTGGTTTAGGTCTGACCATGTCATCTCTCTACTCAATAAACTCCAGTAATTCCTTATTACTCTAGCTTCAAATATAAAAGCCTCTCTTGGTATTTACAGCGCATTTTAAACTGACCCCTTTCTGCTGTTCTATTCTTATATTTTTCTCTCTTTCAGGCAGTCTATAATCCAGCTACACTAGTCTACATGTATTCTTCACACATAATAGACCCATCTCTTGTCCTTGTGCCTTTGTGCAACTTGTTCCTCCTTGCTTGTAATTCCTTCCCTCTTTAGATACTTCTCTTATCTTCCCTGGCTTCCTTCAAATTCTAGCTCAAATTCCACCTTCAGCAGGAGGCTTTTCTAAGTCCCTTCAGTTGCTGCTTCCTTCGCCTCTGAGATTGCTCCCCCTTTACTCTGTGTATATTTTGTATGTACTTAGCTATTTACATGTTCTCCCATTAGAGTATGAGTTGCTTAGGATTGTTTATGCCTTTGTATCCTCAGTGCCTTCGCACAGGTCCTGGCACATAGAAAGTGATTTATAAATGCTTTTTGATGGACTTATTTTCGTCAATTGAAAGTATTGCACAATTTCCCAAATGCATTTCAGCTTGCTATTTAAATCTCCTATTTAATTATCCATTGACTCATTCCTTGTCTTTCTACAGTGGCTATCTAGGATGGATATATTGATAAATTGACTCCGTGGATTGCCCATGCAACTGAATGTCTGTGCAGTGAGCAGAGCCTTTTCAGTCTCCTTTGCTGGATCTTCATTCAGATTACTTTCTCTAATTATAAGCATCCTCTCCCTCTACACTACCACAATCTCATTACGTCCATGATTGATTATTACTTTGTTGGTATTTTACAAATCTACTTATCCTTCCCTAATCGATCTCACAACTTCAGCTGTATTTTAGACTTCAACTGGATGCCCAGTGACAACTTAAACTGAACATGTCTAAAACAGAACTTATTTCTATCTTTAAACCCTCCCCCTTTCCAAGTTTCTCTGTTACTGTGGAAGGTATCACCATCTTCCTATTCACCCAAGCTTGAAACTTAGGTTTTATCCTTGACTTTTCATTATTTCATGCCCCCTAGTCAGGGCTATTGCCAAGACCTGTAAATTTCATCTTTTCAACATCTCTAAAATGATTGCTCTTTTTTCCTCTGACAATTCTTACACTATAGGCCCTTATCACCTCGTGGCTGAAGTATTCCAATAGCTTGTTGGTGCATCTGCCAGCATCAAGTCTCTCCCTACTTCGATCCATCTTCCACACAGCTCCCAGTGATTTTTGACTAAAGAGCAGGTCTGACAATGTAAATGTCATGCTCCCCCCCCCCCAAAAAAAAAACCAAAACAAACCAAAAAACCCAAAGCAAAACACAACTCTAGTGACTCTGTCATCTCCAGGATCAAATACAAAATGCTGTTTATCAAAGCCCTTTATACCTTAGCCTCGTCCTACCTTTTTAGTCTTCTTATACCTATTCCCTACCAATGTACTATTTTTTGATCAGTGAAACTGGTCTCCTTGCTGTTCCATCATGACCTCATACCTCTTGGCTCCAGGCATTTTCTCTGGTCTTCCATAACTGGAATGCTTTCACTCCTCTGCTTACTGGCTTCTCTGAAACCTCAATTAAAATCCCATCTTTTCCAACCCTTCTTATTTCTAGTGCTTTCCCTTTCTAAATTACTTCATATTTATCCTTTATATAGCTTGTTTGTACATATTTATTTCCTTTTTACTGCCCCCACTAGGTTGTGAACTTCCGTGGGCAAAGACTATCTCTTTCTTTGTGTATCTCTAGTACTTAGCACAATGCCTGGAACATAGTGGACACTTAAATGTTTATTGACTGACCGTTTGATTTTTCATGAATGTGTTTTTAAATTATCTCTTTTGAACGAGTTGCTCCTCCAGTATTCATTTGACTCAACCAAACATTGTAGTGGTGAGAGGGGAGAGAAGGTTGGGAATAAGGGTGTGTGTGTGTGTGTGTGTGTGTGTGTGTGTGTGTGTGTGTGTGTGTGTAATGACAAGACAGTCATTTTATCTGAAACATAGTATATGAAGGGAGATGATATGAAATAAGCCTTTAAAAGTAAGAACTGGTTTGTGAAAGTCTTTAAATGTCAAACAGGATTTCATATGTTATTTTAGAGGCAGTGGGAACCCCTGAAGCTTCTTGAGCACGAGAATGTCAGAATCACATATGCTTTAGGTAGAATAGTTTGGCTTATGTGTGGAGTATATGCTGGGGAGGGTTGAAACTGGGAGCAAGGAGATTAGTTAGGTGGCTGTTGTGATAGGACAGCTCTGAATACTTGTATTGGCAACATGAAAAGGGAAAGGGGACCAGAAGTATTGTAGAGTTGGGAGCTATAAGGTTTGACGATTTATGAATGTACTGTGAGGGAGAGGGGAGACACTTCTTTTAATACTTTAGGATTTAGGGCTTACTCTACAATTTAATTCATCGTGTATTTAAATGTCAGTTCTGCACAGACTATGGTAGAGCCTCTTTCCTCAAGAAGTTTGGGATAATGTGGCACCTAGTAGGCACTTAACAAATATTCCACAACAAAGAGAGGACATGAAAGTTTGGGTAAGGGAGGGTACCTACAGTTGGAGGGACGGGAGTTAAAGAAAAGGAATACTTTTCAGCATTGATTCCATAGACCATGAAACTTGATATAACATTATAAAGTTAATGCTTCAGTGAAGTTAATTCTGTAAGACTCTTTTCCTGTCACTTTAAGTAATAGAGCTTATTAATACAATCACAGATACAGTAAATATGGGGAAATTTTTTAATTTTTCCTAAGAATAAACTTTATGATGCATCTGACACAATAAAAGGTGTTAAAATACCATTTACTATATATAAATCATGAATCTTGGTTCAGCAAATTGTAGGTGTAACTAATAGCTAATAGAATTATAAGGTTTCAGATCTGGAAGTAACCTTAGACATCATTTCTAGTCTTGTTTCATAGATGAAACGACATAGAAGTAAGATGCTCTTTAGTATAATTTCTTCAGGATAATTATGTTTCTTTCAGTAAACTTTTAACTTTATAGTAGTTGAAATTTTTGCTTGGCTAGTTGGTGACATTTACAGAAAGAAAAAGGAAGCTTGGTTGAATCTCAGTGTGATACATTTGAGATTTTGATTTATATATATATATATGCTGTAATACAGAAGTATACTGTATGGTGCAAGTGAAAAATGAATGTTGATCTCCCAGAAGATTGGGTAATAAAAAATGCAACATTTTGTGTATTCCAGGACAGACTCCTTTAAAAATAAATCTGCTATTTAAACGTACTATTTATCTCAAGGATTTAAATCTCATAATTTTTTAATATACTGAAATTTTTTTACCCTATACATCCGTTAATAAGCAGTGTTAAATGAATAAGAGCAATTTTCAAAATACTGTATGAAAATTTAACGGTAATCTAAAGTTGCGTGACTTTTATTTGTAGTTATTTTGGGTATTCCTAACAACAGTTAAAATTGTAGGCCAACTGTGACTACCTGTCTTGAATAATTATTTTTAAAAATCTCATTATCCTTAGACCTAGATTTAGTACAAATATGGAACATATAGGGGAGCCTACTCACCAGCAGGATAATTTTTATTAACTTTGATCTCCTGAGTTGTTAGGATAGTTTTGCCAACTTGAACATTGAGAAGTTATTTAACAACTAAATATTAGTTAAATTGAACATTGGTAGTTTTTAATATTGCAGTAAGAACTAATATAGTATAATAAAGGATATTTATAAAGGAGCATTTTGAATGAAGGAAATTGACACCTTTAATTTTGATCTGAATTTTTTTCCCATTCATCAAGTAGACATCCTCAAACATTGAAAAAGGTTATAAAGACAAAATGACATTGACTAGTACTTCAGTTCTTCAAGGATATGCACTTTTGTCGGTGTGATTTCTTATCACTCATTGTGGCTCCTTTATTGATTGCTATATGTTATTGCTTTGGACAAAAAAAATGAATTTATTGGGTGAAATTGGTAATGAGTATTCAAAATGAGAACAGTAGGATGATTTCTTTTTAGGGATCATGTAGTACTGTGGGGTTGTGATGGGCAGAGTAGTATATTGGTTTTCAGTATGCCTCATTTCTCTGTTAGGGGCTTCCTATTTGTCCCACATATTTTTTTCTGACTCTTCCATAGGCTTTGGCTCTCTTCTTAAGATTGTTGTAATGGATATAGTATCAATGACTTATCAGAGGTATGAGAAACTTAATCATGGAATTTGGGATGACTAGTTTAAGAAAATAGTTTGATGTGATTATTATAAGGCCTTCTAGGAGTATATTCATTTTTCATTTGCATCATAACAATATACTTTCTTACAACAGATAATATAATGCAGAATTTCAAATGTATTTTGCTGGGCTTCATCCAAGAGTCCCAGGTAACATTTTAAAATGTAAATTCCTTATGAAGAACTTTGAATGCTTTTTAGAGGTCAGGTTTTTTTTAACACATAGATTTTTTGTTGAATACTTTTATTTTTCAGTCTGCTAGCTAGGAGGTAAGAAGTCAAAGGTGAAAAGGAAGAGAAGAGCAGTGTTTACCTTTTCCAAGAGAATTTGCTGTTGTGATTTAAGACTAGAGAGAAAACATGATATAGTAGAAATTAGGTTGTAGTTGAAATCAGAGAATGCTTCTATGACTTTGGACAAATCACTTAGCCTCCTTAGGACTGATCTGTAAAATGATAGTCATTGAATCAAGTGGCCTCTAAGGTCCATTCTAGCTCTGAATCTGTGATTAATTAGAAATATTCATACTTGTTAACCTTTCAAAGGTGGTTTGATCACTGATTCATAGGTTTTGGATATAGATGACGGAATTGCAAATCTTTTTTTCTAGTCTGTTTGTATTGGAAATAAGATTTACTGGCAATTACCAGGGACTTCTGCATTACATGACCAAACAGTATAGAAGATTGGACAATTTCTTGGATCCTTAGGACCTCAGAAACTAGGAATTAGACATAAGTGTTAGGGTTACAGATGGAAAAGTAAGGCAATCTTTATTTTCAGGAGTTCTTATTCTAGTCAGATGTAAAAATGATGATCTTTAGTGTGCAGAGGCAAAGCAGATAGTAATGCATCTTTAATGTCATTTCTACTGATGAAATCATATCACTTTCTGATGTTTAACCATTTGATAGGGTCATGTACTTTATTTGCATGAGCTTCTTTTATCTGTCTTCAGTGGCTTTTTCTTCAGTACCTGTAGGAGCCTTTGCTAGGCTATGTCTCCACAGAGGTTACTTCCCAGGATGATGGGTTGAGGGTATGGGGCTTGGAAGCATTGCTGTTCCTAAGGTTCTTGATTTCAGGTCCAGGGTCCATCATTGTCTGAGCAGAGATGGTGGTGAAGTTGATGGTGTTAGATTGACTTGCCTGGCACATAGTACTCCCTCATTCCCCAACCTCACCCTCATGGGAACCTTGCCCTGTGAGTGGCATTTAGGGGGTGATGGCTCATACTGTTTCCACAGAAATTGCTATCTAGGATAATGGCTGTGAGAGTAGAACTAAAAGCAAAACGGTAGTCTTAAGGGTGCTGGCACTCCCAGGGCTCTTGTGTTGATTTGCCTATTGGCAGTATTTGGTCAGCAGTTGTTACTGATAGATAATGGAGAGACTAAGACAGGGGTGGAGAAACTAAGACAGGGATCTGGAACCTACAGCCTTGAGGCCACAACTTCACAGAACAAATCCCCTTAATAAAATAGATTTGTTCTGTAAAACTTGAACCCAGTCAAAAGGACCCAAGGGACCTAGAAGACCACATGTAGCCTCAAGACCCCAGGTTCCTTACCTTTGGACTAGGATGTTTCTGAGAGATGTGGAGAGAAAATTCACAAAATTTGTCAGCTGATTGGATATATGGGGTAATGGGGGCAGTCTGCTTGGAGAAGCTGAAAAGTAAATGGTATTAAAGGTACGAGTAAGGAGATTGGTCTTGGCAATATGAATCACTTCTTCAGAGATAAAATTAAAGGAGGAGATAAGTAGGGACTGGTATCAAGAGAATGTGAGAGGAGAGGGGAGAAGAGGAAGTTTGAGTGAAGTCTCAGTTTTTTCAGTGAGGTAAGATCCTTAGATAAGAAGGCTGAGGGAGGGAATGCAATAGAGGGTTTGAGAATAGAGGTTTAGAAAATCCACTGCAATAAGTGAGATAAAAGATCAACTAGGGAGGAGTAGGATTACCTTGCTGCTATGAGAGCCTAGTGGAGACTACATAACGTAAATTTGTGGTGGATTCAATCATTATGGCATTGTGACTTCTTCCAGCTCTGTACTAATAGCCTGTAATTGGGAGTAATCTAGTGTTAGAGTTTGGTACAGTATGGATTGTAAAAGGACAGAAGAGCAAAAAGGTTAGAATAGAGAATGGTGTTGAATTGAACTGCATCGCCAAGAGTTTGATTGGAAAGAGAATGTAACCAGGAGCAAAGTTGATGGATGGCCTTGGAAAATACTGTGGGAAGGAGGGATTGGAGGTTAGGATGAGGACAGAAAGTAGATTTAGGAGTAATTAAAGCAGAAGGAGAGATGGAATGACCAAAGATTATGGTTGGATAAAGGAACTTTAGGTATTTTTGGACATGGAAGTAGAACATTTATGTGTGATAGCAAGATCAAATTATCCCTATCCTTATGTATTATAAACTGAAAGTTGGAGGGGATGAATAGGTCATGAGAGTTTAGTAGATTGAGTAAAATTTTCATTTTATTTTGATATCTTACTAAAATACCACTCGAGGTTCCTCTGAGTTAATAAGCATTGTGTATATGTATATGTTTTTAAGTATGAACCTGGGAAGGTTATGGAACTAATAGCTGTTTGGGCATTATAACTAGTTTAGTGAAATTGTTTTCTTTCAGAATATAGAGAGAGCTAGCCTTTTGGTCAGCAAGACCTGACACCTCTCTGACGCTTACTGACTTCTACAGAGCCAGTCACTTCACTTGGTGCAATAGGCAACTAGATTAGCAAACTGGTCAAAGATGTTAATTGGGGAAGGGAACCTAAGGGTATAAGAGGTTGCCAAGGACAAATTGAAAATTTAAAAATTTAACTTTGGCCCAGGAAATTTCATGCCTTTTTGTTCTAGGACTCAGAATTTAGGCAGGCATTACATCTATTTAAAAATTTCCCTGACTAATATAATTTCACAGTTATATGTTTAACACATTATAATTAATTTTACACTAAAACAAGATTCTGTGAGGAAGGGCTTTCAATCAGTCCTAGGAATTGAACCCATTTTAGCCCCTATACACAGTTGGAGTCTTAGTATATTACTCCAGTTTTAAAATATTGCAGAGATGCCCTGGAGTCAGGAGGACCTGAGCTTACATTTGACACTAACCTTGCTGTGTGACCTTGGGCAAGGCACTTAAACCCAACTGCCTTGTCTTCTCCCCTCCAAAAAAAAAATCACAGAGAAATGTTACGTATTTTATTCGTTTGGTTTACTGATAAGATCAGTGCCCCTGTGTATAATTATCCTTTACAAGACAGTCATCAAATCAGCTAGGTGGTGCAGTGGATAAAATACTGAACTTGGAGTCAGGAAATATTGGGCAGGTCATAATAGTGGGGATAATAACCTCCCAGAGGTGTGAGCATAAAATGATTTATTTGTCAAGTGCTTTGCAAACCTTAAAGTGTTGTATTAATGCTAGCTAGCATCAGTAATTATTATCAAATTAATTATTCCACCTAGCTTTTGAAAGCCTTTAGATAGCTTGATTAAAGATTCTTGCTCTGATGTCCCTTTCAACTCTGAAATTTTGGTGGATGTAATAGCGGGAAAGGGAGATGGACCTCAGCTATATCTATAAGGTTAAAAAATAGCCCAGCATCTTCAATCTTAGCATGACCATTGCTGCTATTCTTAAAACTCTTGAAGAAAGTCAAAGGAGGGAATGTAAGGCCTGGGGGGGCATCTGGGAGATTTCGATCTTGAGCTCAGCACTTGTAAAAAAAAGTTATCCTATTCTTTGCACCTGCTAGTGTAAGGCTTATCATTTTTTCCATTGTTCTCTTCCTTTAGTTAGATTGATTATGACTTCCCTAGCTATGAACTGTAGAGTTTTTGGAGGGATAAACAGTTACCTCCAGGTAGATAAAAGAGGTAAAATGATTCTTAAGGGAAAACATTTTTTGCTTTTTTTTTTTCGTCATAGTGTCACTGGGTTATCTCTCTCAACCTTGGGAGGTCCAATTTGCTGTTCTTGCTTTTTATCAAGCTGGTCTCCTTTCTCTGCTCCCTATATGCTCATCTTCATTGGATCTCTCTACTTTGTTCTGTCATATTTTACTTGCAAATTAAATTCCCAGTTTTCCAGTTTTTTAATTCTACCCAAACTGCCTTTTGCTTGGGTTCACATCCATCTTTAATGTGTAGTTGTGTGACCTTCGGCAAGTCATTTAATTATTGAGCCTCAAATTCCTCATTTGTAAAATTGGGATAACAAAATCTTTAGAATTTATCTCACGAAGTTATTGTATGACTAATGTGCTATATAAATTCTGAAGAGATTATCAACTTTAAGGTGTTATACAAATGTGACAGATATCGTGATGATTTCCTCATAAATGTCTCATCAATAACTCAAACTTGGTATTTAGAACTGGAAAAAAATCAAGTCCAAAACCTTCATTTTGCAGATGAGGAAAATAAGACCTAGAGAATTTAAGTGACTTGTTCTAGCTTTCAAATTTGCCTGTTTCTGTTCCTAGTAACCTAGATTAACTATCTAGTACTCCTTGACAAGCAATTGCTAAATGTCTTATAAGTTCTCCCTTTACAGCATTTTTCATAGTTGTTCTTCCTCTTTTTTTTATTTTTTTAAATAAATCCCACTCCTGGAGACTACCCTGGTTCAGGCCTTCATCACCAGTCAACTGGACTGTGTTATAATAGCCTTCTAATTGGTCTTATCTTTCCTTTTCTTAATCCCTCAACAACTGCCAGAATGTTTCCAAGGTATAGATCTGATCATAGTTACTCTGCTCAAAAATTTTCTGTAGTTTTTCTATTGCCTCTGGGAAAAAATACAAACTCTTTAGCCTGGCATTAAAAAAAAATAATCAATGTTTATTGATGTCTTCTCAGAGAGCCATCCCATTTAATAAAGAAGGAAAAAAAAGAGGGAAAGCAGTTCAACAAAACATAACTAAGACATCAGAAAAATCTCTTACCTGTAGTGTTCCTCACCCATGTTTTCCTTATGCATTGAAGTGGGGAAGAGATACTTTCTCTTATGTCTTTGGGCCAGGCTTTGTTGTTATTTTTAAATTTCCATTAATGTTGTAAATATTTACTTGATTTTCTTAATTTTATTAGTTTTATTATTTTATAACACAGTACTTTGCTAGGGGTGTGTGAGTATATATATATAAAATTCATCATTAACCTCTTTGAGGTATATGCCTCCTTGTGGAATCTTTGGGGCACAGGATAGGATATGGAGACATTTCAAGTCACTTTTCAGCACTTAAGATTCTTCCAGATGTACCTCCCAACTTTTTAACCAGTTCACAGTGCTCCCCTTCAAACACTTTATCCCAAGCAAGTTCTTTCTTGAAATTAACATGTCATATTCTCTGTTTCATTTCATTTACATAAAACTATTCTTCGTACATACATGGTATATACTCCCTCTTTACCTTTGCTCTCAGAATTCTTTTCTTCAAGGTTCATCTTAGGTGTCTAGGAGGACCTACCAGTTCTCCCCCCGGCCCACCCAAAAAAAAAAAAAAAAAGACCAAGTTCTCCCACTGCATCCAGGGTCATTTCCAGTCATCCTGATCTATAGTTTGCCAAGGACCCACATGGCTGTGGAGGAGACAGTGAGGTTGGTGGCTTTGCATAGCCGTCTTCCACTTAAATACAATACTTGGAAGTCATGTCATTACCTTTTTGATGTCATGATCCTCTTTGAGAAGATAGAACAATGACCAGTCTCTCTGCTCTTAGTGGATTCTTAACCTTCAGCTTTTCTTAGAGCCCTGTGATCTCTTTCCCCCATCACCCCTAACCTTGCTTTGTATTATGGGACTAAGTTGTGAACTCAGATGGCAGGGATGTGAATTTTTTTGTCTTTATGTCCTTGGTGCTACTCAGTACCTTCCACACAGTAGGAACATAATCAGTTGAATTAGATTGAATTCCTCAACTTGCTGTCCGCTAGCAATATATTTCTGGCAGCTTCTGATTTCCTATTTGTTAGCCTTGAGTTGCGGGTCTCTGTAAAGACTTTAAAAAAAACTTTTTAGTTAGAATTTTCACTGCTCTGAACTGTGTCTCCCATGTGTAACATTGTTGCTTTGAGAACTACTTCTCTTATAATCCTTTTGGTTCTAAAGTCATGTTTTCTCAGAACCAGTTAACAGCATTAGGTGGGGTATTCAAGTTATCTTTACTTGCATAAGGGACTAAGTAAACTTTGGTAGACTGGCTATGGAGCTTAATAATTTTTTAAATATTGTTTCTATAGGAAAACATTTTGACTTGCTGTGGGAGAATAATTGAAAAGCTATACACATAATTCATAAAATTAACCTTTTAGGGAAAGCATTAATTAGTATTAAACTGTTCAGTGTTCTCATTTTTTCCCTGTACTTTATAAAAAGTAATCTTGGAATGGTTGGCATTTTTACTTTTCAGGGTCTTAGGATGTAGTTGGGGAGAAGATTATATATGGGTTTGCAAAATGTTTCCTATATTATTTTGTTTGATCCTTACAACCAAGTCCTTTGAGATAGGTGGTGTATTCCCATTTTACAGAAGAGGAAAATGATGCTGAGAGAATTAAGTGAGACATAAAGCTGTTTAAGGTGTCAGGGGCACAGGGGTTAAACTCAGGTTTTCTTGTCTTTAGGTATGGATTCTAGTACATATAACAAACAATAAATGATAGTTGTTAGCAAATATTTAATTGTGTGACATATTAAGGTGTTTGGGAGTTCAGAGAACAGGAATATAGGTGAGGCCTGGAGTTAATTAGAGAAGAGTTCATACAGTAGATAGAACTAGATCAGGGTCATGAGAGGTTGTTACATTGTGACAAAAAGGAAAAATTTTCAGGTTTATCATTACTATAAAGAATGGGAGAAGATATAATAGTGATATTTATATAGCTTCTTAAAGTCTGCGTGCTCTTAAGATACAAACTTACTTCATTTACATATACACTTACATTTATATATACAAGGATACCTCATTTGAGCTTCATGACAACCTTTTGAGCTGTCAGTAATATGTGACCTGTTGGGACACTAAGGAGATTAATCTGAATGGAGGGTTGGGTCTCTGTTCAAAACAATGAGAAGTTAGAGAAGGTGCCATTTGCTTTGGAGTTCTTCCCTGGGAGCTCCTTATAACACCAATAAAATAATTTTTAGAAGTACTAAAGGAATGACAGAACAAAAGTGATATTTGAAGATCCATGCAGCTGTAGAGTATGTATGGTGGATAGCTGAAGGAAAGAGATTAGAGCAGGGCGGTAAGATTGTTATAGTTTTTTAGGTGTGAGGTGATGAGCACTTAAAAAAGGTTGGTGGCCATGAAAACAGACTAGGATTTAGAACTGGGAAAGACCTTAGAGATCACTGAGTACTACTTTTTGTTTTTACTATACAGATAAGGAAACTGAGACTCACATTAAAAAAAGGATTTGACCAAGGTCACCTAATCTTTTTTTTTTTTTTTTTTGGAGGGCAGTTGGGGTTAAGTAACTTGCCCAAGGTCACGGCTAGGTTTGTGTGTGTGTGTGTTGTGTCTGAGGCCGGATCCGAACTCAGGTCCTGCTGACTCCAGGGCCGACGCTCTACTCACTGTGCCACCTAGCTGCCCCGAAACTTCATAATTCTTTATATTAGAAATAAGCTTCTTTACCCTTCCCTCACAACCTTCTTGAATATTGTTTTTCTTTTAAAATTAATTTTTATTGATTGCTTTGGTTTTCCCTTTAAACTTAGGATACTTTATTTGCACTTTTAAAATGTGGTTATTGTTATAGTTATTTATATGCTACATTTATTATTATAAACAGTGCTATTATCTCCATTTTACAGATGAGGAAATTGAGGCAAAGAAATGTTAAGTGATTTGCCCTGGGTCTCTCTGCTACTAAGGGTCTACCTCAGGTCTTCTTGACTCCAAGTACAGCAGTATATATACTGTAGCACTTAACTGTCTATTATACATTCTATGAGGGCAGGAATCTTTATTTTATTTGTTTTGCATTTTCCCTCAGCCCCTAGCAAGGCATTCTGTACTCAGTAGGTAATTAATAAATATTGCTGAATGAATTCACTCTTTGAGGACTGGAGATTCTGTTTTAAGTACATAATTAATACTGCTTGAATGGACATATATGTTACAGACTACTGTTTGCATTTTGACTCTATAAGCATTAATTTCCTTTAACCTTATAATTTTTCATTGTTAAGTGAACAATTGATTTACATTTGTTTTGGAAAATCTGAGTTTTAAAAGATTTGTTTTTTGTTATTAAAAGCATATTTTCATAACATTGCATTATATATGATATAGTATATTTAGCGTATAATTATAATTAGACATATAATACATTACATATAATATTGTTTTAAATTACTTTTTTTTACCTGTATACCCATTTTCAAATAGAACATTGCTTGAATATTTTTGTTTAATTGGTGTCTTAAATAATATGAACAGGGTTGTATTTTTTTACCTACAAAATAGTATACCTTATTTTATGTATTTTATTAAATATTATTTGTCATTCATTTAAATAAGTTTTTATTGATATCTTCTTTTTTTTATACCATTGTACTTATTCCCTCTACCAGAAAGCTATCTTATATAGCATGTAGTATTGTTTAAAGAGGAAAAAAATAAGTACAACTGATGGATGGGCTAAAAAAGTTCAAAAAAATGTGCAATATGTAAAAATATGGGATGGCAAGTTTTCTCCCTTCAGTTTTAAGGATATGAATATAGTTTGGAATGGTGTCTTATGCTGTATCTTTTTCCTTTTTTTATCTTAAGCAGCTTTTAAAATGTGATAAACCAGGTTTTGCCCATCCACATATTCATGAAAATTCACAAAAACTGTCTTAAGTACTTTCACATGTTATAAGCCTATATTCTTAGTGGCATGGTACAAAGAGTGTTAGACTGGAAGTTACGCAGAACCAAGTTCTTATCCTTTCTCTAGTACACTAGAATGTTAATGTGCAAGTCATAACTTTGAACCTATTTCCTCATCTGTAAAATGAGGTTGTAATAACTATATTAGCTATTTTACAGTAATTTTAGGAGAATCAAATGAGATAAATCTTATGTAAAGTTTTTTTTTTTTTTGCAAACTTTACAGAGCTATAAAATGTTAACTGTTACTGACCTATTATAATTATTGTGGCTTTGCTGGGGTATGTAGAGTGGGTTGCTGTCACAAATACTCTTAATGTTTGAATTTGGCATTGAAAGTAACATAATGCTTATTCAGTGGCTTAGAGGAAATTTAGAAGGTTTTTTGTTACCACGTTAAAAGTAGTTTGAAGGGGTGGCTAGGTGGCACAATGAATAGAGCACTGGCCCTGGAGTCAGGGGGACCTGAGTTCAAATCCGGCTTCAGACACTTAACACAAAACTAGCCATGTGACCTTGGACAAGTCACTTAACCCCAATTGCCCTCCAAAAAAAAAAAGTAGTTTGAAGCTGAGATTTACAAACATAGCAGAGATGCCAGAATAGGGAAAGGTTATATTCAGGTTTGAAAAAGATTACACTACCTTGGACAAAAATCTCACCTTTATATAATACTTTCTTTACATATATTTTGTTTACAAAGTGATACTTCATTTTAACCCCAGATGAAGTGAGACTCAGTGCTGTGATTTGTTCAGTTACATAGATAAGAAGTCTCATCTTGAGTTCACGTCTTCTGACTCCATGTATAGTGCACTATCTATTATACCAAATTTTAGGAAATAAAATATATGAGTGTGTTTCCGATAAGTAGTAGTAGCAATGATCTACAACTATTCCCTCTTTACCTTGCATATTCTTGTACATGACTTCCCATAAATCAGCCAAATAATATCTACCCAGTAGATTGGAGACCTTTGCCTGGGCCTTTTAATATTTTGTAGGTAATAATACAGCACTTTGGTCTGCATTTGTTATCCTCCACAGTCCTTGAATGATCAGTCTACCTACCTCTTTAAGTTATACATCTCTGTGACATCTTTGTTCCATTTCTCATGTATAAATCGGCTATATGCTTGTAGCTTGCTTACACATACTGTTTCTCTCTTCATTTCATTTTGGATCACCTAAAATTTTGATTCGTTGGAGAAAGGCATTTCATGATTTGCAGCCATATAACAAGACTAGGAGAACACTAATGCTATCTAGCTCTCTAGATATCTTGCTCTAGGGTACAGTTTGGGTTATTGAAAGTGCTATATAGTTTCTCAAATGCATTCTAGCTCTCTTTCCCCCTTTTCAGTTCTGGCCTCAGTTTTGTAACAGATAGTAGATACTGCGTTCAGTGAATTTAAATTTTTTGATAATCTAGCACTGAATGGTACACGTACTTATTGTGCGATGAAAATGAGCTTAAAAGTTAGGGATTTTATAGTATCCACAGCCTAGTGTATTCCTGTTCCTCACTACAGACTACCAGTTTGCTTGCTATATCCATCCATTGGTAAAAAGTGAGAATGATTGAAGATTCAACCTTATCTCCCTGGTCTTCAATAAAATTTAACCTCTTTTTTCCTTTCTGGAATTTTCATTATCTCTAAATATACCCTGCTCTTTCCAAGCCTTTTTTCTGCTGCTTTCCCTGACTAGACAGTAGTGTGCCCAAGAGAAATGTAGTTAGTGGGCTCTCCCCGCTTTTCCTTATTTCTCTCTAAATCCTATCTTTCAGGCCTCTGTTCATTATACCATTTCCATGAGGCCTTTTCCAGTTACTCTGGTCAGGTGTTCTCTGAACTCCAGTTTTACCTGTTAACTACGTAATTCGTTTTGTCACTTAATTCATATGCTACCCTTTGCTTAAGAGTTTTGTTACATTGTATGTTCTGGACAGTATCTTATACCACAAGTATAATTTTTCCATTTTTTTTTCCCACTTAGCAATTGTATATCTATAACTAGATTATAAGTACTTGGGAAATCAGGGAGTGCATTTTGTATTTCTTTGGTATCCCTTCACTATTTAGCGAATTGTGTTTAAATATTTGAGTCAGTGAACGAAAGATTCTCTTTCATTCATGGATATAAAAAAGTCTAAGGTTTATTGATCACAGAAATAACCACCATCATATAGGAAAGAATTGCTTAGCGTGTATTTTTTTTTTTGCTTTTTTTTTTTTTTGGAGTGGGGAAGGCAGGGCAGTTGGGGTTAAGTGACTTGACCAAGGTGAAACAGCTAGTAAGTGTTAAGTGTCTGAGGTACGATTTGAATTCAGATCCTCCTGACTCCAGGGCCAGTGCTCTATTCACTGTGCCACCTAGCCACCCTGCTTAGCATATATTTTGATTAGGAAACTATTTGATAGGAACTTTTTAATGACAAAAAGAAAAGTTGAATATGAACTCGGTAATTTTTCCACCCGGTAGCTTTGTCCTTCTTATTTATCTGTATCTGTACAAGTGGATGGTTCCACTTTTATTTCCTAGTCACCTAGGCCCCAAACTTTGATAGTCATCTTTAATTCTTCACTTTTTTCTCATCACTTCCATTCTGTTACCAAGTCTTGTCAATTCTAGTTCTTTATTATTTCTCTATTAGTATTCTCCTTTACATTCCCACTATAACAACCTTAGTTAGTTCATGCCTTTACTGTCTTTTACTTGGCCTATTGTAATACTTTTCTAAGTGGTCTCCCTGTCCTCAGAGTCTTCCCTTTCTTGACTGTGTATGTATATATATATATGATTCATTTTTCTACATGTGCTTTTGCCATCTTTGTACACAGATTTTTTTTTTTTTTGGAGGGCAGTTGGGGTTAAGTAACTTGCCCAAGGTCACTCGGCTAGGTTTTTGTTTGTGTGTGTGTTAAGTGTCTGAGGCCGGATCCGAACTCAGGTCCTTCTGACTCCAGGGCCAATGCTCTACTCACTGCGTGTACACAGATTTTTAAAAAGTTTTATACAGCTGATTAGAGAAAGTATGATGGCTTTTGGCCAAAAAAATTGTAGGGTTTTTTTGGGGGGGGGGTCACGAACCCTTACATACTCCTAAGTGGTCATCTAGCTTTTGTTTAAAGATTTCAAGTGAGAGGGTAATTTGCTGCTTCTTGTGGCAGCCCTTTCTACTTTTGGCACACTATTTGTAGGAATTTTTTACTTACATCAAGATCAAATTTGTTCTTGTCATTTTGTATCTGTTGCTCCTTAATCCGGCCTCTGCATCTAAACAGAACAAGTCTAATCCCTCATCTTCACAATTGCACCTCAGATATTTGTAGACAGATAGTATATTCTACCCAAATCCTCTTTCTTGAAGTATATTATCTTTATTTCCCTCAGTGGATTCTCATGTGGCCTGAACTTAAGGCACCTCACATTCTGGGTTGCTATCATTTAGATATTCTCAGACTTACTGATATCTTTCCTAAAATGTGATTCCTAGAACTGAACATAACATTATGATCGGGATCTGACTGGGGCAACGTACAATAGAACTATTGTCCCTTAGTCCTAGGCATTATCTTAATTCAGCCTAAGTGCTTTTTCTTGCCTGCTTTATCACATTATTGACTCATTGAGCTCATAGTTCACTAAAACCTACAGGTCTTTTTCAGACAAACTGCTCTGTAGTCATACTTCTTTCATCTCATATTTGTGAAATTGATTTCTTGAGCTCAAGTGTAAGACTTGATATTTATGCTTTTTAAGTTTAATAGATTTGGCCTGGTTCTAGCCTATCATGATACTTTATAATCCTATCACCAAGTGTATTAACTGCCCTTCCAACTTTGTGTAATCCACAGATATCATAAGCACAACATCTATGACTTTATTTAGGGCAGTCCCCTGGAGACTTCTTTGCCCCTTGTAATTCTGCTGTTCAAGTGCTTTTGAACTTAACTGTTTGTATTATAATGCATCCTCCTTTTCTCATCTTTTCCACAAGGATAGTATGAGAGTTTTGGCAGATGCTTTACTAAAATCTAGGTAGGTAAGCGCTATCCAAAGCATTTGCCTGATGTACTGAGCTTATAAAATGAAATGAAGATAATCTGGTGTGAGTTTATCCTTGATAGAGCCTTGCTATCTTTGTCATTACTGCTTTCTCTTCTATGTTTACTATCGCTTTAATATTACATTCTAGAATTGTGCCAGGAATCAATCAAAATCATAGTACACTATCTTTCCTTTTTATGTAAATTGGGACATTGTGCTTTTTAGCTACTTGTTTACATAAAATTGAGATTCTGACTGCAGTGGGCAATAGGATAGGGCTATCAGCTGATCCTGTGTTTTGGGATCTTCTAGTGAGGGAGACTACTTGTATTCATGAAGATTAGCATATATCTCATTGGGGGATTCTTTTACCTTATTTTAATTGTACTTCTACTGTTTTAGTAGAGTTGTATTTCTGAGCAGCTAAATTTTATAGAGCTTAAAAATATACCTTAATTTTCTTTATGAGAGTGCTACTACTTGAACCTTTGTAAACTAGAGATTTTTTCTAGTTGAAATTATAGCTTAGAACAGTTTCCAGCTTTAAAAATTTCATTTATAAAACAGATTTGTGGTCATGAAACTATAAAATTTTTGTTTCTGTCTTTGTCTTTTGTATTAGCACAGTAACAACCACGTTAAACTTTGGTTAAATTTTTTTTTCTAAACTAAAATCTAGTCTTAGACTATTTTTCTCATTCAGATGAAATGTCTGACTACATTTTATACTCTTCTGAATGATTTTCTAAAGGTTTTCTATTGGGAACAAAAAAGAATAAAAATAGCTATTATTTGTAATTTTTATGTTTGAAAGATGGAGCAAAGTGCTTGGTTTAGATGACTTCTTAAGTCCTTTTAAGCTCTAATTTTTATAAGAAGTCATTTTACATATTAAGGATGCTGCTATATTAATACTTTGCTCTGTAATGCTGAATTTTTAACATGGAATATTTGTTTTTCAACTTCCATACTTTCTCCCTACACCTCCAAGCCAAAAAGTATGAGTTTTCAGTTATCATTTATTCTCATGATAATTTTCCCAGCTATTCACTAACTTGAATAAAAAATTATTCCATAGAATCATTAAAAAAACAAAACAACCCAAAACAAACAATAGCCCATTCACTGAGCACTTACTATTTGCAAGTTACTCTTATTTTGATCTGAGTTTTCAGATAGATGGTTTCCTGTCCTTCAGAACCTTAGGTCTAGTTGGGATACATGAAAATAAATAGTATATGTTACCTTTTACTGTTTTCCTGCAATATGAATTGTATGTTGGTGGGGAAGAGACTGGGTCAGTGGGACTTAACTTCCATTTGAGAAGAACCATGGTACATTGGAAAAGGTACAATTAAGGATCTCTTAATTGACACATCTCCACTCTTATCCTCTTGACTTCTCTGCAACCTTTGCCATTATCGTTCATTTTTTTCTTGATGCTCTATTTCTCTGGTGTTTGGGGCACTACTCTTCTGGTTCTCTTCCTATCTATCTGACCATATCTTCTCAATTTATTTTGCTAAATCTTCATCCAGGTCACTTTTATTAACTTGTGTGTGTCAGAGCTCTGTCCTAGACTCTCTTTTATTCTCCCTTTATACGGTTTGACTTGGTTATCTCCTGTGCATTCAGTTATCTGCTCTATACTGATGATTCTCAGATCACCTTATCCAGCCCAAACTCTGCTGACCTCCAGTCTTACATCTCTAGCTGCCTATTAGATATCTCAGACTGGGTGTCCTTTAAATATCTTTAGGTCAGCATGTCAAAAACTGCCTTTGTCTTTCTACCCAAACCCTTTCCTGCATTTCAAAATTCTCAATTATAGTCAGTTCTCAATTACAATCATCCTAGCCCTCCAGGCTGGCAACCTAGGGGTCATCTTCTACTCCTCCCTCTTGTACTCCCTCTCTTAACACCCACATATCGAATCTCTTGCCACAACCTATAGATTTTTATACCTTTGTAACTAATGTCTTTTTCATATGCTCCCTTCTCCTCTGAAATTGCCAACACCCTGGTGAGGGCCCTCATATCTCACTTCTATACTGTTGGATTAGTCTGCTCTTTGGTCTGCCTGCTGCAAGAATCTCCCCACCTTACTACCATCCTCCACTTGGCAGTCGTAGTGATCTTCCTAAAGCATAGGTCTGATCCTGTTACACCACCGACTCAGCAAATTCTGGTGGCACCCTGTTACCTCCAGAATCAAATAGAAAATCCTGTTTGGTGTTTAAAGCCCTTTGTAACTTGACTTCCTCCTACTTTTCCAGCCTTCTTACATGTCCTGTTTCCTGTCACCCCCACCCTTGCCCCATTCCCCCCCCAGGCCTGTAATGATGTCCATCTTAATCCCCTGGCTTCCTTGACTTGATCTTCAAGTCCCAACTAAAATCATACCTTCTATAGATAGGAAGCCTTTCCTAATCCTTCTAATTCCAGTGACTTCCTTTTGATTATTTCCAATTTGTGCCATATATTGTTTTATACATAATTGTTTGCATGGTGTCTTCTTCTTTGATTGTGAGCTTCTTGAGACCAGGGCCTGGCTATTGTCTTCCTTTGTGTGCCCCAGCACTTACTTAGCACAGTGCCTGCCACATAGTAGATGCTTAATAAATGTTGACTGACTGGATTAGAATGAAGAGGCCTGAGTTTAAAGCTGCCTCTGAGGCTGTGTGAGTTTGAGCAGGTCATTTCATCTCTTGGGCCTTAGTTTTTTTTCATAAAGTGAAATCTTGGAATAGAGTGTCTCTAATGCCCCTTCTAGTTCTAAATCTAAGGTTCAGTAATCGTATGGTCCTTTTAAGGAAGAGTAGAACTTAAATTCTAAATGGAGAAAATGAAACAAAAAAAAAACACAGCACAGTTTTCTAGATCATTTCATCATGGTTTTGGAAAATGAGTAGAATATTTTAGTTGGAGCAAAAGGGTAATATGGAGAAATAGTAGGAGACAAAAGTCAGAGAAAGAGACCAGATTATAAATTTCTTTGAATGCTAAACTAATGACTTTTGCCCATAGGGGGCTATTGCAGGATTTTGAATAGGTTGGAGTACCTTACAATGTTTTAGGAAGATTTAACATTTATTACCTTAACAAGCTTTCATTAAGCTCTTATCCTATACAGAACGCTGGGATAGTTGCTAGAGAGAATACTTTGAAATATCTTTGATCTCTGATCTCATGAGTATAATTGCCTTTCCTGTGGTAAAGTTTATGTCTCATCCTATATGTAACATGCTTTTTTATAAATCACCACTGGGGATCTATTTGGTGTATTGGGCATCTCTAGATCTGGGCATGTTGCTTAGGGTCTGACCATTGGTTAGTCTTTGTTCATATTATGTGACTTCTCTGTTTTTGGTAGTATGACTTAGGTCTATTGGAACTTTTCGTTGGTAATATGGTACTGGCTACTTAAAACCACCATGTGCTTCTTCATTGCTATTTAGGTAACCTGAAATTTTAATTTGAAAGTTTTGGTATTTCAAAGCTTACCATACAGCATCACCACAAGACTATTGTTATATATAATATATTGCTATAAAAATATTGATATATAATACAACTCCTGTCTACTCATGAAGCTTACAGTTTAGTAAGAGTAGTACATAAGGATAGAGTAAAAAAGGAGGGACAGGTACTTTTGAAAAAGAGACTTAAAATATTAAAATAATTCTGATTTAATGAGACACTATGATGATGGCAGTTAGGTAGTGCTGGGCCTGAAGTTAGGAAGACTCATCTTCATGAGTTGAACTCTGGCCTCAAACACTTAACCACTATGTGACCCTGGGCAAGTCACTTCCTCTTGTTTGCCCCAGTTCCTCACCTGTAAAATGAACTGGAGAAAGAAATGGCAAACCCCTCCAGGATCCTTGCCAAGAAAACCCCAAATGGAGCCATGAAGAGTCGGACATGACTAAAATGACTGAACAATTAACTACTATGATGATGTCAGGGTTAAGTTGAGGAAGAGTACAGAGGATTCTGGTGTATTGCATGTGAAGGAAAAGAAAGAAGAATGAGTATAAGATGATTTGTTAAGAGGTTGCTAGTTAGCACCATTAAGAAAAATAAGAATGGTGAGAAATAGGGTAATTACTTAGGAATTTAAAAAATTTTCATTTTTAAGATAGAGTTGATTCTGGGCATGTTTGAAGGCAGAGTGGAAGGAATCACAGGGGAGACAGAGGCGGGGAGGTGCTTGAAAATAGTACTTATAACTTTTTGACTTTGTCACCTTGTCTTCACATTTCTTTCCTTTCTAATCCGTCCTTCATACAACTGCCAAAAACATTTCCCATTGCATAGGTCTGACTCAGTAACTTGCATAGCTGTCCCCATTGCTTATAGGATAAATACAGATTCTAACATGAAATTTAAGTCCTTTATCTGGTTCTAACTAATCTTCCTATCCTTGTTTCCCTTCACTTACTCTACTTTCCAGCCAAACTGAATACTTGTACAAGTTATTTTTCTCTGCCTCCAAGAATTTGTTCAGATTCTCCCATCCCTGCAAAGTTTTTCCTTCTTCATGCCTGTGTTTGAGAATCTTCCTCTTCTTTCAAGGCTTGACTGGTGTGTGCCACCACTTTCAGCAAAGGGTTCCTGAAAGCTCTGTCCACTTCCAAAATTATCTCACATCCCTCTATGAATATAAACTCACTGAGGGCAGGAACTTTGTTATCCTTGTTTCTCCAGGGCCTTCCTTGTACATACATGGAACGTACTTAATAAATGTTTAAATTCACTTGGATTCTGGCACTCCTCCTTCCCTATCCCCTCCCAATACACTCCCCAAGATAAGCTTTCTTTTTTTACTGCCTCATAAGATTGCATCAACTTTATTTCAGGATCAGGTGAAAATCTGTTTTATCTATGAATGAGTGAAAAAAATATTTATCAGACACTCAGTTCTAGGCACAGTGTTAAGTGCTGGGGATTCAGATAGAAAAAGCAAGACAATTCCTGCTCTCAAGCAGCTCACAGCCCTATTGGGGGAGACTATATATATATATAAGTTCAGCTTCTTGGTGCATTAAAAGGCTCCAAAGACCTTGGATTATGTAATGTAAGTAATTAAAATGATAGTGCCAGTGTACTTCAGGGTACAGAAGCAAGACAGATGATAAGGTTTGAATGATTTTAGGAAGCAGTAGCAAGACAGATAGTAAGACC
This sequence comes from Gymnobelideus leadbeateri, assembly GCA_011680675.1. NCBI lineage: Eukaryota > Metazoa > Chordata > Mammalia > Diprotodontia > Petauridae > Gymnobelideus > Gymnobelideus leadbeateri. The sequence goes on from WOXC01009282.1 coordinate 417,892, forward strand.
TGGTTGTCCTTCATCTTATAAGGAAAAAATGGAATTTTGGGGCAAAGTAGAAATACAAGGAGGCAGGCCAACCCTGGTGGTAGAGGCTTTTTCTGCTATTTGACATTCCCAATGGATTCTGGATAGGCAGGGGAGGGGTTGAGGAGAATAGCCTCTCCTCCCAACACCCATTATCCTGGATGGATTCATGAGACATTGACCTCAAGACAGTTTCTAACCTTAGGCATACGGTTTCAAAGCATGCTGCTTATTAAACGTCAGCTGTTACAGTTTTATATTGTAATAGTCAAAAGTCCTAAAAATATTTAGGATGATAATGAGGGATCCACTACAGCAAGGTTCACATTTTTAAAAATGGTACTTTTCACACACTTTATAGTAAATATCATTATATAGATTTCTATCTGAGGAAGAGATGACTATTAAATTTCAGTGTTGTAGTGAATTAGTTTCATATGCTAATGAAGTGTTTTACAGAATGCTGTCTGTTTTTCAGGTATACAAAACTTGGATATGCTGGAAATACAGAACCACAGTTTATCATCCCATCATGTAAGTACTACCTCAAATGAATGCATAAACAGATTTAATAATTGTTCTTGTTTGCTGTAAGCTTCTGTCTAGTTAGTAAATAATTCTGCCAAAATAATAGGCATATAGTTTGCCATATTTGAAGTGTGCTACATATTTCTAAGACTCTGAATTAAGGAATTCACTACAAATAATACATTTAGCATTAAATTATATTTGAATTAAAGTTCTTCTAAAAGAAGAAAGGATAAGATTATTAGTTGTTAGAAAATATTAATGGGGTGGCTAGATGGCGCAGTGAATAGAGCACCAGCCCTAAAGTCAGGAAGACCTGAGTTCAAATCCAGCCTCAGACACTTAACACTTACTAGCTGTGTGATCTTAAGTCACTTAACCCCAATTGCCCTGGCCTCCAAAAAAGAAAAGAAAATATTAGACAAAATATCTCCCACTTTTCCTTTCCTGAGCACCTCTTTTTTGTTTTTATTTTTAAATAGTTTTTCCCAATTACATTAAAGACAAATTTTTTAAAATTTTGAGTTCCAGATTTTGTCTCTCTGCCCCTCACCTTCTTCCTCCTTAAGATGGTAAGCAATTTGAAATAGGTTAGATATGTGCAGTCATGTAAAACATATTTCCAAATTAATCATGTGTGAAAGAAGAAACAGACTAAATTGGGGGGAAAATACCTCCTTTAAAAAAAATCATATTTGGGTTGTCTTCCTCTAGGATTGTTGACATTGCTCTTCATGGGTATGGGTAGCTGACTCCTTTCCATTACAGACACATGGAGGACTGTCCTTTGGTTTATGGTTAAGTAACCACTTTTTTTGCAGAATTTATATCTGTTGTCATTCCTGTACTCTTATTTTAGGCTCCATTTAATTTGAAATGAGGTATCCCATTTCATTATCAGTTGATATATTTTCCACCACTACAGGTTTTTCCTGATTACTTGAAGTTGTTTATCATTATATTTCTAAAGTATATTTGTTGTCTCTTTTGTGCTTATAGCACATCAGCTGTCCTGCTTTCTTATATCCTACCCTACAGCCTTGTGGAACCGTGCTATAAGAAGTATTCCTTGAGTTTTTGTTTTTGTTTTTGTTTTTTTGGAGGGCAATTGGGATTAAGTAACTTGCCCAAGGTCACAGGGCTAGGTTTTTGTTTGTGTGTGCATTGTGTCTGAGGCTGGATCCGAACTCAGGTCCTTCTGACTCCAGGGCCGGCACTCTACTCACTGCGCCACCTAGCTGCCCCATTCCTTGAGTTTTGATAGTATGTATACCAGGACCATTATGGTGATGAAGTGTTATTATGTAATATTGAACAACGTATTGCCATTTAATCTTAAAGATGACTTAAATTTAATGATGCTTGAAGTTGTTTGTTGAGTCACTTTTTGCCCATGTGACCTTGGACAAAGCACCTAACCTCTGGGTGCCTCCCTTTCCTCAAGTATAAAATGAGGATATTAGGCTAGATGGCCTTTAAAGATTCTTCCAAGTCTTATTCTATGATCCATTGAGTTTAATGTGATGGTTATAAGTGTATTAACAGGGAGAATATAGCTCCTTTTACATATGTGACCTTTGGAAAATCACTTAACTTCTCTGGAGCTCTGTTTCCTCAGTTGTTAAATAGGATAAGACTAGATAAGTTGAGGTTCCTTTGAACTGTAAATCCTATAATACTAAAATCTCCATGGAGTTCCTGCTTTTGTTCCTAAGTAACACCAGTGGCATTAGATAGGCTTCTACCTTTCAGGATTTAGAAGGTTTAATTTGTTAGGAAGCTTCATAGAAGTAATCTTTTAGACTTTGCATCCCATTTCTGGTCTTACATGCTCTTGCAGCTTCATTTCATATCAAAGTTCAGACTTGACTTTTATTCTTTTTTCTTATGAGGATATGAAATATTTATATTTTATTTATTTCCTACAAGTAACTATTGAATTTTCAAAAGTCTTTGTCACCAAACTAATTCTGAGGCTGCTGACTTAGTGTCATAATTACTTTATAGTATTTATAATTATTTTTATCATTTAATCACAGTAAGTATTTTAATCAGAAAGCCCGTTTAGTAATACTTTGAATAACTTAACTTATTTTGAGCCATGTAGATGTCATTATGAATTAGAAATATATTGCTTGTGAGAATGTAAAGCATGTTAACTAATAGTACAGATCTTCATAAACCACTGGAGTTGCTGAAGGAATATAGGGAATTCTAGAGGATAATTGTATCTTACAAAAATTTTCCTGTTTCTGTCCTCTTAAAAGTTTTTAGTTGGGATTAAAATGAAAAAAAATTATACATAGTTAAAGGGCTTATAAGACTGCAGTAGAAGTGGTAGCTGCCATTATATTTCATGTGGTAGTAAGCTTGGCACCATATTGTTTGTTCCCTTTCCTTACACTTGAAAATTACACTCAGAAAACATTGGTAAGATAAGCTTTGTTGCTAGCATTTTTGTTTATAAGCCAATCTTTTGGAGCACCATTTTCTTTTAAGAGGTATGAAAGTTATGTGACCTAGATGATGAATTGCTTTTTTAATTTGAAATGATATTCTCAAATTTTTTTTTTTAAGAGCAATTGGGGTTAAGTAACTTGCTCAAGGTTACACGGCTAGTCATTATTTGTGTGTGGGTGCTCATTTTCTGAGGCTGGATTCGATCTCGGGTCATTCCAACTCCGAGGCCAGCGCTCTTACTCACTGCGCCACCCAGCCACCCCTATGATATTCTCAAATTTTTATTTTTATACTGTTGGCAATTTTTGGTAGTTTTTAGCTTCTGTTGGTACGATAAAATATATAGAATTGCATGACATTTTTGATTAAATATTATTTGAGAGTTTTGTATATAGCTTTCAGAAGTTTACTAATTACGTATGTTTCACCATTTCTGCCCTCGTGGGTTAAGATTTTATTCTCAGGTCATGTAGTACCTCTCTATTTTGCTGTATACTATTGATTCAATAAGGATGAACTTGACTTTTGGCAGATTCAAACCCTGAATCCAACTTAACCTGTCTTCTTCAATTGCCACATTTTCCAGAGATACTAAACCTTAGAGTATGCAATTGTAACATTCCTTTTTATACATATATCAGCAAGCAACATATACTGAAATAAATTCAAGATAATTGCTTCTCTTCACTTGGCTTTCTAAATAACTTAGCAGTTTGGGCAAATTTTTGGGCAGGTTTGTAGGAAATCTTGGATATATTGTCCCCTTTTTATTAACAAGATTTCCTAATTCTAATAGGTGTTAATATAAAAGTTAGAAGGGACTGACTGTGGATTTAGAATTTTTCTCTTTCAGTATTCTCTGCCCAAATTATTAAGAATATGACTGTTAAAAAATGATGGTACCACAGTTGAATTCCAGATCAACCAAAATACATTCAGATAATAACTATTTTGAATGAAGAACTGTTTAAAACTTGAAGGATTCAGAATTTAAGTTTTAGCTGTGAAGTGATATGTTAAATTTGCTAAGTAGTTTGAGAACTATTGTTGGTTTTGAAAAATAGCTTGATTTAAAAAAAATGACATTTACAACTAAATCCTTTGAGTATTTTTAGTTTAAATTAGTGGTTCACGATTTGTAACACAAAATTATAGAATAGGGAAGTTTGAGTGGAAAATATTTTTGCATTTCCTCTAGTTTTTTTTTTTTCTTTGTCAGTATATTTCACCTTTTTCTTTCTGGGCTTTCAGGATGACTTTTGAGGTGGTGAAATGTCTGCTGTTTAAAATTGAAATGAATCTCATGGTTATTGAAATACTTAAAAACATTCTACATAATACATTTTTAGCTTCTTATTATATTTAAAGTTTTTTTTTTCATGATATTACTTATCTGTTTAAAGTTTTATATATGGTCTCAGATATGAGTGTTTGTGATAAATGAAAAGTTATCTTTGGTATATATATCCAGGATGGGAGAGATAAAAGATACTGTCTAAATGTAGTTTGAGGAATACTAACCTCTAACATGTCTGAGTACCTGTGTTCCTTTTTAAAGGTATTGCTATCAAGGAGTCTGCAAAAGTAGGAGATCAAGCACAAAGGAGGGTGATGAAGGGTGTTGATGATCTAGACTTCTTTATTGGGGATGAAGCAATAGAAAAGCCAACTTATGCAACAAAGGTATGATCCTGTGGTTAGTCGAGATAAATGAGAATTTTTGTTTAAAAATTTCATGGTATTTCTGAGAGTATTTGTTTTCTACCCTCATAAATCCTGTCTCTGTCACTTTCTGCCTGTTAAGTATATTTATTTATTTTTAGTTTTCAACCTTCATTTCCATAAGATTTTGAGTTAAATTTTTTTCTCTCCCCATCTTTCCCCTACCCCCACCCAAGATAGTAAGCCTATTGAATATCCCTTCCCCCAATCTGTTCTCTCTTATATCCTCCCCCTGTTTTTTTCATCAAGAATGTTTGAAAATCCTCCATTTCATTGAATGACCATATTTTCCCCTGTAGCATTATATTCAGTTTTGCTGGGTAGGTGCTTCTTGGTTTTAGTCCTAGCTCCTTTGACCTCCAGAATATCATATTCCAAGCCCTTCTATCCCTTAATGTAGAAGCTGCTAGGTTTTTTGTTATCCAGGATTGTATTTCCACAATACTCAAATTGTTTCTTCCTGGCTGCTTGCAGTATTTTCTCCTTGATCTGGGAAATCTGGAATTTGGCTATAATATTCCTAGGAGTTTTGTTTTTGGGATCTTTTTCAAGAGGTGATTGGTGAATTCTTTCAATTTCTGTTTTGCTCTCTGGTTCTAGAATATCAGGGTAATTTTACATGATAATTTCTTGAAAGATGGGGTCTAGGTTCTTTTTTTGATCATGGCTTTCAGGTAGTCCAATAATTTTTAAATGACCTCTCCTGGATCTGTTTTTCAGGTCAGTGGTTTTTCCAGTGAGAGATTTCATATTGCCTTCTATTTTTTCATTTGTTTGGATCTGTTTTATAGTATCTTGATTTCTCATAAAGTCATTAGCTTTCAGTTGCTCCAATGTAATTTTTAAGGAGTTATTCTCCAGTGAGTTTTTTTTAAATTAATTTATTAGTTTAGTTTCAGTTAACAAGATTCAATTCCATAGTTCCTTGATTTTCAAATTTCCTTTACTTCCCTCCCCCCTCCCCCCATGACAGCATATAGTCCAGTATAAGATCTGCAAATGCATTCATATTAGACATTATTCTAATTACAAAGGCGTATTGTACTAGGTGGGATGAAAGATGGTAAGGAAGAAATAAAACCAAACAATGAAAAGAAAAAGATCATTTAGTTTGTTTCCATCAGGATTCAGGCTCAGTTCTTTCTAGTTATATCTCTGGATGGCACTTTTCTCACTTTCTTGAGTCTTTCAGGATTGACTTATATCACTGCATTGCTGAAAAGAGTCCAGTATGTCATAGTGGGTCATCACAGATATGGTATGTCTGTGATTGTATACAAATTTCTTCTGATTCTACTCTTCTCGCTCAGCATCAGTTTGTATAAGTCTTTCCAGGTAATTGTGAAATCCATCACCTCCTCGTTTCTTATAGCACAATAATATTCCATTACATTCCTATACCACAACTTGTTTAGCCATTCCCCAATTGATGGGCACCCCTTTAGTTTCCAATTCTTTGCAACCACAAAAAGGGCTGCTAAAAATATTTTTGTACATATGGGTCTTCCTCCCACTTCTATGATCTTGTTGGGATATAACCCTAGAAGTGGTATGGCTGGGTCAAAGGGTATGAAATTATTTATAATCCTTTGGGCATAATTCCAGATTGCTCTCCAGAATGGTTGGATAAGTTCACAACTCCACCAGCAATGTATTAGTGTTCCAATTTGTCCACATCCTCTCCAGCATTTGTTACTTTCTTGTTTTGTCATCTTAGCCAATCTGACTGGAGGGATGTGGTATCTCGAGTTGTTTTGATTTGCATTTCTCTAATTAATAGTGATTTAGAGCATTTATTCATATGCTTATAGATATCTTTAATTTCTTTCTCTGAAAACTGCCTGTTCATATCCTTTGACCATTTATCAATTGGGGAATGACTTGTATTCATATAGATTTGGCTCAATTCTCTATAAATTTTAGAAATGAATCCTTTATCAGAGACACAAGTTGTAAAAATTCTTTCCCAGTTTCCCACCTCCCTCTTGATCTTGGTTACATTGGCTTTGTTTGTAAGAAGTTTTTCAATTTAATGTAATCAAAATTATCCATTTTGCATTTTATAATGCTCTCTAATTCTTGTTTGGTCCTAAAATCTTCCCCTCTCCACAAGTCTGTCAGGTGAACTATTCCTTGCTTTCCCAAATTGCTTACAGTATCATCCTTTAGATATGATTTTGGTATATGGTGTTAGATAGTGATCTATGCCCAGTTTCTGCCATACTGTATTCCAGTTTTCCCAGCAGTTTTTGTCAAACAGTGCATTCTTTTCCCAAAAACTGGGGGTTTTGGGTTTATCGAACAATAGATTACTATATTCATTAACTGCTGGGTCTCCTGCGCCTAATCTATTCCATTGATCCACTACTCTACACCTCTGCCAGTACCAAGCAGTTTTGATGACTGCTGCTGTATAATACAGATTAAGATCTGGCATAGCTAGTGCACCTTCCCTAGCGTTTCTTTTCATTAATTCCCTTGATATTCTAGACCGTTTGTTTTTCCAAATAAATTTTGTTATTATTTTGTCTAACTCTATAAAGTAGATTTTTGGTAAATTGATTGGTATGGCATTAAATATATAGTTTAGTTTGGGTAAAATTGTCATTTTTATTATATTAGCTCGACCCAGCCATGAGCAGTTGATATTTTTCCAACTATTTAGATCTGTTTTTATTTGTGTGAGAAGTGTTTTGTAGTTGTGATCATATAGATTCTGGGTTTGTTTTGGCAAGTAGATTCCCAAATATTTTATAATGTCTACAGTGACTTTAAATGGGATTTCTCTTTCTGTCTCTTGCTGTTGAGTTTTATTAGAGATGTACAGGAATGCTGAGGATTTATGTGGGTTTATTTTATATCCTGCAACTTTGCCAAATTTATTTATTGTCTCAAGTAGTTTTTTACTTGATTCTCTAGGATTCTCTAAGTATATCATCATATCATCTGCAAAGTGATAGCTTGGTCACTTCTTTGCCTAATTTGATTCCTTTGATTTCTTTTTCTTCTCTAATTGCTACTGCTAGTGTTTCTAGTACCAGATTGAATAAGAGGGGTGATAGTGGATACCCTTGTTTCACTCCTGATCTCATTGGAAAGGCTTCTAGTTTATCCCCATTGCATATAATACTTGCTGATGGTTTTAAATAGATGCTATCAGCTATTTTAAGGAAGGTTCCATTTATTCCTATACTTTCTAGTGTTTTTAATAGGAATGGATGTTGTACTTTGTCAAAAGCCTTTTCTGCATCTATTGAGATGATCATGTGGTTACTGGTAGTTTTATTGTTGATATGCTCAATTATACTGATGGTTTTCCTAATATTAAACCATCCTTGCATTCCTGGAATGAATCCTACCTGATCAAAGTGTATTATTTTTGTGATAAGTTGTTGGAGTCTTTTGGCTAATATTTTATTTAGAATTTTTGCGTCTAAATTCATGAGGGAAATTGGTCTATAATTTTCTTTCTCTGTCTTATCTCTTTCTGATTTAGGAATTAGTACCATATTTGTGTCATAGAAAGAATTTGGTAGGACTCCTTCTTCACTAATTTTCCCAAATAGTTTGTAGAGTATTGGAATCAGTTGTTCTTTAAATGTTTGATAGAATTCACTAGTGAACCCATCTGGCCCTGGAGATTTTTTCCTAGGGAGTTCATTGATGGCTTGTTTGATTTCTTTTTCTGAGATGGGATTATTTAGGTAATTCACTTCCTCTTCAGTTAATCTGGGCAACTTGTGATTTTGTAAATATTCATCCATTTCACTAAGATTGTCATATTTATATGCATACAATTGGGAAAAATAATTCCTCATTATTTTTTTGATTTCCTCTTCATTAGAGGTAGATTCACCCTTTTTATTTTTGATATTCATAATTTGGTTTTCTTTTTTTTATCATATTGACTAAGGGACTATCAATTTTGTTGATTTTTTTCATAAAACCAGCTCTTAGTTTTATTTATTAATCAATAGTTTTCTTAATTTCAATTTTATTAATCTCTCCTTTGGTTTTCAATATTTATAATTTAGTACTAAATGGGGGATTTTCAATTTGTTCTTTTTCTAGCTTTTTCAGTCGCATGTCCAATTCAGTGACCTCCCTTCTCTCTGCTTTATTCAAGTATGCACTCAGGGATATAAAACTTCCCCTAAGAACTGCCTTTAATGCATCCCATAAATTTTGGTATGTTGTCTCATTATTGTCATTCTCTTGAATGAAATTATTGATTGTTTCTATAATTTCTTGTTTGACCCACCCATTCATTAGGATTAAATTGTTTAATCTCCAATTAGTTTTTAGTCTATCTTTCCATGGCCCTTTATTGTATATAATTTTTATTGCATCATGATCTGAGAATGATGTATTTAATATTTCTGCCTTTCTCCACTAAATTGTGAGGTTTTTATGCCCTAGTACATGGTCTCTTTTTATACATGTTTTATATGTATAGTCATGGCAAAACATTCATAATAGTCATAATAGAGGGATTGAGCTTGGCTCCCAGTGTACTGTTATAGACATTTCCTGTCAGCCTGCGGGCTGTCTTCAATAGAAGATTTGTTTCTCTCTGTCACTTTGTGGGTTCTTTAGCTTTAAAATTTGTTTAGAGTCATTTTTTTTACAGGTATTGGAAGTTGTTGGAGCCCAAGCCCACACCAAGTTTGTGCTTCTACTGTGCCATCTTGGCTCCTCCCCCTGCCTGTTAAGTCTTAACTGCTTTGGTTATCTTAACTTTTCTGATACTTCTGTAGGATGAAGAGTTTGTACTAGGTGACATCTAAGGTTTCTTCTTCTGTAGGATGAAGAGTTTGTACTAGGTGACATCTAAGGTTCACTTCAAAATACATGCATTTCTCTAAATCCTTTGTTGCCTTAAAAGCTCAACTGAGGTGCTACCTTCTTGTGTGTAGGCTAATCCAATATTACTTATTGGAGCTCTCTGTCTTCCCTTAAATTATTTTATATTTACCTATATGTACTTTGTTACATATCTCCTAATAGAATGAAAACTCTTAAGGGTCAGGGACTATTTAATTTTTCTATCTTAATCTATTTTAATTCATAGTGTTTAGAGCTAGTAAATACTTTAATAAATGGTTTTTGAGTTGAAAAGAATGTTAATACAAAAAATTAATGTTAATATATGTTAATACAATGTTAATACAAAAATGTTATGTTTTTAAAAGAATAATAATATAGAAAAGCATTTTCTTTCCCTGAAGGTAGCTAATTACAAAATGTGTTATGTGTAAGTTTTAAACAAAGTAGAGAAAATAATTTTAAAAATACTTAGGAAAAAATGAATTGTGAAGTGTTAGCTCCAGGACATGGTTTTAGGCTTTGAGAATTGGAGAAAATGGAGGATAGATACAATGAAATAAAAAGGAGTGTTTATGCACAAATGAGCGATGATCTTACTAGTCATTTATTGCTTCAAAAAAAAGTTTATTCAGTAACTATGTATTAAATGCTGTCGTGACTCTTTTTAAAAATGTAAAAAAGGGTTCATACTTCATGGTTTTACAGGAGTATTTTTGGTTTATGATTTTTCAGGTTAACATCAAAGTGCATCATGCATGGTAATTTTTTAAAAGAGGTAATTTATTAAATGGATGAATGATCTAACAAAATACATTTATTTTGTAACCGAGTATTGCCATGGATTATTACTTCTTGTAGGCAAGAGTTCAGTTGGATGAATTTTTTAGTCTTTTAAAATTGTTTGGTGCTATTTTAAAATTAGAGCAAGATTTTATTTTGTTGTTTATTTAACAGTGGCCAATCCGTCATGGTATAGTTGAAGATTGGGACTTGATGGAGAGATTTATGGAACAAGTGATCTTTAAATACCTAAGGGCAGAACCTGAAGATCATTATTTTCTTTTGGTGAGTTCAAATAATACTTTACTTGAGTATTACTTTAGAAAAGATTTCATGAAAGTTTTTATTAGTTAGTTTGTAAGATATATTGGTTTTTTCTTCTGTATTAAGTTTTTTTCAGAGTAAATTCAGTTTAGATTGGACCTAAGAGACATTAAGATAGTCTTACCTATATGTTAATTTGATATTTTAGATCACAAGAGTAGTGTTATAATGAAACTGTAATTTAGATACTTAAAATTATTTTATTATGAGGTGATAACAAAAATAAGTCTTGCATGAACATTAATCATCCTTGACTTCTTTTTCCTAAGTTTCTCATATCCATTTACTAAAAAAATTTGGCATTTTTACCTCTGCCCTATTTCTTGCATTATTTCTACTCATCTACTTATCATTTCTACTGCTTCCATTCTAGTTGCTCTTCCATGACTATTTTCTCTCCTTTTTTCATATTCATCTGTTGAAATTCTAATTCTTTAAGGCCCCGTTGAAAAACTCTCTGGCTTTTAAGTCTTCTGTTATTCCCTCACCTTCTTACCTCACCCTCATCTTACCTTCTATGAATGTTCATAGAGTCTTAGAATCTTGCTCTTAACTCTGCTATACCTATTTTCTATTTTGTATTTTAGTTATATATGTTCATGTCATACCTGCTGTACTAGATATGCTTTTTGTAAACAGTGTGTGTGTCTTATTTATCTTGATCTCCCTCAGTGCTAAGTACCCTGGCTTGAACATAGTAAGCACTTAAATGTTTGCTGAGTGAATAATAACTCACATTTTATAGATTTTTAAACTCTCAGGTGCATTTTCCTTGTAACCTATGTCCAACAAAGTATATCAATGTGTTAGATGCTATTATCTTTATTATTATTTGTAATAAGCATATTTAATTGAATTCCAAAGATTTAGGATGTTTTAATTCATGCATATTATATATGGTAACTTTTTGTTAATCAGTATATCTGGGCAATTAAAATACTCTATTCCATAACTCTGCCAGATAGTTGAAGTTAATTAAATCAGTCAGTGATGTATTGTGCAAAGTAATAAATTCTTTCTCTTTTGTATTTATTTGCTTAAAAAAATTTCTTCATTAATGAGATTTAAATTTTTTAAAAATTTGACTTATTTTAATATACTCTTTATCTAATAGACTGAACCGCCTCTAAATACGCCAGAAAACAGGGAATATACAGCTGAAATTATGTTTGAATCCTTCAATGTTCCAGGCCTATACATAGCTGTACAGGTAAGCATGTACTTATGTTTCTCTAAATCTGAATCTTAAGAATAAAATTTTGAACATTTAAAACCTCAGTTTTGGAATGTCATTTTTCCCATATTTTTCACAGCAAAAATTAAATTTGTAATAGATATTAATTAGTTCTGATCATAGTATCCTTTTAAGTTATAGCTATTAGTCTGTCTTGTATCTTTATAATGTACTGTTCACTGTTTTATAAAATATCCTTTATACATAAAATTGTTTATAATTATAATTCATTTTGAAAACTTGTCTATTGGCTATTTCAGAGTTTTTGCTTAAAATGCTATATATACCATTAGATCCTAGAATTTCTTCCACTGGTACAGATCTCAACCCATTCATGATTTCATTCCTAAATATTTATTGTACAATTTGTGTTCTTCTATAAATCCTTTCCATTTTGCCCCCCTAGAGGGTTGAAGGCCTTTCTGTACGTCTTTTTATCTGGGGTACTTAGCTCTCCACCTGATGTACTTCATGACAGGCTTACCTCCTTTTCCTTTCATACATTGCCTGAATAAATTTTTGAACCAGAGTCATTGGAAATTTGACTTCTCTATATAGCTAGGTGGAATGGATAGAGCTCTGGTCCTGCTATCTGGAAGACCTGATTCAAATCTAGCCTCAGAAACTTAATAGCTGTGCTACCCTTGCCAAGTCGTGTAACCTTTTTTTGCCTCAGTTCCCTGAGTTGTAAAAATGTGGAAGATAATAGCACTTGCTTCACAGGATTTTTGCAAGGATCAAATGTGAAACTATTTGTAAAACTTTTAGCATGGTACCTGGCACAAAGTAAGTCCTTAATAAGTTTTTATTTTTTCCCATCACATCCATCACTCCATTGACTTTTGATTCAATTGTAATTGTGTTGAAGGGAGAGATAGTATAATGTTAATGTTCCAATGGAAAATATATTTGCTTTTCAAATTAAAAGTGATCTTTAAAGGTTTATTCCCAGTTTAGTTCTGGTTGATCTAAAATGTCCATTTAATTTTTATACCCACAATATTGAGCATTTTCCCCCTGATAATTTGAGGTTCTTAATTTTCTATCCTTTTGACTCTTAGTGATAGCTAAATGTTATTAACTTTATCACCTAGCACCTTTGTGGTGAAGGTCAGTAAGGCAACAATAACTTTTGGACTCCCACAGAGTACTGAGCTTTTGGAATATAAAGAAATAGCATCATCCCTACCCCTCTAGTTGAAAATATATGAATTGTATACATGTGAAAAAAGACTTTATAAATATTTACAAACACGTCCCCTGAGTATAATTGAAGGAATTGACAGAGAAAGGAACTTTTGTTACCTTACAGTGTAGTTTAAGGATTAGGAACTGATTAATGTGCAAACATAAATATTCTTCATTTGAGAATTTTAAAGATAGGATAGGTCTCTAACCATCTGCAATGATTTTTTTTTTTTTGGTCCTCTGTAAAGGTAGGGATTGAAATAGAGGATATCTTCTCATCTCAGCTGATATTTTGCAAATGAATAAAACAAGGTAGATGCTAACTTTTAATGGCATTGCATATTTCATATAGGCTTATTCAGGTGTTATCCTTGTGTTTTTCCCACAAAGCTATTGTAAATAACTTCCCACAAAACTATAGTGAATAAATTGTGAAAATTAAAAAATTAAATAATATCTACAAACATTTCCCAGGTTGAATTTTATGAACCTTGTTTTAGTATTAGCTCTCCCTTGTCCTTCCTCAGGGGAAAGAAAGGGTAATTTGGCCATTGAATAAGCCATAGTGATAATTTTGAGACATGCAAGGGAGTTTTTCTGCCTTATAGTCATTAATCTAACTGTTTTTTAAAAATTGTTACTTTTTTCTTGTACACAATGACTTTCCAAGAAACAGTTCCTCCTTCTCTCAAAGGTCCTTTGTAATGGAACTTTTTAAAATCTGTAAGTCTTTTTAAGTTGATCTTTCTGTAAGGGAATGACTAATTAGAACATTTATGACTTGAACAATTCACATAGTTGTCTGAGTTCACTTTACCATATTTTTTTAAGTACAGCCCATATATTTTAAAACTATCTAGCCTCTTTTGTATGTAATATTTCATGAGAAATCTCTGCATTTTAAAAGTAATTGTTTCCTTGTTTTTTTTAAAAAGAAATAGAGAAATCAGTAAGATTGTATGAATTAAAATTCCTTTATTGAAATGAAAATAATGGGCAATTTTGAATTTTCTCGTTTTTGCAAGATTTTGCTTTTGAGATTATAAAGCAAATAAAAAACAGTATGCCTTTTGATATTTCTAACTGTTTTCTTTTTATATTTTTTCCAGGCTGTCCTTGCTTTAGCTGCATCTTGGACATCAAGACAGGTAGGAGAGCGGACACTGACTGGTACAGTTATAGACAGTGGAGATGGTGTCACTCATGTCATACCTGTGGTAAGAATATTTTTAAAATATTGAATAAGAGAATATTAGTTTTAAAAGGCCATCTGGCATAAGCAAAAGCCTATCTGGTATATCTAGAATATAAAAATTGACTTTATTAAGATCCCCAAATGCTCCCTCTTTAGGTACTATATAATTATTTGAAATATTTTTTCATTTGCTGCTATATTCAGATAAAAATGCCAAAATGAGTTTTTAAAAAATGCCTTACTCTTGCTGTAAGAAGGCATTATCTTTTAGAGTATTACACATTGTAAAATCTGTAATTAGAATATGTAGTTTCTTGTCTTAATCAGCAAAGAAATTAGCTTGTTTTATTTTTAGATATTTTTATAACTATTTGATGACTTTCCATTCATAATTTAGCAATTTAAAGAACCAAAGGATATTTTACAGTTAATTGTAAGCATATCAATGTAAGTGAATTTTCATAGTGATTTATTTTTTTTATTGAAGTGACATGTTAGTTATGATTGTTTATTAAACCATTGAGTTTCCAGTGCTTAATGGTAAATTACATTGTTTTTTATTGTGCCAAGTGGATTTAAAATGACTTACTGAAAATGACTGAGCATAAGGACCTTTAAAGTTTTACTATTTTTATGGAATTGAAGGAATCTTTTAAAGAAACAGTTTTTTTCATAGATGATTACTTCATTAAAATACAGTTGTGGGGGCAAGTTGTAAGTTACTTAACCTGAATTGCCCTCCAAAAAGCAAGGGACAGATATACAAGGTATCTGAATGTGGGGAAGATTCTAAAAATGTGGGAAAAAATCTAGGACATTATTGATGCTGAAAAAACGTGACCAAAAACACAGCAATAAGTACTGACCTATGTACCTATTCTCCTGTCTATAAAAATATTTTATAAGGGTCATCTATTCATGAATTGAGGGAATTTTCAGTGAGTTTATTCTTAGTAAGGATGGAATAGACTTTTTCTAGTTACAGTCAACAACAGAACAAATCCTTACCATATCACAATTAACTGAAAAGATGCAAAGAGTATAAGGTCTCATTGGGCTTATTGTTGATTGCAAAAAATCAAGCATTTGATTTGATAGAGGCTCTTTTATAGCAAGATATTTTCCACGCATATATCAAGATCATTCAGGATTTCTCAGAAGATTTTTACTGTTCGATGAATTACATGATAATAAGCATCAGGTTAGATATGAAACAGATGTGTGCACATCAGAGGTATTTGCCACTGTGATGGAGGAAAATCTAGTGCAGAATCTGGGTTGAGGAGGGATTCTTTGTGGATGCTGAGTTTCTCCAGCTGTTCCTATTTGTGGAAGACATTGTATTGATTGCATCAAGTTCTAAGGCATTACAGAATGTTCTCCAAGAGATCATCACTTGGGGGTGGCTAGGTGGTGCAGTGAGTAAAGCGTCGGCCCTGGAGTCAGAAGGAACTGAGTTCGGATCTGGCCTCAGATACTTAATGCACACACAAACAAAAATCTAGCCATGTGACCTTGGGCAAGTTACTTAACCTCAATTGCCCTCCAAAAAGCAAAAAAAAAAAAAAAAAAAGGATCGTCACTAAGCGTGGCTAGGTGGTGCAGTGAATAGAGCACCTGCCCTGGAATCAGGATGACCTGAGTTCAAATCTGGCCCCAGACACTCAACACAAAAACTAGCCATGTGACCTTGAGCAAGTCACTTAGCCCCATTTGCTCTCCAAAAAGCAAAGAGAGAGAGAGAGAGAGAGAGATCATCACTCAAAGGAATTTGACTTATCCATCCATCTAGGAAAGACCCAGTAGAATATCTCTTGCCCAGATAGCAGCGTTCATTTAGATGGACACAATATGGTTTGGGCCTTGAGCTGTGCCCACAGTTGAAAAGAAGTAATTAAGTGGGCTGGATTGCTTTCTGGAAATTTCAAAGTTTTATGCTGTCCCTCCAAGCTTCTCATGAAAGCAGAGGTCTCCTTTTCAATACTGTCATTTTACTGATGTTGCCTTATGGCAGAAAAGATGAGTAATAAACAAAGGGCAACAGACAGGCTGATGGTTAGTATGAGCAAGCTCCATTGTGTAACCAGTGAGAAACTCCAAAGAACAGGATAAAGGATTTCATCAGGGATTGTATGATAGGAAGAGAAGTTAAACTGGTCTTGTGGCAATGGGAGGGAAGGACATATGGATAAGTCAGAATATTCCTCTGGCAACCTTGCAATATTGGGAGAAAGTGAGAAAAGCCTCTAGCAAATTGGGTGGATTTCTGTAGTGAACTTTTGGGAGAATAGAAAGCAGAATTGTTCAGGAAGGGGAGACATGAATGAGTTGTGATCTTCATTACTGGAGGGAACTTCAAAATCAAGAGATCACAGAGCCATTTGAGTATTGAGACACTACTACTTTGTTTTCCCATTACATTTTATTACTACATTATCCTCATTTATATTTTTAATGCTGCTGCTTTAATAAATATTCCTAAAATAATGCCATTTTTATATTATAATCCAAAAGGAGGCGGTGAAGCATAGTATATAGTGTGTTAGACACTGATTTAGGGAAATCAACTTCTGTCTTAGACAATTACTAGCTAGCTCTATGACTTTAGGCATGCTATTTAACTTCTCTGAGCCTCATTGTGAAATGAAGGTAACAAGAATTATCTCACTGGGTTGTTATGTGAGTATAAAATGAAATATATGTAAAATATTTTTCATATCTTCAGGTTCTGTATTAATGCAGCCTATGACTTAAGAGTCTGGATATGTCCAGGTGGTTACTATCATTGGATTATAATTTTAAAATGGCATTTTAAGAACCTAATTTGGGCCAATGATTATTATCTATAGGATGTGTATTAAGTTTACAGATGACTTGTAAGTGGATAGAATTGCCAACAGTTTAGAACAAATGTTGTTAACATGGGGTCCATAAAGTTAAATTCAGTATAATTGGTATCTTTTGCAATTCTGTGCATTTGATGCATTTAAAAACATTGTGAGGAATGGTCCATAGGCTTTACCAGACTTCTGAAGGTGTCCATGATACAGAAAAGGGTTAAGAATCTTTACTTTCAAAAATAGGATCATAGCAATGATTTTTTGTTTTGAGGAAGAGCCAGCAGTAAACGGAATTATTTTCAGTTTAGGACAGTTCTAGAGAGAATACAGCTGGGAAGAAAAACAAAACCATATAGATAGAAGGTAAAGTTGAAATTAAAAGTGTAAATAACATAGTAAAAATTTGGGATGGGAGGGTTAAAGATGTTTATGGTTTAATACAACAAAAAAATACACTATAATCTACAGCTTGGTACCTCAAAGTGACCTTCTCTCTAAGTCATAGCATGCATGATGCAGCCATTTGTTCAGGCAAATATATGGCACTGATATGTTTTATGAGGTGAAAAAAATTTAGATAGGGAAATTATATTGATGTTTAACTTGAAACAATTATAATTTCAATAGATACTTCTAAGTTTAAGGTTGTTTCACACAAATTGATAGATAATCTTATATGCTTTTTCTTTGTTCCTTTGAATGTTTGCTTTACTATTGACTTAATAAGCTGGACAAATTCTACTATTCCTTGGCAACTTGGAATTGGAAGTAGACTTGGTCTCATTCTGTATAACATTATAGACTTACAGATGGAGTGAGGCTGCCTCTGTTGTATTGTGAAAAGTTTAAAAAAGACAAATCATTTTGCCTTTGGTTGAATAAAAAAGTATTAGTGCCTTTTACTGAAGCTATGTATATTCATTCCAAGAGCTTTTTCACGTATACTATTTGATAGTAAGTGGACTGTCCACTTAATTATGTTTAACATTCATTCTTTCAACCTTGTTACTTTCTTTCTTGAGTAATTGAAGTATAGTTGTAAATTCTGCACATATTAATGGAAGAAAAAACAAATAGTAGTTAATTACCTAGGTAGGAAAATTTCATTTCTGCTGTCTTAATTTTCAGCATTACTGTTACTATTAGAAGTAGTAAATGAAGAATGAAATTGTAATTTAAAAAAAAAAAAAGAACGTTTTCTCAGATTTAGAGGGTGCATAGATGAAATTCCAGTAGTTAGATATTTGTTAATGGAGAATTTATGCCCATTCTTTAAAGCCCTATTCCAGTACCACCTTCCTGATGTTTTCCGTTAATAACAACTTTTCCCCTTATGTAGCAGATTGTTTTGCATCCCTGTAGTGCCTTTGTGTTATAATTCATTTCTTTTGGTTGTCTTTATATTTTACCTCCCATTGAACTATAGGCCCCAAGAAGTATGATTTTTATCTTTTTGTTTTGATTTTTGTTTTTTTTTTTTTGTTTTTCCCAGTTCATATCACCAGATCTTATGTCTAAAAGGTGCTTAGTAAATATTTATGTTTAATTTGAATTGACCCTTTTTGGTTTTTTTTTTTTTACTCCTAGGCTGAAGGGTATGTTATTGGCAGCTGTATCAAGCACATTCCAATTGCTGGGAGAGATATAACCTATTTTATTCAGCAATTATTGAGAGAACGAGAAGTAGGAATTCCTCCTGAACAATCCCTGGAAACAGCTAAGGCAGTGAAGGTAAGGTAGAACTTTATTGATTGGGGTAAGGGGTAGGACTTACCTAGGAACTGAAAATCAAGTTTATAATATATAAAATTTCCTAATTCAATAATAGTGCTTGTTCATCTTAAGTTATTTACCCACTAAATTATTGTTGATTACTTAACCTTGAAAGTTACTAGCACCTTTATGTCCTTCTCAACACTAAAATAGTTGTATTTTAAGAGTGAGCACATTCTTTTAATGAAGCGTGTAGCTGACAAAACTTGGAAATGAAAACATTTATACAACTGTGTCATTGCACATTGTTTATATGTATTGCTTTGCTAAAAGTAAAAATAAGTATCTCTTAATGCAAATTCTTTCTCATCTGATTGAGTAAATTCCTTGAAAATTGAAGAAGTTATATCAGTTTAAGTATTTTGGCAAATAGAAGTGAAATATGAATTCTGATTTAAATATTTTCATTTACCATCAATCTCTCTTATACACATGTTATTTAATTTATCCGAACATTTGCATCATGTTTATAAATTAATCAGCCCTGAAAATGGCACTTATTTGCATATCTAAGGTATGTTCATGCACTTCAGTAATGCTAAGGAGGAATTCTCTTACCTGAGCAGAATGTCCTTCCCTTCTTTTTCCCCCTTTCTCTTGTATATCACAAAATTCTTCTGTTATTCTGTCTCATATCTCACAAATGGAAGATAATCCAAGCTATATAAATACCATTTCTGTTTTTTCATCATTTTTCAGGTCCTTATTCTTTTGGGAGCATTGAAAATTTTAATAAATTATCCACGAAACTGCCCCAAGTATATTGTATGAGTAGGCAGACTTTAGTCTTGTTTGTTTGCTGTTACTTATGGTGACTGTGACTGGCCTATGTCATTCCTGTTTATAAACTCTATGTGGGGAAACCAAAAAAGTTACATATATCAGGTTCACTTTAGAGCAGACAAATGATCAGGGCAAAACTAAGCTAAACTTTTAAATGAGCCTCCATCTCCTTGTAAGACTTTGATCTGCATAGAGGCTAGCCATCTATATCCTTAGGGACATGTAAGGTATATAACCATTCGCCAGGCCACTGGCTTCATTCTTTTATTTACCTTCTATAAAGACAGTCACATCAAGTTGTTTGGGTAGGGACCTGAAAATAATAAGTAAATATGTCTTCTGTATTCTTTCTTTTTTGGAGCCTTTTTTTAAAAGCAGTTTTGTTTGAATGTTATCATTTTGTATTTTTTCCTAGATTGAATTTTTCTTGAAGGGAAAAAAAACTGCATTTTAGCACACATTATACTAGTATTTATAATACCAGAAAGTAGACTGCCACTGAAAATAAGTCAGCTCGTTTTTCTTGTTCTTAAGTAGCCTAAAGATATTTGTTTTCATCATTTCCTGTTTTAAAATTTTATAAAAATAAATCTTGTTTAAGCAATGTTTTTCTTCATTTAAAAAATTTTGAACTTAGCAAGCATTAACTAAAACAAGCACACAATAGTATATCAGAAGAGGGCTTTATAACTTCAAGTCTCTATTCTTTATAACTTGCTTTTCATTTTGCTTTTTTTTTTTTTTGGAGGGCAATTGGGATTAAGTAACTTGCCCAAGGTCACACGGCTAGGTTTTTGTTTGTGTGTGTTAAGTGTCAGAGGCCAGAACCTAACTCAGGTCCTTCTGACTCTAGGGCCAGCGCTCTACTCACTGTGCCACCTAGCCGCCCCTACTTGCTTTTCTTTTTAAGTATAATAGATTCCGTATGTTACTTTTTGTAACTCCTTTTGGCTTTCTCCTAAGTATTTCATAAAAATTTTCTAAGTATTTCAAAATATGTTTTCTTTCCTCTATTAGGGATACAGCTTCTTTATACATAATTCTCTTTCTTCACAATTCATTTTCCCCTCAACCACCCAGTTTGAGAAAAATGGAAAATAAAATCATTAAAAGAAATTTGTTTGCCCAATAGCTTATGTTCTTGATTTTATTCATACTAGGACTCAAAGATCTGTGCTGATTTATGTTGTTCTTTCACCTATTGTGAAGGGATTGGTGAATTTTGAAGATTTTTTTTTCTTGAATATGTAGCATATACTTCATCCTTTCTGTATTATAAACATTTATTCTTATTACTAATGAGTACTACAAAAGGAAGACATTACTATATTGACTGCTTTCATGATAGTAGATTGGTTTAATTTAGTACTGTTTGCATGTTTCATAATGAAAAATAGAAATCAGAACTATTTTTCTCCTGTATTTCATTTATACCATGGAGTATGAAAATATAATAGTAGAAAAATAAAATATTTAAATTAATAAATTTCAATTATGAAATTATCTAGCAGCCTTGTTGATTTTCCTACATCCTAAACAGTTCTCCGAAGTGGTTTTTTTCTTTATCTGTTTCTAGCTTACTGAAAATGCCTGTCTTTATTCCTTTTCATTATGTTTCTTATTTTGGAGATGAAATACTTTTTTTTTTTTAATTTAGGAACGTTATAGTTATGTCTGCCCAGATTTAGTCAAAGAATTTAACAAGTATGACACAGATGGGTCAAAGTGGATTAAACAATATACTGGAATCAATGCAATCTCAAAAAAAGAATTTTCCATTGATGTTGGTTATGAACGGTTCCTGGGTCCAGAAATCTTCTTTCACCCAGAGGTGAGTTTGCTTAGATTGAGTCATGCTTCTAAATGTAAGAAAATGTTAACTTTAGTTTTAGATATTCACAATTAGTTTGACAAATACTTCTTTTAAGGAGAGGATTAATCCTAAATGGGGGGAAAAATCCAAATTAGTCACACTTTGTAATAAAGGCACCTGAGTAAAAATATGAAGATAGGGATATGATTTATTTTGTTACATTTTTAGAAACTATATTACTTTCTGAAATAATTGTTGATAATGTCTAATAGTTGTGGTTATAAAGATTTTGAAATGCTTCTATGTAAGAAAAATTTTCTGTATTACAGTTCTTTTTTTTGACATTTCAAAACAACATTTTGACAGTACACATCTTACTGTGCCTTTGTTATTAAAATTGTTAAATGTCTGCTATGTAACATTCTGCTAAGTGCTAAACATATAAAGAAAGGCAAAAGACAGTCCCTGCCCTCAGGGAACTCACAACCTTATTGGGGAGATAACATGCAAATAACTATATACAATCGAGCTATATACATATATATAAAATAAGTAGGAAATAATCAATAGAGGAAAGGCACTAGAATTAAGAGGATCAGAAAAGCTTCCTGTAGATTTTAGTTGGTATTTGAAGTGAGCCAAGGAAGTTAGGAGACTGAGATGAGGAGGGACAGCATTCCAGACATGGAGGGCAACCAGAGAAAATGCTGGAGCCCAGAGATGGTTTTTTCCTTGATTAATGAGGAGGCCAGTGTCACTGGATCAAAGATTACCTGGTGGGAAGTGAGGCATGATAAAGACTGGAAAGGTAGGAGGAGGCTAGGTTATGAAGGGCTTTGGATGCCAAACAGAGGATTTTGAATTTGATCCTGGGGGCAAAAGGGAGCCACTGGAGTTTTCTGAGTAGGATGTGACATGTTTGGACTTGTACTTAGGAAAATCATTTTGGCAACTGAAGCATGCATTGGAGTGTGGGGAAGAGTCTTATTTTAGCAGTCCAGGAGTGAGATGAATGCTTGTACTATAATGGTGGCAATGTCAGAGGAGAGAAGCAGGCATATTAATAAGATATCACAAAGATTAAATTGATAGGCCTGGGCAACAGATTTGATATGGGTTAGGGGGAGTAGTGAGAGATAGTGAAGAGTTAATATTGAGATAGTATAAAGGGGGAAGAGAAAAGGGCTTGTGAGAAATTTGTTTCTATGGTAAGCAGACTTAAGCTGAATTGAAATTTTAACAAAGGAAACTGAGAAAAGATCAGATAAGTAGGAGAACCAGGAAATTGTCTTGGCACAAAAGCCAAGAGAAAAGAGAGTTGTCAAGGAAAAGAGGGTGGTGAAACTGTCAGAGGCTACAGAGAGGTCAAGAATGATGAGGATTGAGAAAAAGCTTTTTGAATTTGTCAATTAAGAGACCATAGGCAAATTTTTAAAAAGTGGTTGTAGTTGAATGATGATGTTGGAAGCCAGACTGTAGAGTTAAGAGAGGGAGAGGAAAGGAAGTGTAGTTACTGAACTTAACAGTTTTAAGTTACTTTCACAAAACTCAGAAAACAGCATAAATATACATGTAAACATTTTCTCTAGAAAATAGCATCAAAGGTTGCTTTTTTTTTTTAACTGAAGTAGAATTCACAACCTTAATGGAAAGTTAGTCATTTAAAATATCCCCATAGTTGTGATATTGCTAGAGTTTAACTGTTTAATAAAAATACATTCTGTAATTGTTATTAAGTATGTGTCAGAGTAAACCACTAATACTGTTAACAAGTAGAGAATCTAAGGCTCTACCTTAGTGAACAGATTAGATTTATTTGTAATCAGTAGTTCATTTAAATAAATTAATGACTATTAAAATACTTAGCTTGTCTCATAAGTTAAATCTTTCCAGATGGAGTATTAATTTGCTTGTCGTACTTTTTGTTTTGGAGAGATGAGCTGATATTAGTTTTGTTCTGACTGAGTTATTATGACAGTATCAAGAATTTTAAGGTGTGGCTAGGTGGTGCAGTGAATAGAGCACTGGCCCTGGAGTCAGGAGGACCTAAGTTCAAATCCGGCCTCAGATACTCAACACAAAAACTGTCTGTGTGACCTTGGACAAGTTACTTAACCAAAATTGCCCTCCAAAAAGCAAAAAAAAAAAAAAAAAAGGAACTTTAGATCTTTAGAAAGATCCTTGGTGATAACTTAATCCTATATAGAAATAACTTGGTGGCTCAGTAGATAGAGTGCTGGGCCTAGAGTGAGGAAGACCTGAATTTAGATTTGACTTTAGACTCTTCATAGCTATGTGAGCCTAGGCAAGTCACTTAACCTCTGTTTGGCTTAATCTTTTAGAATAGAAAATGGCAAATCACTCCACTCCAAGATGCCAAGAAAACACCTTGGATAGTATTGGCATGCTGTGTTCCACAGGGTCATTGAAGAGTCTGGCATTACTGAACAATAACAATTCTAGATTTTATAAAAAAGTAAATTGAGGTCTAAAGATATTAAATAGCTTGCATATTTTAAGAAGTAAAGTAGCTATTTGATAGAAACAGAATTAGGTCCTAAGGATTCCTGTTCCCAGTTCAATACTTTTTCCATTTATAAATTTTAGAGGTTTCCTCAGTCTAGATGCCCCTCTTCTATCTGCTTTTGAGTCCCTATCCTCAAATCTGACATTCTGTCTGAGAAGGCAGTGTGTACATACATAAAAAATATACCAAATAAGTACAAAATAAATATAAAGTATTTCAAAAGGGAGGTAACTAGCAATTGGAGAATCAGCTCCCTTGAGCTGAGTAGTGGAGGAAGTAGGGATTTTAGGATTTGTGACAAAGAGGGGAATGTGTTATAGGCATGGACGATTCTCGGTAAGAAAGGCTTATCTATAGGTGATAGAGTACTGTGAATGAGGGAACCACAAGGTCCCTTTGGTGGGTCTTTGAGTTCATGAATTAACCTAATGGTATTGGAAGGGTAGGTTTGGGCTTAGTTGTGAAAGTCTTTGAGAGCCAAATGGAAGAGTATATATTTTATCATAGAGGCAGTACAAAACCATTGGAATTAATAAATTTAACAAAAACAGGGCATTTGTCTATAGTTAGAAAGAAAAACACTATGGCAGCTCTGTGGAGTGGGGAGAGACTTGTGGCAGGCAGACCAGTTAGGAAGATATTTCAGTAGGTCATGTGAGAGATGATGAAGACCTGGGGTGGTGGCTTTGTGAGTGGTAGATATGAAAGATGTTGGTGTCAAGGTAGAAATTTCAGGATTGGCATCTGATTAGTTATTTGTAGTGAGTAAGGAATAAGGATAGCAAGGTTTCAAACTTGAAAGACTGAAAGAATGTTGGTAGAAATAAAAAAATTTAGGAAGATGAGTTCTCTTTAGACATGTTGATTTCCAAATGTCTATCCAGTTTGAGGTATCCACTGAAAGAGAGCTCAGGAGAGAAACTTAAACTGCATATTTAGATCTGGAAGTCATCAGTACCTAGATAATTAAGCCAGTGGGGACTAATGAGGTCATAAAGTGAGATCATGCATGGAGAGAGGAAGAGGAGAAAGGTCCAAATAAGGGTTAGGGTACAAGATATGGATTATAAGCAAGCAAAGGAAACTTTAAGAGTTAGATGTCTAGGAAAATGAAGAGTAGCAAAAAGGGCAGAAGCAGTTTGAGAGAGGAGAGTTTAGTTGGACTGATAAAATCTAGATTTGAGATTGGGAAGAGAAGAAAATAAAACAAGAGCAGAGATAGTGTCCTGAGAAAAAACTGAGGGATGGAGGTATTCATTATTGTAGGAAGATGAAAAATAAGTTTTTTTTTCAAATGCTTTATTAACTTCTGTTTCTGTCAGATTTTGAGTTACAATTTTTCCCCCATTTTTCCCCTACCCACCACCCCAGAATAACAGTCATACAAGATATCCCCTCAACCAATCTGCTCTCTCCCATACACCCTTCAACTTTTCCAGTAGGGCGAGGTGAATCCCCGAGCCCCATTGCCTGCACATCTTATCTCCCAATTATCTGCAAAATCGTATTAATCATAGTATTTATATATATTTTTAAAAATTTGATTTTAAAAGGAAGATAAGCAGCTCAGTATATGCTGTACATGTGTAGCTATGCTAAACATTACCATAGTAGATATATTGTAAAAGACTGACTATATTTCCCTCCCTCCCATCCCACCTTCCACCTGGTCCACTCCCCACCTTGATCCTGTCCCTTTTCAAAAGTGGGTGCTTCCAACTTCCCTTCCCCCCAGCCCATTCTCCCTCCCCATACTCCTGTAGGGTGGGACACTATTTAGTATGCATGTCAGAAGAATAAGTTTCAAAAGGGTAAGGTATAAGGAGAGATTGAATGATAGTATATGATTACAAAAATGTCAAAGTTTTTGTTGACGGAAGGAAGAAGCATTTTAATGTTAGTCAGATTAAGGGCTTGATCCATCCCTAAGTGGTTGAGGTAGAGTGGAATAGTAAGTATATCACAGACTTGGGAGGATACTGAGGAACTGAGAGGATGTTTGAGGGAACATTATCATGAATGTTGGAAGTCCCCTAAGAAAGAGGAAGATAGCCACACTGTGGCTACCCTAACCTAACTTTCTCTATTATCTGAGTTGGGTGATACATTTTGGTATACAGTAAGATGATTCAGCTCTGGTTTTATCCTCTTCTTTTTTCTTTATCCAAGATACAATTCGGTTTGCTTCTATTGTGGGCATCCCAGCAACTTGGGCTGGCAAAGACCTAGGAGACACCCATTCAGCTTTTATTTTCTTATTACATATCACTTCTATGATTTCCTTTTCTTCCCACCCTCTCTTAATATGGTAGTACAGAGTACTGTATAATTCAAGTTAATTAGAACTGTTATATTCCATATAAAACCATTTTACCCATTATGCTTCATAGTCAAAGAAGCTGTATCATTTAGTACCTTTTGTTACCATATAATAAATAGTTCTAAAATTTCTATGATCAGTAAAATGTTCTCTGGCGGCAGACTGGGAGTTTTGGGCAATTCTCTATGAAGTGCCAGTCTGATTTGTTCTACTGTTGAATGAAAAGTGGAATAGAACTTGATCAATCTCATTTATAAGACAGTTTTCACATTTAATTTTTAAAATTTAGCCTTTAAAAAATGCAGTATTCCTTTTAATTCATATAGATTAGGATATATGACCACTTGAATATATCTTTTTTTCAAGGCTCAACAAATCCAGATTATCTTTGTACTTCTGTGGAATTCTTTTTTTAAAAATTTTTTTAAATTGTGTGTGTGTGTGTGTGTGTGTGTAATTCTTAAGAAGCAGCTAGGAGGCAATGGATAAAATGTTTGGCCTGAAGTCTAGAAGACCTGAGTTTAGATTCAGCCTTAAATACTTTCTAACTGAATGATTTTGGGCAGTTAGTTAACCTATGTTTGCCTCAGTTTCCTCAACTGTAAAGTAGGGATAAGAATAGAACCTGTTTTATAGGTTATTGTGACGGTCATCTGAGATCCTGTTTGTAAAACACTTAGCCCAGTATTTGGCATATAGTGGGTGCTTAATAAATACTTATTCCCATTCCCTTGCTGATTATATCTGGTTCCTAGAGCTAACATGTAAAATAATTATTTTTCAGTTTATAGTTTAAGAACATAGGAAAAGAGGGGAACCTATCCCTCATGAGTTAGTTAACAAATGATTTAAATTTTTTCTTCCATCTTATTATACCAGTATTGATTAATGCTTTTCTTTTGAATGAAAATATTGACAAGCATTCATTAGTTATTTCTCACCTAATTCTTTTAAAATTCAACATAATTTCCATTTATATATACATAAAACAACCTATAATCAGCATTTTCTCTCTGGCATTTGATTTACTTATTTTCTGGAATATCTTGTTACTTAATGTGACTTTTGGGTGTTAACTCATATTCACAAATAAAAAACAAAATTGGGAACTCAATGTAATTAGTCCAGTATATTTTCACTCAACTGCTATTGTATTTATTATTTATTGATCAAATACTGTACTTTTGTTAATAAAATTCCTATTATTTTGAAACTAAAAACTTTGTTTTCTTAACTTTAATGACTAAGTTCAATAATTACTAGATTTGTGCAATTTGTCTTATTTTTCAGTTTGCTAATCCAGACTTCACACAACCTATCTCAGAAGTAGTAGATGAAGTAATTCAGAATTGTCCCATCGATGTCAGACGTCCTCTCTACAAGGTTAGTATTTTAATGAAAGTGTCATGTAGAGTGATCCTATAATGTTGATAATCAGTTTGCTAAATATTGAAAAGTGTTTTTAAGGGGTGGCTAGGTGGCACAGTGAATAGAGCACCAGCCCTGAAGTCAGAAGGACCCGAGTTCAAATCTGGCCTCAAGACATTTGACGCACTTACTAGCCATGTGACCTTGGGCAAGTCACTTAACCCCACTTGCCCTGCCTTCCACCCTCCAAAAAACAAAATGCTTTTAACATCATTAAAAAGCAGACATTTTTGGGAAAAGTACACAATAGAGTTTTCGGTATTAAAATGGTCTTATTAATATAAGTTTTTAAACTTATTTCAATTTTTCCACTGTAGAATATTGTTCTTTCTGGGGGTTCAACTATGTTCAGGGATTTTGGACGTCGACTACAACGGGATTTGAAAAGAACTGTTGATGCAAGGCTGAAACTAAGCGAAGAATTAAGTGGTGGTAGACTGAAGGTTGGTTTTTTAAACTACATTTTGGGTAGGATATGTACATGGTATTAACAAATAGGTTAATCATATGACTTGATTATTTACATCCTGGTAAAACTTCATAATCATTAAGATTGTTAGAAGAACACAAAGATTCACCTTCCTCTAATGGAAAAGTAGAAGGGGGTGTGGGAGAAGGTATGGGAGAGAGCAGATTGGAGGAAGCAATATCTTGTGGGACTGCTATTCTTTCTGGGAGGTTGGGTAGGGGAATACCAGGGGGGAAATGATTGTAACTCAAAATCTGGCGGAAATGAATGATGTAAAACAGAAGTTAATAAAGCATTTGTTTAAAAAAAAGATTGTTAGAAGAGTTATGACTAATTTTTATGAACTATGAACCATGTAATGAATTATAATTCTTTTTTTCACATTAAATTTACTTACTTTTAGTTTACAACATTCAGTTCCACAATCCCTTGAGTTACAAATTTTTTCCCCCTTACCCCCAGGCAGCATGCAATTCGATATAGGTTCTACAAATACCTGCATACTAAACATTAGTCAAGTTGTAAAGAAGAATTATAGCCAATGGAATGAATGAGAAAGAAGGAACAAACCAAAACAAAAAAGAGCATGTAGTTTGCTTCATTCTGCATTCAGACTCTAGTTCTTTCTCTGGATGTGAATAGCTCTCTTGATCATGAGTCTTTTGGAGTTGTATTATAACTTTGCATTGCTAAGAGGAATCCAGTCTATCAAAGTTAGTCATCACAGATACGGATGTGTCTAATTGTGTACAGAGTTCTCCTGGTTCTGCTCTCCTCACTCAGCATCAGTTTATATAAGTTTCTGCAGGTTATTACAAAGTCCATCTGCTTCTTACTTCTTACAGCACAGTAGTGTTCCATTACATTCATATACCACAACTTGTTTAGCCATTTCCCAATTGATGGGCATTCCCTTATTTTCCACTTCTTTGCCACTATAAAAAGAGGTGCTATAAATATTTTTGTACATATGGGACCTTTTCCCACTTGTATGATCTCTTTGGGATACAGCCCTAGAAGTGGTATTGCTGGGTCAAAGGGTATACACATTTTTATACCTCTTTGGGCATAGTTCCAGATTGCTTTCCAGAATATTTGAATTAGTTCACAACTCCACCAACAATGCATTAGTGTTCCAATTTTTCCACATGCTCTCCAGGATTTATCATTTTCCTGTTTTGTCAAGGTAGCCAATCTGATAGGTGTGATATGGTACCTAAGAGTTGTTTGGATTTACATTTCTCTAACCAATAGAGATTTAGAGCATTTTTTTATATGATTATATATAGCTTTAATTTCTAATTCTGAAAACTGCCTGTTCATATCCTTTGACCATTTATCAATTGGGAAATGACTTGTATTCTTATAAATTTGATTCAGTATGTTTTAGAAATGAGGCCTTTATCAGAGACACTGGTTGCAAAAATTCTTTCCAAGTGTTCCACTTCTCTTGTAATCTTGGTTACATTGGTTTTATTTGTATGAAAACTTTTCAGTTTAAAATTACCCATTTTCCATTTCATAATGTTCTCTGTCTCTTGTTTGGTCATAAATTCTTCCTTTCTTATAAATCTGATAGATAAACTATTCCTTGCTCTTCCAGATTGCTTATAATATCAGATGTTATATCTAGATCATGCACCCATTTAGACTTTATTTTGGTATACGGTGTAAGATGTTGGTCTGTGCCCATTTTCTACCATACTGTTTTCCAGTTTTCCCAACAGTTTTTGTCAGATGATGAATTCTTATCCCAGAAGCTGGAGTCTTTGGGTTTCCCAAACAGTAGATTACTATAGTTGTTAACTGCAGTGTCTCATGTACCTAGTCTATTCCACTCATCCACTACTCTTTTCCTCAGCCAGTACCAATTAGTTTGGATGACTGCTGCTTTATAATACAGATTAAAATCTGGTATGGCCAGGCTACCTTCCCTAGCATTTTTTTTTCCATTAATTCCCTTGATATTCTGGACCTTTTGTTCTTTGGGATGAATTTTGTTATTATTTTTTCTAGCTCTATAAAATAATTTTTCAGTAGATTGATTAGTATGACACTTAAATAGGCAAATTAATTTCGGTAAAATTACCATTTTTATTATATTAGCTCAACTTAGCCACGAGCAACTGATGTTTTTCTAGTTATTTAGATCTGACTTTGTGTTAAGTGTTTTGTAATTGTGTCCATATAGTTCCTGAGTTTGTTTGGGCAGATAGATTCCCAAATATTTTATGATGTCTAGAGTAACTTTTTTTTTTTAACAAATGCTTTATTAACTTCTGGTTTACATCATTCATTTCCACCAGATTTTGAGTTACAATTTTTTCCCCATTTTCCCCTACCTACCTCCCCAGAATAGCAGTTCCACAAGACATCCCCTCATCCAATCTGCTCTCTCCCATATCTTCTCCCATACCCCCTTCGACTTTTCCATTAGGGCAAGGTGAATCTCTGTGCCCCAATGCCTGCAATCTTATCTCCCAATTACATGCAAAATAGTATTAATAATAGTATTTATATATATTTGAAACATTTAATTTTAAAACTTTGAATTTCAGATCCATTCCCTTCCTCTCTTGTCACCCACTCCCTCTGGGAATATAAGCAATTCAGTATGTGTTGTACATGTATAGCTATGCAAAACATTACCATAGTAGATACATTGTAAAAGACTATTTGTATTTCCCTCCCACCCATCCCACCCCCCCACCTGGTCCACTCCCTACTTTGATCCTGTCCCTCTTCAAAAGTGGGTACTTCCAACCTCCCCTCCACCAATAATGGCCTCCCCTCCACCATCCCCCCTCTCATCCCTCTTCCCCCTACTCTCCTGCAGGGTGAGATATCCTATTTAGTATGTATGTCATTCTCTCCCTGAGCCAAATTCAATGAGAATATGGTTTTGCTTTTTGCCTTCCTCTTCTTCCCCTCCCCGCAACCTCTTACCCTTGCCTCTTCTACATGAGATAGTTTACCCTACCCTGTCTCTCCCCATCTCCTCTTGCCACTTTCCTCTCTCACCTCTTAACTTCACCCCTTAAGTATCATCCCTTCCCACCAAATTCAACCTGTGCCCTCTATCCATGTATACCTGTAAACATATACACACACATTCACCTATGTATTCATATGCCCATATACCCTTCTTCAATTATTTTCATAATGAGGAAGGTTTCATCAGTCACAGTTAATGGTTTTTCCATGTAGGAATGTAAATAGTTCAACTTTGATAAGTTCCTTTTGATTTCTTTTCCCTGATTACCTTTTCAAGCATCTCTTGCTTCTTGTGTCTGAATGTCAAATTTTCTATTCAACTCTGGTTTTTTCCTCAAGAATGTTTGAAAGTCCTCTATTCCACTAAATGACCATATTTTTCCCTGAAACAAAATACTCAGTTTTGCTGGGTAGGTGATTCTTGGTTTTAATCCCAGGTCCTTTGCCCTGAGGAATATCATATTCCATGCCCTTTGATCCCTCAGTGTAGAAGCTGCCAGATCCTGCACTATTGTTTCCACAGTATTGAAATTGTTTCTTCCTGGCTGCTTGTAATATTCTCTCCTTTATCTGGGAATTCTGCAACCTGGCTACAATATTCCTAGGAGTTTTCTTTTTGGGATCTTTTTCTGGAGATGATCAGTAAATTCTCTCAACCTCTATTTTGCCTTCTGGTTCTAAAACATCAGGGCAATTTTCCTTGAGAATTTCTTGAAGGATGATTTCTACATTCTTTCTTTGATCATGGTTTTCAGGTAATCCAATAATTTTTCGATTATCTCTCCTGGATCTATTTTCCAGATCAGTGGTTTTTCCCATGAGATATTTCACATTGCCTTCTATTCTTTCATTTGTTTGGATCTGCTTAATAGAATCTTGATTTCTCATAAAGTCACTAGCTTCCATTTACCTCCAGTCTAATTCTGAAGGAATGATTCTCTTCAGTGAGCTTTTGAGATAATTTTTCCACCTGGAAAATTTGGCTTCTTAAGGCATTCTTCTCCTTATTGCCTTTTTGTGAGCCTCTTTTGCCATTTGAGTCAGTCTGTTTTTTAAGGTGTTACTTTCCTCAGTCAGGCTATTGACTCTCATTTCATACTTTTCTTGTATCTTTCTCATTTCTCTACCCAGTTTTTCCCTCACTTCTCTTATCTGCTTCTTAAGGTCTTCTATGTCCTGTAACCAGCTCATATTTTCATTTGGGGCTTTTGGTGCAGGATTTCTGACCTCATAGTCCTCCTCCTGTTCCATGCTTTCGTTCTTTTTTTGCCCCCAAAATAGGAGTCTAATGTTGAATTTTTCTGTTTATATAATTTCCTTTGCCTAGGCATGTTGCCACTCAACGCTGGAGAGGTTTAAGCTTCCGGAGGTATTAGTTGGGTGGCCTCTCTGAAGCCTCCACATGCTCTGGAAAGCTGGTCACACACTCCAAGACCCCAGACAGCAATCCAGGTCCAAGAAGGGTAAAGCAAGAGCGCTTCCCCCCCCCCCCCCCGACTGATCACAGGATCCCCCTACAGTTCGCAGGCCAGGAGCAGAAGCTGTAATGGGTCAATGTGGCGCAAGCTGCACGGGCTCCTCAGCTGCTTCTTGCCCCCAGGGGAAAGAGGCCATGGGCTCTCCCAACTAGTCCCAATGTCCATAGGGCACTGACCTCTCACTTTGTCCTAGGCATCTATGTATTGATAATTTTGGAAACTCCACAGCTGCTGGTGTTCTGGGGTCCCTCCAGCAGGCTGCTTTCCGGCTACCCTGGGGCTAAAACCCCTGACTCATGAGGACATGGGCTCCGCTCCCAGAGTGCTGTGCTGGCCGTTCTCTGCTGGGCTGTCGTGCTGTCCTCCTCGGGAGGTTAGCTTCTCTGTGTCATTTTGTGGGTTCTGGAGCTCCAGAGATCGTTCAGAGTCCCCCTTTTACAAAATTTTGAAGTGGTGTGGGCGAGAGCTCGGAGGAAGTGCTATTTCTACTTGGCCATCTTGACTCTGCCTCCCCTTCCTTATCTTTTTAAATTAGATCTATTTTTCTTTTTGCTTTGCCTGAGAGGATTGCTACCCCTGCCTTTTCTACTTTAGCTGAAGCATAATATATTCTTTTTTTTTTTTTTTGGAGGGGAGAAGGCAGAGCAATTGAGGTTACGTGACTTTCCCAAGGTCACACAGCTAATAAGTGTTACGTGTCTGAGGCTGGATTTGAACTCTAATCTTCAAACCCCAAGGCTTGTGCTCTATTCATTGGGCCACCTAGTTGCCCCAGCATAATACATTCTACTCAAACCTTTTACCTTTATCCTGTGTGTATCCGCCTGTTTCAGGTGTGTTTCTTGCAGACGGCATATTGTAGGATTATGGTTTTCAATCCATTCTGCTATCCACCTCCATTTTATGGGAGAGTTCATCCCATTCACAGTTATGATTGCTATCTGTGTCTTTCCCTCTATCCTATTCCTTCCCCTGTTTATGCTTTTATTTCTCCCTTCCCCTTCTTAAGATTTTTCTTTTGACCACTGCTTCCCTCAGTATTCCCTCCCTATTAGCCCCATTCCATTTTCCTACCCTCTCCCCTTACTACTTCTTTCTTCCCTTCTAACTCCTACTCCCCCTCCCTCCCCCCTACTTTTCTTTCCCCTTTCCCCTCCTACTGCCTACAGTGCATGATAGAGCATGTTATTCCCTTCTTGAACCAAATCCAGTGAGAGTAAATCTGAAACAATGCTCCTCTCCCTTCCTTCTTTCCCTCTAATGTAATAAGTTTTTGTGTCTATTCACGTTAGAATCCTATATTTAGCTGTTATTCGGTCCTTGAACCAAAACTAATGAGAGTAAATCTCATATAATGTTCTTCCCCCTCCCTTCTTTCCTTCTAGTATAATATATTTTCTGCCTCTTCATGTGTCATAATTTACTTTTTTCTGCCTTCTACTTTCCCCTTCTCCTGTTACAATCGCTTTGCACCCCTTAATAAGGCTTTTTATCATCACTTTAGTTAATTCATACCCACATCCTCTATGTATGTATATCCCTTTTAAATGTCACGATAATTATACAATTCTCAATATTGATAGATATCAGCATCCCAAATGGGCATGTAAACAGTTTGCTCTTATTGAATAACAAGTTGTGTGTGTGTGTGTGTGTGTGTGTGTGTGTGTGTGTGTGTTTTTTCCCTGTTTACCTTTTTCTGTCTCTCTTGAGTCTTATATTTGGAATTCAGATTTTTCCAGTGAGCTCTGGCTTTTTCATCAGCAAGGTCTGGAAGTCCTTTATTTCAATGAATGACTATCTCCTTTCCTGAAGTATTATGCTCAGATTTGCTGGATAGTTTGATCCTTGGTTGTAGACCAAGAATCTCTTTTGCCTTACAAAATATCATATTCTATCCCTTTGATCTTTAATGTAGAAGCTGCTAGGTTTTAATGTGATCCTGAGTGTAGTTCTGTGATATTTGAATTGTTTCTTTTTGTCTGCTTGCAGTATTTTCTTTTGACCTGATAATTCTGGAATTTGGCTACAATATTTCTCAGAGTTTTCAATTTGGAATCTCTTTCAGGAGTTGTCCGGTGGATTCTTTTTATAACTATTTTTCCTTCTGGTTCTAGGACCTCAGAGCAGTTTTACATAATGATTTCTTTCCAAAGATGTTGTCTAGACTCTTTTTTTCATCATGGCTTTCTGGTAGACGGATAATTCTTAGATTATCTCTCCTAGCGTCTGTTCTCCAGGTCTGTTGTTTTTCCAATGAGATACTCTACATTTTCTTCTTTTTCTTCACTCTTTAGATTTTGTTTGACTGATTCTTCATATCTCATAGAGTCATTTACTTGATTTTGACTAATTCTGATTTTTAGTGAAATGTTTTCCTCAAGTTAATTTTTGAAGCTCCTTTTCCTTTTTTTTAGATTTTATTTTTATGGCATTATTTTCTCCAGTTATATTTTGAACCTCCTTTCCCATTTCACAAATTTTACTTTTTAAGAAACTGCTTTCTTCAGTGAAATTTTTTTTTCCATTTTGGCAGTTGTAATTTTAAAATAATTGGTCAGTTTATCTTCTGCCTCTCTAATTTGGCTTGCAAAATCTTGAATTCTTCCAAGAATGCTTTTTGGACTTGAGACCAGTTCATATTCCCTTTTGAGGTTGCAGATGTGTGTGTAGGCTCAGTGCTATTCTCTTCTGAATTTGGTTCTTTTCACTTGCCATAGTAGTATTCTAAGGTTTTTGTTATTCCAATTTTCCCCCATTGTGACTGCCTATTTCCTGGCTTTTAAAGTCACTCTCTGCTTCTAGGGTATAGAGGAGTGTGACCCACATTTCTTATGTTGGGTAATAGGGACCTGGTTCTTGGCTTTGTGTGCTATGGCCTCTGAGTGCCTAGAATGAGGCCCAGGCCAAGACTTTCTGCATTGTCCTGGAGTTACACTGAGGCTCACAGTGTAATGGGGGGTGGGGGGGGGGATTCTGCCTCTATGCCTTTGGACTAAAGCTCAGGCAGGCTCAGCTGCTGGTGTTTGCAGATTCCCCTAGTTGTGTGAAGCCACACCTGGAGTTCTGGTGACAGTGCTTGCTGGCTCCACTCCCCTGCGGTTCAGGATCTCCTGCTGATTGCCTGAGATGGGGCTTGCTGGGATGCCTCTTGTCCTGCACTTTCACCTCAGCATAGCTATAGCCATGCCTGTCCTCTAGGCCTCCCAAACCTCTAGCTGCTTCCACTATTTCAGTATTTTACACTGGAGCAATGTATTCTGGGTTTACAGGGTCAGAGAGGGAAATTAGAACAGCTATGGTTTACTCTGCCATCTTGCTCCTGGAAGTTCAGGTAGGTGATTTTTAAACATCCAGACTGTGGGTTGATAGCCCCAGGAGTACCTGTTGCCACTACTGCAGGCCCTGTGCTTTTCTTTTACTCAGCTCCAACAGATGAGGTGAGAGTTCTGGGATTCTCCCCTGTGGTGGGTGAATCAACTTGCCCAGTCTCACTCTGGCTCCACTATGGTGTGGTCTATGCTGGTACAGCCCCCACATTCCACACTCTGAGATCCTGCCTAGCCCCACCGACCGCACTTTACTAGAATGGAAATCAACCACGCTCCATCTCCCACTGCATTCTGCCAATCTAAAAGCTGTTCAGATTCACTTTTTATTAGAGGTTACTGAAAGAATTCACAGAGGAGTTCAGGTGCATTCCTGCTTTCATTCCACCACCTTGGCTCTGCCATGAATTCGTAATGTTTAAAATACAGATTGTTGAGGGGTGGCTAGGTGGCGCAGTGAGTAAGAGCACTGGCCCTGGAGTCAGAAGGACCTGAGTTCGGATCCCGGCTCAGACACTTCACACACACACACACACACACACACACACACACACACAACCTAGCCATGTGACCTTGGGCAAGTTATTTAACCCCAATTATCCTCCAAAAAAAGCAAAAAAAAATATATACATATATATTGTTTACTTACATGACATATCTGTAGAAAATAGAGTGCCAGATGAAGATACTGGTAACTTGTAAGTTATTTGTAACAGTGGCTGTCTTACAAAATATGCACTATTTAATGAATGCATATGAAATGTATGTACGTTTATTGGCTTATAGATATCATTTTATATTTATTCTCTTGGAAAATAAGTAAGGGGATCTTGAGACAAATAGTAGTTTTCTATTTACATGTAAACTAAAGCATTCTGGGGTATGCTGTTTAGTGAGAGATATGCTTGATAGCTGATAACCTTTATTATCTGACGTTTCATTACTTCATGTAAACATATTCCCTTTAGTGCAGTGGAATGGAAAAGTGAATGGTAGAGTCATGGCAGAATTTAATTATTATTGAACTGTGAAGCCATAATGGCATAGCTTGAAATTTCAACCAGTTTCATTATTCTTTGGGATAGGCAGCTTTTGTCTTGTACAAAAATATTTTTTCCATCTGTGTGTCTCTTTGACTTGGGAAGCATACTAATCATGCTTAATAACCTGTGCAAATCAGAATTCATTGTCTATTCCTCCAAACACTGCTTCCTTCCAAATTTCTGTATTTGATTTTTAGGTACTACCATCATTCCATTTTCCCAGGATCATAACACAACCTCAAAATTGAATGTTTATTAACTGACTGATTCCCTCCTCTTTCCCCTCCTTGTCAGTCACTTGCCAGATACTGCTCTTTCTACTTCCATATCACTCTCATCCATCATCTTCTCTTAAGAAAACCCATATCATCTCTTGCTTAATTTTTTTGTGATACCCTTCTAAGTACTTTCCCTCTCTCAAGTTTTTCATTACTCCATACTATCCTATACATTACTACCAAAGTAATTTTTCTTCAGCACATCTTTTTACTCCAGTGGCATTCTAGTACCTCTAGCTTCCTTTGGTTAGCCTCCCCCCCCCCCCAAAGTTTTATTTACTTAGTTAATTTTAGTTTTCAGCATTCACTTTTATAAGATGTTGAGTTCTTAGTCTGGTTAGCTTTTAAAGCCCTACACAACTTGGTTTCAACCTATTTTTCTGGGTTGTTCCTCATGTACAACACTCAGCTCTTTGCTTTTTCATGGATTGTGTCCCTCATTTTCTTAACCCTACCTAACAGAGTCCCTCTCTTCCTTTAAGATTTACCATTTTCTACATAAAGCCTTTCTTGATCCCTACAACTGCTAGTGCCTTCCCTTTCAAACTACTTTATATTTGTTTTATTTTTTTTATCAAATT
Organism: Gymnobelideus leadbeateri; assembly: GCA_011680675.1. Lineage (NCBI taxonomy): Eukaryota > Metazoa > Chordata > Mammalia > Diprotodontia > Petauridae > Gymnobelideus > Gymnobelideus leadbeateri. Next base: position 455,824 of record WOXC01009282.1, read on the forward strand.
CTTTATTAACTTCTAGTTTACATCATTCATTTCTGCAAGATTTTGAGTTGCAAATTTTCTCCCCATTTTTCCCCTACTCACCACCCCAAAAATAGCGATCCCACTGAATATCCCCTCCTCTAATCTGCTCTCTCCCGTATCTTCTCCCATACCCCCTCCAACTTTCCAGTAGGGCATGGTTGATCTGCCCCAGTGCCTGTATGTCTTATTTCCCAGTTACATGTAAAATAATATTAAAAATTGTGTGTGTGTGTGTGTGTGTGTGTGTGTGTGTATAAAACATTTGATTTTAAAACTTGAATTCCAGATTCATTCCCTTCCTTCCTTGTCACCCACTCTTACTGGGAAGATAAGCAGTTCAGTTTAGGTTGTACATGTATGGCTATACAAAACATTTCCATAGTGGATATATTGCAAAAGACTGACTTTATTTCCCTCCCTCCTATCTCACCTCCCACTTGTTCTATTCTCTACTTTGATCCTGTACCTTTTAAAAGTGGGTGCTTCCAATTTCCCTCTCCCCAAGCCTGCCCTCTCCTCCATCATCCCCCCTTTCATCCCCTTACCCCCTACTCTCCTGTAGGGTGAGATACCCTATTTAGTGTGTATGTTATTCCCTCCCTAAGCCAAATTCAATGAGAATAAGGTTGACCCATTCCCTTTTGCCTTCCTGTTCTTCCCCTCCATTGTAACCATTTTTTCTTGCCTCTTCTATATGAGATAGTTTATCCCATTCTGTTTCTCCCCATCTCCTCTCATTATATTCCTCTCTCACCTCTTAAATTCACCTCTTAATATTACCCCTTCCTATTAAATTGGTGCTGTGCCCTCTATCTATGTGTACCTGTACACCTATATACACACATATGCCCATATACCTCCCTATATAGACATGTATATGTGTGTGTGTGTGCGTGTATAAATGTATTTCTATTCCCTTCAACTATTCTCATGCTGAGAAAAGTTTTATAAGTTACAATTGTCATTTTTCCATGTAGGAATGTAAATAGTTCAACTTTGATAAGTTCCTTTTGATTTCTTTCCCTGTTAACCTTCTCATGCTTCTCTTGCTTCTTGTATCTGAATGTTAAATATTCTATTCACCTCTGGTTTTTTTCATCAAGAATTCTTGAAAGTCCTCTATTCCACTGAATGACCATATTTTCCCCTGAAACATGATACTCAGTTTTGCTGGGTAGGTGATTCTTGGTTTTAATCCCAACTCCTTTGACCTCTGGAATATCATATTTCAAGCCCTTTGATCCCTCAGTGTAGAAGCTGCCAGATCCTGTGTTAATCTTGCTTGTGTTTCCACAATATTCTAATTGTTTTTTCCTGGCTGTTTATATATAATTTTTTCCTTGATCTGGGAATTCTGGAACCTGGCTATAATATTCCTAGGAGTTTTCTTTTTGGGATCTTTTTCAGGAGGTGATCAGTGGATTCTTTCAACCTCTATTTTGCCTTCTGGTTCTAAAACATCAGGGCAATTTTCCTTGAGAATTTCTTTTTTTTTTTTTAAACAAATGCTTTATTAACTTCTGTTTTACATCATTCATTTCCGCCAGATTTTGAGTTACAATCATTTTCCCTCCATTATTCCCCTACCCAGCCTCCGAGAATAGTAGTCCCACAAGATATCACTTCCTCCAATCTGCTCTCTCCCATACCCCCATCGACTTTTCCATTAGAGGAAGGTGAATCTTTGTGTCCCAATTCCTGCACATCTTATCTCCCTATTACAAGCAAAAGAGTATTAATAATAGTATTTATATATATTTGAAACATTTAATGTTAAGACCTCGAATTTCAGATCCATTTCCTTCCTCCCTTGTCACCCATTCCCTCTGGGGAGATAAGTAATTCAGTATATGTTGTACATGTCTAGCTATGCAAAACATTATCATAGTAGATATATTGGACAAGGCTGCTTATAGTTTCCTCCCACTCATCCCACCCCCCACCTGGTCCATTCCCTACATGATCCTGTCCCTCTTCTACAGTGGGTACTTCCAACCTCCCCTCACCCCAAGGATGCCCTCCCATCCATCATCCCTCCTCTCATCCCCCTTCCCCCTATCCTGCTGCAGGTTGAGATATCCCATTTACTATGTATGTCATTTTCTCCTGAACCAAATTCAATGTGAATGTGGTTTTGCCTTTTTAGCCTTCCTTATTCTCCCCCTCCTTTGCACCCACTTCCCCTACATGAGATAGTTTACCCTACCATGTCTCTCCCCATCTCCTCTTGCCACTTTCCTCTCTCACCTCATAATTTCATCCCTTGAGTGTTCTCCCTTCCCAACAAATTCAACCTATGCCCTCTATCCATATATAACTGTAACCATATACACACACATTCACATATGTATTCATATGACCACACCCCCTTCTTCCATTATTTTCATAGTGAGAAAAATATCATCACTCACAGTTATTGCTTTTCCATATAGGAATGTAAATAGTTCAACTTTGATATGTTCCTTTTGATTCCTTTTCCCTGATTACCTTCTCAGGCATCTCTTCCTTCTTGTGTCTGGATGTCACATTTTCTATTCAATTCTGGTTTTTTCCTCAAGAATGCTTGAAAGTCCTCTATTCCACTGAATGACCATATTTTCCCCTGAAACAAAATACTCAGTTTTGCTGGGTAGGTGACCCTTGGGTTCATTCCCAGTTCTTTTGCCCTCTGGAATATCATATTCCATGCCCTTCGATCCCTCAGTGTAGAAGCTGCCAGGTCCTGGGCTGTTCTGATTGTGTTTCCACAGTATTGAAATTGTTTCTTCCTGGCTTCTTGTAGTATTTTCTCCTTGATCTGGGGATTCTGGAACCTGGCTATAATATTCCTGGGAGTTTTCTTTTTGGGATCTTTTTCAGGAGGTGATTGGTGGATTCTTTCAACCTCTATTTTGCCCTCTGGATCTAAAACATCAGGGCAGTTTTCCTTGAGAATTTCTTGAGGGGTGATTTCTAGGTTCTTTCTTTGATCATGGCTTTCAGGTAGTCCAATAATTTTTAAATTGTCTCTCCTGGATCTATTTTCCAGGTCAGTGGTTTTTCCCATGAGATATTTCACATTGCCTTCTAATCTTTCATTTGTTTGGATCTGCTTAACAGCATCTTGGTTTCTCATAAAGTCATTAGCTTCCATTTGCTCCAGTCCAACTCTGAAGGAATGAATCTCCTCAGTGAACTTTTGAGATTCTTTTTCCATCTGGTAAATTCGACTTTTTAAGGCATTCTTCTCCTCATTGCCCTTTTGGGCCTCCTTTACCATTTGAGCTAGTCTATTTTTTAAGGTGTTGTTTTCCTCAGTCAGGCTGTTGACCCTCATTTCATACTTTTCCTGCATCCTTCTCATTTCTCTTTCTAATTTTTCCTCCACTTCTCTTATTTGATTTTTAAAGTCCTTCTTAAGGTCCTCTATGGCCTGCAACCGGCTCATGTTTTCCCCTGGGGCTTTTGGAGCAGGACTTCTGACCTCACAGTCCTTTTCCTGCTCTATGCCCCCAAAATAGGAGTCTAGGGTTGCATTTTTCTGTTTCCTTTGCCTTGGCATGTTGCCAATTAATTGCTTGACTTTTGGGCTTGTTGCCACACTATGGCTTTAAGGCCAGATAGAGGAATTTTCGTCCCGAACGTGTGGGGGCAACTTCCGTTTCTGGCAAGCTATAAACCCACCCACAACTTCCACCCTAGATCACAATCCAGATCTAGGGAGGTTAAAGCAAGAGCGATTACCCCCCAAGACTGATCGCTGGATCTCCCCACGATTTGTAGGCTGGGAGCCAGAAATGCCTCTGAAAACTACAAAATGGCGTGTCTCCTCAGCAGCTTCTAGCCCCCAGGGGAGGGAGCTGACGCATTCCCCAAATACAGGTCCCAAAGTCCATAGGACACTAACCTCTTACTTTGTCCTAGGCATGTCTATGTTGATAATTCTGGAGTCACCACAGCTCCTGGTGTTCTGGGGTTCCTCCAGCCGGCTGCTGGCCCTGCCGCCCTGGGGCTAAAACCTCGGCTCACACAGACCTGGGCTCGGCTCGGCTCCTGCGCTGCGCTCTGTGCTGGTCCTTCCTGCAGGGCTGCTGGGCTGTCCTCAGCGGGAGGTTAGCTTCTCTGTGTCGTTCTGTGGGTGCTGGGGCTCAGAAGTTTTTCAGAGTCCCCTTTACATAGTTTGGGGGAATCTGGGGGCAGAGGCTTGGACGAGCTGTTTCTACTCCGCCATCTTGGCTCAGCCCCCTGAGAATTTCTTGAAAGATGATTTCTAGGTTCTTTTTTGATCATGGCTTTCAGGTAGTCACAATAATTTTTAAATTATCTCTCCTGGATCTATTTTCAGGTCATTGGTTTTTCCCATGAGATATTTCACATTGCCTTCTAATCTTTCATTTGTTTGTATCTGCTTAACAGCATCTTGATTTCTCATAAAGTCATTAGCTTCCATTTGCTCCAGTCTAACTCTGAAGGAATGAATCTCTTCAGTGAGCTTTGGAGATTCTTTTTCCATTTGGCAAATTTAGCTTTTTAAGGCATTCTTCTTTTTGAGCCTCTTTTGCCATCCGAGTTAGTCTATTTTTTAAGGTGTTATTTTCTTTAGTCAAGTTGTTGACTCTCATTTCATAATTTTCTTGCATTGTTCTCATTTCTCTTCCCAATTTTTCCTCCACTTCTGTTGTTTAATTTTCAAGATCTTTTTTAAGGTCTTCTATGGCCTGTGTAACTAACTCATGTTTTTCTTGGAAGCTTTTGGTGCAGTAGTTCTTACTTCACTGTCTTCCTCCTGTTCCATGCTTTGATCCTTTTTGTACCCAAAATAGGAGTCCAATGTTGAATGCCTCTGTTTGCTTTGCTTCCCTCATTTACTCATGTTGCCACTCAATTACTTGACTTTTGCACTTTTTTGCCACAGTAAGACTCTGCTACCGGACAGGGTAGCTTTGTACCAAATGCTGGGGTTTTCTTAGCTGCTGAAGGTATTTGTTGGTTGCCTTTTCTGAAGCCTCCACACACTCTGGGCAAGCTGGTCATACTCCCTAGGACCTCTACCCTAGACTTGCAATCCATATCCAATCAGGTAAAAGCAAGAGTGATTACCCCTCAGTCTGGTCACTTGGTCCTCCTGCAAACATTGTAGACCAGGAGCTGAAGCTGCCACGTGGAGGCTGCAGAGTTTCGCCTCCTCAGCGGCTTATCACTCAGAAGGGTACAGGCAGACTGCACTTAAGGCCAGCTACTGGATCCCAAAGTCCACACTGCACTAACCTCTCATTGTGTCCTTAGCATCTATGTTTTGAAAATTCTGGAAGCCACCACAGCTGCTGGTGATCTCAAATCCCTCCAGTTGTTGGCTGATCAGGCCTGCCCTGGGGCTAGAACCTAGGGCTCAGGTGGGGTTGGGGTTAGCTCCCAGAATTCTGTGCTGACCAATTCCTGCCAGCCCACGGGGTTGTCCTCAGTGTGAGGTTAGCTTCATTTTGTGGGTTCTGTAGCTCCAGTTTCTTCAGTCACCTTTTAAGTGAATTGGAGAAGGTGAGAGCCGAATACCCTGTGGAAATCCTGTTTCTACTCTGCCATCTTGACTTCTACCCCATTAAACTACCTTATATTTAACTACTTTATATATACTTGTATTTGTCCACTTTATATTTATGCCGAATATATTTATGTACTTATTGCCTTGCCCATTATAATGTAAGCTCATTGAGAGAAGGGATTGTTTCACTCTTTGTACTTGTATTCCCTGAACTCTAGCTCCTTGACATATATGAGTTGCTAAGTAAATGATTGGTTTATTGATCTTCTGCTATTCCATATAGTTGGCATGTATAGTTTCTACATTCATACCACTTTTAAATACTGAAGTAACAGTAAGTGATTTTAGTTCTCATCAACTCGTTTTCTGGAAGTCTAACAAATCAAAATGAATCTACCCAAAAGCCATATTTATATTTTTCCAGCCACATAAAAAATCAATAATATTTTTTTGACATGTTTTTGAAAGCTTTCATTTCTTGGTAACTGCTTAAATAAGGTTTTTTAAAGTTTAGAATTTAAAAAAACCCATTGTATTAATTTCCTCAATGCTGGTTTTGGAAGAGCTTTTTAATTTTGTTTAATTTTCATATCTTAAGATATGATGATCTATCAGTCTGTGACTATCTCTTGTATATAAAATATATAGATTCTCACTATCTTGTGTATTCAGACCCATTTTCCATAATAGTAGCTTTTTAAATGGATTTATCATTTTTCCTTTTTCCCCTCCTCCATCAACTGTAAGCATCAACTTTTTATTGTATCCGTTTCAGAACGTATGTTGACCTTTAAACATATTCGCACTTGGCTTTAATACCTAAAATACTTTTTCCCCCCCTTTTTCAGCCCAAGCCTATTGATGTGCAGGTCATTACACACCACATGCAGCGATATGCAGTATGGTTTGGGGGATCAATGCTGGCTTCCACAGTAAGTTTGTAACAACCATTATCCTTATTTTTTTATTTTGCTTTTCTTGATGCAAATATGATGGTACAATTTAATATACGGTCAGTAATATACTGTAAATTCTTACTAGTTAGGTAAGTTCCTTTTAACTTCATTTAACATTTGTCTCCATATGTACTCTTTTAAAAAAAATAATCTTTTGTTTATTTTTAGTTTTCAACATTCATTTCTACAAGATTTTGAGTTACAAATTTTCTCCCTATCTTTCCCCTACTCCCACCCCAAGATAACGTGCCTCCTGAATACCCCTTCCTCTAATCCATATGTACTCTTAAAAGGATAAAGTTTGGCATTATTTCCTTACTTTAATAACATTTTTAAGTTGCATTTTTCTGTTGTAGTAACTGATAACTTGTTGTTCTATAGCTCTGGAAAGATTTATTTAGAATTTGTTGAGTTATATGGCAGTTCAAGGATAGACATCTCAGTAAGCCCAGGAAAGATTTATTTATTGAGTTTTGTGGAAGTATAAGGACATATGTATCAATATTTTGTCTTCTGAAAGGCAACATGGTATAGTGGAATAAGCACAGTACCTGAATTCAGTCGCAACTTAAAACATTTTTTAGCCATGTAACTCTGGGAAAGTCACTTAACTGAATTATCTCCCACAAAATTAAATAGTGTTGCCTTCCACTCAGACATATGACAGTAGCAACATTAGCTGCTTTAACATATTACAATATAAAATAAAATTTTTTAACTTTTATGGAGAGATCATGAAATTATTCTGAATTGTTGCTTTTCACAACAAATTCAGCTCCCCATTTAGTCAATAGGAAAATCAAAATAAATAAAAACTCATTTACTTTTATAAAGAGGAGGCTAAAGATGTTAGCCATGACATTGAGGGAAATATCTTAAAACAAGTATTCTGCATCATTCCATATCAAAGTATGGCATTGCAAGGGCACTGGTTCTGGAGCCAGTGGACTAGGGTTCAAATTCTGTCTCTTTATTACCATTGACCTTGGGCAAGTCACTACTTGGACTTCAGTGTCCTGATCTGAAGATGAGGGGTTTGGACTTGTTGGCGCCTGAAGCCCCTTTCAGCTCTACATATATAATGGTATGAAATATAAATTTTTGCAGAGTAATATAAAGAAAAACAATCATTATAAAATTTTTCTTCATATTTTTTTCAGGAATGCTAAGAACATGCAAAGAAAAACATAATTTGTTTCCATGAGAGATTTCAAGTCATAGATAACAAAATTTTGTTGATAGAAGGGGACCTCAAATCATATATTCCAGTCCTCTCATTTTACAGATTGTTTTCATTTGGGATATAACCTAACCAATGTTCTTCTGGCACTCAGGAAATAGGGAAGCAAAGAGGACATTTGCACTTATCTGGCCTTGAGTATTCAGTATTTTTTCTCTCAAAGAGAAATAATAGCACCAACACAATATTCACAATACCAATAGTGACTGTGAATATGCTGGCATAGTTCTCAATTGCAAAATATAACTGATTCTCCATATAGAAGAGAAGAAGCAAAACATTTATTCTGACACCAGCTTCCCATGGGCTCTGCCCCACCCTTTAGCAAACTCCTCCCACACAGGCTCCATGTGATTACATTTGGCCTATTAGGGGGCTGGGAAGATCCTCAAATTCCCCAATGCTTATTAAGGGGCAGGGAACATCTTCAAATTACCATTACTCTTACAGATATTTATCTAATTGGAGGTCAAACTAAGAAGTTTGGGAGCTGGTTGTGCTAGTATATAGATTTGAGGCTTGTCTCCACCTTCACTTTCATTCCATTTTTAGATTGCTGATTCATCTGAGGTTTCAGGAAGTGACCTTTAGTCAATATAGCCAGAAAATATTAAGAGGCAGTTCACTTTCCTTATCTAAAATATTTCTCGTTCTTAGTTTACTATGTCAGTTAAAAAATCGAAAAAGCCAAACCTAAAAAAGTAGCTCAAAACAAAAACCTATGCCTCAACTGTCTCAGCATTGATACTTGCTTGCAAAATATTTGAGCATGATTCATGCCACCCACTTCCTGCCGGAGAGATTGGTGGGCTTAATTTTTTTTAATTCATTTTGAATTTAAATACAAAAAAAAAAACACAAAACAACAGAAAAATTTCCACATACAAGGTACAATACAAAGAGAGTATTCAAATATGAAACTGTGAATCTCCTTTTTACTTTTTTCTTTAAAAAAGCAACTATGTAATAAACTACTGCATATCATTTTCAAAACTACCTTGCTTTACTTCCTTCTTAGTTTTCTTTTGTTCTCTGATATGCAGTTTTTTTCTTCTATCCATCTCCACCTTACCCTAGAGAAGGCAAACACACATGTTAAACATGTTTGTGTATACGTATAAGTAAAACCATACTATACATACTTCTGTTTATCAGTTATTTCTCTGGAGGTGGATACATCTTCCTTTATAGGTCCTTTGTAGTTGGGTTTGAGTGTTTATAACACCCAAAATAATGTAGTCATTCACAGTTGTTCTTGGAACAATATTACTATTACTGTATACAACATTCTCTTGGTTCTGTTCATTTTACTCTTATTTCATGCAAGGCTTTTTTTGTTTCTTTTTTTTGAGGGGGGAAGACAAGGCAATTAGGGTTAAGGGAGTTGCCCAAGGTCACACAGCTAATAAGTTTTAAGTGTTTTGAGGTTGGATTTGAACTTAGGTCCTCCTGACTTCAGGGCCAGTCAGTGCTCTCTATTCACTGGGCCACCTAGCTGACCCCCTTATGTCTTTCTTAAATCAAGCCTTGTTTCTTATAGCTCAGTAGCATTACATCATAGTCTTATACCATAACTTTTTTTCTTTTAAGCAATATGACCTTAACTAAAACAAATATTATTCACCTTGAGTACCACAATATTTTTAGCCATTTCCCAGTTGATGGGCTTCCCCTAAATTCTTTGCCACCACAAAGAGAGCTGCTATAAATATTTAGAATGTATAAATTCTTTTCTTTTTTACCCTGATCATCTTGTGAATGTCCTAAGGGTGGTATTGCTGGGTCAGTTTTATAACTCTTCGAATGCTTAACTTGAGATATGGTGTATTTAAAATCTAGAATGAAAGCAGTTTTGGAGATGGCCAATACTAGAATTTGTTTTATTGGACTTATGAGTGTTATCTTTGAATTTTATTTTGTTTTTAATTGTCCTTGGCAGGGAGGGGGATAGTGGGATAGATATTAAATGTCAGTAAAAATAAAATTTGAAAAATAATTAGAAAAAGTTTTTGGAGATAGGCAGTGAATATAAGCTTTTATTAAAAAACAGCAGCAACAAAATGTTTTGAGCTGTTTCTTTTTGACCTAGACTCTTCATCTTTGAAATAAAGGTTATGACATAAATCTTTTCATAGTAGTACTGCTAATGATTTAATTTCAGATTTTTTTTCCCCAAAGCAATCATAGTTGACCTGGTTGAGCCAGATGATGTAGATAAAAGTACACTCATTTTAAAATATATTTGCATAGTAACAAAATGCTGACAGTTTTTGTATTTTCTTTTCCAGCCTGAGTTCTACCAAGTATGCCACACCAAAAAGGATTATGAAGAAATTGGACCTAGTATTTGCCGCCACAACCCAGTGTTTGGGGTCATGTCTTAAAATTGACTTCATAGTTATAACAGTTAGGGAAGTGAGGAAGAGCTCACCTTTCTGATTACCTGTTTTGTCTGGATGGCTGATAATAAGATAGCAAACTGACTTGACAAGAAAAAGACCAAACATAATTCAACAGGAATATTTTAATAAATGTATCAACATACGAATGTAGAAGAAAGCCAAAATGATTAAAAGTGTTTTTCTTTAGATAATATTTGAATCTGTGTGTAACAAAAAGAAGTGGGTTTTAGTTCTTTCTGTGACTGGATATTTTGTATATTAATGGATTATCCAAGATTTGATGGAATTTAACAGTATGTAGATAGCTCTATAATGCTTGAGTTGTACACTTCCAAGTGTATAATGCAAGAGCTTGTTTATATTTCATACTTTTTTATACTTTGAGGAAAAAAATGTCAAAGAAAAACTGTCACATTTGAGGAAAAGAGAGACCAACTCTAAGGTGAATTTAAAAAAAAAGCCTCATGACACTTGCTTACACACTCATGTTATTCTAGTTATTAAAATTTTCAACCATCCAAAAAAAAAAATTGGTTGTCTTTGCAAGTGCTTTTTGGAACTAAAGCTAGTATCTTGGATTAACTGATGCCTGCTAGTGCTTTCTGAATACTCTCATTCTGTTTCTTGCTTTAAAAGAAAAGTAAAGACAAGATTGTTGGACCAGTATTGCAGTTATGTAGTGTCGTTTCTGATGAAAAAACAAATCTGAATATCAAAATTGGTGTATTAAGCCTAACACCATTCCAATAAAGACAAAAAATTTCTTTTGATGTTTGTTTGAAGCTCTTCAATCTCCTTACAAGCTGAATGATAAATCTTTTCCGAAGACCTCACAATCAACAGTTGGTTTAGCAAGATGAATTTTTTTATGTGCTTTGTACAAACAAGTGTGTAATTTTAGAACTAAAATATTGACTGCTTTCATTTTGATAATTGTACCAACATTTGATATTTTCATTTGCATAATGAATTTTCACAGTTTGAATTTTTTTCCCAGTCACCAATAATATCATGCAAGTTAGATTTTCATTGCATTTTTAAATCTCTGAATCATGCAAAAAAGAAAATAAATTGAAACTGAACTACCTTTTCTAATGTTTTTTAAAAAGCAATATAATTTCATTTTATGTATATTAGATGTGATTTCTTCTACATTCTATTGAAATTGTGGAAATCGAAATCTTTATAATGTGTGTATGGTGGGAAAAATTATCTTGAACTCAGTTATACCTGTTATGTACAAAAGACCACAAGAGGGGAAATCTTTTAGACAGTTTTTGTTCTACAGTATGATTGCATCAGTAATGTCAATATTTGAACTGTAAAATGTGTTATCCTTGAAAATAATATATAGTTAGAACATTAAAGTAAATCTATCCAAAAGATGAATACCAATTTTTTTAAAAGTTGCAATATGTTTTATTCTAGGTACAGAATTCTAGGGGAACAAAAAAGCTAGTTTTCATTTGGAATGATTCTGAAATGTGAGAATTTACTAAATATATGTGAAACTTCATTCTTTGAGAATGGGAGTAAATGCTAATAGAATGTATGCCATGTATCCTTTGTAGCAATCATTTTTTAAAGATCATGTGGTTTAGAAATAAATTGGATAAACAGTGGAAAAAGAATTCTCTCTCCCCCCTCCATTTAAGGATTGTTTAAATCCCTAAATTTGTTTCATTCAGTACTAGTTTTATAATTTGGGGAAATGAACTGGAACTACATGGGTTACTAAGTTGTTGATTATAAGTGAATGTTTTTATGGGAAAAAATTTCTCTAGAATGTTTAAAAAAAACAAACAAACCATGTCAGAAATCAACTGTTTTATAACTATTGCAAATGTTGAATCAAGATGAACAAATCCATTTCATTGCACATGATATTTACAGTGGCCTTTTGAAGAGAACACTGGAGTTTGTTCCTTTCCCTCCTTGTCTTCCTCTCCATTCTTTCCTTTTTCCTTTCCACCTCCTTCTATGTTCTTTTGAATGTAAGAAAGTAAATCATTATTTTCACTTATTTCATTCTCAGTAAAAATTGGCAGTAATTTAAACTTTCCTTTCTCAGTAGATGGAATTTGAGAATATGGGGAAAACTTGTGATTCCATTTAGAAAACAAAATCTCCTATCTGTAATACAGCCCATATTCTGTTATTTCTTTTCTTAGCACCTTCTGATAAAGGATTATAAGATGGGTATATATTCACATGACCAAGAATCTTTTACTTGTAAAAACCTGCTTTAGTAGAGTTTGAAATGATGGAAATCTAGGAGCCATTCTTCCAGATATTTATAGAAAATGAAACATTTAAGTCATCTTTAAAAACGTGTTAAAGATATTATATATCTCATTTATATTTGATTTTATTATGAACCTTTCAGTATCTGTTTTTGTTTTAATAGTAAATTAATTTAGAAAAATAGACTTTGCTCTTCTAAATAAACTTAAAAATGGTATCAGTGTGTTTGTAAAATTATCAGGGAATAACTTGTGTAGTTAGGATTCCTTATGCTATTGTATGAAGCAGTATTTCTGAATGTCCAATTCAAATGAGGTAATATATGTAAAAAATTATGAACTTCACAAACATATACCTATATCTCTACACATAGACATTTCCAGGAAATTTCACATTTTATTTTTGTCCATACAACTTTGACTCTAGTGGCTTGTATTCCTAGATAATATATATATTTCCGTCAAAGGCATATATATACACTCCTGTGAGTTTCATCCTGATGCCATTTCTCTGGGTCTTGTGGGATTCTCTCCCTGATCCTGGCACAGATACTTCAAATCCAACTATATAGGCTGGGATACTTGTAAACAGATATCTAGATGATAAATTTTGCTGTTCCTATATTATTTGGATTGAAATACTCCTACAAGTCATAGAGAATCCTTTAATGTGGAGGAAAGTCCATTTATATGTTGATTGTGACATTCCATGTAGCATGAAGGTGATAACAGCAGGAGCTGAAAATACTGCCTTCAAATCCCATGTTGGAGTTGACCCTGTAGCTGATGTTTTTCAATCTGTGGTAGGGCAACTTTGATCTGGGATATTTTCATGCTTTAGTGAAAGGGGCTTTCTATGCATCTGAGTTGAGCGTTGCTTATAAAGAATTGCCTTTCAATATATCTTGTTATAATTAGACTTTATTTTAAGGAAAAAGAACTCAAGTGTTGAGTAGTTGATTTTCTTCGTATAATATGCCTTCAATTAAACTGGTGAATTTTGAATGTGAAATTAGCTTACATTGATCTCTGATCTAGTCAATGTGAATATGCTTCTTAACAGAATACATCCTGACCCCTCCCTTCCATGCCTTCATTTCTCTCTGATGGATAATGTATTTTTTACTACTTCAGCTCTTTACTAAGCTAGTAATATATTGTAATTTATCTCCCACTGGAATCTTACTTTAAAATGGAAGTCATTCCACTACTTAATGTGAATGAGTAATCCATCATGCCTATTTTCCGATGTCCTAGTATTTTTTTAAGCTTTGACATTTTGTTAGTTTGAAGTATTAGGTCTGTGGACTGATTTGGGCTTTATAGGAGTGGGTTGAAGGATCAGGATCATTGGGTTTGGAGTCAGTTGAATTTAAATGTATCTCAGATATATCTAATCTTGGTTAATCAACAAACATTTATTAAAAAGTATATACTGTATACTAGGCATTGTGTTAGTTGCTGCACTCATACATACAAAAATGACCTTATAGAGTGTACTTTATAATAAAAGGATACAACACATTGGGAGTGGTTACTGAGTCAAGATTAGGCATATGTAAAACCAAATGCAACCTTAGGATGCCATTTTCAGTAGCATTGTTTAAAAAGGAATATGTGGAATGGGGAATTAATGACAGGATAAGTAACAAATACCTGTACCATACAGACCTGGTCTGTAAAGTGGATGGGATTTTGGAACATTGCCTAGAGTTGACTAAATATAGTAGATTAGATGAATTTTTATTTATCTGTGGGTCAGTAATAATAGTAATTGATATATTAATGGGCTAAGATTTGCAGAACATTATGTGGGAAGCTTTATGACTTTGATAGTGCTGGGAAGACCTGTGTTTAGATTCTACCCCTAGTACTAATTGATCACAGGTCACTAAACTGAACCTCAGTGCCCTTATCTATAAAATGGAGATGATGATTAACAGAGTTGTAAGGTCCAAATGAGTTAGTATGTATATAACATCTTTGAAACTTAAGATATTAGGTGAATGTTAGGTATGGCTCTGTAGGTGTGTATGTGACCACCACAATTTTGGTCATATAGCTGGTAAGTGTTGGGAATGCTATTTAAACCTAAATCTCTCCTGACTTCAAGCTTAAAGCATTCTCTTATGCCATTGAACTTCCTTGTACAACAGTTTCCTCATCTGGAAAATGGGTAAAGAAGTATGCTAGATGAAGTATAAGGTTTATCCCAGAACTAATTCCTACAATTTTATCATCATGTAATGCACTTCAACTTTATTAGAACATGGAGAACTTGTCCTACAAATATAATTTGCAGTAACTATGCTAGTAATTTGTAGGATTCATTTTTATGGCTTAGAGTTTCACCCCATGAAGGTATTTGAACTCTAAGAAGGAAAATAAGGTATAGCAACTATTCTGTCAGTTTGATAGATGTTTAAGATAAATGTCAATCTAATGGATTTTTTTTACATCATTGATTTGGTTAAACTTTACTATGGTGCAGTTTGCAAACCAATTAAGTTTGTTCACCCCATGTTCCCCTCAGTCCTGTCTTCAGAAGTTTTCCACAGAGGTATGTCCAGTTTTCTAGGGACATTCCTCACATGTTCTTCACATTGGGAGGATACCAATGCAGCATATGAATTGCACGTTCTTTATCCCTTGTCCTATGTGTCTAGCAGACCCTATTCCTCCTCCTCCCCCCCCCCTTTTTAACACTACTTAGTAATTCCTTGTTTGTAACTTATTTTATTACTTGTAACCATCACTTGCCTCTTGGAAATGCTCAACTTTATACTTTAGAGGCTATATGTCCTGTGACACCTGGGAACAGATCACCATGGGAGGAATTAAAATGTATTAAAAATCTTTGTTTCAAGGAGAAACTTGGGATATTTAAAAGAATTCTAATCCATCTCCCAATGAGAAGAAAGTAAGCTCATTTTACATAGCTCATTTTACATTTGAAACATCTGGCCAAGCAATACTTTTTTTTTCCTGAACTTTTACACCAAATAGAATATATATGCATATATAAAACAAGATTGTCCATGAAATTATAGCTCATGTACAATTTTTAAGTATTTAAGATCATCTGTAGCTTTCAAAACTGTCTTCCTTGTCTTTCTGTTCTTTTTTCCATTAAAAAGATAACCTATAAATTACGCTCTATTTTTATTTGCTTCCTTTTTGAGTTCCTCACCTCCATGGCAAGGGATTGGCATGGGGGAGAGGGAAGAAAGACCTTGTAACAAATAATGTAACCCACGAAGGAAAGAAACAAGCTTCTCTTGATAAAACAGCTACTTAGGCACTGTGACAAATATTTGATCCTCAGAACAAGCCTTAGATTAAGGTAGGTGTTACTCGTATTTTACAGTTGAGGAAATGGGCTAAGTGGCTTGCCCAGTGTTGCCCAGTGACAGGTTGGATACGAAGTCAAGACTTTTGACTCCAAACTCTGTATATTATTCACTGTGTCACTTGGGTAGTCAAGCAAATCAAATTGCTACTTTTCTGTACCTGAAAGTATAACTGAAATTCTGTGTTTTGAATCCATCCCCTCTATTAAAAGGTGGATAGGAAGCTTCGTCCTCAGCCCTTTGGAATTATAGTTGGTCATTGCATTGATGAAAGTTCTAAAGCCGTTTTTCTTTATGCTTTGGTTAGTGTATAAATTGTTCTTGTTATGTTGACTTCACTGAATCAATACATAGAAATCTTTCCAAGTTTCTGTGAAACTCATTTTTTTATTTCTTAGGATGCAATAGTATTGCTATACTATAATTTAACTGGTTCCCAATAGACAATCTTTAGTTTTCATTTCTTTAACTACTACAGAAAGCTGTTCTATATGGGTGCTTCTCTTTATTTGATCTTGAGGTACAGACTTAATGATATCATGGGGTGAAAGGCCATGGACCTCAGGGCATTATTCCAAATTGCTTTACAGAATGGCTATGCCAATTCATAGCTCTGCCAACAGTGTATTAGTATTTCTGTCCCTTATAATTTTCCTTTTTTTTTTTTTTAAATCACCTTCCAATCTGATTGATATAAAACCTCGGGAACTGCCTTAATTTGCATTCCCCTATAAGTTATATGCAACATTTTCCATGCGTTTGTTGATAACTTGGATTCTTTCCTTTGGAAAAGGCCTGATCATGGTCATGTGACTCTTTCTAGCTCTAGAATAGCTCTAGTTCTTAGAAGTTTTAATTAGTTCCTTATACCCTCTATGCACTGACAAATAAGCTCCACAGGTTGCCCATCTAGCTGGTGATCTAGTTTAGACAGTCGGTGTTATTAATTTTTTCTTTAAGGATAAGTAGGAAATTTATTATAGATCATACATAGAAAGCTCTGCAGTGCTCAGTGACTTGATGCAGGCTGCACAATGTCTTCCAAAAAGAGTATCATTTGGAATAGCATTTACTGAGAACAATTCTTCACTTTCTACACTGAATGCTTCCAAGGCTTGGTAAACACCTTTGGCCAAATACATGTCTCCTTGTGATTTTTTCCCTGAATTACATTAATAATCAGTGAAATTGAACACAGTTATTTCATATTTGAAGATAAACAATTTTGACATGCATTAGAGACAGAGGAGAGCCTTTACATGACATTTTGCTCTGCTGAATCAAATGCTATTTCATAGTCAACTAAATGCAATCTTGTATTTTCTACATCTCTTCACTAAGTTGTGTGACGGAAAAGATGTTTTATATTGTGAAATACTGCTGAAAGCTTTATCTCTAGTTAACTCATCAAGGATGGCCAGAACATGTGTGTTTGTGTGTATGGAGAGAGATTATGAAAATAGGTTAGTAGATTGGTCAACATTTATTAATTTCCTGTTATGTGCTAGGATTTGTGGGTACAGGCAACAGTCCCTGCTTTCAAGGAGTTTATAATCTATTTGGAGAAACTGTACATACATAAATAAAAAAGCTAATTCATAAGTGAGGAGAAAATACTTTGCAGCTGGTGGAGGAAGGGGTTAGGAAAGGCCTCATGTAGGAGATGGTATTTGAAGCTTTGAAAAACTTGAATTCTACCAGGTAGAGGTGAAAAGGAGGGCATTCAAGGTGGAGGGCCAGCTTGTACAAAGGTACAGCAATGGCGGTGTCTTGTAAAAAAGTAGCTAAAATACAAGTCTGGTGGGGAGAGAGTGTAGCAGGGAGTAACATATAAGAAGTTTGTAAAGGTAGACTAGTGGCAATTTATGAAGGGAACTATATGCCAAGTAGAGAAAGTGACGTTTTTATCTTGCAATCAGAGAGCTATTAGGGCTTTATGAGTAGGCAAGTCATGGACTTGTGCCTCATGACCGCTTTGTCAGCTGTAGAGAATGTATTGGAGAAGTGAGAGACTGGTGGCAGGGCAATTAAAATTAGGCTAAATTAGCAAGATTTACTAAGCTTTTTCTCTATGCCCATCTGGGTAAGAGGTGATGAGGACCTGAATCAGGTTGGTGGTTTATGAGTAAAGGGATGTGAGAGATGTTGTGCAGATAGGATCAATAGGATTTATCAATAGATTGGATATAGATAAGGTGAAGTGAAAGATTGAGACCATTTTATAGCTTGTGAACTTGAGTGATTAGAGGATAGTAGTGCAATTGGCAATTGAGATTAATGAGTAAGTTCAGAATAGGGGTGAGTTTAAAAGAAGATGAATTCTGTTTTGAATACGAATTTGAGATGTTGATAGAACATCTATTTATAAATGTCCAGTAAATAGGTCTGAAAGTCATCTTCATAGAGATGATATCTGAACCTGATATCAATGAGGGTGGACATCAAGCAGGGTTTCTTAGCCTCTGTGTGTGTGTGTGTGTGTGTGTGTGTGTGTGTGTGTGTGTGTGTGTTGGCAACTCCATTGGTGGTCTCCATTGGAAGTCTGGATCTCTCCTCAGAATAATGCTTTTAAATGCATAAAATAAAATACATAGGATTACAAAGGAAACCATTTGTACTAAAAGTAGTTATTAAAATGTTTTTAGTTATTAAAAAGATCATGGATCCCAGACTAAGAACTGATGTAGAGGAAGAAAAGATGAGGGCCTCAGAGTTTTATAATCTACAGTTAGGAGGTTAAACATGGATGAGATTCAGTGAAGAACTACTAGATGGATTAGAAGAAGAACCAAAAGTATCAGGAAAAGCCAGAATGTAGAGTATATACAGAGGAGGGTAAGCAATGGTCAATTGCTACAGAGAAGTCAAAAAGGATGAAAATTGAGAAAAGACCATTGGCTATTTTTTTTTTTTGTGGGATAAGTTCCAAGGTTTTTCCCCTCCTTTGGTATTATCCCCTTATTTGATACCTTGAGAATCAACAACCTCAAAATTGTATTGTGTTTAGCACAGACCTTTTTGGGTTGTATATAACTGATTTCATTCACTGCTTTTTCCATCTTTATTTCAATACGGCTTCTATTCAAGAAGTACATCTATCTGGGACTGTGATGAAGTCCAAATATATGGTGGTTCTGTTGTCCTCCATGCAAGGTTTGTCATAAAAATCTTTACAGATATTTTACATCTTTCTTGAGCTTTTTGTCTTCCATTTCCATTGTTAAATGCCTTTAATGACTTTTCACTGTGTATTGAAGTGGAATTATGGTATGGAAAGTGATATTTATGCATATTTGAATTGCTTTTTAAAAAGTTGATGTTTTTATTGCTGTTTAGAGTCAGTAACCAGAAAAGAACAAGTTATCTTCTGTTTGTCACACAGCAAAATTTTGAATCATTTGAGTGTATTATTTTGGTTTGTGATAAATTTTTATCTTTAGGGGTGGCTAGGTGGTGCAGTGAGTAGAGCGTCGGCCCTGGAGTCAGAAGGACCTGAGTTCGTATGTGACCTCAGACACTTAATGGACACACAAATAAAAACCTAGCTATGTGACCTTGGGCAAGTTACTTAACCCCAATTGCCCTCTAAAAAGCAAAAAAAAAATTTATCTTTTAAAAATAGCCATATATATCGAAAGAGGTAGCACAGCTATTTTTCTTGTAAGCTAGAGAAATATTCTCTATCTTGCTTTCCAGCATCATTTGTCCAGGATTTTTGGGTGGAATGCATTTGATAGACATTGAACTGTAGCACCCCCTCTAGGCTTACTCCTCCTGACCAACACTCCTTCAGGTCGGGGTTCCTCAGATGAGTGGTTGGTATTCCAGGTTCAACCCTTTGTGGCTATACTGCTAACACTAGCTCTTGCACTTCTTTTGTGCTTCTAATTAGTAATTACTTTTGTTCATCTGTATTTAAATGCACACTTAAATGACTACATAATTTATGGAAAAATAATGGCAACAATACATATTGATATGTGTACATATTAAATTATTTGCAATATTTTGGCCAATAGAAAAATACTGAACCAATATAACTAATGTCATGACCAATGTCACCTCAAATTCTTGAAATATCAGTAGTTAACTATATCTGGAAACAGTATACTATTTCAAGATAACAAGTTTCTTTTCTTAATTCCTTTTCCTAAGATAAAGTTGAAAATAGCATTCTCAGAAAAGAAAAATCTTTTTATCTCTCTTCTATGTCTTCATTTATTCTCCACTAATGACAAGAAACATCTCTTCCTCTTCTCCCAAGCTAACACCTAGTTGTATCTTTCCACAGATTGTTGAGGGAGTCTTCACAGATAAAAAGTCAAAATACACAATCTTTCTATGATTCCATAAGGAGATTACATAAGAATATGTAATTTTTTTTATGTATCACAGTAAATATACCTCTCTGACTATAGGGTGATTTGCCATTTCTAAACTCACACCCAATTACCAACTCTTTCCCCCAACATTGGACTTTCTCTTAAAACTACAATAACAATATTATCTCTATGATAAAGATTTTTGAAACAAGGATTATATTCCTCCCTGCAGCCAAAACTTTTCAGCCTCCTAACACTAAGGATCCATCAAAGCCATAGTAATAATATATTAATATGTGTTAAATACAATTATACTTGGCAACAGGATGCTAATCACAGTAAGTAGCATAGTGACTTATGTACTACGTCAATATTTTTCAGTGTTGATTCTGTGACATTTCCCAATTCAATCTGATCCAGATTCGTTTTGGGATGCTTCTATAAAAGAGGTATTAAGTGTCCTACTGTCCATTAACAAGGTTTGAGGATAATTAGTTAACCTGAGGATTATTTTAGTTGGTCTTTCAGTCGGCTGACTCATTAGCTAAATCAATTAGGCTCCTTGGACCTATATGAAACAGCAATTCAATCATCCCTTTAAGAAGAAATTTAGCTATGAAACTCAGATATTAGAGAATTCTCTCAACTTTCTTTGGACTTCTAGCAGAGTACAGGAGGAAGGGGAGATGTTGAGATTTTTTCCCTTTCTCCCCTCTCCCTTCCATTGGTAATGTCATCTTTCAGGAGAAGCATTATGATAGCATTCAATAAATTGTGGAGTCTAATTTGGT
Source organism: Gymnobelideus leadbeateri (assembly GCA_011680675.1). Lineage (NCBI taxonomy): Eukaryota > Metazoa > Chordata > Mammalia > Diprotodontia > Petauridae > Gymnobelideus > Gymnobelideus leadbeateri. Next base: position 476,667 of record WOXC01009282.1, read on the forward strand.
AGTGAGTGAAAGGAGAGAGAGCTTGATGCCAAAAAAGTATCTACTCAAAAATTTACAAGTCTTTGGACCAAGTATTCTGCTGGTTCTAGTGTGGGATATTTGGCTCTACTCTTGATATCTTGCTCTGGATCAATAACCACACCATCATTGTTATTCGTAGTATTAAGATCTTGTATAGAGCTTCAGTATATTCTCACCATCTCTTAATCTCTTCTACTTTTGTTAACTCCCTACCATTTTTGTCTTTTATCGTGCCCATTATTATGTGAAATGTTCCCTTGATATGTCTCATTTTCTTGAAGAGAAGTTTTGTTCTTCACACCCTATTGTTTTCTTCTCTTTCTTTGCATTGTTGGAAATTTTTCTGTTTTTTTTTTTGTGTGTGTGTGTTTAAATTCAAAATGAATTTTTAAAAATTAAGCCCACCTACTTTGGCATTCTAATCTCCTTTGATGAACATATCTTTTTTGGGGGGTTTTATTTTTCGGAGATGTTATAAGTCTTTGAGGAATGAGCAACTTTGGGATCTTTGGCATCAGTGGCTGGAGCACAGACTTGTATTACTGTGATGTTGAATGATTTGCCTTGGATTTGAACAGATATCATTCTGTAATTTTTGAGATTATATCCCAGTACTGCTTTTCTCACCTTTTATTGACTATGAGGACTACTCCATTTCTTTTAAAGGATTCTCTCCACTATGACTTGCCTATAGTGGGTAATCCTGCACAGCATAGCTTATAGTTTCATTGAGCTACACTCCTCTGCCATGACAATCCAGGAGGAGGAGGGACCACTACAGATCATTAACATCAACAAATATTTATTAAGTATTTACACAGGTTGAATACTTTGATAAGTTGAAGCATCGTCATGAGACTTAACTATTTTCACCAGATCTCTCATGCTGACCCACCAGTCCCAGATTGTAAACTGACAAAAATCCTGGAATAGCATGGAACCCAGACAGGTTCTAAATCGTGCTTGTGTTACTACCTGTGAGATCTTGGGCAGGTCATTTACCAACTTTTTGTGTCAATCTCTTCATAAAATGAGGGTGTTATACTAGATAATCTCTGAGGTACCATCCAGCTCTAGAACTATGATCCTAGGTTCTTCATTTTGCAAAGGAGAACAAAGAGATAAGTGAATTGCTGTTAGACATGTAGCAAATGTGACACAAGAAAAAGAAATGGGACCCGTCTGTTGGATTTCTAGTCCCTAGGTCCAACCACTAGATGTCTCCCTGGTCCTTTGTTCATGAAGACAGCCATTTTACCTAGGCTTATAGTTTCCAAACTCAAATTGGAACAGATAAAAATGTCTAAATTTTGTTTTTCCACTTTGGGATGCATTATTTTTAGAGAATTTAAGTGGAAGGGACAAGCTCTATTCTTCATTTAGTTTAAATATTCTTCAAACCTCAAAAACAAAGAATAATGGCAAATATTTTAAAATTGATATTAATTGAAGTAAATAGCAAGTATTATTTACAATTTTGTTGAAACTGTTTTTTAAAAATATCATCCAGCTATTTCCATTAACAAAAGAAATGTTAAAAAGAAAGAATTGCACAAAATTTTTAGCACGTGGTATCATTAAATTACAAGTTCAATTTTTGACAGAATACTGACTATGGTCTAAAAGCTTCTTTAAGGTTGAGTTGTTCCTTCTTAGTTGGTATAAATGTAAGTGATTAAAGCAATAGCAAGGTTAATTACAAAGTCAACTGAAAAGTGGAAGTTTAAATTGAATGATTTTTTTCCTGAAAATTAGATCATTTGGCACTACATAATTATTTTAATTTATCACATAGCTCTAAAATGCCAAATGAATTTGTATTTTAGATCCTTCTCTAGCCAGGGAGAGAGGAAGGGGTTGGGAAGATAGTTTTATTTGCAATTAACTCTTCTCTCTTCAAAAACAGAAAATAATTTGTTCTTCCTAGATTTGCAATATGTCATCTAGAATGCTTAATATCTTTGAATATTCGGCCCTGTTGATAGAAAGGAATAGGATATACTGTATTCTTAATAGCATCTGCTAAAGTAGTGGTTACTTCCACATTTTTATAATTAGGACATTTTGAAATAAGTTAAGGTGAGTCTGACCTATCATGATTCCTTTATCATCAAAATTTCAAAGCTGGTTTCTCAGTTTGCTTTGGAGATTGTCTGATTAGCTTTGTCTGATTAGATATAGAAAGATGGCATTAAGTGTGTCAAGAAAGCTCAAAATTACAATATTTATCAGAAAACTTTAAACCCTGATTCAGATTTAGATAAATACCCTTACTGTTTAGGAATGCAACTGACAATTCTTTAAGCCTGAAAAACACTTTTCCTCCCTGGGCACTGGCCTAGGAGAGAAATCTGTTTCAGTGGAAAGAACATTAGATTATATAAATCATAGCAAATCTGGAAATTTGTTTTGCATGACTATTCATATTTGTAATGGGTTTTATTTTTCTTGCCTTCTCAATGGGCAGGGGAATAATTTGGACCTGAAAATGAAAACAATACATGAATATGTATATGTACATGTATGTATATATGTCTGTGTGTCTGTATATACATATACACATACACACATATATGCATACATGAAAGAGCATTGGATTACCTGAGTTTGAATCCCAGCTCTACTAGTTACTACTTGTATGTAAGTTTCTCTTCTAGCTTTAGATCTATGATCCTATTATATTCAACACTTAGATTTTCTCTGGAAAAATAGTTCTCTAAGAAACAACCCTGAAAGAACTCAGAACTCTGACCCAAACACTCATCAGGTCTTTAAAAGGCTGCTGATTAAGCCTCTTGATGTGTGTCTTGGTGAAGAGGTGATAGACCAGAAATGCAATCTCACATATGACCAGTGGGTGCATCTGTTTTGCTTGACTTCATAAATTTGTTATAAGGAAAATTTTCTACTAGGAGGTGAAAAGAGAGAGTTGGATTGATGGGTAGTGATACACACACACACAGACACATGCACACACAAGCATCTTACAAGGTACATGGAAGAAGAAACGTACCAAAGGGGGCACAGGAACACTGAAACTATTTTGTTAAACTTGTGTGTATGTGTATATTTGGGTGTAACACACACACACACAAACACATATGTATTTTTTTTTTAAAGCAATTGGGGTTAAGTAACTTGCTCAAGCTTACACGGCTAGTCATTATTTATGCGTGGGCGCTGATTTTCTGAGGCCAGATCTGATCTCGGGTCATCCCAACTCCAAGGTGGGCGCTCTTACTCACTGTGCCACCTAGTTGCCCCTTTAGGGCAATTGGGGTTAAGTAACTTGCCCAAGGTTACACGGCGCACATATGTATTCTTAAAAAAAAAACAACTCACTGAATGTGACCTCTTCCCTATTTTTTGTTTTTAGGAATGTTTATGATTATTGATGATTGTTGAATTCATAATAAAAATTTTTTTTAAAAGAAAGAAAATAGGTTTCTTGTTGTTCAGTACTGTCTGACTCTTTGTGACCTCATTTGGGGTTCTCTTGGTAAATATACTAGAGTGGTTTGCCATTTCCTTCTCCAGCTTGTTTTGCAGAAGTGGAAACTGAAGCAAACAGGGTTAAGTTAGGGTCACATAGCTAGTAAGTATCTGAGGTCACATTTGAACTCAGGAAAATGAGTCTTCCTGACTTCAGGTCTGGCCCTGTATTTACTTAAACATATAGCTTCTAGCTGATTTCAGTTCTTAGGAGCAGCCAGATGACAGTCTTTGAAGTAAATGAAGTCTGGAGTCCAAACTAGATAGTTTTTTACTGATTGAAGTGAGCAAGTAAAATGTATATAAAGAACTAACCCAGAATCCAGAACGCTAAATACTCCCAGACTTTCATGTACTCAGCACCTCTCACACCCCTGAGCTACTTTATTTCTTTCCCAGAAGTTATCTTCCAGGTCAGTCCTATTACATCCCCAGAAGAGAGTAATGGTAGTAGAGGCAAGCGATTCAAGTCTCTTAGGGAAGCAGAAGTGTTAAAATAGGCCATCTTAGCCAAAACTGAGCTAAGACTCAAGAACCAAGTTGTTATTGAAATGTATGCATCAGGAAAATGAGACTTTTTTTCTTCTACAAAAGCATGTGCTTGGCAATTGTATTTCCCCACAGTGTCCCTGGGAAGCATTCCAAAATGAATCTTAAAACAGCAAAAACCTAAAGCTAACCATGTGGAAGAATGATTCCCATATCCCTATAGTGGTGCCTGGGAGTTTTCTGTGTTCTAATATAAATGTGGGGTCTTAAGTGTTTCAAAAGTATAATAGAAGTCTATGGGGTTTACTCTGAAGATGCTGAGTTGTAGTGTGTGTGTGTGTGTGTGTGTGTGTGTGTGTGTGTGTGTGTGTACATGTGAATGTGAAGGAGAGGGAGATGTAAGGAATGGAATTAGTCCAGGCTCTTAAATAAATTTAGGAGGTTGATATTGCCAACTCAACAGGGGTATTTGATGCCTTGGGGGCAAAATGATGAATTGTTACAGGGATTATAAGAAGGAACTTGAAAACAGGAAGAGAGTTGGAAACTTCCTTTGGAAATGTAATACAAGAGGATGGAAGAGAGCAATGGGGGATTTGTGATTATAGATTGACCAACTCAATGATGAGAATAGCTTCAGAAGTGATTTTCAGAGATGGGAAAGAATACAGGACAAAAGGAGAATAAAGTCAATAATGCCAGCTGATATATAGTTATGTTACTTTATAGATAAATAGCACTGTTTACATACTAAATTATATCCTTTTAGCCTCACAACAACCATGTGAAGTATACAGTGCTAATATTATTATACAAACCTTATAGATGAAAAACCAGGCTGGGAGAGATAAGGAGATTTGCCCAAGGTCACATAGCTAATAAAGGATGAGGCTACGACTCAAATCCAAATCTTCTGACAAGCTTTAGGGTTCTTTCCATTGAACCTATACTTAGCCCTTTATAACCCAAGTCTATCAGCTACAGCAATTGCTGGATTTAGTAAGGTTGGAAATCTGACCTAATTAGCCAAACAATAACTTGCTAAATTACTTTTAAAAATCATGTCTAAAGAAGTAGCTTTGTGTAATGAATAGAAATTCAACCTTGGAACCAAGAAGATCTGGGTTCTAATCCTGTCTCTGGCACACACTGGCTATGTGACACTGGCAAGTCACTTAACATCTCAGAGCCCCAGGTACTTTTCTATGACTACAAGTTGCAGGTACCTGCCAACTTGTACCAAGTCCAGTCCAAAAACACACAACAACAAAAGAATCTTCTATTTTGTACCTTGAAATCCACTCACTATATGATAATGTTTAAGTCGTTCAAACTGTGCATCTTAGATTTTAGCAAAGTTCAGTAGTGAAGGTAAAGAAAATGTGGAGAGGGAGATTAAGGGTCCAAGGTGGAATTTTCTGACATTATTGACAAAATGGTGAAGGAAAATAATTTTAGTTGAAAAGGGGGAGCAGAGAAAAGGATTCCTTGGACCTCTCAGAAAGCAATATGGAGGCAACAATCTTCTGTACCATGTCAAAGTCCACAATACTGTGCTATATTAGCAATATAATGTCTGTTCTATTTCCAAGAGTAAATGAATACCCTTGATGCAGAGTAACTGAGAATCTGTTCGGAAGGTAAGCAAATTTTGCTCTTAGTGGCTAATGTCTTAGTTTTAAGAGGGGGGTTGTACTTAAGCAGAATGATAGCCCCAGAATGATAGCTCACATTTATGCAATGCTCCATAGTTTACTGAATGAACTCTCCTTAACATAGTAGTGTCCAAATATTACTGTCACTATTTTAGAGGAAGAAGCTGAGCATTGTTTAAGTTACTTTGTAGTCTCATAGAGTAACTAGCAGAGCCAGCACTCGAATAAAAGGTCATCTAGCTGTAATTCCAGTGCACATTCCTATCAGAGGTAGCAGGGTAGGTTTTTAATTTCAATGCACTTTTTATTGTTGCTTAGTTGTTTCAGTTGTGTCCAACTCTTCATAACCCCCTTGGGGTTTTCTTGGCAAACATACTGGAGTGGTTTGCCATTTCCTTCTCCAGCTCATTTTACAGATGAGCAAACTGAAGCAAACAGGGTTAAGTGACTTGCCCAGGGTCACACAGCTAGTAAGTGTAAGTCACATAGCTAGTCATCTGAGGCTAGATTGGAACTCAGGAAAATGAGATTTCCTAATGCCAGGCCTGGCATTTTATCCACTGTGCCACCTAGCTGACTTCAACAAATTTATTAAGTGCCTATTGAATAGAAAAATAGAAAGCACAGTGATAGGTCCTATGGATACAAAGGCATCCAAGAGTTTACATTTTCCTGGAGGGGAATGGTGGTGGTGGAGTCAAGAGCAAAGAACTTTCAGCTGGGAAATGTTTGTGATGAAAAACCTCATCCAAAATTTAGTCAAGAACACAGAGATCTTATCTCTTAGGATAAGAACAGGAATTTATTCTCTTCCCCAGCAGTAGAGGGCAGCCTTCCTCATGATCATGAGGAAGAGGAATGTTACAAAAGGCTGAACAAGAATGTATACCCTAACTTGGTCAAACCCCTTCCCATAGCCATCCCTTCTCCCATTGGCTGAGAGGAGGGCTCAAGTCTTGGCCTGAAAATCTTCCCCAAAGTCAAACAACAGAGGAGCCTGCCACTGTGGCTTACAAAGAACAAGGATGCTGATTGACAGCAAGGGAAAGGGGAGGAAGGGTCCCAAAGCAGTGGGGGAGAAGTGAGCTCTAGCTGTCCCTGACTCCCACTGGCTGGGAGGAGGGGCCCACAGAGGCAGGAAATCTGAAAGCCTCCTTAAAGGGCTTTGCTGCTGATTAACAGCAGAAATGAAGGGACAGAGGGAGGGGAGAGGGAAGTTTTGAGAAGTTTTCACTTACCCCCAGACAATCAAAAGAGAATAAATTGCTGTTCTTATCCCAAGAGATCTCTGTGTTCTTGATTAAATTTCGGATGAGAGTCTTTATCACAAACAGATGGGGACTTACCAGGATCTTTCCCACTTGTGAGGAGCTTCCTCCACACTTTGGTCTCGAGACAGGTGCCCAGCAGAGATTTTTCCAGTGGTCTCCAGACTAGGTGGGGCATGACTGCTGTACAAGGGCAGAATCCGGAATTTGTGCATTCTTTAGATGGGAACAGGAATGGAAAGAAGAAGGAGGTGGGTTGGCAATGGCCCCCCCAGGGATAGCGCTTTTGAAAAGCTAATTGGTGAAGTTTTAATTCTAAGATTAAAATTTGGAGAGCACAGTAAAGGCCTCTGGCTAAAAATATGGATTGAATTGACTCTGAGATAAGGGCGCCATCTAGAGAGCTCCACGGGGACTGAAGGGAGATGTTTTGGTCCCTGGAGCCAGCGTGGCTCCCAAGACCAAGAGGAGATGTTTCTTTTATAATTGAGGAGGGGGCCGGCAATGGCCCCCAGACCGAGGCAGGGATCAGAGCTGGGTGGCGGCTGTGAAGGCGCCCTCAGAGAGGCTGAGGGCTCAGCTATGTCCAGGTGGGTGGCTAGGTAGGGGAGGGGGGAGGAGGCCAGAGGCCAAGGCAGTGAAACAGCAGCAGCCTTTTGCATCTGGGTGGCTGGGGCCAACCTGGGGGGCCAGCTGGGGGTGGGCCCAACTGCTGGTTGGAAAGGTGTATGCCTGCCCCGCAGGCCAGGCCCAGCTGGAGGAGGAGGCCCAGGCTCCCACCCCAAACCCTTTAGTTGTGTTAGGGGCAGAGAAGGCAGAGCCTTTCGAGGAGATTCCAACAGGGCTGGGGCCTAGGACGAGCAGAGCACCTAGGTAGGGATTTAGGCAGAACAGGTTTTGGAGGAGCTGACAAAGCTGGGTCTGGGAGTAAAAGGAATTCCCCAGGAAATACTGAGGAGATGGGGTGGGGGGGAGGGGGAGGAGGAGGAGGAGGAGGAGGAGGAGCAGCTCTTTGCCCTCTGAAATGGAAGGAGGGGGGTTAGGATTTTAAACCCCCCAAGGAATTAAGGCAATCTCCTTTTAGGAAAACTGGGGAACAGGGAGGGGATGGAGAAAGAGAGGGGAAGGAGAGAGAGAGAGAGAGAGAGAGAGAGAGAGAGAGAGAGAGAGAGAGAGAGAGAGAGAGAGAGAGAGAGAGATCCCCGCTTCAGGCAAAAGCATGGAGTGGGGGTGGGGGGCCTTCCCTGAAAGAAGGTGGAGACAAGGATGTGTCTTCTAAAAGGCCAGGGGTACTGGCCGGAATATATTTATGAAAATGTATATAGTGGTTTAGAGTTATAATTTATTTCCTTTGTAAAGTGGTTTGGAAATGCATTTACCTAACATGATCAATGGGATAGAAGCAAGTTTTAAATACATAATGTTTGGGACATTTTTCTAAACTCTGTAATTTGATAAAATTAAAGTTTTATTTACCCTAGTTTACTGTTCAGCAAGAGGATGGTCTAGGAATTAAATTCAGGTAATCAGATTGGTAATTGATTTGTTCTGAATTAAAAGTTTAAAAATAAGAGGATAGTAACTGTGTTACTGGTAAACAGTTGTATTATCTATGTTGTAAGAAAAGAAATTTTTTTTCTGGTCTAAATGTTGTTAAATTAGGAACTATATTGTTAAAGGAATAGAAAATGATGAATGGGACACTCTGACTCGAGTGTTGGAACATTTTGAAATATTGTAATTTGGGAAATCTGTAAAATCTCTTTCTTTATAGTTCCTGGTCTGGCCAGCTTGGAATTATAATGAAAGTTAGAAATTAAAAAAAAAAGGGGGCGACTAGGTGGGGCAGTGAGTAGAGCGCTGGCCCTGGAGTCAGAAGGACCTGAGTTCGGATCCAGCCTCAGACACTTAACACACACAAACAAAAAAAACCTAGCCGTGTGACCTTGGGCAAGTTACTTAACCCCAATTGCCCTCCAAAAAAAAAAAAAAACCAAAACAAAAAACATCTTAGCAAATTCTGAGAATTAATCATTAAGAAGCTGGAAATTGAATATTGGGAATGCTGATTCTTTAACAACCAGAAGTTTGTGTTCTCTCTGCTTGACCTGTTTCCTGAATTTGTAAAGGGAAAATTAATAGTGGTTGTTACAGGATCAAAATGGTATAATGATTGTAAAATGTTTAAAATAATGACTGGCATGTGTTGGATACAACATTATTATCTCTCTGACTGTGAAGTGGATGCCAGGAGTGATAAGATCAATTATTTTATAAGTCATTTGATGTCATTTGAAATTCATTGTTATGTTGTTGCCGTCTTTCTAAAATTGTATTGTGTTTCTAAAGGTCTGCTTAGCTAGTGAAATTTGAAAAAATATATACATTTCTGAAGTAGGAATGGCGTTATAGCAATTTTTAAAATCTGGATTATATTGCATGTGAAAAGGATTTTTTTAATGTTATAAAATCTGATAAATTAAAGCTGTTATATTTGGGTTACAAACAGGCAGTGATAATACTGCTGATATTTACTATGGTAGCTAATTGTTCATTTAAAATTTTGTCTATTATGGAAATATATAGTGATTTAAAGTTATAGTTTCCACCTTATTAAGGATGAAATGAATGATTCTCTGTGCAAGGTGAATTGGAAATGGGTCTTGTAGAACTCTTATTGAGCAAATGAAAAACCTTGAAAGGAAAAACATATATACAAGGATGTATCAGTGTTAATCTGAAGGTTTCCAGAATGTAAATTTCTGGTGATAAGTTAATTTGCTGTGTCACATTAAAGCAAGTTTTAGTCTGTGTATAAAAATTTGAAAAACATCTAGCTGATTTAAGGTTAAGCTTTCTGTTGCAAATTTCTGTGATCAGAGCAAGTAGTCAATAAAAGATATGGGCTCCTTTGTGTTAGCTTACTGGAAAATCTAATATTTTTCATCAAAAATCAGAATATGGGCAGAAAGTTATACAAACTGCTTAAGACTAAATTTTGTGATATCCAGAAACTCTGCAAGTATCTAGGAATTCAATCTGTAATATCATTTAAAACTTTCCAATTAATTTTTCTTTCATAAAAGTTTAGTGATTATTCCTCTTACCACCACAATAAATTTGAACTGTTTCTTTCTTTTTTAGAAAGGAAATACTTTTAGAAGAGATGCTTTGAAAGGTCTTGTGTGTTATATTTTTGAAGGTTCCATAAATTTCAAAATGAGTTTTTGTTAAATTAATGCAACAAATTGTAAAGCAGAAGAGATCTTGCTGTTTTAATCTGAATTTGTGGTTATTGCATGCCCTAAGCAAAAGTTAACATTGGTATTTGAACATATAAGTGAACATTTTAGATTCCTGATCTTCCAGACTGAGTATAATTAGGGAAGAATAAACAAACTTGCAAGGAAACTAGGATTCCAGTGTAGAACAGCTATGTTAGTAAAAAGAGTAATAACTTATGAGATATCTTGTTTTATGGTTAAAACTGTGAAGGAAAGCTGAATAATCTGGATAATGGGTTTGAGAAATTTGGAAAGCTAATAAAGATTTAATTAGAAATATGAAAGGCAGGGGCAGCTAGGGCACAGCAAATAGAGCACCGGCCATGGAGTCAGGAGGACCTGAGTTCAAATCCAGCCTCAGACACAACACACAAAAAACTAGTCGTGTGACCTTGGACAAGTCACTTAACCTCAATTGTCCTCCAAAAAGCAACAAAACAAAACAAAACAAAAACATATGAAAGGCAGAAAGATAAGATTTGTAGATTGATTTTGTAATTAGTAGCTAAATTAAATTTTAGATGGCCCTATCTGAAAGACACTAGTCCATATTTATTTGCTACTTAATAATTTGGGGGACCATAAATTTTACTATTATATTAAGCCTTGATTACAGGAATCATTGTCATAAAGGCCAATAATGGGATGGCAGGGGCTACAGGCTGAAAACTGCTCAAGGTGGATGTCTGTGCTTGGGAAAAGTTTGGAGACAATCTTGGACAGTGCCCAGGTGGGATCTCTCTGACTTTATTTCCCAATTGTGCATTTTCTTTTTGAAAAGGAACTTCCTCCTCTGCCCCCCAACACCTATTTGTGCCTAAGCCCTGCTTTCAGCACCTAGTGGCTGTCTGAATGACTACCAAAAACTACTCATGCCTGGAATCAAACAGGGCTAAGGAAGTTTTCTTTCTATCAAAGTTTATGACATTGTCCCTCTTTTTCTTCTATAGCAAATTCATTGAGAAGTAATATTCAGGGCCAAATAAATGAATAAATAAATATAGAGATAACATCCTTCAAAGAAAGAGATGATAAGTAATAAGGCAAAATGTAATGAAATAAATGCCTAATTAACTAGGATAGTAAAGTTTGAGGAGAGCAACAGGATCAGACTTAGATGATTCCTCTAGAACTATATACAGATGTATAAGATTGGCTTCCAAAAATTGTCTTATTATGTGAATTTAAGCGTTGACCATGTTTAGGAATAAGATCAAAGGTTTGGATTTTAGCAGAAGGACTGTATAAGATAGTGGTAAGGGTGAAAATAATGTTACTTTATTAAGGCATTTGTCTGATAATTTTAAAAAAGGGCAGATGAAATCATTTTTTTAAAATGGATCTTAGCATTTTAAAAGATTCCTGTACAAGGTACAGCAGGATTTAGGAAAGATGGAAATAACAAAGAATAAAGAAATTGAAAATTCTTTGACGTTTCAGAATGTGGAACTAATATTAAAAGATTGTACTAATTTATATTAAGTCAGAATTATCTGGTAATCCCTAGATCTGAACTGGAGAAGCAGAACTCCCTTTTTGAATTGTATAACTACATGAGGCATCTGGAATTCAAAAGTGTTGTTTAAATGAAATAGGTCACTGGGAAACATGGAATTGGATGTTAATTGACATTGGTAATAATGATTCTGTTAATTTGTATGGTTTGTGTGTAAGTTTTCTTGGTTATCTTGGTGACATGTAATCACTTTTCTGAAAGCTAGTATATTGCAAGTCATCAAAGAAATTTAATCTGTACCTGACAATGTAATCATTGTCAATCAATGTAATCATTTTGTAAAACTGTGAGAAAACCTTATTGTATTGCTTGAGCCTAGGTCTGTGTGGCTAAGAAAACTGAACTATTTGATTATACTGTTTGGACCTAGCCTTGCATGGCTGGGAAACTGGACCTTTATATGTACCCCTGGTGTCAAATCATATGTTTCTGAGAACCCTGTCAGGTCTGTCTGGCTGTGCTAGCTTGTGCATTTGAACTTTAGGCATCTGAAGATTACCCCTCTGAGCCAAATGATCTGAAGAAGATGACATCAGATGAAGACAGATTTCCCAAGAGTCTGGACCTGGCCTTTACCAGGACTACTTCTTTCCTGGAGACCCCATCTTGGGAAGATGAGCAATTTAATGAGATATTTTCAGAGTATGAAAAAAGGGGGAGATTGTCTGGGGGTAAGTGAAAACTTCTCAGAACTTCCCTCTCCCCTCCCCCAATCCCTTCACTTCTGCTATTAATCAGCAGCAAGCCCTTTAAGGAGGCTTTCAGATTTCCTGCCTCTGTGGGCCCCTTCTTCCGGCCAGTGGGAGTCAGGGACAGCTAGAGCTCATTTCTCCCCTACTGCTTTGGGACCCTTCCTCCCCTTTCCCTTGCTGTCAATCAGCATCCTTGTTCTTTGTAAGCCATAGTGGCAGGCTCCTCTGTTGTTTGACATTGGGGAAGATTTTCAGGCCAAGACTTGAGCCCTCCTCTCAGCCAGTGGGAGAAGGGATAGCCATGGGACGGGGTTTGACCAAGTTAGGGTATACATTCTTGTTCTGCCTTTTGTAACAAGCCTCTTCCTCATGATCAGTCATGAGGAAGGCTGCCCTCTACTGCTGGGGAAGAGAATAAATTCCTGTTCTTACCCTAAGAGATAAGATCTCTGTGTTCTTGATTAAATTTTGGATGAGGTTTTTCATCACAAATAGAAAGAACATTAACAACTGGGTGAGGAGAACTCAAGGGGCCTCATAGATGTAGAGGCACTTGAATTGAATCTTGAGGGAAGCCAGGATATAAGAATTATACAAAGTTCTAGAGTCAGGAGGAACCTCAGAGACCATCTTACATAACCCATATTTACAAAAGAATCCTCACTCCAACATAAACAAGTTGTCATCCAACTTTTGCTTGAAGATTTCTAGTGAGAGGGTGCTCACTACCTCCTGAGGCAGCATATTCTTTTTTTTTTTTAATCAAATGCTTTATTAACCTCTAGTTTACATCATTCATTTCCACAAGATTTTTGAGTTGCAAATTTTCTCCCCGTTTTTCCTCTACCCATTACCCCAAAATAGTGATCCCACTGAATATCCCCTCCTCCAATATGCTCTCTCCCATATCTTCTCCCATACTCCCTCTGAATTTCCAGTGGAGCACAGTGGATCTCTATGCCCCAGTGCCTGTATATCTTATTTCCCAGTTACATATAAAATAATATTAATAATAGTATATATATTTTAAACATTTGATTTTAAACTTTGAATTCCAGATTCATTCCCTTCCTCCCTTATCACCCACCCTTACTGGGAAGGTAAGCAGTTCAGTATAGGTTGTACATGTGTAGCTATGCAAAACATTTCCATAGTGGATATATTATGAAAGACTGACTATATTTCCCTCCCTCCTGTCCCACGTCCCACTTGTTCTATTCTCCACTTTGATCCTGTACCTTTTCAAAAGTGGGTGCTTCCAACTTCCCTCTTCCCAAGCCTGCCCTCCCTTCCATCATGTCCCCTCTCATCCCTTTCCCCCCTACTTTCCTGTAGGGTGAGATACCCTATTTAGTGTGTATGTCATTCCCTCCCTAAGCCAAATTCAATGAGAATAAGGTTGACTCATTCCCTTTTACCTTCCTGTTCTTCCCCTCCATTGTAACCATTTTCCCTTGCTTCTTCTATATGAGATAGTTTACCCCATTCTGTCTCTCCCCATCTCCTCTCATTATATTCCTCTCTCACCTCTTAATTTCACCTCTTAAGTATTATCCCTTCCTATTAACTTGGTCCTGTGCTTTCTATCTATGTATACCTGTAAACATATATACACACATTCACATATGTATTCATATGCTCACATACCGTCCTATATAGACATATGTGTGTGTATGTATGTATGTATGTGTGTGTATGTATGTATGTATGTATGTGTGTGTGTGTGTGTGTGTGTCTGTATACATACACACACACACACTTCTATTTTCTTCACCTATTCTCATACTGTGAAAAGTTTCATCAGTTATAATTATCATTTTTCCATGTAGGCATGTAAATAGTTCAACTTTAATAAGTTCCTTATGATTTCTTTTCCCTGTTTAACTTCTCATGCTTCTTTTGCTTCTTGTATCTGAATGTCAAATTTTCTATTCAACTCTGGTTTTTTCATCAAGAATGCTTGAAAGTGGGGCGGCTAGGTGGCGCAGTGAATAGAGCACCGGCCCTGGAATCAGAAGGACCTGAGTTCGGAGCCGGGCTCAGACACTTAATCCGCACAAACAAAAACCTAGCCGTGTAACCTTGGGCAAGTTACTTAACCCCAATTGCCCTAAAGGGGCGGCTAGGTGGCGCAGTGAGTAAGAGCGCCGGCCTCGGAGTTTGGATGACCCGAGATCAGATCCGGCCTCAGAAAATGAGCACCCACGCATAAATCAAATGACTAGCCGTGTAACCTTGAGCAAGTTACTTAACCCCAATTGCTTTAAAAAAAAAAAAAGAATGCTTGAAAGTCCTCTATTCCACTGAATGACCATATTTACCCCTGAAACATGATACTCAATTTTGCTGGGTAGGTGATTCTTGGTTTTAATCCCAGGTCCTTTGCCCCATGGAATATCATATTCTGGGCCCTTTGATCCCTCCGTGTAGAAGCTGCCAGATCCTGTGTTATCCTGCTTGTGTTTCCACAATATTCAAATTCCTGGCTGCTTGTAATATTTTCTCCTTGATCTGGGAACTCTGGAACCTGGTTATAATATTCCTGGGAGTTTTCTTTTTGGGATCTTTTTCAGGAGGTGATCAGTGGATTCTTTCAACCTCTATTTTGCCTTCTGGTTCTAAAACATCAGGGCAACTTTCCTTGAGAATTTCTTGAAGGATGATTTCTAGGTTCTTTTTTTGATCATGGCTTTCAGGTAGTCCAATAATTTTTATATTATCTTTCCTGGATCTATTTTCCAGGTCAGTGGTTTTTCCCATGAGATATTTCACATTGCCTTCTATTCTTTCATTTGTTTGGATCTGTTTAACAGCACTAGCTTCCCTTTGGTCCATTCTAAATCTGAAGGAAAGATTCCCCTCAGTGAGCCTTTGAGATTCTTTTTCCACCTGGCAAATTTGGCTTTTTAAGGCATTCCTCTCCTCATCGCCTTTTTCAGCCTCTTTTGCCATTTGAGTTAGTCTATTTTTTAGGGCGTTATTTTCCTCAATAGGGCTGTTGACTCTCCTTTCATGATTTTCTTGCATCATTTTCATTTCTCTTTCCAATTTTTCCTCCACTACTCTTATTTGATTTTCAAAATCCTTCTTAAGGTCCTCTATGGCATATAACCAGTTTGTATTTTCTTTTCAGGCTTTTGGTGCAGGAGTTCTGACCTCCCAGTCCTCCTCCTGTTCCATGTTTTCATCCTCTTTGCCCCCAAAATAGGAGTCTAATGTTGAATTTTTCTGTTTATTTTATTTCCTTTGCCTAGGCATGTTGCCACTCAATTATTTGACTTTTGGGCTTGTTGCCACAGTAGGACTCTGCCTCCAGCCAGGGGAACTCTGTCGCAAATGTTGGGGTTTTCCCAACTTCTGGAGGTATTTGTTGGGTACCCTCTCTAAAGCGCCCATATGCTCTGGCAATCCAGATCCAAGAAGGTTAAAGCAAGAGTGATTTCCCTCAAGACTGATTGCTGGATCCCCCTACAGTTAGCAGGGCAGGAACTGAAGCAGCTGAGTGTGTCCGAGGCTGTACTGAAGCTTCTCAGGCTTCTTGCCACCAGGGAAAGAGGCCACTTGCTCTCCCAACTGAGTCCCAAAGTCCATACTGCACTAACTTCTCACTTTGTCCATGGCATCTATGTGTTGGTAATTCTGGAAATACCACAGCTACTGGTGTTCTGGAGTCTCTCCAGCTGGCTGCTGGTCTGGCCACCCTGGGGCTAAAACCACCAATTCAAGCATGCCTGGACTAGGCTCCCAGAGCTCTATGCTGGCAGATCCCTGCTGGGCTGCTGGGCTGTCCTCAGTGGGAGGTTAGCTTCTCTGTGTCATTTTGTGGGTTCTGGAGCTCCAGAGGTTGTTTAAAGTACCCTTTCACATGAATTTGGAAATTGTAGAAGCCAGAGCTGTACGGAAGAGCTGCTTTTACTACACCATCTTGACTCTACCCCTCAGGACCTTTTTTTTGTTTTTGTTTTTATTTCCTCAGAGTATATGACTAACAGTTGGATCCCAGGGTCAAAAGGTATGAACATTTTAGTCACATTCTTTGCATAATTCCAAATTATTTTCTCCAGTGGTTGAGCCAATTCACAGTTCCATCAATAGTGTGTTTGTGTGTCTCTTTGCAAGCCCCTACCCATCCCCAGTGTTATTTCTATATTTTTTCATCTTTGCCAATTTGCTGAATATGAAGTGAAACCTTAAAAATTATTTTGATTTACAATTCTTTTACTATTAGTAATTTGGATCAGTCTTTCATATGATTGTTAATTGTTTGTAATTCTTATTTTGAGAACTTTTTGTTCATATTCTTCAACCACTTATCCACTGGGGAATGTTTGTTATGTATTTGTTTGTTATATATATTATGTTTGTTAGCTATATGTATTGAATTCATATCCTTATCAGAGATAATTGATTTATTTCCCTCAGTGATCACTTCCACTTATTCAAGATTGGGTTGATTCATCAATTGGGGGATCGTGAAACAAGCTGTGGTATACGATTGTGATGGAATATTATTGTGCTATAAGCCAAACAAGCAGGATGAGTTCAGAAAAACTTATAAAGATTTACATGAATTGATGCAAAGTGAAGTGAGCAGAATCAGGAGAATGTTGTACATAGTAATAGCAATACTGTAAGATGAAGAACTGTGAATGACCTAGCTATTCTCAGCAATACAAGGATCTAAGACAGTTCCAAAGATTAATGATGAAGCATATGATCCACTTCCAGAGAAAGAACGGATATTATCTGAATACAGACCAAAACATGCTATCTTCACTTTTTCTCACCTTCATTTTCTTTTATTTAAGTCTACTAGTACAAAATTACTAATATGGAAATATTTTACCTGGTTGCTCATGTATAATCTTTATCTAATTGCTTACTGTCTTAGGGAGGTGGGGAGGAGGAAGGGAGGCATAGAATTTGGAACTGAAAATTAAAAGAAAAATGTTAAAAAAAAATTGGGTTGATTGATGACCTATTAGCAATTTGTTACAGAACTGCCATGTCAGAAGTTCAGTCCCTTGCTATTTGCCAAAATCCCAGTCACTTTATTCTAGTATTATCGGTTTCATCAGTAAACCTTTGGGCAACCCATCTTTTCATCCCATCTTTGTGAATGGCAGTTTCTTATACTTTGTTCTCTAGTTTACTCCCACACAGGCCAATTTACAAACAATCCTATGTGGAGTGTTAGAATTTCATTATGAGACACAGCCCTTCTGTGCTAAGTGGTTTTGGGAACACAAAAGAGCCTTACTTAGTGGGTAGTGAGGGGTTAAGATGAGTTTACCACTCCAAATGGCTTCATTATGTACACCATATAAGTGATGTGATTGTTAAATTACTGCAGATTTGAGCAGAGATGATTGAACATATATTATCTGAGCAATAAAACATGACAGGCTATGCCTTTCTAGGCAATTAATGTATGCCTGGGGTGGGATAAGAAGGCAAGAAAAGGCTAAATGACTTTAACCACCCGAGAAGAGCAACAATTTGAGAGCTACACTGGGCACAAAGCAGCTTTTTGTTTCTTTGAAGTAGAATTTACAAATGGGAGTCACCCTGTGCCCTTTGCAGTTGCTGGCTATTTCCTAACAAAACTCCCTTTCCATCTGCAACTTTGTTGAATGGATTTCCATTGAAATCCTATTAAAACAATGGTGCTTCCAACTAGCCTCCAAAGACAACATCGGCCTCATTTAAATTCTACTGAGCAAAAAGCTTTTTGACTTGTGATCCCCAGGCTCCTTGCCTTTCTATCTGACTTTGGCAAATACCTTATTGTACCTTAGCCTCCTTTACTCTGATGAAACTGGAGTTTCATCCCTTGTTAGGTGGTTTGAAGAAGACCTCGTTATTCACAATGTGACCATTGGTCAGTACTATTGTTACAATTAGAATCAAACCCAGCAAAAATGGCACCAAATGTACCTAGGACTAGCAGCACATGCTGAAAGAACTTAGAGAAGCAGAGACTTCAGGTTACAAAGGAAGCTGTTGTTGTGGGGGAAGGAGGGAGAAGGTCCAGGTGGACTATGATCCTAAAGAGGAATTTTACCTGAAGTGCCACTCATGTGCACCATCTGGAAGTTTTCTATTTTAATAATAATATTAATAATAACAATAGATAATATTTATATAGCATTTAATATGTGCCAGACACTGTGCTAAATGCTTTATTACCTCATTTGATTCTCACAATAACCCTTTGAAGTAGGTACCATCCTCCCCATTTTACATATGTGGAAACTGAGGCAAACAGGAGTTAAGTGACTGCCCAGCTAGTAAATGTCTTAAAGTCAATCAGGTTTTCCTGACTTTAAGCCAGACACTCTATCCGTTGTTCCACCTAGCTGATTATACTTTTAACTAAGTATTCTTGCTAAGTAGTGGCTCAGTTGTTTTCACTCTTCTGTTTAGCATTTAAAGCCCTATGCAACCAGGCTCTAAGCCAAACTTGGATTCAGTCAAAGGACTGCATTTGAGGACCTAGAGGGCCATATGTGGCCCTGAGGCCAAAGATTCTCCACTCCTGCTCTAATGTATCCTTCTAGCCTAAATGGATATGACTCCCACTCTCATACTCTGAAATCTAGTTCAAGTAGAAGTCTCTCTGTTTCATATGTACAACACTCTATCTTTCATTCCCATCTCCCATCACTGTACCTTTGGACTGGGCAAACTACATGATTGAAATGCCTGCCCTCCTTAACTCTGCATCAGAGTCCCTCTTTTTCTTTAAGTCTTATCCCATACCGGGTATACATTAATTGCCCAGAAAGGCATAATCTGTCATGTTTTATTGCTCAGATAAAATATGTTCAATCATCTGTGCTTAAACCTGCAGTAATTTAACTCACATCGCCATCTTCTGCATGAAATCTTGCCTGATTCTTCAACTTCTAGGGTTTTTCCTTCCAAACTAATTTATATTTATGTGTGTGTGTGTGTGTGTGTGTGTGTGTGTGTGTGTGTGTGTGTGTGTGTGTGTGTGTGTGTGTGTGTGTGTGTGTGTGTGTGTGTGTGTGTGCGTGTGTGTGTTTGAGGGTGTAATGGAAATGCAAGTTTAAAGATCTTCCCTGCCCCTAGCTTAAGTGCACCTGGAGCCTGTGGTGGGAGGCTTGTTTTTCAGGAAAGCCCACACCTTGATACTTTGTGATTGGGCAGTGGGTCAAGGAGGTTGTTACAATATTTGAGCCAGGAGAAGGCTATATAAACTCTGATGAGAGGCTTTGCTTTGGGGCTCACTTTGAGAAGTGTTGTGTGATTTGACCAGATGAGACTCTGGGAAGCCGTTGTTGAGAGCCCCCAGCTTTGAAAACCCAGATGTTGATGCTTCCCTCTCTGGTAACTGTGATTTGGTATTGATGTATGTAATGTTGGGACAGTTTGGAAGCCTGTCTGTTTGATCTGTAAGTTCTGTCTGTATACTCTGAAGTTTGGGTGCTGACATTTTCCCCCTGAACTAGGTAATATGTTTGATTAAAGTAATCTTGTTAACTGATTTTGAGTTGCTTTCCTTTACAAAAGCAGATCTAAGAACCTGTGTTGGCAGTCACCCTGAGGGTGTTGGGGTGCTTGCTGCTATAGAGGGCAATTGGGGTTAAGTAACTTGCCCAAGGTCACAGGGCTAGGTTTTTGTTTGTGTGTGCCTTAAGTGTCTGAGGCCGGATCCAAACTCAGGTCCTTCTGACTCCAGGGCCTACGCTCTACTCACTGCACCACCTAGCCACCCCACACTACTTTATATTTAAATGTTTTGTACATATTAATAATAATTTACTTTATATTTATGCTACATATTGACTTAGAAAACTGCATATTAACATTATCTATATTCTATCATATTTTTATTTATTGTGTTAAATATTTTCCAATTATCTTTTAATCTGGTTCGGGAATGTTCAGGAGTGTTGCTGTATGTTTAACATTTTGGGGTAGACTAACCTCTTTCTTCAATATTTGAATATTACAGATCTGTAGGCCATAGTTACCTTTTCTTCCCTGTACCATATACTTTGGTATTTGGTTAATTGGTTAATCTCCATTTATTAGTTTAGTCTTAGAATTTTCCGTATCACTCTGTTTCACATATAACATGGGGAAACTTTGTCCCTACATAGATCTTAAGCCTCAGGAATTGTTGTTCAGTTGTGTTTGACTCTTTGTGACCCATTTGGGGTTTTCTTGGCAAAGATACTGTAGTGGTTTGCCATCTCCTTTTTCAGCTAATTTTACAGGTGAAGAACTGAGACAACATTAAGTGACTTGCCCGGGTTCACACAGCTAGCTTCCCTTTAAGCCTCAGGAGACAGAAGGCCTATTGTTTACATCTCTCACTTTCTAGAGACTTTTCCAAAGTTTGAAACCCAACAGATTATCTGCAGTGTTCTCCTGAATCAAACTGTCAGCTCTCCCTAATAAAGCAGAAATTAGGCTTATGGCAACAAGGCAACAGCAATTGAAGTTTTTAATGATTCCATTTGTCTATAGTCACCTAAATGTCTGTGGACAGATGTTTGTCATAATGTATTGTAAGAACAAAAAGGCCCAGAGTTTTCAGTATAACCAGAAAAGAAATAGCTACCTAGTAACTAAGGGAAGTGTCAGGTTGTCAAATTCATAACAATAACCCAGAGAGGGGCCTGAGAGGACCCTTCAGCCTTCTTAGGTCTTTGGGTGTGGCCTTTTGACTGGATCCAAACTTCATAGAACAAATCCCCTTAATAAAAGGATTTGTTCTGTAAAACTTGAACTCCGTTAAAAGGCCACACCCAAGGACCTAGAAGGCCACATGTGACCCTGAAACCACGAGTTCCCCACCCCTGACCTAGAGCATCAGATAGAAGTTATGTTCAGACTTCTCTGTTTGAAAAAGCAGAGAAATCCCCAATAGAGAAGTTGCCAAAAGATATGAACAAGTGCTTTTTAAAAGAAGAAATGCAAGTTATAAAAAACATCACTGGAAAGAATGTTCTAAATCACCATTAGTTACAGAAATGTAAATTAAATGAGTCTAAGATTTTGCTTCCTACCCAAAGATGAAAATTGTGATTATTAGAAGCACCTTGAGAAGATAGGCAGAATAAGGCACTGGTATTAGAGCTTTGAGTCAATACATCTATTCAGAAAAACAATTTGGCATCATACTTTTTTTTCCCTTTTTGGAGGGGGGAAGGTAGGGCAATTGAGGTTAAGTGACTTGTCCAAGGTCACACAGCTAGTTTTTTGTGTTAAGTGTGTGAGGCCGGATTTGAACTCAGGTTCTCCTCCAGGGCTGATGCTCTATTCACTGCAACACCTAGCTGCCCCTACATTATACTTTTTAAAAGTTACTAAACTGCATATATCTTTTGACCCATTTTATAGCATCAATATATCAGTTAATCAACAAGCACTTGTTAAATGTTAACTACAAAGCACAGTGGGGCTTCTTGGTGGGGCAGCAGATAGAGTGCTGGACCTGAAGTCCAGAAAACACCTCTTTCTGAGTTCAAATTTGACCTTAGCCTCTTAATAGCTGTGTGTCCCAGGGTAAATCACTTAACCTCCTTTGCCTCAGTTCTGTATCTGTAAAATGAGCTGAAGAAGGAAACAGCAAACCATTCCAGTGTCTTTGCCAAGAAAAGCCCAAATGGTGTCACTTAAAGTTGGACAAGACTGAAATGACTGAATAACAAAAACAACCATGAGTCATTGTGCTAAGTGTTGAGGATATGAAGAAAAGTATTTTTAAAAAGAGTACTTGATCTCAAGAAGCTGACATTTTAATGTGGGGGAGGAGGGCAACATATATAAATCAGAACATATAAGACAAATACAGAGAAGATGGAACCTCAGAAAGAACAGGCATTAGTTGGAGGGAGGTCCTGGAAGGGTCTCCTGGAGAAGTTGGCATTTGAGCAGGGTCTTAAATGAAGCCAGAGATTCTAAGAATCTGAGGTTGTGATAGAGACCATTCCAGAAGTGGGGAACGGCCAGTGCCAAGACACAAGAAGAGGAGATGGGTGCCATGGGAAAAGAATAGCAAATAGGTCAGTATGGCTAGATGATAGAGTACATGGAAATGCATGCAGGAAGATTGGAAAGATAGAGCACACATTGTGAAGAGCTTTAAATACTAACGGACTTTTTATATTTTATCATAGAGGCAAAAGGGAGTCACTGGCATTTATTGAGAAGGGATAGAGAGAAATGGGGAGGTGATATGGTCAGGTATATACTTTAGAAAAACATTTAGGAAGTTTTGAGGAAGATAGATTGATATGTGGAAAGACTTGAGGGAAAGATAACAATTAAGTGGCTGTTTAATATTCCATGTGAGAGGTGATGAGGGTGGCATTCGTGTGTGTGTGTGTGTGTGTGTGTGTGTGTGTGTGTGTGTGTATGTGTATGAGTTTCTTTTTTCCAAGATGGGGAGGACACAGGCACATGTTGACATCAAGAAAAGAGTCAAGAGATACAGAGAAATTGGATATTAGAGATGGGGAGATGGTGGGAGTAATCTGCTGGACAAGATTAGAGGGAACATATAGAGTGATTGCTCTTGGCAGACAGAAGGACTACTTCATTGCTAGAGATGGAAATGGAAAAGATAGTGAGGAAGCATGTGAGGCCTATGAAATAAAGAGGTGGGGAGAAAAGAGGACTTTTAGTGAAAGGTCTCGATTTTTATGAAGTGTGAATCAAGATCTTCAGCAGAGAGAATTGGGGAGGAAGTTTCATGGTAGATGAGTGAGAAAGAGAAATTTGGACCAGCTGCTTTGGAAAGTTAGGGAATCAATTAAGGAGGAATAGTAGGAATAGTCAGTGTCCAGGTGAGATTATGTAGAATAAATGTGTGGTATGTAAATCAGGATGGGTTTGTGATTTTCTCTGGTGTTGTTCAGCAGTGTGAGTGAAGGAGTGAAATAGGCATATGAGAGGAGTAATTTATATTGTAGTTTGGCAAAGCCTGATTGATGATAGGAATAAGGAATAAGGGATTCAAGAGTAAAAGATTGTAGAGAGTTGAATTGGTTCACCAGTTGGTCAATCAATCAACAAATATTTATTAAGTACTTACTATAAGCCAGGCACTGAGGATACAAGTACAGAAAAAAATCAGGCCATCTCTACTTACAAGTGAGTTTACATTCTAATCAGGTGGACAATAAGATTGGAAAGGGTAGCCAGATCAGTTTGAATGGTTTATGTAGCACTGAAGAATGTCGGAATTAGACGTCATGGTAAGGACAAAGAATAGTTTGAGGTATTGAGAGAAATGAAAAGGAAAAAGATTCTAAGAAAGGAGATCCAAAGTTCTTGAACATGGAAGAGGAACATTTGAGGGTGATGGCATTCAAAGAAATGAGCATCCCTGTGTATAGATGAGGTGGAATAGAGGAACAGTTTGTGAGAAATGAATAGATTGAAGAACTAAGAGTTAGGGTATTTGAGGGAATATTAACATATATGAGAATGTATGAGAAGTTCTCTGGAATAAGGAAATGAACTGGGGATAGAAGAAGACTGTGAGCCAGGCACTGAACTCACTGAGAAATAAAGGAGAATGTCCTCAGAGTTGGTAGATAATAGACACCAAAATCTGGAATGGGCAATAAATTTCGATGGAAAGAACCTCAAAGAAGAGGATGGTGAGAGACTGGAAGCAGGAAGAGGGAGCAAGAAGCATTCCTAGCTCTCCTATTATATAACCAGTGAGTTTGGTGGGTAAATGAAAGTGCACCCAGTACAGGAAGGGGTGGCCAGAGTGGTAGAGTCATTAGGAGGGAGCCTGTGCTTAGTGCATCTCAGAAGATGGAGGGAGTGAGAAAGGAAGAGGTTTAAGATGAAAGGAAGTTTGCTAATTATGGAGGATATACTCTAAAGAAATCAAAGACATTTGTTCTTGCTGTTCAGATGTTTTGCAGTTATATCTGACTCTTTGTGACGCAATTTGTGGTTTTCTTGGCAAAGACACTGGACCAGTTTGCTATTTCCTTCTCCAGCTCATTTTACAAATGAAGAAACTAGAGCAAAGGGTAAGTGATTTCCCCAGGGTCACACAGCTAGTAGTTCAAATCTGAGGCCAAATTTGAACTCAGGAAGATGAGTCTTCCTGACTATCCACTGCACCACCTAGCTGCCCTGTCAAAAACATAGGAAAAGGTGTGTGTGTGTGTGTGTGTGTGTGTGTGTGTGTGTGTGTGTGTGTGTGCGTGTGTGTGTACTTTTTATAGTAGTTTAAATTAGACTTGGGTTCCTTGATCTTGTGTCCAACTTGACTTCAGGAGATTGATAATGAAATAGCAGTAGGGCATACATTTTTAGATATGGCCAATGTGTTGATTTGTTTTGTTTTGTTGTAATTATTATTATTACAGTGAAGCCATTTGAAGTCTCAGTGATCTAAAAAAAGAGCACAAAATATTTTTAAAAGAAGGTAGGAGAGTGTGTCATACATCTTAGAGAGGTTTCCTTTTAGAACGTCTTAAAAGTCTTAATGCTTAAAGGGACAAATTCTCAGTTGCCTGTAAAACTCAGCTGAGTTTGAAGGGTAGCATGATGTAGTGGTTCAAATCTAACCTCAAACACTTACTAGTTTTGTGACCCTGGGCAAGTCACTTAACTTCCTTTGTACCTTACCATTCCCAATTATGAAACAAGAGAGTTGAATGAGATGACTTTTAATATTCTTTCCAGCTCTAAATGTATAATTCTGTGGTTGAGACCAATTCGTTCCCCAAGATTTCAGATTAGGGTGGCTAAGTGGCACAGTGAATAGAGCGCCAGTCCTGGAGTCAGGAAGAACTGAGTTCAAATCCAACCTTAGACACTTAACACTTACTAATCGTGTGACTTTGGGCAAGTCACTTAACCCCAATTGCCCTGCCTTCCCCCCTCCAAAAAATATTTCAGATAAGCTGAAGTTTTATTGATTGTGTATGTGAAGGAGGATTCTGAGGTTTGACACACATCTTCCTAATTTAGGTGAATTGAAGGCAAGTTCCAGGGCACTGCTAGTTACATTTTGGGGTTCAAAATCACACATACAGTGTACATGTATGTATATGTATACATAGACAGAAGGCACAGGGTGAATTGAATATGAAGGGATGATATCTAAAAAATAAAATTAAGAGGTGAGAGCAATTCAAATATATGGGGAGAAGGAGATAGGGAGAGACAGAATAGAGTAAATTATCTCACATAAAAGGCAAGAGAAAGCTATTACAATGGAAGGGAAGTGAAAGAGGTGAAAGAGAATGAGTCAACCTTACTCTCATTGGAGGGAATAATATACACGCTCAATTGGGCATCTTACCATACAGGAAAGTAGGGGGGAAAGGGATAAGAGGGGGAGATGATAAAAGGGAGGGCAGATTGGAGAAGGGGGTGGCCAGAAGCAAACACTTTTGAAAGGGGACAGGGTCAAAGGAGAAAATAGAATAAATGGAGGGGTGGGATAGGATGGGGTGAAATACAGTCTTTCACAATATGACTACTATGGAAATGTTTTGCATACCTACACATGTATAACCTATGTTGAATTGCTTGTCTTTCCAGTAGGTGTGGGTGAGGAGGGAAGAAGGGAAAGAATCTGGAACTTAAAATTTTAAAAACAAATGTTAAAAAATTGTTGTTACATGCAACCAGGAAATAAGATATACAGGCAATGACATAGAAATCCATCTTGCCCTGTAAAAAAGTAAGGGGGTCTAAGGGGAGGGATAGGGTGGGATATAAGAGAGGGTAGACTGGGGGAAGGGGGTCAGTATGCTTGCCATCTTGGGGTGGGGGGGTAGGGGAGAGATGGGAAGAAAATTTGGAACTCAGTCTTACAGAAAAGAATGTTGAAAGCTAAAAATAAATTCTGAAAAAAATCACACACACATACACACATCAGATAACCTTAGGTAATTTGAACAATTCCTTCCAAGTCCTTAAGGAGAATAAATGAGGGAAATGGCCAAGTGGTCTCCATAGTCCTAGGACACAAAGTGATGAGGGGGTGATAGTTGTTTCAGGGGCTCCAATGATCAGAGTCCCTGCTGGGCAGTCTGGAATGAATTCACAGGACCCAAGCAATCTTTTAAGTCAGGATTGTAAAAGTTATTGTTATGCTTTACAGTGGGCAAGAGTTCTTAGGGAACCTAAAACCTTAAAGAAGTCATAGGTATAGTTTATAAAGAGTTACAATAGTAAATTGGATGTCAGTTATGCTAACTAGGTGAGTAAGGGTGGGATTAGGGAGGAGTTAAGGAGTGGTCAGTGCTTAAAGGAACATGCACATTTATTATCTTCTGCACAGGCGTATTGCCATTAATTCACCGGGAAATAGCCCAAGGTGGCGGGGGGTGGGGGGGGTGGGGTGTCGCTACCTGGAGATGTGGTTTTAGGCTTGAAATGTCACTAAGTCAGCTAGTGGTCAGGGCTGACTGAGAAGTGCCTCATCTGCCACCCCTCAGTGTCATGTTTGACAAGATGGATGTTGGGAACCAAGGCTAATGGGGATTCAGGATGTGTATAATTGGCTGAGGAGTTAACTTACAGATAGTGCATTGAAGGATTCATAGGTACAGCTGGCCATTATACTAAGGGGAGATACCATTTGCCTAAGCTAAAAAGTTTATAGGTGGATTAGTGAAGGATTCATAGATATAGCTTGTTATGTACCAAGCAGAGATAAACAGTTCATGAATTGTTGCTAGGCAGAGTGCTGGCAGGGGGAAGGTGCAGAGTTAATACTCTGAGGCTGGGGTGGGGTGGGGAAATGTGATTTTACAAACTGGTTTTACAAATTGATTTTAAAAACTGATGTTACATAGACACCTCAAGCACCCCATCAAAAGGGAGTAGTTCTTTGGAAAAGGGATTCTCATCCTTGAGCTAAAAAAATATTCCTACTTTTTAGTCTCCTTTAGTATCCTTCTGGATGTCAGAGTTGAAGTGAAGTTTGTTACCCTATCTGAAAACAGATTGAATGTGAATATGTGCAACTGCATGCAGCAGAAATGACCTGGAGTGACTTCCAGTGGCTATGAGCCCTGCTGGCGACATCTGTATATAGAGGGCCTTAAGCCTCACTTAGGGGAAATCCCTGGTACCTTGTCTAGAGCCATGAGCTCAAGGGCAGGAAGGGGCAGTGGTAGCAGTATGTAAGCTGAAACCAGACCAGAGGAAGAACTCCAAAACTCCTCTACTCAAACACAAAGTTTGTCCAGAGTGACCTCTCTGTGCCAAGGAGAAGACCCCTCTTCTTGGTGAGAGTAACTCCTCAGAGAAAAAAACAATCTTCAATCACCAGCAAAGAGCAGGGAGCTACAGGGAGTAATGTCAAATAAGAGAAAGGCTTGGTATAGAGAGAAGAGTTAACATCTGGGAGCAAGAGATGACAAGGGGAGGAAATGTGGTCAGAGTAAAGGACACTCAACTTGTAGTCAGAAGACCAAAGTTTTAATCTTGGCCCTGCCACTTAATAGCATAACAGTGGGACCTTAGAAGTAACTATGCTTCATTGAGCCTCAATTTCCTTATCTGTAAAATGGGCATAATAACACACACCACAGATGGGAGTCCATTAAGACTCTAGATTCACACAGACCTGGGGCCAATCTTGAGGGCTGACTGAAAATGACCATATTTTTCTTTGTGTCATTTCCCCTAGCTAGAGTTACTCCTAGAAAATCTCTAAATATAGCTTAAATTTGACTTAAATTTGACTGAGTGTAAATAAAAAGGAACTCCAGTTTCCATGCTGTTAGGTGGTACAGCAGAGAAAGCACTGGACCTGGAGTTAGGAAGACCTGAATTCAAATCCAATTTTAGACACTTACTAGCCATGTCAACCTGGGCAAATCACTTTACCTCTGTCCGGCTCAGTTTTTCAACTGTAAAATGGGAATAATAATGACACTTCACAGGGTTGTTGTGAAATAATATTTAAGAAGCACAAAGCGCAGTGCCTGGCACATAGTAGGTACTTAATAAATATTCTTTCCTTTCTCTCTCTTTTTTTTTTTTTGGAGGGCAATTGGGGTTAAGTAACTTGCCCAAGGTCACACGGCTAGGTTTTTGTTTGTGTGTGTGTTAAGTGTCTGAGGCCGGATCTGAACTCAGGTCCTTCTGACTCCAGGGCCAATGCTCTACTCACTGCGCCACCTAGCCACCCCCTTTCATTTCTCTTTATAAGCCTTCAAGTTAGCATGTGAAAATTGAATGTGGAATGCCCTTTATTTCACACCACAGAAAATACAAAAGATAACATTGATGAGGATCTGACAAAGAAGACTGAGAAAGAGTGGTTAGCTAGGTAGAAGGAGAACCAGGAGAGAATGATGTGCTGAAAATCTAGAGAGAAGGAGAAAGGGGGATTGGTCTCAAAGGCTACAGAGATGCTGAGGAAAATGAGGATTGAGAAGAGACCAATGGATAATGATATGATAATGATAAAGGAGCTACCTCACTGGGTTTTCGTGAAGTTTAATGAGATAACATATGTAAAAGACTTTGCAAAGCTTAAAAATATCTATCTATCTATCATCTATCTATCCATCTGTCTGTCTTTCTATCTGTCATCTGTCTATCTAAATATACACATTGTTCAAGATGCCTATAAATTTCCTCAAATTCTCTTGGAGTGGAGAATCATATCAGAGGGTACGGGGAAATCTTGCCAGATAGGCATGCCCCTCTAAACCAGAATTGGCTTGATATTAGATTACTGCTAAGTTATATTTGGCATATTTGTGCCTAAAATGCAGGATACTAGTATTAATTTTTTTCTTTCAGAAGAAATTCCCTTGTTTGGTTTGTATGTTATCTGCTCATCACCAAACTACTAAAGGTGCTCTATGGAAAGGTTAGTTTTTTCCATAGAAGGTTATATTCAGTGTAGTCCAGAAATGTGAGGGAAACTAGGGGCCCAGCCTGCAGGTGGTGTTAGAGGGTAGATATGGTGCTGGAAAATCTCCTTGAGGAGTAGGCAGTATCCTTGGCACAAACTGAAGGCTGGTATACAGTAAGAAAGTAAGATCAGGCTGTCTACCACCATTAGCAAAGAGGTTAGTGTGGCATAAAGAGGTACCTAAAGGCAGAAATGAGCTGAGAGGTCTATTCAGTGAATCTTTGAGGTATTTCTGGTTGGAGCTACTTGGAGACAGGCTGAACTAAAAGGTAGACAATGGCAATGTGACAAATAGAGAAATGAACCTGGAACCAGAGTACCTGGGGTTCCAACCCCAGATTTGCCATTTATTACCTCTGGGACTTTAGGCAAACTCTGTCACTCAAGAAATACAATGAAAACTTAAAGCAAGAACAAAAAATGAGAGAAGTCAGATTTCTTGATTACACAGAACCCTCCCACATATAAATCAAAAAAGAACCAACAGGTGCTAGATGTGGTAACCACCGAGTAACACCATAAAATGAATTGATTATATTTTAACAGACAGGAAATGACTTGCTAATGATGTGTGGTCATTCTTCAGTCAGATGTATGTGCTGGGAAGGCCACCAATTGTTAGAGCAAAGATCAAAATTAGTATGAAACTAAAAGAAAGAAGAAAAGTGAGAAAAAGGTCGCGGTGCAATTTTCATGTTCTGTCATCAATTGCTATGCAATTGGAAAAATGTAGTCCTGACCTATTCCAATAAAATATTAATTTTGATTTCTTCTTCTCTATACCAACAACAGCAACAAACAACAAACCCCCTAAAAGCTGTCACTTCGAGGTGGCTAGGTGGCACAGTGAGTAAGAGCGCCGGCCTTGGAGTTGGGATGACCCGGGATCGGTCCAGCCTCAGAAGCACCCACACATAAATAATGACTGGCCGTGTAACCTTGAGCAAGTTACTTAACCCCAATTGCTTAAAAAAAAAAAGCTGTCATTTCTCTTGGTCTCATTTTCCTCATCTGTGAAATTAACGGGTTGGATGAACTTGTAAGTCTCTTCTACCTCTAAATTCCATGTTCTCTTTGAGAAATTGTCTGCCATGCAGTCAACTATTTAGTGGTGATAAAGAGGAGACATAATATTTTGAGGAATTTAATAAACAACTAACAAATACAGTGAAAATCAACAAGGAGTCTTGGAGTCAGGAAGCTTTAGGTTCAAATCCTGCTTATGAGGCATATTGTCTGGCAGACCTTGGGTATGTCCCAGGCAAATCCCTTGGATTATAAATTGCATAACAGTTTTGGATCTGCATTGGTAGAGTGAATATTCTTGTTGGGAGTACTTTACAGTATACATGTGCTGCTGGAAGCAGAATAAAATGTAATTGGAATTTTTTTCTTAATAGTATTTTATTTTTTTCAATTACACGTAAAGATAGTTTTCAACATTCACTTTTATAAGATTTTGAATTCCAAATTGTTTTTCTCCCTCTCTTCCTTCCCCCCTTCCCCAAGATGGCATGCAATCTGATATAGGCTATACATGTATAGTCATATTAAACATATTTCTACATTAGTCATGTTGTAAAGGAAGAATCAGAAAAAAAGGGAAAAACACAAGGGAAAAAAGCAACAAAAAGTGAAAATAGTCTGCTTTGATGTGCATTCAGACTCTGTAGTTCTTTCTCTGGATGTGGATAGCATATTCCATCTTGAATCTTTTGGAATTGTCTTAGATCATTGCATTGCCGAGAAGAGCTAAGCCTGTCAAAGTTGCACAGTGTTGCTGTTACACCATTGCATTGTACACAGGTACAATGTTACCCTGGTTCTGCTCAATTCATTCAGTGTTAGTTGAAAAAATCTGAGTTTGACACCTCTGCTCTACACCGATGAAATAAATCATAAATCTGCATAAAGGAGCTAGGCATCGAGGTGGCTCAGTGGATGGAGTCACAAGCCTGGAGTAAGGAAGAGTCATCTTCCTGAGTTCAAATATAGCTTTAGACACTAGCTGTGGCCCTGGGCAAGTCACTTAACCCTATTTGCCTCAATTTCCTCATCTGTAAAATGAGCTGAAGTAGGAAATGACAAACTACGATAGTATCTTTGCCAAGAAAACCTCAAACAGGGTCAGGAAGAGTCAGACATGATTGAAATGACTGGTCAACAACAATGAAAAGATAAAAGAGAGAGATACACACAGGAAGAGAGACAGAGAAAGAGAGAAGATGAAGAGAAGAAAGGAGAAGGAACAAAAGGAAAAAGAATAAAGAAAGTGAAAAAAGAAATATGTGTGTTATATGGAAGCTGAACAAGGAGAAATGAAGATACAAGATTATGCTGGAATTTTATAAGCACACTCACTCGTCATGAAGAATATTAAAAGAAATTGGTGTTAATTTATGTGTTGTCCCATCATTTGGACCTTGAGAAATATTTCCATTGAAATTCTGAGAGGCTAGTTGGTTTTACATCTTCTTTTTTCAAATGTAGCACATGAGTAGTTTCACAATTAGCCACCAGATGGTACTTTTCTACCAGAAATAGGTTTGAAATCAAGTAAAGCCTAGTCAAAATAATTCTCACTGTATGGATATCCTGCAGGAATGGGTCTCTGCCTCTGATTTCTCAAAGGGAAGACATCTATGGGCAGAGGGTTATGGAAAAAGGTTGTCAGGGTTTGGTTTTTTTGCTGGTTTGCTTTTGTTTTTTTAAAGTGTTTAGCAAATTCTGCATTGAGATGGTATCGTGACTACAGACCTTTCAATGGATCTCTAGAGTTAGATGTGTGCAAGGGATGGAAAGATTGAAAAATTAACTCCAGAGTGGTCACAGCCAAATCAGGCTTTTTCCAAAGAGGTCTTGATTCCATTACAATTCATGCCAAACACAAGCTGAGATTGTAAGACCATAACAGAGTCCAGTGAAATCCTGCTTGATGGGAAGACACTCTAGTAGATTTCTTTATTTGTTAAAACAACAACAACAACAACAACAACAACAACAACAACAATAAACCATTTGGATCTGATTCCTCCAGGGCCACTGACCCTACTTGACAGACATTCCAGACCTTCAGAAAGCAAGTTAATTTATCGAAGCCAACCAGGCCTATATCCTGAAAATTTCAAATCTTTGTGGCAGGAATTTCTATTCTTCTTTGGTCCTGATGCCCTTTGGATTTCAATAAACCTTTTATGTCTCCACTCAATATAAAAGGAAATAAATTCTAGAGTTTGCCAAGCCAATATATATATATACATAAGAAATTAAAGAGATTAGTTTTAGTTGATAGTATAGTTATTTTCCAAATATAGAGAGTAATTTATTGTATTGTATACCCTATTGACAGGTTTCTTGTACCACCCCCTACCCACACCTGCCTGGGGAATCCCTTTTCTATAGTATTATGTGCATGGTGATGATGGCCCATGATGGAGTTCTGTTTCATGTTACCTATTCCTGTTCTTTGAATCGCAAAGTGATGTCAGTATAATAACTGCCAGGTCTGGCTCTGTGTGTAGATGCTTTGGTTTGGAGTGGGTGTCTTCTGAGGTCCCTTCCTACTCTGCTCAGGGTCACCCGGGTATCAAGTCACAGACTTGGAAATAGAATAAAACATAGGTTCTCTGTTTCCATGTTCAGTGCTCTTTCCTTTATGCCACAGTATAATAGGAGCCATCTCAATCACAAGGCAAACGTTCTCTTAGACTGTGCGTTTCAGTGTTAGTCGCTAATCATTCAGCAAGAGGCCACAGCCATCCTTTCAAATCTGAGAGTTCATCTAGCACAAATGTTACCAACAAGTAAGAAGGTGAGCCTTTCTGTGATACTCATTTTTCTCTGTCCTTTCTAAGAAAAAAATTCCTCTTGACAGGCTGAGAGTTGTACCTTTCCCAACAACAATTGGCAATGAACATTCAGAGGAGAATCAGCTATTCTGGCAGTCACTTGCCTACTGGTCCTGGAAAAGGCATGATGGATGCACTAGATGTGGGTGGATAGTAGAGGATGTGCTTTTTGAGGCTGTTTTGCTGGGGCAATGGAAATCAGCTGGGCTGGTAGACAGTCTCCTAAACCCATCAGAAAGCAAAGAGTCATCTCTTTGCCATGGCTAATGGAAGGAATTGGACCATGTCTTTTTGTCACTGTGACAATGGGTTTTTGACATAGGGATTTAATGGTGGAGAAGTGCAGGAGGCAGGGTGGTGCCATGGTGACAGGAGACTTGGGCTCAAATTCCACCTTAGCTATTTTCTGCCTATGTAATCTTGGGCAAGTCAAATAATAGTGATAATGATAGTAGTAATAGTAATAGCTAGCTTCATATAGCAAGTTTTGCAAAGTGATTTACAAATTTTGTCTCATTTTACTTTATAATAACTCTGGGATGTAGGTGGTAGCATCATTCTAATATTATCTCCATTTTATAAATGAAAAAACTGAGGCAAGTGAAGGTTAGATGACTTGCCCATGGTCACACAAGTAGTAAGTGTCTAGCTAGATTTGAATTCGGATCTTCCTGACTCTTAATCCAGTGCTCTATCTATCCAATACCTAGGTGTCTCACTTAACCTTTCTGGGTTTCAGTTTCCTCTTCTGTAAAATTAGGGGCTTGTACTAGATGGACTATAGGGTCCCTTAAATTATGATCCTAAGCAGCAGATGTCTTATGAAGTTCCTATACATTGCTTTAGCATCCTGGGGCTAGGTGCCTGGTCTGCTTTCCCCCTTAAACACATACACATACACACACACACACACACACACACAGACACACATCACTCTCATTGTCCTTTTGCCTGATATTGTTTTCTTTTGCCCCTCCCAATTGTCTTTCATGTTCATTTTTACCAGATTTCTTCTGCATAAAAATGTTGAGGGTGTGTGGGTACCCATTCCCTGAGATTTGCCCCTATGCCCCATAGACACCTCTAGAGGGGCCTGGCAAAGTCCTTGGGTCAGCTTTGGCTTAGGCTACTAATCAGCTTTAATTATTCCCAGTATAGACTCATCAATCAATCAATCATCAAATATTTATTGAATGCCTACTTTATATGCAAAGTACTGTTTCAGACATCTTTATCCCAGTGACACTGAGAAATTACGATGCTTTTGCCACCTGTTACTGACGTTTAACTCAATTCAATTAGCATGTATAAGCATCTATCTGTGCTAGGCACAGAGATACAAACATAAAATGAATAATATTTCCTGATCTCAGGCATCACCTTCGACATGAAGCCTTCCCTGATTCCTTTCCAATGCCTAGTGTCCTCCGCACCCCCAGCTCCTTCTTATTATTTATCCTCTCTATAGGTACCTGTCCCTCCCATTGAGTTTATGTTACTTGAGAGTAGGATTATTTTGTTCTTCACATTTGTTTCCTAAGTGCCTAGCACTGTACCTGGTAAATAAAAAGTGTCTCTTAATGATTGTTGATACGTTGATTGATTGCCCTTAAGGACTGTATGTTCTTGGGACGGGAGGAAAGGGAGAGATGTAATATTAATATTCTCTTTTATCTGGAAACCTGTTTGCACATTTCAAGACACTTCCCCCTATCATCTCATTTGATTTCTATAACAATCTCTAAAGTAGCTAGGGCAGGCTACATATTCTCCACTGAACAAATAAGAAAATTAAAACTTAGAAAGGTTAAATAATTTGGCCAGTGGTGTGTATTATCTATTCCGTAGCTGTGGACATACACAAAAATATATATAGAATAAATACAAGGTTATTGGGGAGGTACTAGCAGCAGGGGCAACTAGGAGAGACCTCATGGAGGGCCTGCTATTTGATCTAAGATTTAGGCCACATCTTCATTTGTCAATAACCTTTTGTATCTATGTTGGATAATAGTGCTGAATTTTCTAAATGGATATTGGAAGGTTGGGGATTTGGACTCTTCTCTGAGCCTCTGCATTACCAGTATCTTTTTCAGGAGTTTTCTTATGGCATTGCAGCTATCAACCTTGTCAACTGTGGTTAATCTCTTTGATCTGAGTCTCATGAATTAATGGCATAGGTCAAAGTTCCTAGTTTCCCTTGATAATATAATGTGGATCTATCATCCAAGAATTTTTCTAAACCCATTTATGTTTCCAAACTTAAAATACCTCTTTGGGGTGACGAGTCCTACAAAGTTACTCATAGTCCTTTTATCTGGCCTAAAACTGCTACCATCAGCAATCAAAGGTCCCTTTCCCCTCATTTTAGTACTCCGGGATTTTGTGAAAAAGTTTGTACCGATTTTCTTTGGACTTTATATGCTTTGAAAATACCTTCTTAGCCTTCATCTTTCTGACTGTGAGGGCCTAAATGTATCTTTATATGGAAATCTAGCAAGCTTGCACCTGTAATTTATAAATACATGTAAGCAAATCTAAAAGTATAATCATTAACAAGCAATTTTTGCACCACTCCCTTCCCAATGAAGAGATGCAAAAATGTGTCATTCAGGAATGTGCTGGAACCAGCTTATTGTGATTTGTGAGAGCAAATTGTTAAATTTTCACTGTAAATATTTGCACCCCAGAAATTGGCAAATGCTATAAATCAGGGTTTGATTTGTTGTCTTGTTGATTGCCTAGACTTAAGAAAGTGATGGAGAAGGGATAATAATTCAGATTAAATTTAAATGTGTATCTTGTTTTTTTGAAAGCCAGTTGTTAAACATTTACCAGCACATCATCACACAAAATACATCTGCAGAAAACTACATAGGAAAGAGTGGCAGTGGTAGAGGTTTTTGTGGGAATTGAGGGTGAGGCAGGGTTGGAATAGAGGGGAAGGAGAGAGAAGAGCTCACTTAGGGTGAGTTGGGGTAGAAAAGAAGGGAGAGTCATTTAGTAGCTTCTTATTATTCATGTTAATTAAGCCTAGTTGTTTCTATTCTCTTGAAGGACTGAAAATGTCATCAGTGTCTTTACCTGGGTCAAAGTTTTAGTGCCCTAGTTATAACTACTATTAACAGTGTTCTTTGCAGGTGTCCCCTCAGGTTTTCTTGGGAAGCAACTGGAAGAAATAGTTTGGTAGGGTTTACAAAAGGAGTGAATGAATCAGTGTGAGAGTCAAAGGGGTAATTAAGTGTAACCCCTGTCCCAAAGCCCATTGGTGTGGAACTCTCTCCTTCTTGACTGAGATGGAGGCCCTGCCCTGTGTGAGGGATGGGGTGGAGTTGGTGAAAGGTCAGAGAGCTCCAGTCTTCACCAGTCTTCCTTCGGGACTCTTTAGGGTTTGTCTCCTTTAGGGACTCTTCGAAAAAGACTTTCATTTCTTCCAGCAGGGGAAGTTAGGGCCTGAAGTCACTTTGCTGTTCTCAGAGAGAGGGGTTACTGGCCTAGAATTATATCTATATGCTTTCTTAAATATTATTAGTCTAGGGGATATGATTGGGTTCCATCTAACTTCTGATCACTTTGTCATCTGGAGGGGGGGAATGGAGGGCTCAAGGCTCTATATCCAAGGCTTCACCCCTTTTCTACCAAATACCAATTCTACAATGGACACATATAGTGACTAGCAGAGAAACTAATTTATCCAAATTAGTAGCAAAATAGAAAAGCAGAGAAATTATACATAGGAGAATGTATGCCACACAATACAGAGTGAATGAGTTCTCCCTCTAGGAAGTAACTCAGCTCAACCAAGAATATAGTGGATCATATCCAATGGGAAAACTCTTCACAACTTCTAGTAGAGCAAGCTGGAGAAAGGAACATGATGGAGGCTACAAGATCCACTCATGTCTTCCTAGAATCTTTTCCTTTAGCAACCTGAAGTGAGGTTGGACTGACCCTGAAGAATCCCAAAGGGAAAATGTTGAAGACTGAAACCTTGAGCTGTTACATTTCACCAACTCTGCTCTGTCCTTCACACAGGGCAGGGCCTTCATCTCCATCAGCAAGGAGAGAGTCCCATACCAGTGGACTTTGGGGCAGGAGTTACATAAGAAAAATGTCTGCATCCCCCAACCTATGATCCTGATGTGTTTCTTCCATTTCTCTTTTCCTACTCTTCCCATCTAAATTTTCTCCATTGCTGGGCATCAATGAGTGTCTGCAGTTTGACTTCTTGGCTGTTCCGAGATTAATTGACCCTTGGACTCCCCTTAGGCCCTGATATCTGAATAGTTTAGCAGGCCCAAAGAATTAGACTTCCAAAAGGGTGAATCACCAATATGAACCATTTGAAAGGTGTAGCTATATACATTATCTGTCTTAGTCTATGGAAAAATGTTATCTTTGCTGTTAGCAGTATTCAGTTCTTGAATTCAGATATAATCTCTCCAGTTTAACACAATTTCTTCTCAAGAACCATGTCCCA
Source organism: Gymnobelideus leadbeateri (assembly GCA_011680675.1). Lineage (NCBI taxonomy): Eukaryota > Metazoa > Chordata > Mammalia > Diprotodontia > Petauridae > Gymnobelideus > Gymnobelideus leadbeateri. Next base: position 514,306 of record WOXC01009282.1, read on the forward strand.
GAGGAAGGAAAAATGTGATAAACAGGCAATACTGTCCTTGAATCATGAATGAATCAAAACATCATTTCTGGGTTGTCATGGATCTCTCAGCCCATCCAGATGGAGAAATCTAAGGTAGAATCAATCAGTCACAGAGAGAATCATAAAATGTTTGATATGGTGCATTAAATATTTAAAAATAGAAAGAGAACCTAGTATGTCTTGGATGAGTAGATATCCAGATTGAGTCAGAAATACTAAGCCAAAACGGTCATTAATATTAAGCATTTATGAGCCACTTTGTACCCACAAAGTGAGTTTCAATCATTTATTAGCCCATCTTTGCACTACCACAATACCATATTAGTATATATGTTAATACTGAAAGTCCAAATGAGCTAATAAACAAAAACAGGGGACAATGATTAGTAAATTAATGATTGGAGGTCTTTTCTCTAGTCTATTGGGAAGCATAACCATATGCTAGTGAAAATAAGAAGCTATGCTTTCATAAGACTTGTTATTCTGGGAAAATATGATAGAGTGGGACATATGAAACAATAATTCCTACATGCTTGTTATATGCAAGCGCATTATCTCTTACTGACAGGCAGTCATGACTGTAATAAAGCAATCAAACAAATGATTGTTGTTGACAATAGATATACAAGCAAGTTTCTATTCAATAAGAAATCTTGTTGTTTAAAGTAACAGTTCAAGGCCTTATATGCAAAAGTAGTAGGCAGTGATCTCTGTGCTATGATAGAAGAGATAAGGTCTACCTACTTCTGAATACTTGAAGTGTCAAGTGGAAAGATATTAGATTTGTTCTGGTCTTTTGTCTCTTTACAACATGTAAATATACATTGGGGATACAACATTGGAGATAGTCATGAGTTGGACCTTAAAGGAACAGGTAAGGAAGGTGTCCATTTCAGGACTGCCAGATGGCCCGAGTAGAGACATGGAGGTGGAATATAAAGAGTCCCATCTTTGGCGCAACTAATAGGCTAGCCTGCCTAGAATGTCCCTCAAGTGCACAAAAGGGAATGAGCCATAATCCTGGAAAGTTAGACTAGAACTTGATTTTGACAGACTTAATGTCAAGTGAAGGAGTTTTAAATTTATTCTAGAGGCAATGGGGGGCTATTGAAGGTGTGTGGTGTGTGTGTGTGTGTGTGTGTGTGTGTGTGTGTGTGTGTGTGAGAGTGATGATCAAACTTGTGCCTTAGAAAGATTATTTTGGTAGCTGGTGAGGATGGATCAGTATTGGGAGAGACTGGAAGATCTCTAAGTAAAGACTGAATGCCTACTTGTGGGTACACAATAGAGGGGATTCTTATTCAAGTATTGGATGAACTACATTGTTTCTGATGTTCTTTCCAACTCTGACATTTGGTGATGGTGGGAAAATACAAGTACTCTAGGTGGAAGAACATATTAAGCTATTTATTATTTGAATGTAAGCTCCTTGAGGATTGGGTCTCTTTTTGTCTCTGTCACCCCAATATTTAGCACTGTGCTTGGCACAAAGTAGGTACTTAATAAGTAATTGTTGATTGATTGACATTAACCAAGTAATAGCATAAATGAGTTTATTAGTTCTCTCCTAAAGTGACAGATATTTGAGAATAGCTTTCTGAGGAATGAGATACATGGTGAAATCACAGCATTTCAGGCTTGAAAGGAATACCAGAGTTCATCTAGTTTGATCCATTTTGGACACAACATCCTGTCTACACTTTTAGAAAGATCAACTTTTAGGGAAGTTTTATCTTTTGCTAAGACAAAATCTGCATCTGTAAGTTCCACCGTCCTCCTAATTCTGTCTTTTGGAGCCAAGCACAACAAATCTGATCCAACTTTCTCAGGACAATCTTGCAAATACTTAAAAATAACTATCAGACTTCCCTTGCATTTTAAATCTTCTCTTCTTCAAGTTAAACCTTCCCCCCCACTTTTTAAAAAAATCTTTCATGTTTGATTCAAGTTTTTATAGAAGGTAAAGAACTCAAGAGTTGCACATGTGAAGCTTAGGTAATCTTGCAGGGTAGTATTTGAAAGAACTTCAGTAAGGTGCTCTTGGTAGTTACTAAGGTAGAATGCATGAGGGCTGGCCTGCATAAATCCCTAAGATCCTACAGACTCATCTTTCTTCATTTTATTTCAATTCACAAACATTTATTAAGTACCTACCATGTGCCAAGCATCGTGCCAACTGCTGGAAATCCAAACACAAAATCAAAACAATCCCTGCTCTCAAAGAGCTTGTTCTCTAATTGTGATGGTGGTGGTAGTGATTTCAACATACACATGGAATAAATACAGCATCAGTAAAATTATAACACTAATAAGTCTGTAATATTCAATTGGTCTCATGACATAAATGAATTTTCCTTCAAAATATCTTTCTTTTCTCCTTTTTTCCCTTCCCATTCTCACAACCACCACATTAGTCTAGGGCCCCATTCCTAAATTACTACAGCATCCTTCTTTTGGTTCCCTGGAATGTAGTTTCACCCTACTCCAGTTCACACCCCAAAATGTTATTAGAATAATGCTCCTTTCATCTCACATTCATTTGTGTCATATCCCTGGTCAAAAAACCTTAGATGAGGGGCAGCTACGTGGCACATTGAATAGAGTACCAGCTGTGGAGTCAGGAGGACCTGATTTCAAATTTGGCCTCAGACACTTAATGCAAAATTAGCTATGTGACCTTGGGCAAATCACTTAATTGAAATTGTCCTACCTTCCCCCCTCCAAAAACAACCACAAAAAATCCAATCCTGCCCCCCCCCCCCAAAAAAAAACAACCCAAAACAAAACCCTTAGATGACTTTCCATTTCTTAATTCCACAAAAATAAACTCTTCTGCCAGGTTTTTGAAGCCTTTCATAGTCTGGCTCTGCCCTACCTATCCAATATGATTTCCAGTAACAACTTGATACCTGCCTTCTACTCTATTCAGGCCAACCCCTTACATAATGTGGTTTCCCTCTGCTGAGAATGCTCTCCATTCTTGTATCTTCTCACATCTCCCAGGGCATAGAACAAACACGCTTTTCCATCTAGAGAGCTTTCCCTAAACACGCCTCTGCTCACTAATCTCCCTTTCTTTGAATTACTACAGCAACGATAATCATGGAACTGTAGAACGTTAGGGTTAGAAAAGGACCTCAGATATAGTCTATGCCAGTGGTTTCAAAGTGTGCTTTGGGGACTCCTCATGGCCCATGAAAGACTTTTAGGGGATTCACGAGGTCAAAACTATTTTCATAAAAACACTGTTATTTAATTTCTAATGCGGTAGCTATAGATAGATATAATCCACATAAACAAAAGCTGTTTGGAGTCTTCAATAATTTTCAAGAGTATAAAGGAGTCCTGAGAACAAAAAGTTTAAGAACTGTTGGTCTATATTAACCCTTCAATTTTACAGATGAAGAATCTGTGATTTAGAGTGTTGAAATGACAGAAAGTTCCAACTATACCCAGCTTTTCCATGACTGAGCCAGGAATAGAACCCAGGTCACTTTATTCTGGGCTCAAAAGTCTTGCCATCACAGTATCCCCATGTTATTCTCTAGGATTTCAGTTGTGCTAGTCTTGCCTTTCCAACTTGACTAGAAATTTCTTGATGTTAGAGTTCAAATCTTATACTTTCATAGTACCCCTGGAATTGAACTCAAAGTAGATTTTAGCATATTGAAGGAGCATGTATGTGTCTTTGAATCTCTTCTCTTGGTATCTGGTACCTTGTGGCAGTGCTTGATACTGTTCCCTATGCCAGTGGGTCAATGGTCTGGTAAGGGATCAGGCTCAAATAAGAAAGTCTTTTAGAAGCAAGTTTGGTTGTATTTCTGAGACTCTTCCCCATCATCTTTTTTTTTCTTTTTTCTTTTTTTTTTCAAGTGAGGGTGAGAACAGTTTATTAGTCTCCATGGGTTGGTGGGGGCAGCAGCAGAACCCCTCCCCAGCCCAGCTTTCCCCAACGCACACCCTCCCCATCTCGCCCCAGGGTCTGGAGTCTGGGTAGCATCAGGGAATGATACTGTTCCTTTTATCAGGTTCTCAGGAACCAGTACCCAATTTAGAACCTTTTATTCTCCCCCTACCCCTCGCTACATGGAGGTGTTTCCATGACAACCAGCCACCCCAGAAGTCCTTGTCATCATCTCTGGACATCACAGCTGTGTCCTAGGAAGAAAAAGGCAGCTGCGCCCCTTACATTGCCCAATGTGGACATATATCCCACCCCCACTCTGTACAGTTCTCTGTAACCTAACTATAAATACCCTCCCTGCAGCCCCACCCAACTGCAACAGCTCAGGGGTGCCAGGGCCATGGAACGAGGCGCCGAGTGGGGGCCCCTCAAGGTGGGCCTGCCGAAGTCACCCCTGGAAGTTCATCCGCACAGCTGCCTGTGGCCCTGGCCAGGGCTGCCCACCCTCTGAGGCCTGGATGCTGCTGGCTCAGTCACCCTCGACACCCTCACCAATTGGCTTTCACTGCATTGATGTCACTCACAAGATTCTGGGCCAGGCAAATACCAAAGATCTGGAGCATGGCGATGCCCACGAAGACCCCAGCCACCACAACCAGATTGTCTTGGAGCCACTTTTCAAACTGGCCCACACAGCCCTTCGTGTGGATGAAGCTCTGTTGCTCCAGTTCCAGTTTGAGCCGGACATCATAGCCACATTGGGTATTGAGAACATCCTCCGCAGGATCCTTGACACAGCAGGAGAAGGGCACCCCACAGCGCTCACGGCTGGGGTTCCAGTCAGTGCAGTTAAAATAGATGTTGAGGTTCCAGTCGCTGGGCCCTCGGGCTCCGCAGCATGACCAATATTCCTGAGCAAAGTCAATGAGGTTTTGCAAGTCAATATCATCCCGATAGGCCTTGACGTTGTTGATGAATATATTGAGCTGGTCTCTGTAATCCAGTCCTTGAAGACAAAGGCCAGGATTCCTGTGGCCAGCTCCAGAAAAAAGATGAGGCCGAGGAACACTGAGAAAAACTTGAGTAAGAAGGTGTTTTCCCGAAGAGCCCCGATGCAGCCTGCAAAGCCCAGCACAGACATGATACCTCCAACCACCACAAAGAACCACACGGGATCCAGGCCACTCAGGTGGGTTAGTGAAGAGATGTTGGAAAGTACCCCCTTCTCTCCCCAGGCCCAGAGGCCTATGACCAGCAGCACAGCCCCCAAGAGCCAGAAGACAATGTTGAAACCGAAGAGAAAGTATTTTCTGCAGCATCCGACCTCGGGCTCCTGGAAGCGCTGCTGCTTGGCAGGCATGGTGAGCAGCCGGGCGGCCACCCCGCTGGGAGCCGCTCGCCCGGGGCCGGGCCCGTGATCGGCCCTGGGTTAGCGAGGTCCCGGGCCTGGGCTGGCGGCCTCCCCCATCATCTTAAGTACTTATTTTGAGAGTGCATATGTAGCCCTAGGTAGTTCAATAAATACTTGTTAAGTGATCGTTAAATCACCTTGGTACCCAGGTCATAGGAAGAGAGATAACTCTAGATTAGCTGTATATAGATTGTTGACTTTGCAGATTATTTTAGGCCAACTTTTGGATCCCAAAGTGGCTTTTCCTTGATAGCCAGTTCAATTCTGGACCATATTCCTGCCCATCAATGATTTTATGTGCAGGGAAGAAAAACTCATTTTGATGTTAGTCTATGTCAAGGACATTTCAACTTGTACTTGAACAAGAAGACTTTTTCAGCACTTTTGACAAATGAGCAAATATCAAATACATCCAGCTTCTTTGAGAGAACCCTCAGCGTGGGAAAACTGATTACCCCTGAGGTAGAGGTAGTCACTTTTGGATAGCCCTAACTGTAAAGAAGCTTTTCTGGGGCAGTTAGGTGGTGCAGTGAATAGAGCACTGGCCCTGGAGTTAGGAGGACCTGAGTTCAAATCCAGCTTCAGACACTTAACACTTACTAGCTTTGTGACCTTGGGCAAGTTATTTAACCCCAATTGTCCTGCCTTCTCCCCTCAAAAAAAAAGTTTTTCTTATATTGAAATGAAATCTCTCTCTTTCTATCTCTCAGTAATGTCTACTCACTCCCAATTCTAGCCTCTGTGGCCAAAAGGAAAAAAAGTCTAATAATAGCTCTATCATGTAGTAGTTCTTCCAATATTTGAAGGCAGGGATTATGATCCCCTCCCTTGCTTACAAGTCTTCTCTTCTCTGAGCTAAACAATCACAGTTCCTTCAACTGATCCTCCTCTCTTAAGCAAAGTTAACTGGAAAAGATAAACTTGTTGTGGTGGCAGAAAATTGTAATGCTATACATTTCAAAGGCAGATTCAAGTGGTTTTCTTCTGTTTTGGCTTATTTGGACCATATTAGTGTGATTAATTGCAAGCTGGCTTTATATAAACCAGTCTTGAAACTGACAGATGCAGGTGTTTTGAGACATCTAAATTAAATTGGATAAAAAGCAGAAGCATAAATGTCCATTTTGTTGGCCCTGGGCATTTTCTGTTTACATATATTCCCTGCTAGAAGTCAATATTGGAAATAATTTAGTTCACATCAGGAGAGGCCTGGGGGAAAATAACAGAGAGGGATTTGATGCCTAAATAAATTTACTGACTCATCTTGATTTCTCTTTATCTCTTTTTAAAGAATTGTGTATATGGAAACATTTGAAACAGGTACAGGCTTGGGTAATTGGTTCATTTTTAACCCAATCGATCCTTTTTCCTTATGTCAGAAGCAAGATATGATTCAGTGCTCTGATAAATCTGATTTAATATTCCCCAGGACTCTGAGGTTATGCACCATGTATACCCCTCTCCCCTAAATCTGATGGTGTCAATGTGGCCTGGTATTTAATTATTTGCATAGCCTATCTAAAATTAAAGTAGCAACTGGCTCAAAGTTCTTTTCTGTTTTAATAGTCTTTATCGTAAGAATGTCTATCTGTCTATCTATCTATCCACCTACACACACACACACACACACACACACACACACACACATATCCCTAAATTCTTTTGCTGTCTGGCAGGATATCACATTCTTCAATTCCTGTAATAAAAGAGGAATGGTGTGATGTGGGTGTGAAATGTGGAATGTGGAGGAGAACTCCACTGTCATTAAACAAGGGTAGGCATTGGTCAAATCCATTAATCAAAGTGCCTTTTAAATCTTTGGAAATTGTGAAATGCAGCAATTGTGGATTTGATCAAGAGCAAATATGAAGCAGCAGCCCAGGCAATGCTGCCCAATAGATGACTATGATTAAAGCATACAACATAGATCTTGTTTTAAGAACATGGCTTTAAATGGATTTTGTTTTCATTGGGCCTATTTTCATAACTTATTTGATAGGAAGGGGCCAAATGAATCATAGTTTCTGACCTGGCTTTGGTCTTGGAAAGTTAGGGATTCTATAGTGCAGTAACTTTGGGATTCATTTTAGGCCCATGATGTTCAAATATTTTCACCTGGAGAGCTCAGTCTTGATCTAACTTCCTTTACTCTATGACTTCAATGTTCTACCTCCCTGATATACTTGACCCTTCCCGGCCCCTCCCCCCAAAAAGAAAAACCCAACTAAATAAACCACATGCAATTTTGGGCATTTAGGGCATGTTTTAATCTGCCTCATTTCCATTTGTGTAATCTATGGATCTGTCTTTCTGTTCTAGATCCAGCAGAGACATTACTGAATGTTGTATATTAGTAGGGAAAAAAGGGAATAGGGCATTTAAAAAATGATGGTCTAGCTATTTTTCTTTAATGGAGGAATTAGCTTAAGGGATCATAGAGCTTCCCTCCCATTCCCTTCCCTTCTTTTTTTTTCTTTTCTTTACTTCTACTCTTCTTTTTTCCCTTCCATCCTTGTGTTTATATTACAGTCATTTCCTGATATTCTCTCACTCACTGAACCCTCCCTTGGAGCAAAGATAAGTAAAATTAACTAATACAGTGACAGTAATATTCTGCATTTGTAGACCTCTGCATCTCTGTGGAAAGAGGAGGGGAAGTTTGTTTCATCATATACTTTCCTAGTTCCCCCAATTTCAAATTCTCCCACAGGGGAAAAAAAAAGTTTTCAGCAGAACAAAACCAGGCTTGTTGAACTTGTTAAAACAATAAATTGAGAATGTTTTCAAAACTGTTATTTTTTTATACCTCTGCTCTATTTGGCATTTAATTATTATAGTAGAAACCAACAAATTGAGACCAGGAGTGTCAAAGGAGGAGAAATGGATCAATTCTCTGATTATTGATGGATATTAGTCACTTCATATCCCTTAATTATGACATACAAAGTGTGGCTACAAAGTAATGGGGTTAATTTTCCATGCCTGGCTAAAAAATCGCTCCCACTGATAGTTATACCTGGAATAATGTGTATCACATTATAGACAATATCCCTTCTGTTTGAAGAATTACTGCTGTAGTGTGTTTATCCATTTAAGCAGATGTAAATAAAATACATATATATTACTATAGAGTTCTTTTGGCTAATCAACAATTATTTATTAAGTGTGTGTTATGTGCCAGGCACTATGGTGGGCTATTTAAACAGACACAGACATAGAGATAGACATGTGCACACATATGTGCACACGCATAGAGAGAAATTTGAAAAGGTCTGTATTAGGCAGTAGCGAGTGAAGTCAGAACTAGAATTAGATACAAACAGACTGAAGTACAAATAGAAAAGAGGAAGAAAAAAAGGGGGTCAAAGGTGGCAGAGTTTTGAAGAGGACTGGAAGGGAAGCTAGAACAAAAGTGTTTGCTTGTTTAATTTCTTCTGTTCTGCTTTATTAAAAGCTAAGAGCCTGAGGTACAATTTTGCCTATTATTTTGTTTTATTTGGTTGTGATTTTTTAATAGATGGCTGTTAAGTTCATAATTAAAAGAAAAAAATACCAATAGACTGTCATTTGTGATCCTCCAGAATCTGGCTCCCAATATTTTTCCAGTCTTATCTTTCACATCATTGCTCCTGTGTACTCTATTTTCCAGTCAAGCTGGACAACCAGCTAGTCTATCAACTCAACATTTCATCTTCCACCTCAGAAGCAGCCTTAGGTAATTTCCATGGGTCAGCACAAATGCTTTAGAGAAAGATTTGAGGAGAATCAGATGGAAAGAGAGAATGCTTTTCGGAACCCTAAAAGACAGTAGGTGGTGACAATGCAGAGGGAAAGCCCACAGCCAAGGTGTTTAGGCTCTGAGTATTTTCTCTGGTTGTTCCCATTGCCTGGAATGCTCTCTCTCCTCCACTCTAATGACTGACTCTAGTGTCAATGCAATATTTATAGCACCCACGATCACAATAAAGACCATGACTATAAATACTCCTGCCTGGCACTTGATCACAAAATATAACAAACTCTCCATATAGAGGACAGAAGCAAAGTGTTTATTTAGACACCAGAAAACCACATCCAAAAACCAGTAAGCTGATTCCATCATAGTAGCCAAGAAGCTAATAAACCATAACAATACAGAGAGTCACAGCATCCTTTAGCCTTCCCACAAACCAATATTAAATCAATCTTTATTCATGAGTCTACCTGACTCCTTGCATGAGCATTCTCTCCCTCAGCCCTCTAGTCTAGCTCTGACTCCCAACTTCCTGTGGGCTCTGCTTCACTCTTCAGCAGACTCCTGCTACCATAGGCTCATTCAGCCTATTAGGGAGCAGAGTTTGCTTTCAAAGCAGGGAAGATCTTCAAATTTCCATTCCCATTACACTGACCTTCCTGGTTTCCTTTAAGTCCAAGCTAAATTTCTATCTTCTGTAGGAAGTTTTCCAACCCTTTTTAATTCCAGTGTTTTCCTCTTTTAATTATCTATTTACCCTCTATATAGCTTGCTTTGTATATATTTATATGCTGTCCCCCCCAAGTAGATTGTAAGCTCCTTGGGGTTTTTTTCCTCTTTTTGTATCACCAGCACTTAGTGTAGTGCCTGCCACATAGTATGTGCTTAACAAATGCTTATTGATTGAATGAGAAGATGTAAATGACTGTGAATTTGCTATATAACAAACTAGAGTGGGAAACAAAGAAGTCCAAGAAAGAGACCACTGAAGAGGTTGTTCATGTGCATGATAGTGCCATAGGATCCAGGTGTACAACATCCAATGTTTAAATATGGATGTAAATAGGACAAGGAGAGAATGATCTATAATTTGTTGTTAGGTTAAGATTAATGTCACCAACCTTTTCAGTCTTCTCTCAATAATCCAACCCTTGTGTGTAATAAAGGTGTTTGAGGGAAGAGGTTAAAAGCAGTTTCTTGACTGTATTTTCAGTAAGCTCCTTTTCTCTTTGAAGCAGCAGAGCTCTGGGAATACTATCTCTAGCTAGGGGGTTATGATAAGGTCTAAGAACTAAAATGAGTTTCTAAATATGTCAGATGAGAATGGAACTGAGGGAATGAGCCGAGATAATGGTGGGGAGGTAGACCTTGCTTACTGCTCCTTTGCTATCTTGGTTCTGCTTCTTATTTCTTAGACTATCTCATTTCTTTGAAGGCCCAGATCAGGAATTATCTCCCTCGATTCCCTCCATTATTAGTGCTCCCTCCCTCTTAAAATGACCTTGTATTTACTTACCTGAGTATATTATTCCCCTTGATTCAAGGACTGTTCCATGCTCATTTCCTTCTTCCCTATCCCTAACAGATAACATAGTGCCTTGCTAAATAAACATTTGTTAAATGAAAGTGAGTTATAGGAGGGTTATTTGTGGACATTTGGGGCTCATAGATCTCTAGAAGAAATAATTAGGGCCAACCAAAATATAGCAGAGGATGTCAGTAGTTGACTTAGGTGTCTATCCGTATTAGGTCAGATAGTTGTGGTTTTTATTCTCTGTTATACTCTTCTGGCTGACTTAAATGCGGATGGACTGGGACCCAGTTACCACAGACAACACATTCATCTTTCACCTCTCTGACCTATGCTGACTCAACAAAAGAAGATTATCCTGGGCAATAATTTGACAATGTAAAATGTCTCTATTGCTCCAAAAGGCCCCTATGAATAGCTTCACCATGCTCTCTTAAACAAGGGATTGGGGATGGGGGTGGGAATTGGTCAGGCATGCCTTAGTGTAGTTTTCCCTTTTTGTGTAGGCTTGGACAAATGACAACTCCATTTGCCTTAGTTTCCTCATCTGTAAAATGAGAAGCTTGAGCTAGATGGTCCCTTTCAGGAGTAAATCTATGATTCTCCAATGGGTCTTAGTTAGCAGATTGTAGAGAAGCCTTATTTTAGGAAGGTCCTGGGTGCTTTTGATCTTTGCTCTAAGATTAGGCCCCAAATCAATAGTTCCACCATTGCAAATTTAAGAGGCTCTTCCTAGTGATTTATTAGTTAGTACATTGGACACTTGAAGATCAATTTACTCAATATCTTGTAAAACTTTAAAGACAGGAAGGACTCATGCCCTAGCAAATTTCCCAAAGTTATCCCTTTTCACATGGAGTCACTGTGCTGACTTTAAAGGGACAGTCATTTTTATCTGTGGTTTTCTTAGGTTTTCCACCCATAGACCTCTTGGGATTAGAACAAAACTCTGCAGACCTACTACTGCATTGCTTCTTCAGGTCATTGCCAAAATTCTTTCTTCAAATAGGAAGTTGGGTGCTGTTTTAGATGAAATACTCTTGAGAGAGCTTTGTAGCAGAAGCAGGCTGGATGTTGGTAAAATCATGGTTAAGTGGGATATTCATGGCTGTTGTGGGTGGTTCTGGTGAAATGAATTTTCTAATTAAATTAGGGTTAACTCCCTTCCCCAACTCTCCCTGTGTTTACTCTTGCCTTTTTAAAAATTCCAATCCTTCTATAGGTATTAATCACTTTCTAGCTTTTGCATTTTATTTATTTAGGATTTAAATCTCACTTATTGCCAAAGAAGCTGAGGCAGTATACTGAATTAAACATAAGATAAAATAGGGCACTTAAAAATAAAAAGAGGACAAAGCCAATGAAGAGGAATCCTTCCTGAATAAGTAACCCACAGAAAGCCCTCCCACCTGGGGATTCTCCATTCCCAGACCTACTCTGCCAATCTAGGCTCTCTTCCCACAGAAAATAAGCTCTTTAAAGGAAAGGAATGGTTTATTTGGGTTTTTGAATTCTCTGGTCCTAACAAGACTCATGACATAGTGGTTAGAGAGTTGACCTTGATTAGAGTCAGGAAGCTTTGGGTTCAAGCCCTTCCTCTGACCCATACTGGCTATGTGATCCTGGGTAAGTCACTTTGCCCCTCAATGCTCCTGGCTACTCTAAGACTCTATAAATTGCAGAAAAGATGCTGATCTACATTGGCAGAGAAAGTTCTGTCCTGAGAGCTCCCTACTCTGATGAAATCACAGATCCATTATCATAATAATTACTAATCTTGGCTTCCTTAAAGATTCAACACAAATTCCACCTTCTGCAGGAAGCGTTTTCTGGTCCATCTTCCTCCAGTTACCAGTGTCTTCCCTCTGACTTTTTGTGTATCTGATATGAAGTTAGTTATTTACTTGTTTTCTTTTTTTTTCTCTTTGGAGGGTGGGAAGCAGGGCAACTGGTTGAGTGACTTGTCCAAGGTCACACAGCTAGTAAGTGTTAAGCATCTGAGGCCGATTTGAACTCTGGTCCTCCTGACTCCAGGGCTGGTGCTCTATTCACTGCACCACCTAGCCGCACCAATTTACTTCTTTTTTTTTTTTTCCATTACCATGTGAACTACTTGAGGATAAAGACTGTGTGGTTATTGTTTGTTTGTTTGCTTTTTGCATCTTCACAACTGAGAACAGCATTTGGCATTTAGTAAGTGCTTGATAGCTGCTCTTTGGCTGACTGACTCATAGTAGGTCCCTAATAAATGATTGTTGAATTGAGTTTACTGAGCCCCTGGGCTGAAGAAGTACTTGAAAAAATGAAGTAGGATGTGTTTGGGTGTGGGATGCAAGTTATGAAACAAGGCCAATTTTAAGTATTTGATTCCCTTCTAGACTTAAGAGGGGGTGGGAAAAGACATGGAACACTAGAACATTTGACTGTGTCCTGCTGCTTATAATTAACAAGTTAATTCCTTGAAGAAGAAAGGGCTAGCATAATGACTGTTAAAAAGGAAGGGCTAAAGGAAACTCTGCTTTTCAGGTTTAAGCACGTGAATTTCTGTCTCTGCTATTTGATTTGGACTTGTCTCTTCTTGTCTAGTTCCTGGCTGCTCCATTTGACCTTCCTGAGAATTCTGTTTGCGACAACTCCTTTTCTGACAGCTTCCACCCATTCTAGGCTTTGGTTCTCACTTTTCTTTTGTTGGGCACATACTCCTAATTTCCTGGTCACCTTGTAGTAGAATGGGATGGCTTGTTGGAAATATCTGTTACTGGAATCACAATTGGAAATTCACAAAGGGAGAGCCAAAAAATGTTATGTAGATTTCTGAATCTCATTGGAGCTATGCCCCTAACCCCCTTGATGTGGAAGGGATAACTGTGCTTTCTGTTTTTTCTTGCTCCCTTTCTCTGGGTTTATGCTCACACCATGCCTCATTCTTGAAATAGACTTTTTCTTTTCTCCCCATCTTAAACTCTGTTGATGGTCACATTATCCTTCAAGATTGACCTTAGGTCTTCTTGACACCCTTCCTTTTGATTCTTCCAGGAGCTCAGTGATCCTTGCCTTCAAAATTTTTATAGTGCTTTGCTTGGCTCTCCTTTGTCCCTATTCCATTCAATCTGATATAATTTCATTTTAGCCCATGTTCTATTATACCTCCAGCCACATTGGACTGAAAGTTCCTCAAGGGCATATAGTGTATGAATTATTATTGAAAATTTCATATTCTCACCCTCTAGGACAATGTCTTCATAGCAGATGTTTCATAATTGTTTTTGAATTTAATTTAATTTAACTGAGGTGAGGCTTCTAATCTCATATTAACTCTCTTCCCTTTCCTTGGTTACCTACTCAGCCTCAACTCTTTCCTTTCCAATTTTTTTTAATGGATATTCATGAGGGGGATCATTATAATATATCTGCTGGTTTGCTAAAGCTTCTCTTTGTATAGAACTTTATTTTACTGAAAAAAATTTAAGACCCCAAGCAATCATTCTGAATATTAGGTCTCACAGAAAAGTCCTGGAAATGACCATTTAAAATGTATAGGAAATTAGGTTGGTCCCTCTTAGAAGTTGCTTTTTTTTTTTTATTTCAATCTTTGCTATGAGCTGGCTTGTGCACGCTTGTATATGTGTGTGTGTGATTTGTAGATTTCTTCTATGGGAAAATGAAACAAAAAAGGGGGAAATCTGGTTAGTTGGAGTCCAGTTAACTAAGGTATCACTACAAAGAGACCAATTCACAGACTGGTTGGGAGACCCTTTGTGATAGGTCTCCTGTCTGTCAGGGTTTCTCACTTCTTTGACAAAATGGATTAGGTCCTGAAAAACAAGAAAGTTATCATAGGACTTGACTGGCCTAGGAGGCTTAAGCTCTAGTTTTACCTCTTCAGTAGCACCTTGCTTATGTTAACGTGGTTTCCTGACCACCTAAAAGGTCACCTTAAAAATGCCCACTCAGGAAAGTTGGGTCCTCTAGATGTGTATGTGTGTGTGTATTTGAGGTAAGTGCTACTGTGTCCCTGCTGAGTATCCTTTCTATGTTAGGGCTAAATAAACCTCCTTTTGTTAACTGCTGAATGACCTGAAAGAGTCTCATTTTGTTCTAACATTGAACCTAAACTCATAGGATCCTGGCCTGAGTAAGGCCTTCTTCTAACATGATTGAAGACTCTATTTTGAATTTGTTTTGTTCTAGAATCTGTTGGTTGGAACATAGTCATATAAGAGAAATTAAATTTATTAACACCTCTGGGCATATGAATGCTTGAAGGAAGGCTGGATTGCTGATGGGACTTCCTAGAATCTGAATCTCATAGGAAATAACTGAGCTCAGGGAAAGTTTGTTTCCTTAAGAGAAAGGAAAGACTGTTTCTGTTTCTCTAACATCTCAGAAAATACTAATTTTTCTGAAAGTCTTCATCACATAGCTGTGACTAGTTTTTCACTGTTTCAGGCTTTCCCATGGTAAACGTCCTATCCTTTGATAGCTCTTCTGCTCCTGTCTCTTTTTTGCAAAAGGGACTGGAGGAGGTGAGTGAGGAGGGGTGTAGCTGAGGAAGGGGGAGGGGCACTTTATTCTCTGCCCTCCAACTCCAACTCAGTTAAAGTAGTCAAAAGATTTAGTCTAATATGATGAGCTTTTAATGTGGTAACAAGGTATTTAAACTAATTAGAAAATTTCAACCATACCCTATAATTTTACCCTTATTACAGGAGTTCCTAACTTTTTTATGTCATGGACCCCTTTGGCAGTCTGGTGAAGCCTATGGATCCTCTTCTCAAAATAATGTTTTTAAAATTAATAAAATAAAATACATAGAATTACAAAATAAACCAGAGGTTAGTGAAAATAAATACATTTGTTTCCCACACAAGTTCACAGACCACCTGAAATATATCTGTGGATTCATTGAGCCTCTATGGACCCCAGGTTAAGAACCTTTGTTTATGAAGTAAGAATTCTTTTATTTTTTGTTGTTAGAATGAAAAGTAACAATTTTATTGCATGATGGAGGAAAAAGGATATACCTTTACAGAAATTTAAATAGCTAAGCCTTAGAGTGTGGGTGGGGAACCTGTGGCCTCCAGGTCACATGTAGCCTCTAGGTACTCAAGGGTGGCCTTTTGAATCCAAACAAATCCTTCTGCAGCTTTGAATCAAAATGCCACTACACTTGAGGACCTAGAGGACCACCTGTGACTTCGAAGCCAAAGGTTCCCCCACCCTGCCTTCAAATGAATTCTAAGACTAGAATGCAAGCTTCTGAGTACTTTGTGGAGGAGACCCCTAGGGTAGAGAATTTTTTTCTTTCTTCACATCTACCATTGGCTATGGAGCCTATTATCAGTTTACCTAGAGGGAGACTGTCTTATCTAAAAATGAAGAGTTTACAAGTTTGAGGCACAGTTGAAGATCCTGAGACATTAAGGGAATTCCCTCCAGACCTTAGCTATTTAAAGCCCTGTAAAGGCCAGTCCATTTTATTTTATTTTTGCTTCTCCAACCAGATTATTCCCTTTAACAGCATCAGAGAAAGGAGTTTGCTTGGGCTCCATTGGCAGGGAAGGAGCACTATTAGTCTGTCAGGAGGTTGTAGTTTAAAGGTATTCTTAACACTCAACACAAGTCCCTTAGCAAAGAGGAACAGAGCTGGAAGAGGAGACACAAGCCACAGGGAATTGAGTCCTTAGAGTTAAGCTCCCAAATTCTTTTTTCTTAGAGAAGAGGAAAAATCAGCAAAAGAAGAAACTGTTGACTTAAGTAGAAGAAATCAAAAAAGAAGCTGAGATCATCTCTTAACATGGCCTTGTAAATAAACGATCTCTCCTACCCTCTGCACTGAGAAATATTTCAGCAGTGAGCTGAGTAGGTTGGGTTTACCTACCCATGGTATTGTGAGGCTTTGTGTTTTTGGGTTACCATTATTTTTGCATCAAGGATCTGCAAGGTTTCATGGTGTGGGTAATCCCACCCCTGCAATAGGTTTCAACAACTTTATGATGCTTTCATGAATTGTGGCAGCAGGGAATTTTCCCAATGGCATCTGAAAAGGGATGCTGTGGGTAACTCCTTCCTAGAAGAGCAGAGGCTCTGCTTAAAAGTGAGGAGGTGTGGAGCTTGCACAGTGGTATAAGAGTTGGAGGAGGAGTAGATGTGATTCTTTTGGAGACAAGTCGAGGATTGGTTATTTTGGGCAGGGTTCTATTTGACTCATTTTCTCATCTTCAGATTGGTTGATTCCACATGGCTTGGGGCCAGCCCAGAGCCCACTAGGAGGTCACTTATGTTTTTTATTTTTCAGATTAAGAAACTGAGTTCTAAAGAGGCCAGATGATTTGTCCAAGGTCTCTGAGGCAATACGTAGTAGAGTCTGGATTTGGACCTTGGCTTTTTTAAATTCAAATTTAATGCCCTTTTTCTTTATCCCATTCTCTTTCAGACTTCTTCCTCTGTGTCTTCAAATACCCTGTACCCTCTCTTCTACTTGTCAAAACCTGCCCTCAGGAAAAGAGAGGATATCATTTATTTACATATCATCAAGAAGTTGATTCATTGTGTTACCTTTCCTTAGAAACATTTTAAACCTCATTCATTAATTAGTCAAAAACATTTATTGAACAACTAGAAGGCATTATTATGTTAGGTAGGGTGATACAAAAAAATAGTAATAGGGGTGCCTGCCTTGAGGGATCTTATGACCTAATTGGAAGGACAAGGTATAAACCTTTGAGAAGTTAAACAGAAAATATAAATACACACACATCTACATCATGTACACACATACATATGTTGCAGACAACTATATACTGTGGAAAGATGAAATGGTATGAATAATCCCCAAATCATTTGGGAATATGCTACAGGGACATTACAAACCCCTTAGGCTGGCACAAAAATCCCTGCACAATCTGGCTTCACCTAGCTTTCCAGATGTTTCATATTACTTCCTTCCATGCACTATGTGTTCTAGCCAAGAGAGCCTTGTAATTATTCGCTGTGCTTTATTCCATCGCTTTTGTCTGTACTGGTGTACGGGCTTGTCCTATATGGTTCAAAAGGATTCCCTTTGCACCCCTGCCTATTAAAATCCCTATCTTCCTTCAAGGCTCATCTCAGATGCCATCCCCTTTTGATTTGTGTATGTTTTTTCCTTCCATTAGAAGATAAAGCTTTATATATGTGTGGACACTTTCATTTTTATCTTTCAAAACACGGTGCCTTGAACTTCCTCTAGCACCCTTCATGTTCTACTGACCACTGTTGTCAACTCTCTTCCATTGATTTAGATAGAGCTTTGTTGCTTTGACTGAAAGAGGAAATCAGAGAGAGATAGGGAGAGGATGTTGCTGAATTTTATGGGTCACCTCTGTGTTCTAGACCCAGGGCTGGTTTTGAGCACCATGGGGAGTTTCTGTCTTACCTTTGTTCTGTTTTTCCTTCAGTCATTCAATCAACAAGCATTTAGAATGCACTTACTACATGCAAAGCACTGTGCTAAATCCTGAGGATATAAAGTAATAATAATTAAATATCATTTTTAATAATTAAATATCATTTTTGGCCAAAGTCTGAACTAATCAAACAGAGTGCTTTGCTTTAAAAATGCCTTTTCCTGTGTCAGCAACTCCAGAGACCAGATAAGGCTGAATAGTGGGATTTCTCTTACCTTGGGACACATTTCATGGGGGGTGAGGGATGGGGGAAGAAAACACAGACATCCTGAGATTATGAATTCCAAACTGACACTGCTTTGTCCGCTGTCTTGCCAATTTGTATTTACAACTAAGAAACTTTTTTCCCATGGTATGGATAATAAGCATATGGAGATCATAAATTTGAGTGACACAGCCACCCTGAATTGGGCTGGTTCAAAAATGTATTCAAGCTTTTTCATTCTTTTGTTCAGGCAGTCAGAACTTAGGTTTTCACTGCTTGTATGTACAAGGAAGATAGTTTTGTCTAGCTTTAAGGGAATAAATGCAAAAATGTATATCACCTGGCCTGTTGGTCTCCTTTAACCAGACTTTCAGGTTTATAAAAGGAAGGGCAAAATGTGAGCTCAGCTCTCAAGGAGCTCATATTTTAAGGGGTGCAGGAGGATTATATATAAACAATTATGTACATAAAAGATATACAGTGAAAAATGGGAGGTAATCTTAGAGGGAAGGCATCAGCAGTAAGCAGGGGTGGCTGGATCCTTATCTGGGTCATGTCCACTAACCTGAGTGTCCAGCAGGGCTCCATCCTGGATCTTTTTCTCTTCTACTGCAGTATAACCACTTGGTGATGTTATTAGCTTCCACAGATTTAATTATCTTCTCTATGCTGATGATTTCAAATCGACCTATCCTGTTCCAACCTCTTTGTTGACCTTCAACCTCACATCTCCAATTGCCTTTCCAATATCTCAAACTGGATGTCCACTAGACATCTTAAATTCAATGTGTCCCAAACTGAGCTTATTTTCTTTCCACCTAAATCACTCCCTATCATCCCAATCCTATCTGCCCTCTTACCATAAAGGGCAACACTGTCCTACCAGTCCCTCAGGCTGAAACCTAGGTGCCATCCTATGTCTCATTCTCTCATTTTCCAGATCCAATATGTTGCCAAGGCTCGGGGGTTTCACTTTTGCAATATCTCTCAAACATGCCTTCTTCTCTCCTCTGATACTACTGCTATCCTAGTACATGCCCACACCACATACTTGCATTATTTCAATTGCTTGCTGGTGAGTCTACCTTCCTTAAGTCTCTTTCTCCTCACTCCAATCCCTTATTCTTTCAGCCATCAAAGTAATTTTCCTAAAAGTGATAGTCTGATTGTGTTACTTCCTTATTTCAATAAACTCCAATGGCTCCCTATTGTCTCCAAGATCAAATACAAAATCCTCTATTTAGCATTCAAAGCCCTTATAACCTAGCTCCTTACTTTTCCATTCTTATATATTTTTCCATGTTTTATACTTTTCAATGATGGTATGATTTCCCCTTTCTCCCTTCTCTAAACCCCCCAAAGGAAAAAAACCCAACAATCCTTAATCCTGCTCTCACCTCTTCACTGACACAGGAAATTTATTTAACTGTGATGCTGGATTCCTTGCTGTTCCAGAAACAAAACGCTCCATTTCTTGGCTCTAGGCATTTTCTCTGGCAGTCCCCCATGCCCAGAATGTTCCCTCCTCATCTCTGTCTACTGGCTTCCCTGAAGTCTCAACTAAAATCTCATCTTCTATATTAGTAGTTTCAAACTTGAGTAAAAATGAGAGGTACTAAATCATAATAAAGATCCTTGCTTGTCACATATTGACTTAGTTTTAAAATGTAGTGTTATCTATATTTTATTGTATTTTTACTTATTTTGTTTTGATATTTCTTAATTACATTTTTTTTTATTTTTCATCTGAATACTTTATTGTATTCTTTATTGAATACTTTATTGTATTCTTGCCAGTGTACAAAACAGAAATGGATGAAAATTTGGAGAGGTAGATGAGAAAGTCTGACACAAGTTGAAATTTGGATGATTAACTTGGCACATTGTTACACACATATAGATTAAACTTTTGTGCAGACTTCAGAATTCTCTCTCCTTTGAATGGTCACAATTCACATCACAGAACATCACGTCACGTCACAGATCCACATATGAAGATGGATTCAGAGATCCTTCCCAAGTAGCTTAAAATCATCTTGCTACAGGAAGGAACAGACTTTCTGGGCCCGGAAAGGATTAGTACTGGAAGATACCCCAGTCAGCAGGGGATCATTTTGGGCATTTTGCAGGCAAAATTGTTTCAGATCAGCAGCAGCCTGAGAAACCTTCACGCGGTGAATCCCGGCCTCGATCGGGAGCTGCTGCACCACCTTCCTCATGGCGACGACGTTGGAGCTGCTGGACATGGCGAAAGGAGCCAGGGTCCGCGGTTGGTGGTCGGTGGTCGGTGGTGGGTGGTGGGTAGTGGGTGGTCGGTCAGACGTCCACTCGCTCCCTAGCTCGCTGGGTCTGGCCCTTAATTACATTTTAATCTGATCTAGGTAGCTCTTTGGAGTGTTGCAGGTCACCTGTTTGACAACTCTTTCTACAACTACAACTCCTCTTTTCCTATGTTCCCCTTTCCCCCCTCTCATCTCCCCCAGGAGTCAGTGCATTTATTAGCAGAAGTTTGTCCTTCAGTATTCTGATCTGCAGGGACTGGCTGTTCCCATAGATTGTCCTCTTGATTTAAGCTCAAGGTTTCCTTGAGCCTTCCCTAGGATTTCATGGGTTAAAACCAGCTGATCCAATTCTAATTTCTTCCCTCTTTAAAAATATTTTTACTGTATGTAGCTCGTTTGCTTGTTGTCTGCCCATTAGATTGTGAACTCCTTGAGGGCAGGGATTGTCCTTTGTCTTTTTTTGTATCTCCAGAATTTAGCACAGTGCCTGGCACATAATAAGCACTTAATAAATAACATCCCTTTAATCTTCTAGGTTTTAAATAGTCAGGACTTTTTTCTCATCACCCTCCCACCTATCAGACTTTGCTTTGAAGAAATGATTTAACTTTAGTCATTAATAGCTTAGAATAAGTTAGTGTGCTACTTCTCCCAGGAATATCTGCATTTTAAATCTTATTAATCACTCAAAGTAAAAGTACTGAGTGCGCCTGGCCTGGTGTAAATTGTTGTGGAAGATACAAATAAGTATAAGATGTGGCCTCAGTGATTCCGCAGTCTAGTCACGCATAAACACGAAAAGTTAACTAAAATTAAAAGATTAAAATAACACATCAAGATCACAATATCAGAGACAAGACATGATTAACTGCCAAAGGAATTATAGCCACAATAATTGCTGTAGTTATTCATGAAAGCTGTATCTCTTGTTAAAGAAATGTCCTGCATCAGTGCGTAGGGGAGGGAGGGATTAAGTTTTTTTGCTTTTCCTTTTTTTTGGAGGGGGAAGGTAGGGCAATTGGGGTTAAATGACTCGGCTAGTTTTGTGTTAAGTGTCTGAGGCTGAATTTGAACTTGGGTCTTCTTGACTCCAGGGCCGGTGCTCTACTTACTACATCACCTAGCAGCCCAGAGATAAAGTTTTTTGAGGGGTGGAGAGGAGAAGGGGGCTAATCCTCTCTGAAACCATATCATCATTTCATGCAGGTTATCACCTGTGCCCAACCCTGTGTAAAGGTGGTTCTGTCCAGATCGAGTGCTAGACTGGGATGGGGAGTTGTAAAGGCAGTGGGGAGGAGAGTTTGGGGTCAGTTGACTAAAGAGCCAAACTTTCCTTGACACCAGAAGTAGATTCACTACAATTGATGTCAGTGGCAGAATCTCAATATTTACATGTAGAGAATTCCTACCCTGCCCCCTTGTGGTTCTATCTTCCATGTTACAAATAAGTAGAGTTCAATTGAAATCAATTTGCACTTACTCTGCACTTAATATATACAGAATGCTGTACTAGGTACTTAAAGACAAAAAACTTTGCAAGAACATATTCCCTGCTTTCTTGAAACTTTCCTTCTACTAGAAAACACATGATAAATACATATAATAGACAACATGGAAACTACACAGGATAGGTGAAAATAATGTGCTTAAGTGTAGACAAAAAACATATATATATATTTTTTTCATTAAGAGGATCAGGGAACACTTCATGGAAGCAATGGTATAGTGGTATCTGGGCTAAGTCATAAAAGAAAAATGGGATTTCAACAGGTGGAAGAATCAGGTAAGGAAGGAAGAAGGGAATTCTAAGAGTTGGGAATCCACCCAGATAACACATGAAGACTGGAAATGATGAGTTCATGAGACAGTCAAGTTTGAATGGCATATGAAGTAGGAAAGTGGTTGTAGGGGTAGTAGTAGTATAAGTCTGGAAAGGTAGGTTGGCATTAGTTCATGTAAGGCCTTCAATGTTAGGCACAGGCATTGAGATGAAGTACTTCACTTGGACTATTCAACAATATCCTATAGTCAGGATAGGAGGCTGTTATAAACAAGTGGGCAAAGAAGGGTCATATAATAGAGACTGTCATCCAGTGACTTTGCCCAACCCAAAGTTCGCTAATGGAAGAAAAATATAACGAAAAACAGAAAGTTGAAAGTATGAGCTGGTATAATTTCCAGGGAGGATAACCAGTTCTAAATGAATTAATGTAGAAACTATAGTTAAACCTCTAATCCCGTTTTATTCGAAGAAAACAATTAATTGAAGTTATAAAAATGTCTTATTCAAAGAACTGTATAAGAAACTGAACTGCTTCTTTGCCTTGAATAATTGAAATTATGCAAGGGCATGGAAATTTTTCAAAAAGTAAAATATGTCCAAAAAACTATTAAAGAGCATGCCTGCAAAAATCATTTGAAAAAATCCAACTCAGCAATAAAAAATAAATTGCATTTCTGTTTTTGCTGTTGCTCCCTTTGGGAAACAGCACATTACCATCTACTTTGCAGACAAATGGAACCGTCACATTTTGGAATAAATGACTCTCCAGGTTCTTAGCAAGAGGTTTGTGCCATTAGATAACGATTCAAGACAGAGAAAGAAAAAAGGAAAAAAATCCTCAAGAAAAATTTTCTTCAATGTATCTGCTGCCCCGGTTTTTTCGGTTCTGAGTTTTCCAGAATGACACCATCTCTCAGCGTATAGAGTTAGGCAGCATTTGGGCCTAGTTTGTCCATTCCTGCAGAGAGTTTGAAGACACTTCCAAACTCCAGGAGTCTTTTGGGAACACCTGTCTTTTTACTGCTGTTTCATCTTGGCCAATGGGTCTCTTGAGAAGAAATGTGTGCCAAAGGGTAAATGAGAATGAAGGCTGGAGAAAGGTGATTTTTGAACTCTGAACCAAATATACTTTGTGAGTCATTTATTCCCTGTGTAGTGAAGCCTTTTGAATTGGCTTCAAAGGTATTTGGCCTGACAATTCATCTCTCCCTCCCTGGCTCTCTTTCATTCTTATCACAAAGCAGCAGCAGAGTAACAGTGGCTAAATTAAACAGATACAGCTTGGAACCAGAATTGTAGAAACTGAGGGCCTTAGAAGGGTTCTCAGAGGCCATCGAATACAACCCATTTCTGAATGAGAACAGCCCCTCAAACATATTTTCACAAATAGTCATCCAGGCTATGTCTGAAGAGTGTGTGTGTGTGTGTGTGTGTGTGTGTGTGTGTGTGCGCTCTCACGCATGTGCATAAGAGCAGGCCAGTGTAGGTTGGGGGAGGGTGTGGTCCTCTAAAAGGCAGTTTTCTGTTTTTAGATAACTATTCATAAGTTTTTTCTTATATCAAGACTAAATTTGCCCTTTTGGTAACTTTTATTCAGTGGTCCTAGATTTGCTCTTTGGGGTCAAGCAGAACAAGTTTAGTTCTTTTTCCTTGTTGACAGCCACTAAAATACCTGAAGACAATCATCCTATCCTCATCTTTTCTAGGCTTAACATCTTCAGTTCCTTTAACTGATCCTCACATGCCGTGAATTTGAGACCCTTCTCACTGTATTTGCCTTCTTCTGATCACTCTCTACCTTGTAAATATCCTTAAAAACAAATGCCCAGCACTGATGACTATATTAAAGGAAGAGTCCGGTGGGTCTATCGCTGCCCCAGAACTTGTTGTGATACTGATCTTAACACAGGCTAATATTGCATTAACTTTTGTTGTTGCCATGTGTAATGGAAATGCAAATTTAAAGATCTTCCCTGCCCCTAGCTTAAGTGCACCTGGAGCCTGTGGTGGGAGGCTTGTTTTTCAGGAAAGCCCACACCTTGATACTTTGTGATTGGGCAGTGGGTCCAGAAGGTTGTTACATTCTCTGAGCCAGGAGAAGGCTATATAAACCCTGAGGAGAGGCTTTGCTTTGGGGCTCACTTTGAGAAGTGTTGTGTGATTTGACCACATGAGACTCTGGGAAGCCGTTGTTGAGAGCCCCCCGGCTTTGAAAACCCAGATGTTGATGTTTCCCTCTCTGGTAACTGTGATTTGGTATTGATGCATGTAATGTTGGGACAGTTTGGAAGCCTGTCTGTTTGATCTGTAAGTTCTGTAACTCTGAAGTTTGGGTGCTGACCTTTTTCCCCTGAACTAGGTAATGTATGTTTGTTTGATTAAAGTAAGCTTGTTAACCCATTTTGAGTTGCTTTCCTTTTGAAAAGCAGATCTAAGAACCTGTGTTGGCAGTCACCCTGGGGATATTGGGGTGCTTGCTGCTACACCATGCCACACTTTTGTCTTATGTTGAACTTGCAGTTCACTAAAATACATTTTTTTTTTCAGACAAACTGCTGTCTCTTTGTGCCCCGCCCCCCCAATCCTGTCCTTGCAACATTGATTGTAATGTAAGACCATCCTTTCATGAAGCATTTCTTATTGTTGTTCAAGCTCACAACTGTTCATGACTCCAAGGCTCTGGATAGATTAGAATCCCATTTCACATTGTTATCCTAGAGACTGCAATGTTACATGTGTCTTGACTGTCATAGAGATTACAGATGTCAGTCTCATACCTTTGATGCCAGTATAAAAATGTGCTTATGCAATTCAATTCATCTCAATTCAATTCAAAGCACAGTGTCAAGGCTATGGTGTGTGTGAGTGTGTGTGTGTGTGTGTGTGTGTACAATGATGAATAAGAAATGAATTTCTGTGTTCAATGAATTTAACATATAGTAATGAGGGACTAGACAAACATACAAATAACTACAATGTTAAGGAACATAGGGTGAGTGCCAAAAATGAGGACAGGTATACAATGGCCAGCAATAAGAAGAGCTTTCACACCAGGTTGGGCAATGGAACCTGGGAAACATAGAAGACACAATGGAGCAAGAGTTGAGATTTAACTCAGAACTTGAAGGATGTTTTTATGTCAGTAAAACAATTTAAAGACATTTTTCCTGTGGGGTGGATAGATAAAAAATGACTCCGCAAATATAGATTTCTTTATTGTGGTATATATATGTACAATTAAAGGCCATTTTAGAAGTGGGTTTTAAAATGTTTTATTTATGAGGTTTATTTCTATGGGCCAAAAACCGATGATAGGTCAATTACAAAGTACCCAAGAAAGTACATGAGGACATTGATGGAAAATAAAGACTCTGAACTATTTCTAACATTAAAAAAAAATGATCTGTTCTTTTATACTGATAGGTTTAGTCTAGTAAAAGACTTGGAAACAAAGACATTGCCATTTTGCATTGTTCTCTAAATCTTCTCTTTTTGTAACTAATTATATTATTTTGGAGATAGTACTTAAATGTTATAAGGTTCGGTTCATCTAGCTCTAAAACTATGGGAGAGTAAAATCTCCTGGATAGAGCTAATTAGAAACACAGAATCTAGAATTATATAGCTGGAAGGTACCTTTGTGCCATCTTTTACTTCCTTGGGATATAGACCCAGAAATAGGACTACTAGGTCAAAGAGTAAGGACAATTTATTCACTTTCCATGAATAATTCCAAACTGAAATCCAGTATGTTTGATTCTACCAATCTCAGGATATATATCTTTCCATAGCCTTCAACACAGAATCTTCCCTTTAAAAAAAACCAAAAAAACCAACTTTGACAACCTGCATGAAGTAAAGTAAAACCTTATATTTATTTGAATTTGCTTTTACCTTACTATCAGAGATTTTTTTCCTATGGTTTTCTATGTTTAGGTAGAGTTTGCAAATCTTCTTTTGGAAGCTCTTTGTTCATATCACTCCATTTTGCATCTGTTGTTCTGTTTGGTTTCAATTCCATGGAACAAGATACCTCCTCTGATTTCCCATTCCCTCCCCTCCCAATTTCCTGCTTCCTTTGGTGTGCTGCCTCCCTCTTTAGATTGTAAACTTTTGGAGGGCAGGGACTGTCTTTCTTTTATTAATTATATCCCCAGTGTTTACAGCAGTGCCCAGCATGTAGTAGGTGCTTGATACATGTTTATTTGGAGTGGACATCCTTTGACTTTGAATCCTTTGAGGAATGTCTCTTTCTCTCTCCACGTTCATCCAGCCCATACGGCACAGTCTCAACTGCTTTTCTGGGGAAGGAGTAGATCAGTGGAAAAATGGTGAGCTATAGACATTTAATTCATCCAAATACTTGAGTTCCTATTACATAGAGAATCCTATGCTAGGTTCTGAGGCAGTATTCTCTCCTACTTCTGTGCCTTTCCTTTTTTTTTTCAGTACTCACTTTTATTTTTAGCATTTGAGTGCTCTCAGGCTGATAAAAAAATTATTATAGAATTATAGATATAGAGCCTGAAGGAATCTTAAAGATAATCTGGGGGGGAGGGGGAGGAGGGGAGGATGGACTCCTTTGGTGTCTGGTAAAGCCAATGATCCCTTGTCAGAATATGGTTTTAAATGCATAAAATAAAATCCATAGGATTATAAAAGGAAACAATTATATTGAAATACATTTGTCAAAATATTTTTGAAGAAACTAAGTTCACTGACCCCAGGTTAAGAACTCTTGGTCTAGTCCAACTTCCTCATTTTACAGGTGAGGAAATTGAGGTCCAAAGAGGTCAGCATCACATAGCACAGTAGGTATGCAAACCTAGGCCCTCTAACTTTAAATTTAGTGCCCTTTCTACTACAAAGGCAGCATAGATGGTTTGTAGTGTGACATACAAAAAGTTTGGGAGACATAGTTTCTGGTTAATTAATCATTTTATTAATCATGGCAGCAGATAATTAATAAAAGAGGTCAGTGGCACTCTCAAATGCCAAAGAACCCTCATGCAACTCATTCAAAGTTTATATGCCTTGGAAGAGTGGGTGTTCCTGAGGGGGGCAATCAACTCTAATTAATGAAAAGAATGACTATTATAATGAGAGGTGGGCTTATTCTAATGAGGGGCTAGGGGTTGTAACTCTGATCACTCAGTCTTGATTTGTCTCTAAGAGACATCTCTTATTCTGACTACCCCTACCTAGGGCAATCTAGACACCAGGAGTCCATCTCTACTCTGAGTCTGCTAGAGTGGAAAACAATGGGCCAAATTCACCCTAGGTTAAATTCTTTATTAGGTTCTCTAGTTGGGTGGCTTCTCCTCCCCCCAGGATTGAAAATAACGTTTCAGATGGGGATGTGGTCAATCTCATCTATCAACAATGTTCTTCACATACTGAACAACCTCCTAATTTAATAATTAATTATTCATAAAAGAGAAATAGTCATTTCTCTCAGTAGCTGAGCCCAGACTAGACAAAACCCAGAGCATCAGACTTGTAGTCAAGTGTGTTTTTGCCACCTTCACTCCTTATGTCAAAATATATGTAAAAATGCAAAAAATCCCAATATTGTATTAATAATGATTATTAAATCATAATAGTCACACTATATTATGTTAATAATTAGGATTATTCTTATGGTCACATTGCAGGACATTTAGAGAAAGGGCAACCTTTTTAAGGAAGATGTTTGAGTAAATTGAAGTAAGACCCTATACTTTGTTGATATTGAAACTACTGAGTGGTTTGGCCTCCAGAAGGAAAGACAAGAGGGTAGGATTCTCACATACTTATGAAGTTTAGACATGTTCTCCACTGGGATAATAAATAACTTTCAGTTCAAACAAACAATATTATAACCAACAACAAATTATGGTTCAAGCAAGCAAAATATAATATACAATCAATAACAAAAGATTATACATAATCTCAATCAATGAGTTTGTTGTATTTCTTTACAAGTCTGGCCTTTAAATTTATTATGTATTTTATTAGAAATTCTCTAAGGGAAGAGCTCTATGAAGCTATGAAATTATGCATCCATCCAAGTATCTTTATGTCTCTACTTAGCCTAATACAGGACATTGTATATAAGTGCTTAATAAATGTTTATTGAATGAATGAATATAATAATCCATATACATGACTTTACAAATATATGAACATAACTTTGTTATTGTCTAATCTCAACTGGACCCCTATTGCTAAACGGGCAATTATTTTATTCTTCCATAACTGAGACTATTTTATTCTACATTTTTTCATCCAAACATACGTGAGACCATCTCAGCGTTCTGGAAGAGGTTATTGAAGAGGTTAACCACTAAGAGGGTTAGGGTTGCTCTGGAGACCCCCAAAATACCAACATACTGGGCCCTGCTGAATGAATTCAACTCAAGTCTTCTTAGCCAAAGAAAAGTAAAGTTTATTAAATGTTCGCTTGTATTAGACACAGAGTAAGTCTGTGCTAGGTCATTCTATGGCACTCTTACTCTTTTATGGCATTCTATGGTGCTCTCATACCACATGGTATGAGATGGGGTCTTATATACGAAGGTTGTGGGAGGAATTTAGGGGTGGTCTAGAGGAGGAGTTTGGGGAGGGTCTTCAGGAGGAGTTAATGAGGTCAATGAGTGATTAAGGGTGGGAAGCCACCTGGAGACCACAAACAATGGTGGGCTAGGCCAGTTCAAGGGTGGGAAGTCTAGTAACAGACTTGCCTCATCAAATGGGATGATTTAATCAAGAGTCCAAGGGAGGTTCCCAGAGCCTGTACCTCAATGACTCAAGGAGAGATTGAGGGGGCTCCCAGAGCCCATACCTCATCAGTTATCAGTTTTACAATGCTGAAATTGACTGTCCTGAATCTTCTCTTGTCTACTCAAGCTTCCTAAATCATTTGCTCCCCCTATCCTTTGTTTCAAGTGTAGGAGTATAGAGTTACAGGTGATCAAGACCCCAAAATACCAACATGCCAGGTCCTGATGAATGCATTCAACTCAAGTCTTCTCTCAGCCAAAGAAAAGCAAAGTTTATTGCGCTGTCGGTTCCCAGCGAGCTGTGCTGCCCGCTCTCAGAGTGCTGTGCTGGCCACTCCCTGCAGGGCTGCTGGGCTGTCCTCAGCAGGAGGTTAGCTTCTCTGTGTCATTCTGTGGGTGCTGGGGCTCCAGAAGTTGTTCTGAGTCCACTTTTTATATTGTTTGGAAGTGGTGGGGCAGAGCACCTTGGAAGTGCTGTTTCTACTCTACCATCTTGGCTCCACCCCCAAAAAGCAAAGTTTATTAAAGGCTCACCATAATGGGTAGACTCTTAAGGAGTCAAGTAGGCCAGAATCATCTGACACAGAGCGAGTCTGTGCCAGATAATTCTCTGGCTTTCTTTTTTCATAGAGGCAAGATGGGGTCTTATATATAGAAAGGTTGTGGAAGGAATCTAAAGATGGTCTAGAGAAGGAGTTTGGGGAGGGTCTTCAGCAGGAGTTAATAAGGTCAGACTCCAGTAATGAGAGATTAAGGGTGGGAAGTAGCTGGAGGCTACCTGGAGATGACAGACAATGGAGGGCTAGGCTAGTTTAAGGGTATACAGATATTTTGGGAGGATCAAGGGTGGGAAAGTAGGGCTAGGCTAGTAACAGAGATTTGGGCCAAGGGGGCTATAATGAATTGCTATGGCCTCAGGCAAATGCCTTATCATATGGGAAGATTCAAGGAGAGTTCAAGGGGGTTCCCAGAGCCTGTACCTCATCACCAGGACTCTATCTCCTACTTTATTGAGA
The DNA here is from genome assembly GCA_011680675.1 of Gymnobelideus leadbeateri. Taxonomy (NCBI): domain Eukaryota; kingdom Metazoa; phylum Chordata; class Mammalia; order Diprotodontia; family Petauridae; genus Gymnobelideus; species Gymnobelideus leadbeateri. Next base: position 544,401 of record WOXC01009282.1, read on the forward strand.
AAATCACAACAAACTATTGTTAGTTACTTCTCTTTCAAAATCCCTAAATATAACATTCCCTACTGCTTTATCCTGGTGAAGAGGTGAATTCTTTCCTTGCTGAGACCAACTTGTCTACTTATGCTGTTGATGCTATTGCCTTCTTGGATTTAGAATATAGAGTTATCCCTTCTACATCACAACTTTCTCCAATGCAGTTTCAATAACTGTGGGTTGGCATAAGAAATTTAATAGGAATTTTTAGGCAGTTTTGCAAAAGCCACAGAAGATACACAAAGGCCAGTAGATGATGACACAGAAAAATTTTAGAATCTCAGAAATGTATAAAATACATGTGTAGTATTATATAATATCAGAATATTTTATCTTTTAATACCATAATAATTCAAACTTCTTCTCTGATATGAAGAGAGGTCCAAAAAATTTTGCATGAATTTTCCAGATTGTGGGGGCTCTGCACCCTTTACCCCGTGATGTGAAAGGGATAACTCTATATCAGTTCTGTGACCTTTCCCTTTTAAACATTGTCCTACCTTTAATTTCTGTCTGTCTGTCTGTCTCTCTCTCTGTAGCTTCCTCTTTACTATATCTATAAACAACCTTAAATCTCCCTCACCCTTAAAAACCTTCACTTCATTCTTCCTTTTCAAGCTATTGCCCTTTATTTCTCCTCTGTTTCTTGTTCCTGGAAAAAGCTGAATTCACTCCTTGCTTCCCTCTCCTTAATTTCTTAATTCCTGTGGTTGTTGTCTTGTCTCAGTCCTTATTCTTCTTGACCTTTTGGGAGTATGTGGCACTGTTGAAGATCTGCATCCAAATCCTTGTTCTGCTGTATGACCTTGGACAAGTCTTCTCACTTCTTTGGATCTCATTTTTCTTATTTATGAAATGAGAGAGTTGGACTAGATGACCTCTAAAATCCTTTCCAGTTCTCCATACTATTCTTGGCTATCTCTCCTCACTGTGTTTTCCTGTTACTCTCTTCTTCATCCTTCTATTTGTCTAACTGATCCTCTTAAGGCTCTTTCCATATCTAAATCTTCTTCTATCATCCTTTGCTGGGTCATTGTCCTTGGTTTCCTCCATGCTTGTGGGTAGTCCTCAGGATTCTGTCTTAGGCCCTCTTTTCTCCTTTCTCTATGTTAGATGGATCTCTATGAGATCCACAGGCCAGTCTGCAGGTATCATTTAGAAAGTCCATAAACTTGGATGGGAAAAAATTGTATCTTTATTGCTATGAAAATCTAACTGAAATTTAGCATTTCTTGCAGTTTTGAAAAAAAAAAATCATTGCTCTGAGGAGGAATCTTTCTCTGTGTTTTACTAGATTGCCGAAGGGATCCATGATGCATAAGAACCTCTGCTCTATGTGATTTTCAGTTGTCTTTTCAGTTCCCGTGGGTTGGGTTATTATTTCTACATAGATAACTCCCAGATCTATCAGCTTACCATCATCTCTGTAATAAGCCCCAGTCTCATGTAACTTATTGCCTGTTGGACATCTCCAAGTGGTCTTCTAGTATGGGTATAGAATATTGGAACTGGAAAGGACTTTAGAGATCATCTGGTCCAAATTGCTCATTCACCAATGGGAAAAACGAGGCCTGGAAAGATGACGAGACTTGTCCAAAGTCATGCAGCAGAGCCAGAATTTGATGTTAGGTCTTACAGTGTTCTTTTCCTTAATTCACTGCCTTTGTCTTTTCCCATATGTCATGGGCAACCAGAAAGGTCTTTATTTTTTATTCCTAAAGTTTTAGATAGAAAAATCACCGTTTTTTTCCAGCAATCAAGGACACCAGACCTTCTTGTTCATGTTTTACAGGGAGAGAGGCTTTTGTGATGACATATGTGGAATTATGGGGAGGGTTGTATCATATGACTTTTCTCAAATCTGTAAGTAGGTTTAAAGAGCAGGCTCCAGTGTGTGTGTGTGTGTGTGTGTGTGTGTGTGTGTGTGTGTGTGTGTGTGTGTGTGTGTGTATGTGCTTCTTTCTGAGAATCACTGGTCACTTTGGAGATTATAGACATGCTGAGGTTGTGTGCTTTCCTATGTGGGAAAGTCTGTTCTCCAAGTAAATGTAGTCTTGCCATTAGAAATAGGGAAGTTAATTTGTAGCTTTGTAAATTGAAAAATGTGTCTGCATCTCCAAAAGACAGCATCATAATGGCTGTACCTCTCTTGCCTGCTAGATGACCCAGAGGTGGAGTCATTTGAATTGAAAATCAATTCCAGTAAGCTCTGAGAGGGGCCAGGGCCTCATCCAGGAAAAGAAAAAAAAAGGGAGAGAGAGAAGAGATTGGGGGTGGGGGTTAGAAGTTTCCAAACTGTCAAAATCTGGCTCGGTGATATTTAGAGGATTAAAAATGTTCTCTTCCCAAATATGAGATGAGAATGGAAAGGATTATATACTGCATGCTATTGCCAAAGCCTCCCCTGAACTTATTCTGTGTCAAGTTGGCTTTGATGCCCTCAGAGGAGAACTAACCCGACCTTTACTCTCCCTTGAGAGTTCCCATATTCAGTGATTTGGGGAGATCATACATCAGACACCATTAAAATTGTCAGTCTCCATCCGTTTCAACCCATTAGCAAAGAATATATTTCATTAAAAGAAGCAAGTTACAATACACAAATACAATAACTCAGACCAATGGGTCAAAAATGACACTGTATGCATAGGGCTACTTCTCTGAGCTGTCTGCAGAGACCTTGCCCCCTATTTTTAAAAAGTATTGTTCCCAGAAAAGTTTTCATAAATATTCTCCTTGACAACATATATTGATGTATTATATATGCATACATCATAATATGCAATAACATATACTACTCAAGATTTAGTATTTTTTTAAAATAACAAAACAAAACTGGATTGTGGCTTCCTCATCTGTAAGTGATGTGGTTAGATTAGATTAAAGCCATTTAAAAGACCGTTAAGGCATGATTCCAGTTCCAAATCCTATGAAAAGTTAGGAGAGCTGATATTCTTAAAATAAATAATAATGTTATTGAGTCCCAGAGATGTAAGGGATAAAGAGAAAGCATTTAATTCATTCATGGGGCCTTGGAAAGGTCCAAGAATCAAATTTAAGGACTTGAAAGTTGGAAGAGACCTCAGTGGCGTATAATCCAACCCATATACAAAAAGGAATATCTACTATAACAATCTGAAAAGTCAGTCTCTAGTCTCTGTTTGAATACCTCCAAGAAAGATAAATGAATCAGCTCTTGAGGCAGCTTCTTTGGGACAATTTAAATCAATAGAGCTTTTCTTGACATCATACCTAATTTTGTCTCCTTATAACTTTCATGTATTGCTCCTGGTTCTGCTAATAAAACAAAACAAATATTATCCATTCTCTACATTGTTGTTGTTTTTCATGACCCCATTTGGGGTTTTCTTGGCAGTGGGTTGTAATTTCCTTCTCCAGTTCGTTTTATAAATGAAGAAACTGAGGCAAACAGAGTTAAGTGACTTGCCCAGGGTCACATTGCTAATAAGTGTCAGAGGCTGAACTTGAATTCAGGAAGAAAGATTTTCTTGACTCTAGGCCCGGTGCTCTATCCACTATACCACATAACTGCTCTGCCACCCCCTCTACATTGCAGGACTTTAAATACTTGATGAAAGCATCTTGTCTGCCCTTACATTTTGTTTCTCCAGGTGAAACATGACCATTTCCTTCAATTGATTATCATATAACACTTCACTATTCTAGTTTTCCTCCTTGGACATTCTTTAACTTATCAGTGTCCTTAAAACATGATGCCCAGACCTGAACACCTTGAGATTATGTCTAACAAGTTTAGAATACAGTGGTACTATCATCTCATTATTCCTGTGACCTATGTTCTTTTTAATTTGGTCCAGGATTACATTATCTTTTTTGACTGTTACATCATACTTCTAACTCATATTGAGTTTGCACTTTATTAAAATTATCAGAGTTTTTTTTGAATAACTGATGTTTATCCATGTATCCATTTTACACTTGAGAAGTTGATTTTTTTGTGTCCAAGCATAAGACCATACTGTTATCCCTACTGAATTTTATCTTATTAGTGTAAGGTTTGCCCCTTTTTTATTTGAGCAGGTGGTTGTTGAAAGCAGGCAAAAAATGGACTTTGAGGGGAAAAAATGAACTTTTGCATAAAGAAAAATAATTAAATCAACCTATGAAGGAAGTAAATTTCTGCATTTTTTGTAGATTAATTGGTTATGGTTGCAAAAATGGGACAGAAAAAATAATATTTTTTAAAAATGAAAAACTTTTAAAATGAAAAAATTCAAGTATGAACAAACATGATTTACAAATAAAATGCCAAGCATAGGCTACTACGAGGACCAAATAGAGAACCAAGAGGACATGTTTGAGGTATCAAACCTTAAACATCTTGTTTAAACAAGATAGTCTACTAGACAACATAGCAAATTAAAGAAGCATGGTATATTTTACCTGTTGGATTTATGAGTAAGGGAAGAATTTATGACCAAACAAAAGTCATAGAACATTATGAGATATAAAATGGATAGTTTTGATTACATCAAATTAAAAAAAAGTTTTTGCGCAAACAAAATCAATGAAACCAAGATAGAAAGAAAACAGCAAACTGGAAAGTTCTTTTGTAGCGACTTTCTCTGATAAAGGCCTCACTTCTCAAATATATAGAAAATGGAATCAAATTTATAAGAATACAAGTCATCCTCCAGTTGATAAATGATGAAAGGATATGGCCAGGCAGTTTTTAGAAGAAGAGATCACAACTATCTATCATCATATGAAAAAATGCTCTACATCATTATTGATTAGAGAAATACAAATTAAAACAACTCTGAGCTACCATGTTGTACTTATCAAATTTGCTAATATGACAGAAAAGAAAAATGACAAATGTTGGCGGGGATATGGAAAAATAAGGACACTAATACATTGTTGATGGAATTGTGAACTGATTCAATCATTCTGGAGATTTATCATAATAAGCATAATTTGGAATTGTACCTAAAGGGCTATAAAACTGTGCATACCCTTTGATCCAGAAATACCACTACTAGATCTGTACCCCAAAGAGATAAAAAAAAGGAAAAAGACATATATGTACAAAAATATTTGTAGAAGCTCTTTTTTTGCGTGGTGGTAATGAATTGAAAATTGAAGGGATACCCATCAATCAGGGAATGATTGAACAAGTTGTGGTGTATGATTGTGGTGAATACTTGTGTTATAAGAAATGATAAACAGTATGCTTTCAGAAAAACTTGGGAAGACTTACATGAACTGATTCAAAGTGAAATGAACACAACATTAACAGTAACAGCAATATTGTCTGATGATCAACTGTGAGTAACTTAGCTATTCATAACAGTACAATGAACCAAGACAATTCCAAAGTACTTATGATGAAAAATGTTATTCACCTCTAGAGAAAGAACTGAATGCAGATTGAAGCATACTTTTAAAACTTTATTGATCTTGGTTTTTTTGGTCTGTGTTTTCTTTTGCAACATCACTAATTTGGAAATGTTTTGCATGAATTCACATCTATAATTTATACCAAATTGCTTTATGAGCTCAAAATTCAAAATATGAGCTCAAAATTCAAAAGAAGAATGTTAAAATTTTTTGTTTATATGTAATTGAGAAAAAAATTAAATGTAAAAAAGAAGAGTGATTATGAACTAAAAGAGCTTGTTATTGCTTATTCAGTTCAAGAGCAGAAGAGTGGTTTTGTCCACCCAGTGAGTGGCAGAGCATTTAGAGTTCAGAGGGGGAGAGACTAGATAGGTTCTCCCTATTTCATTCAAGAGCCTTGTTGTAGATATGTGTAAACAGAAGCACACTCTAAAAACAAGGGTGCTTTCTCTAAATTTGTTGTTTACTCATGTCTAACTCTTTGTGACCCCTGTGGACCAAACTGTCCATGGAATTTGCTTGGTATCTCTAGTGATTTGCCATTTCCTTCTTCAGTGGGTTAAAACAAATAGAGGTTAAGTGGCTTGCCCATGGTCACATAGCTAGTAAATGTCCGAGGCCAAATTTGAATTCAAGTCTTCCTGACTCCAAGATCAGGGCTTTATCCATTGAGCCATCCAGTGGCCTTCACTTTAAATAAACCACTCTAAATATAATAAAAAAGTACTGTGGGTTAAGAAAAGCCTAAGAGGAAAATTTAGATGAAAAGAGTAACTGTGCAATACATATGAATAGCACTTGAGAAAAAGAATGACTTAGCCCCAAGAACTCTGATTATTTTTCAGAAATTAAATAAGACAAATCTAACAAAAAAAATCAATAAATAATTAGTTAAGGTCTTGGAAATAACTTTAGAAATATTAAAATGATATATTTTTTTATAATTACTGAATGATAATAAAAATGAATTCAAACATATCTCAACTACATCTTTAAAAAAATTACCTAGAAATGAAACAAGAGATAAAAATGAGAGTAGAGCTCTGAAAGAGGAAAATTAGTTGGAGAATAAATATCTTATGGAAGGTGGAAAACATGAACCACATAGACTCCCTGAAAAATAGAATGGAATGAATAGAACTTGATAATTTAGTGAGAGAAGAAATATTGGAACAAAGTTAAAAGACTGAAAAATTAGATTATATGAAGTATTTACTATTCAAAAATTGCCATGTAAAACAAGTTAAGGAATGATAATTTAAGAATCACTAGACTTCCTGAAATCAATGACATTAATTTCTTTCAGACTGTGTACCTATACATCTAGCAGGAAGCAAAAAAAATGTGAAGACTAAGAAAAGACCTTTGCAATTTAGCAATTAAAAGATCGTTGTTAACCTTGGAGAAACAGTATCAGTCAAACATTAGTCAGAAGCCAGAACAAAAAGGTCCGAGAAGTGAGTAGAAGGTGAATAAATGGAAGTAGTAATATAGATAATTTTTTCTAGGAGTTTGGATAGAAAAGGGAGGAGAGATACTAGATGAGAGTTTGAGGTGATGAGAGGACCTTTTAAAGTTTTTTTTTTTTAATATAGAAGAACTGAATATGTTTGTATGAAGTAGGGAAAGACCTGAAGAGAGATTAAGATTGAATATTAGAGAGAGAGGGGATGAGAGAAGGGTCAAGCTCCTGGAGGATATAAGAGGGAACAAGATCAGGGATTCAAGTAGAAGGGTTGGCCTTGTTGAAGAGAAAGGATTCCTCAGAGCATGGAGCAAAGAGAGAATGGGAGATGATGTTGACAATGTTTGAGGTGTATGACAAAGAAGAGGAAATTTATGACAAATGGCTCCTGTTTTCTTGGTTGTTGTTGTCCTTTGTTCTTGAAGAGGACCAAAATGACATTACTATGCTAGAGTAAAATTATAGTGTGTCTGACTGGCTGATCAGACCAATATGAGCTCATAATAGGTTGGGCACAAATACACTGAGCTAGCTCAGGCAATGCGTCAACCTCATTATCAACGTATCCATCCCTGGAAAGCACACTATCGAGGTAATTAAACTTATCCACAGCATTTAAAGCTTCTCCATTTGCTGTAATGAATGGTTCAGAAGTTTTCTTGGTAGAATAGGAGGTAAGGTTCTCTTTAGGTAAGTAGTGACATAAATCAAGTGAGTGGTTTGAGGAGGTCGACGTGTACAATATAGGACCACAGATTTGGAACTATAAAGGAACTCAGAGGTCATATAGTCCAACACCCTAATTTTACAGATAAGGAAACAGAGGCCCAGATTAGGTAAGTGAAATTTGCTCAAGGTCACACAAATATTAGGTAGCAGAGTTAGGATATCATATTGAATTTGAGGAGTGGATAGTAGTCCAGTTTTTTTGTTTTTGTTTTTCCTTTTTGGAGGGCAATTGGGGTTAAGTGACTTGCCCAAGGTCACATGGCTAGTTTTTGTGTTAAGTGTCTAAGGCCGAATTTGAACTCACGTCGTCCTGACTCCAGAGCCAGTGCTCTATTCACTGCACCACCTAGCTGCCCCTACTAGTCCAGTTTTGCTGAAGCATGAAGGGTAGTACTATGAAATAAGCCTGAAAAGGTAGGTTGGAATTAGTTGTAGAAAACCTTGAGAATTATGCTAGTTCTATTCTCGAAGAATATTTTATCTGGAAGACATAGGTAGTCTCTGAAAGTTTTTAAGCAGGGCAGTGATGTGGTCAGACCTATTCTTTTTTTTTTCCCAAATGTTTTATTAAATTCTGGTTTACATCATTCATTTCTGCCAGATTTTGAGTTACAATTTTTTCCCCATTTTCGCCAACCCCCATCCCAGAATAGCAGTCCCACAGGATAACCCCTTATCCCATCTGCTTTCTCCCATATCTTCTCCCATACCCCCTTCGACTTTTTCAGTACGGCAAGGTGAATCTCCGCACCCCAATGCCTACACATCCTATTTCCCAATTATATGTAAAATAGTAATAATAATAATATTTATATATTTTTACACATGTGATTTTAAAACTTTGAATTCCAGATTCATTCCCTTCCTCTCTTGTCACCCACCCTTACTGGGAAGATAAGCAGTTAGTATAGGTTGTACATGTGTAGCTATGTAAAACATTGCCATAGTAGATATATTGTAAAAGACTGACTATATTTCCCTCCCTCCTATCCCACCTCCCATTTGGTCTATTCCCTACTTTTATCCTGTCCCTTTTCACAAGTGGGTGCTTTCAACTTCCCTCGCCCCCTTCCCTCCCGGTCTCCCTTTCATCATCCCCCCTCTCATCCCCTAACCCTCTACTCTCCTGTAGGGTGAGATATCCTATTTAGTATGTATGTCATTCTCTCCCTGATCCAAATTCAATGAGAATAAGGTTTTGCCTTTTTGCTTTCCTGTTCTCCCTTTCCCTTGTAACCATTTTCCCTTGCCTCTTCTATATGAAACAGTTTACCCCACTCTGTCTCTCCCCATCTCCTCACGTTACATTCCTCTCTCACCTCTTAATTTCACCTTTAAAGTATCATCCCTTCCTATTACATTCAACCTGTATCCTCTATCTATGTATACCTGTAAACATATATATGCACATTCACATATGTATTCATATGCCCATATACCCTTCTTCAACTATTTTCATACTGAGAAAAGTTTAATCAGTTACAGTTATTGTTTTTCCATGTAGGAATATAAACAATTCAACTTTGATAAGTTCATGATGATTTCTTTTCCATGTTTACCTTCTCAAGCACTTCTTGCTTCTTGTATCTGAATGTCAAATTTTCTCTTCAATTCTGGTTTTTTCATCAAGAATGCTTAAAAGTCCTCTATTCCACTGAATAACCATATTTTCCTCTGAAACGTGATACTGTTTTGCTGGGTAGGTGATTCTTGGTTTTAATCCCAGCTCCTTTGCCCTGTGGAATATCATATTCCAGGCCCTTTGATCCCTCAGTGTAGAAGCTGCCAGATCCTGTGTTATCCTGCTTGTGTTTCCACAATATTCAAATTCCTGGCTGCTTGTAATATTTTCTCCTTGATCTGGGAACTCTGGAACCTGGCTAAAATATTCCTAGGAGTTTTCTTTTCGGGATCTTTTTCAGGAGGTGATCAGTGGATTCTTTCAACCTCTATTTTACCCTTGGTTCTAAAATATCAGGGCAATTTTCCTTGAGAATTTCTTGAAGGATGATTTCTAGGGTTCTTTTATCATGGTTTTCAGGTAGTCCAATAATTTTTAAATGATCTCTCCTGGATCTAATTTTCAGGTCAGTGGTTTTTCCTGTAAGATATTTCACATTGCCTTCTATTCTTTCATTTGTTTGAATCTGCTTAACAGCATCTTGATTTCTCATAAAGTCACTAGCTTCCATTTGCTCCAGTATAATTCTGAAGGAATGATTCTCCTCAGTGAGCTTTTGAGGTTCTTTTTTCATCTGGCAAATTCGACTTTTTAAGGCATTCTTCTCCTCATTGCCTTTTTGAGTCTCTTTTGCCATTTGAGTTAGTCTATTTTTTAAGGTGTTATTTTCCTCAGTCAGGCTGTTGAGTCTCATTTCATACTTTTCTTGCATCTTTCTCATTTCTCTTCCCAATTTTTCCTCCATTTCTCTTATCTGCTTCTTAAGGTCCTCTATGGCCTGTAAACAGCTCATATTTTTATTTGGGGCTTTAGGTGCAGGAGTTCTGACTTCACTGTCTTCTTTCTGTTCTATGCTTTGATCCTCTTTGCCCCCAAAATAGGAGTCTAATGTTGAATTTTTCTGTTTATTTTGTCTCCTTTGCCTAGGCATGTTGCCATTCAGTTACTTGATTTTTTGGGCTTGTTGCCACAGTAGGACTCTGCCACCACCCAGGGGAGCTTCTGTCCCAAACACCGGGGTTTTCCCAACTGCCAGAGGTATTAGTTGGGTGGCCTCTCTGAAGCCTCCATACACTCTGGCAAGCTAGTCACACACCCCAAGACCACCCCCCAGATCCAAGAAGCGTAAAGCAAGAGTGATTACCCCCAGACTGATTGGCAGATCCCCCTACAGTTTGTAAGCCAGTAACGGAAGCAGCTGGGTGTATCTGCAGCTGCGCTGAAGTGTCTGAGTGGCTTCTCACCCCCAGGGAAAGAGGCTGACACACTCTCCCCACTAATGAGTCCTAAAGTCCATACTGTACTAACCTCTAACTTTGTAGGTGGCATCTATGTGTTGGCAATTCTGGAATCGCCACAGCTGCTGGTGTTCTGGGGTCCTTCCAGCCAGTTGCTGGTCTGGCTGCCCTGGGGTTAAAACCTCTGGCTCAGTCGGGCCTAGGCTCAGCTCCCAGAGTGCTGTGCTGGCTGCTCCCTGCTAGGCTGCCAGGCTGTCCTCAGTGGGAGGTTAGCTTCTCTGTGTCATTTTGTGGGTTCTGGAGCTCCAGAGGTTGTTCAGAGTCCCCTTGTATATAAATTTGGAGGTTATGGAAGCAAGAACTGTGTGGGAAGAGCTGTTTCTACTCTGCCATCTTGACTCCACACACACACCCCCTCCCCCACCCCAGACCTATTCTTTAAGAAGATTATTTTGGCAATTATGTGAAAGATGGGTCAGTCAAAAAATCAATCAGTCAGTCAACATTTATTAAATGCCTAGTAAAAAGGGGGAGAGACTAGAAACAGGGAGACCAAATAAGAGTAAATTATAATAGTCTGGAGTAATGTTGACTAGGGCTCATATTAGGTGATGGCCATGAGAATAGTTATATTTCATGTAGCTTTGGTGCCTGAGAACTATGATGATAGTCTATTAACATGAAGTCAACCAGGGCTTTGTTAACTTCTGTTTTGGAAGGGCTTGATTCTCTTACTTGTGGAAGGCTAAGAACTGGAACTCATCCATCAACAGCCCTAAGCTTCAGAGCAGCCTTAGTTAAGAGCTCATCATTTAGAATGTAATAAAGTAGTAATGTCAGTTAATTCCCAGATTTAAAGGACTGAAATGTTGGGTATATTTATTTCATTAGGTAAGTGTTCTTTAAAAAAATGCTGTAGTATGTGTGACACTTGGAGGTAAATAGTATTTTTTTTTAAACAAATGCTTTATTAACTTCTGTTTTACATCATTCATTTCCGCCAGATTTTGAGTTACAATCATTTTCCCCCCATTATTCCCCTACCCAACCTCCCAGAACAGTAATCCCACAAGATATCGCTTCCTCCAATCTGCTCTCTCCCAAACCTTCTCCCATACCCCCATCGACTTTTCCATTAGAGGAAAGTGAGTCTTTGCATCCCAATGCCTGCACATCTTATATCCCTATTACAAGCAAAAGAGTATTAATAATAGTATTTATATATATTTGAAACATTTAATGTTACGACCTCGAATTTCAGATCCATTTCCTTCCTCCCTTGTCACCCATTCCCTCTTGGGAGATAAGTAATTCAGTATATGTTGTACATGTCTAGCTATGCAAAACATTATCATAGTAGATATATTGTACAAGGCTGCTTATAATTCCTTCCCACTCAACCCACCCCCCACCTGGTCCATTCCCTACATGATCCTGTCCCTCATTTATAGTGGGTACTTCCAACCTCCCCTCACCCCAAGGATGCCCTCCCATCCCCCTTCCCCCTATCCTGCTGCAGGTTGAGATATCCCATTTACTATGTATGTCATTTTCTCCCTGAACCAAATTCAGTTTGAATGTGGTTTTGCCTTTTTAGCCTTCCTTATTCTCCCCCTCTTTTGCAACCACTTCCCCTTGCTTCTTCTGCATGGGATAGTTTACACTACCCTGTCTCTCCCCATCTCCTCTTGCCACTTTCCTCTCTCACCTCATAATTTCATCCCTTGAGTATTCTCCCTTCCCAACAAATTCAACTTATGCCCTCTATCCATATATAACTGTAACCATATACACACACATTCACATATGTATTCATATGACCACACCCCCTTCTTCCATTATTTTCATAGTGAGAAAGATATCATCAGTCACAATTATTGCTTTTCCATATAGGAATGTAAATAGTTCAACTTTTGGGGCAGCTAGGTGGCGCAGTGAATAGAGCGCCGCCCTGGAGTCAGAAGGACCTGAGTTCGGAGCCGGCCTCCGACACTTAATCCACACAAACAAAAAACCTAGCCGTGTAACCTTGGGCAAGTTACTTAACCCCAATTGCCCTAAAGGGGTGGCTAGGTGGCGCAGTGAGTAAGAGCGCCGGCCTCGGAGTTGGGATGACCCGAGATCAAATCCGGCCTCAGAAAATGAGTACCCATGCATAAACAATGACTAGCCATGTAACCTTGAGCAAGTTACTTAACCCCAATTGCTTAAAAAAAAAAATAGTTCAACTTTGATAAGTTCCTTTTGGTATCTTTTTCCTGATTACCTTCTCAGGCATCTCTTCCTTCTTGTGTCTGGGTGTCAAATTTTCTATTCAATTCTGGTTTTTTCCTCAAGAATGCTTGAAAGTCCTCTATTCCACTGAATGACCATATTTTCCCCTGAAACAAAATACTCAGTTTTGCTGGGTAGGTGACCCTTGGGTTCATTCCCAGTTCTTTTGTCCTCTGGAATATCATATTCCATGCCCTTCAATCCTCAGTGTAGAAGCTGCCAGGTCCTGGGCTATTCTGATTGTGTTTCCACAATATTGAAATTGTTTCTTCCTGGCTGCTTGTAGTATTTTCTCCTTGATCTGGGGATTCTGGAACCTGGCTATAATATTCCTGGGAGTTTTCTTTTTGGATCTTTTTCAGGAGGTGATCAGTGGATTCTTTCAACCTCTATTTTGCCCTCTGGATCTAAAACATCAGGGCAGTTTTCCTTGAGAATTTCTTGAAGGGTGATTTCTAGGTTCTTTCCATGATCATGGCTTTCAGGTAGTCCAATAATTTTTAAATTGTCTCTCCTGGATCTATTTTCCAGGTCAGTGATTTTTCCCATGAGATATTTCACATTGCCTTCTAATCTTTCATTTGTTTGGATCTGCTTAACAGCATCTTGATTTCTCATAAAGTCATTAGCTTCCATTTGCTCCAGTCTAACTCTGAAGGAATGAATCTCCTCAGTGAACTTTTGAGATTCTTTTTCCATCTGGCAAATTCGACTTTTTAAGGCATTCTTCTCCTCATTGCCCTTTGGGCCTCCTTTGCCATTTGAGTTAGTCTATTTTTTAAGGTGTTGTTTTCCTCAGTCAGGCTGTTGACCCTCATTTCATACTTTTCCTGCATCCTTCTCATTTCTCTTTCCAATTTTTCCTCCACTTCTCTTATTTGATTTTTAAAGTCCTTCTTAAGGTCCTCTATGGCCTGCAACCCGCTCATGTTTTCCCCTGGGGCTTTTGGAGCAGGACTTCTGACCTCACAGTCCTTTTCCTGCTCTATGCCCCCAAAATAGGAGTCTAGGGTTGCATTTTTCTGTTTCCTTTGCCTTGGCATGTTGCCACTTAATTGCTTGACTTTTGGGCTTGTTGCCACACTATGGCTTTAAGGCCAGATAGAGGAATTTTCGTCCCGAACGTGTGGGGGGCAACTTCCGTTTCTGGCAAGCTGTAAACCCACCCACGACTTCCACCCTAGATCACAATCCAGATTCAGGGAGGTTAAAGCAAGAGCGATTACCCCCCAAGACTGATCGCTGAATCTCCCTACAATTAATTGCAGGCTGGGAGCTGGAGCTGCCTCTGAAAACTACAAAATGATGTGTCTCCTCAGCGGCTTCTAGCCCCCAGGGGAGGGAGCCGACGCATTTCCCCAAATACAGGTCCCAAAGTCCATAGGACACTAACCTCTTACTTTGTCCTAGGCATGTCTATGTTGATAATTCTGGAGTCGCCACAGCTGCTGGTGTTCTGGGGTTCCTCCAGCTGGCTGCTGGCCCTGCCGCCCTGGGGCTAAAACCTCGGCTCACGCAGACCTGGGCTCGGCTCGGCTCGGCTCCTGCGCTCTGCGTGCTGCACGCTGCCAGGTCCCAGACCACTGCGCTGGTCCTTCCTGCAGGGCTGCTGGGCTGTCCTCAGCGGGAGTTTAGCTTCTCTGTGTCGTTCTGTGGGTGCTGGGGCTCCAGAAGTTGTTCAGAGTCCCCTTTTACATCGTTTGGGGGGAATGTGGGGGCAGAGTGGCTTGGATGAGCTGTTTCTACTCTGCCATCTTGGCTCCGCCCCCCTAAATAGTATTTTTATAAGCAGTTCCACCCGATTTCTCACCGAGACATGTTAACTGGAAAAGATGAAGCATACAATAAGATTTATAGAATAATTAGAACAGTCATATCTATCTACAGATATATGTTATATATATTTGTATATATGTATGCAGAATACAAAGAAAAATTCTTACTTCAAAAGATAATCATAATTTTACAGACATACATGACTCCCCTTCCACTAACAAGGGGGAATCATTATCCTTAGCCTGCCTCCCCAACCACTTCATTTTCTGGGGAGAGGAAAGGGATTAGGTCCCTATTTTAGCTTGGTTCTCTTAGAGCACAGTCCTAGGTCCAATTCCCACCTCCCCCCCACCCCCTTGGGCTCTAGATTATCTCTGGTTGGTTAAGAAAGGGAAGGTTAACATCTAGTTAGGAGTGGGAGTCTAGAGCCTTATGGGAACTGGATAATGAGAACTAGGGCTGGGGAGAGAAAGCCAGGGTACCCCTCCTGGGTCCTCAGGTAGCTAATTGACAGGTAATACCATGCCCTGTACTTCTTAGCTTAAATAAATGAAATACTTAACAAGTAACTACTTCCTACAACACATTGTGCTAGACAGCAGTGGAGATACAAACATTAATACAAGATATAATCCTTACTCTTTCAAAATTAAGGGTACCACTAAGGCTTTAGAACACTTCTCATGGGAGTATGGAGCTGTATCCTATCGTCTAGAAGCAGGAGTATTTTCACATCCATATCTTGTACATGTTTTAGATTCTCCTGGATGTTCTTTTAGCACCTTAGACTTGTCAAAAAAAAATGTTCATTGTGTCCAATTCTTCATGACCCCATTTGGGATTTTTTTGGCAGAGATACTGGAGTGGCTTGTCATTTTCTTCTCCAGTTCACTTTACAGATGAAGAACTGAGTAAAACAGGGTTAAGTAACTTGTTCAGGTTAGTAACTTGTTCACGCCTAGTGTCTGAGGCTGGATTTGAACTTAGGAAGATGACATTTCTTGATTCCAGGTCAGCACTCTATCCACTGTGCTACCTAGCTTCCCCAACCACAAAATACCCCATAACATTTTTCTCCAAGCCCATGTCTCCTCCAAACTTCTCTAGTTCTATTGAGACCCCACCATCCTTCTCTTCATTCAGGTTTGCAAAGTTAGTCATCCTTGACACTTCCATCTCTCTTTCATCTCTCTCCAATCCAGTTGCCAACTCTTGTCATTTCTTCCTCCACTGAACCTTTCCTATCCATTTCCTTCTCTCCACTAATATATCCTCTACCTTAGTCCAGGCTCCTAATACCTAGATTATTTCCAAAGTCAGTTAATTTTGGTCTCCCTGATTCTAGTCTCTCCCCTTTCCAATCTATCCTCCACACAGATGCCAAATTGATATTCCTAAAATGCAGATCTGATCATATCACTTCTCTATTCAAAAATCATCAGTGACTCCTCTTGTCTGCAAGATAGAATCAAGAATCTTTACCCTAACATTTAAAGATCACTACAATATTGCTTTCACCTACCTTTACAGACTTGGTTCATGTTCTTTCCTGAACTCAGCATGCCATTTTCTTTCTCCCTCCCTTTGTGCAGGAGCTTCTCATCTCTGCAGTGTATTTTCTCCTCCTCTTAGAACCTCTAGCTTTCTTCAAAGCACAGCTCAGATGCTAAGGTCTTTCTAGATTTCCTACTTCTTAGTTCTCACTCTTGAAGCTACTTTGTGAAGCCTTTGTATCCCCCCATAGAATGCAGATAGAGATTATTTCTTTCTTCTTTATATCATCATCATCATCATCATCATCATCATCATCATCATCATCATCATCATCACCACCACCACCATCACCACCACCATCATCATCATCATCATCACCACCACCACCACCATCACCACCACCATCATCATCATCATCACCACCACCACCACCATCACCACCACCATCATCATCATCATCACCATCATCACCACCATCGTCGTCATCATCATCATCATCACCATCATCATCACCACCACCATCATCATCGTCATCATCATCAATATTTATATAGTTTCTACTTTGTGCCAGGCACTGTGCTAAGCACTTTACAATTATTGTTTCATTTGATCTTCAGAACAACCCCTGAGGTAGATCTTATTGTTATCCCCATTTTATAGATGAGGAAACTGAGGCAAAGGAGAGCTAAGTGACACACCTACCACACTCTATAAATGGTAAGTATCTGAGGACAGCTTTGAATTCAGGTCTTCTGAGTCCAGAGCCAGAACTCTATTCACTGCCCTAGTGCTTAAGATAGTGCCATGCAGAGGAGAAGTAATTAAAAAATTAATGTGTTTGTTGAATTGAATTGTTCATGAAACAATAATACACAAGCAATTATAATACAAATTAAAACATAACATATTAAGTACATATAAATGTAAAAGACATTTGTATATATAAAACACATAAGAGAACAGTAATAGCTCACATACGTATAACACATTTCTTCTTTTTTTTTTTTTTTGAAGGGACGAGGGCAGGGCAGTTGGGGTTAAGACACTTATCCAAGGTCACATGGCTAGTAAATGTTAAGTGTCTGAGGTTGGATTTGAACTCAGGTCCTCCTGAACGCCAGAGCTGGTGCTCTATTCACTGTGCCACCTAGCTCCCCCTTAACACATTTCTTATGATAGTTCCAAGATGTAAATAGTGTAAGTATTTTTATTGCAAACAAGGAAAATGAGGTACAGAAATGAGGAGTGACTTGCTCACATTTACACAGCTAGTAAATGTCAGAGTTGGGACTTCCTCCCAGGTCCTCTGCCTCCAAGAACCATATCCTTTCTATGACACCATTCAAACTAGTTGCTATGAGACTTCACAAGAGTGAAAAAGCCTCTAAAATGGGAGTAGTTGGAGGACGTGGGATTAAGTTTTCATTCTTTTAAACGTCCAGATCACATAATTACAGCTATAGGTACCAATAAAATAAACAACTGCCCTTCACTGATTGATCTCTTGGTTGTTATCATGATCCATAGTCTGCTTTGGAGTACAAATTTTCTCCTATCTATATAGATTAAAGATTTCTCTTAAATTGTAAAGAGCTGCTGTAAATACTTTTCTCCATGCTCATTTAATCTGTTTTACTTAGGACTAATCTCTCCCTTAATTCTCTCCTTTCCTTTCTCTTTCCTGTATTTCTGTTCCTGTCTGTCTCTTTCTCTCTCTGTCTCTGTCTCTCTTTTGTGTATTCTTCCCTCCTTTGACCAGCTCAGATAAATGATGTTCAAATGTTAGTCACTCTCCCCACTTCCTCCTCCTTGTTTGCATGGATGTCTTATATATCCTGATTATGTGAAATAATTTTACCCAATCTCTATTTTGTTTCCCCCCTTAGTGTATTCCTCTTTTTCTTCTTTTCCTCTTTCCTTTTAAAGTAATTAAAATAAAACAAAACTACTCTCAGGCCCTCTGTCTAATTAGACTCCCTGTGTTACCCTTGATCATGATAGGATTTTGAGGGAATATATGTACCATCCTTCCATGTTTGAATGTAAGCATTTAATCCTTGTTTAGTGCTTTGAGTGTGAAGTCATGTTTATTTTTTAATGTTTATTTTTTTTTTTTTGGAGGGAGGAAGGCAAGGCAATTGGGGTTAAGCGACTTGCCCAAGGTCACACAGCTAGTAAGTGTGTCAAGTGTCTGAGGCCACATTTCAACTCAGGTTCTTCTGACTCCAGGAAGGGTGCTCCATTCACTGTGCCACCTAGCTGCCCCTTTAATGTTTTTCTTGACTCCTATGTCTGAACTTCAAAATGTCTATACTTTCTACACAGGTCTTTTTGTTAAGAATGCTTGTAGGTCCTCTCATTAAAGAGTTTATTTTTACCTCTGTAAGATTATACTTACTTTTGCTGGGTATGTTATTCTTGGTTGTAAAGCAATGGTGTGCTAGAGCTACCTTGTAAGGCTTTTGAGAACCAGTTGTTAAATTTTTAGTGTGAGCATTTATACCACAGAAATGAGAAAACACTACAAATCACGGCTTAATGTATTGTTTTGTTGATTATCTGGACTTAAGAAAGTAATAAAACATTAATAATGCAGATACAACTTAAAAGTGTGCCATGTGTACTTTTTTTGTTTTTTTAAATTTGGGTTGTTAAATATTTACCAACACATTCTTGGTTATGAGCCTATATCCTTTGCCTGCCCAGAATATAGTATTTCAAGCTCTCCTTTCCTATAACATGGTAGCTGCTAAAACATGTGTGATCCTGACTGTGCTCCCTCACTACTTGAATTACTTTCTTTCTGGCTGGTTGTAGTATTTTTTTTATTGACTTGAAAAGTGGATTTTGGCTATAATGTTCCTGGGCATTTTTATTTTGCTTTTAATTTTTTCCAGGAGGTAGTTAGTGGATTTCCCCCTCTCTCTACTTTGTTCTCTGATTTTAAGAAATCTGGTTAATTTTCTTTTATTATTTCTTGAAATATGATATCTAAGCTCTTTTTTTTTGGTCATGTCTTCAAGTAGTCCAATGATTTTTAAATCTTTCCTCTTTTTTCCAGGTGAATTGTTTTTGTCATTCCATGCTTTAGATTTTCTCCTATTTTTTTTTTTCAGGCTCATGTCTTTGTTTTAATATATCTTATTGTGTCACAAAGTCATCAGCTTCTATTTGGTACATTTTTATCTTCAGGGGATTTGTTCCTTGGGCCAAGTTTTGCACCTCTTGTTCCAAGCTATTAATTCACTTTCCAATTCTTTCTTTCATAGCTCTTAATTCCTTTCCATTTTTTTCTCCAGTGTTCATATTTCATTTATGAAATTTTAAACTCTTTCTGTAAGTCTTGCTTCATCTCTTTTAGTAATTCTAGTTGAATTTGCACCAAAGCTGTATTTTCCTTTGAGAATTTGCTTATGGATGTTTCAGAATAATTCTTTTCTTTTAGGATTGTATCTTGAATGTCCTGGTCATCCAAATAGCCTTATATAATGATTTTTTCCCCTCATTCTTCCAGTCTTCCTGACTTTGGTCTTGATGTTAGGGCTGGGCTCTGTATACTTCTGGAGGGAAAATGTAGGCTGAACTTATGTGTTCTTGGATCCTTCTGCTGTTTTCCTGGGGAATTAAGTATTGCATAATTCTAGGATTTCAGGCAGGCTGTGGACCTGGAAGTGTCCAGTGCTTTCAAAGTGGTCTAATCTAGAGAAAAGTCTGATCACTGACCTTCTGGACTGAGCTCTGAAAATTCTGGACTTGGGATTGGTTTTAGTGTTTATCACAGTGCCTGGCACACAGTAGGTATTTAATATTGATTGATTGCCTGATTGGTCCTAAATAATACAACTATGGCTTAGCCTTGGTTGGAGTTCTAGTAGATTGCTTCTGGATTCAGCCACTATCAGTCAGTTCAGAGAAAATGAATTGCAAGCTTCTCTTTGATCTAGAATTCCTTCCCTGGTTATTCTTTTGCTGACTTTTGACTGGCCTGGAAGCTGGAACTGTGAACTCATTGATCCTAGAGTGAGACCCAGAGTACGCTAGAGCCAGTTCATATGGGCTTAAAAGAAACAATTTTTAAATTTATTGTGTAAGCTATATATCTTGGAAATCAGGAAAAATCAGGACTTGTTTTGCTGATTCTTTTGACTTAATAAAGTGATAAAGAAAATGTTAATAATTTGGGTTAAACTTATATACATCTTTTCTTCTTTTGGAGAGCCAGTTGTTAAATATTTGACAGCACAGTGCTGGGTCAGAGCTACACAACTACTGTTTGCTTCTGAACTTTCTCCTTGCTATGTATACAGCAGGGTAGATGACTACTTCTCAACTCAGAACATCATACATAGGTGGAGGTCCCCTCATTAGTCTGTTATGGATCTGTGAGCTGGAAATAAGTAGTAACAGAATTGCCAGTTGGCACCTTTTGTTGTACTCTACACAAATTTCAATTCTTCCATGCTAGACCTGAGATCTCTTCTTGCCTAGGCGAACAGCTTCTCCCTAGGTGGGAATGTTCCATACAGTGAGATACTTGCCAGGTCCTGTTCCCAGAGTCTGTAGACTTTATAACATTCTCCCTGTGTTGACTCAGGCTAGAAAAAAATGACTCACTGATTCCTTCCTTACATTTCCCTGTCTTAATTTGGTTTGGTGTCTTTCTAGTTCTGTTTGGAGGAGTTGTAGTCGTCATGCGGGTTGGGGGGAGGGATATTGTTGTACTTCCTACTACTCCACCAACTTATCTCCAGAGGATGACATATTCTTATCTCAAGAATATTCTAATGCCAACAGTGAAATAAAAGTGAAAAACAAACAAACAAACCACAGAAACTAATCCCAAAGTTCAAAGTAGAAAGTTACAGAGGTGAATTGTAAGCTCTTAATAGAAAAATGCTAGGCCAAAGAAAGAATTCAGATACAACAGAACTGGAAAGTGGCTACTTCAGTAGGACCCATGTCTTCTAGGATGTTTATGATTTTTGGGGGGAGAGGACATAGCAGACATGCAGAGTGTGTTAAAGACTGTATAAAATCCAAGCCACTGGGACTTGAGGGAAAATGAGTAATGGAGGTCTTCTAAACAATTCTCTATGTGAAAAATGCTGGTGATTTGACACCTCTGTAATAGTCATGTTATGTATCTGGAATATCAGCTGATATTTACTTAGCATCCTTGTGTTTTGAAAAGCATTTTACATAGGATTATAGATTTATACTTGGAGAGATCTTAGAGGCATTGGGTCCAAATTCCATATTTTACAGATAAGGAAATTGAGGCTCAAATAGGTTAAGTGACTCAGGGTCACACAGCTCTTAAATACTTGAGGTTTAAACTCATCTTCTTGACTCTAAGTGCATCACTATCAACTATGCCATCTAGCTTTCTTAATATATTATTTCATTTAGGCCTCACATAAAATTTGTGAGGTAGGTACTAGGAAAAACCCCAACCCCCAGCGCCGCCAGGGTCTCACATAGTTAGTAAGTGTCAAAGGTCATATATGAACCCAAATCTCCCGGAGTCCAAGTATGGCATTCTATCTGTGATACCACATTGTTATACATGCTGTCCAGATGAGATTGCCTATATTTAACCTTATGGTATAGTAACTATCCCCTGCTTACTGTCCAATGTTTGTCATGTTATTAATTCCCCATCTTACTTAGATCAGGTTAGTATTAAAAAAAAGTTAGCATTTAACTCTTTCCCAGCATGCCCAACAGAGACCAATATTCTGCCAAAATCTTTTTTAAAGAGTACCTGTCTTTTTAAAGTTCATTTTAAATAGATTTAATTAATATCTTATTATTAAATCATCTAAATTTCTCCTATGTCTCTTCCCCTCTGTCCACAGATTAATCACTTATAACAAAGAATTTTTTAAAAGAAGACGAAAAGGGAAAAAGGTTCTAAAAAACCAAACAACATATTGAAAAAGTCTGAGATTGTATATGGTGAGTCACATCTATATAACCCAATATTTGCAAAGGAATGAGTTGCATTGAGTTGTCATTTCACATCTTTCCAATAACTTTTATATCTTCAGTGTATGCAGGAAGACTCTTGTGTTCTGTTCTTTAAAATGTACTTGTCTAAAATGAAGCTAAAAATGCTATGTAGTTATGATGACCAAGTTTGGCTGATGTCTTTCCTTGTAGAGGTGGAGGGCTAGAGATATAGAACATTGCATATACTCTCATACACAGTTGATGTGTTGTCTGCTTTTGCTGAATTTCTTTTCATCTCTTTCTTTTTTAATTATTGCATGTTAATGTTTACTGAACAGAGGAGAAAGAAAGGATGCAACTGGAAATGAAAGTAATACGAACAAATATTAATAAAAATAAGCTTAAAATAAATGACATATAAAGTTTTAAAAATTCTCTTTAGAGAGACATTAAAATTTGATATGTTTAAAAAATTATTGGATACCACAATCCTTCATAAAACAGTACAAATGATTTACTGGAATTTTAATAAAAGCAGGAAATGAGGTGAGGATAAGACAATGAT
Organism: Gymnobelideus leadbeateri; assembly: GCA_011680675.1. Lineage (NCBI taxonomy): Eukaryota > Metazoa > Chordata > Mammalia > Diprotodontia > Petauridae > Gymnobelideus > Gymnobelideus leadbeateri. Next base: position 566,990 of record WOXC01009282.1, read on the forward strand.
AACGTCCCATTTCTTTTCTGGAGGCCAAGTCACTTAGCTTTTCCATGTGATCAGTGTTCTCCCTATGCCCAGGCTATGTTTGTCTAGGCAGTGAGGTGGACTCAAAGCCAGGAAGATCTAAGTTTAAATATGGGCGTAGATATTTACCAGCTATGTGAACTTGGGCAAGTCACTGAACTGCTACCTGCCTCAGTTTCCTCAACTGTAAAATGAGAAGAATGAGAATCAAATGAAATGTGCTTAGCAGAGTGCCTGGCTTATGATAGGCCTTTAATAAATCAGGCAGCCTTGAATGGGTAAAGAAAATGAGTACAAGAATGATAAGTGGAGGGAGTCAGGGAGGGTGTGATATGTGAGTACGCAATCAGTGGCCACAGTACTTGAATTGATAGGCCAATTGTTTGTATATGAGTTTGAAGTATTTGTGTGTGTGTGTGTGTGTGTGTGTGTGTGTGTGTGTGTGTGTGTGTGTGTGTGTAGCACCCTCTTTTTTGGCAGTGATTTCTTCTCAATCATTTCTCAGGTTCAAATCTTGTGGAAAAAGGAAGGAATACATAAAGACAGTTCTAGAGCAATATTCCTTATTCAATGTATCTTGGGAAGGACTTTTTGAGATGCCTGCAGATGGGTACCGATAAATCTCCTTTTGCCTAGAACTCAAGGAATGACTTATTCAATAAAATGCAAAAGTCCATCATATTATTTCTCTCTGAAAAGATTCCTCAGCTGTGTCCTTGGAAGTCATCACTATTCAGAGCATAATGTTATCTTTAATAACTACAGGGAAGACAAAAAATAATTTATATTGAGCACCTGTGTTTTTACTAACTCACAATTGGAACTTTAATAGTTAAGGAGGAGGGTGAGACTTAGCCTGGGAACATATATTTCTCTCCCTTCATCTCCCACTCTATCTCCTTGTCAGCTGAGGATGTAACTTCCAGGAATCACTCTTTGCTTTTTTAATGTAAATTTTAATAGCAAAAATGACACCTTGCTGCTCATTCAATTTTTTAAAGGTTCATTGGAAAGATTTTTTTTTAAAATTTCATGCTGGTCAGCTCATATATGAATGATTATGCTAAATTCTAGATATCACAGTTTAAGAGGGTAAATGACAAACTGGACTATGTCCAGAATAGGGTAACCAGAATAGTAAAAAACATTAAAACCAATTATATAAATTATGATGGAAAAAATTAGGAATATTTGGCCAGGAGAAGAAACTCAGAAGGGATGTAATTACTCTCTTTAAATATGTGAAAGACTACAATGTGGAAGAAGGATTAGACTTATCCTGCATAGCTCCAAATGAAAAGACTATGGTAGATAGGTAGAAGTTACAGGAGAGAAAATTTCTGTCCAGTATAAGGAAAAACTTTCTATTAATTAGAGTTGTCCAACAATGGAATGAGCTGCTTTGAAAAGTAGGGATTTTCTCATTTAAAGTCTGTCAGGTGGGAAAGACTGGAGTGGGAGCTTTTCTAGCAGGTTCACTCTTGATCTAGGCAGACAGGAAGACAGGAATGGGGTCATAATAAGGGGTTAAATAAGCTTACTTTATTCTAGTCTTTTCAAAGGAGTTTTCTGATAATGAGAGACCAACTACAGCATCCCTTAATTATTCTTCTCAGAGAGGCAGGAGAGAATGTAGTAGGAGCTACAACTCTTATACGTTCCTTAAGTCTCAATGGGGACTAGTAGAGACTAATATACATTAACAAATCTTCCCAAGCCTTGATGGAGGCCAAACAAAGAATGAAGAGCATTCCACCTTGTGCATTTACCCCTAAGCCTCACTGGGGGCCCGTTGAGGCAAACACACATGCACATTTCCCTTGTGCATTCCTGTTCCCCACCTACAGACCAGTGCCCACTTGTTCTATAGGGCAACAGACAAAGAAGGCAATGTGCCAGCAGTAGCCCCACAAGTTTACATTAGCTCATCTTTATATCTCACCTCGCAGTCACAGTGGATATTTATCAGTGGAACTCAAATGTTTACATTATTTTAAGATTATAATTTCCATGTGTTTCTTGTAAGCATGGTGAAGATGTATACAAACTATAAGCTTGAGAACTAGATATTGTTATGGCCATGCATCCTGGGAACTAGTATCTGTGATCCTGGGAACTATTATCTAAAAAAGAATAACAAAAATCCACCTTACATACAAAATCATAGTTACAAAACTTGAGAGATGGAATGTGGGATCATATAGCTTGAGTTGAAAGTCACCTTAGATTTATTTTTGGGTAACTCTCACTTCACTGGTGAGGAGAATGAGACTGCCCCAGAGAAGAGAAATGATTAGTCTGAGGTCACATAGTAAGTTAGTGGCAGAGCCAGGATGAAAACCAGTTCTAATTCCCAGTCTAAAGTTTTCTCCTCTGCTGACAGTTTGGACTAGATCAGGACTTTTAAAACTTTTTGCACTCATGACCCCTTTTCAAGTTTTGGCAGCCTTCATTGGCATTGCATGGTCTGAGGGCATGTGAAGTGCAAAGTATGCCTGCTTTGTGTTCAGAACCAAGGCTACAGTAAAGTTGTGCAATGGAACATGGGCACGTACTGCCAGAAACACCTTGTATTCATTATGTGTTTGATTTTTAATTATTTTTTGGTCCTCAAGTGTTCAGAAATCTTTTATTGTTGCCAAATTTTTTGTGACCTGTGTTGAGACCACAATTTAAGAAGTGCTGGACTAGATGACCTTTAAATTTCCTTCTAATTCTGTGGTTCTTTGGGTCTGATTTTGTATGTATTTGTCTTGTTTCCAAATGAATTGTAAACCCCTTGAAGACAGGGACTGAGTCTTGAATTCTTGTCTCTATTTCAATGTCTAGCAATGGTGCTTGTTGGAAGAACCTCAATAACGTTTTTGTGGATGGCACCATTGTTTCTGTATAAGGGTTTTGTGAAGTAATAGGTAGTTCTTCTTGGGTGCCTTTCTGTTTTATCTCTTTTCCTTTACATCTTTTACATATGTAAATAAGCAGATGGGGAAGCCCCTGCTCAGACTGTGGGAGAATATATTCCTTAAACAATCTAACAGAATAGGAAGGAGTTTCCTAAACACTCTGATAACATAACAGTTGTTAGTCACTAATCAAATTGCAAAAATTTCTTAGTTGACCTGATGGAATTACAGAGAGTTCTTGCTTTAGGTAAATGGATTTACCTGCAGATCTCTACCTAAAGTGTTTTTTATGTAATGCAAATTCGCCCAGGGACTTGGGGAAAGAAGGAAGAAGACCGAGTTGGTGAAGTGAGGGAGCTGACACATAGTTCAAGGACACAAGGGAGCAGGGGACAGAGAAGTGAGAACAGGAGGAGAAACAAGTGGGGTGGAGCCATCCATGTGGGGGCCTGGCCCAAACAGAGAGGAAGTGGGGGAGGAATGGGCTGACACATGGGGGTTAGACAGGGACACAGATAGAAGAGCTTGGTGCCACATGGGGCTTGAGACAGACACATAATACCAAATACTGACTGATGGAAGACGAACAAGTGGGGCTGGACATGCCATTGGTTGGGCAGAGTGGGAAAAAGGTCTCTCTCTACACAGGAGATCTCAAGCCAAGCCCCCCCCACCTGGCAGTTCTGGTAGTCTTTTCCTGCCTCCTCATTTACAGGGTTGGGTTTTTTTTTTTTTTTTTGTTTGTGGGAGGCCACAGAGCACCTAGCAGAGGGCAGGAATAGAGAAATAGCACAATATTATAAAGTTAACATAGATTTTTTTTGGGGGGAATCCAGATTTTTTAAAGAATTATTTAAGTAAAGTTGAATTGCATAATGCAGATTTATGTAAAGCAAGAACTGTTTGTACAGGATGTTGATAATTGGATAAAGGCATTTTGATAAACCATAGGGAGTTTCTAGCTTATGGATGACTGGATAGCAACCAAACTTAAGGTAGCCTTTTAAAAAGTAGACTGACTCCACTCTGCATTGTCAGAACTTGAGTAAGGACTCAGTTTATTAGGATCCACCCTTTTCCTTGTGTTTCTTCCATAATGAAGCAAAGGGTGGGGGCAGGTAGAAGGAGTTTCTCTTTGCCCCTCATTGGCAATGCTGTTATGCCAATGAATCACATAGCTTTAGAGACCCTGTTTGTAAGGCCTGAGAAGAGAGTTCAAGGATAAGCTTTAGTGCAGAGGAGGGGGAATTCTGAATTTTCTAGATAGCATTATCCTTGGAAATAGTTTTCTCTCAGAGAAAGATTGTTCCTAGGGCAGTACCAGCTTTGAGAGTTGCCTCATGAGTAACCTCAAGTTTTAGAATTCAATAATTCCAGGCACTAGATCTATATTTCTTTTTTTTTTTTTTTTTTTTTTTAAGCAATTGGGGTTAAGTAACTTGCTCAAGGTTACACGGCTAGTCATTGTTTTATGTGTGGGTGCTCATTTTCTGAGGCCGGATCTGATCTCGGGTCATCCCAACTCCGAGGCCAGCGCTCTTACTCACTGCGCCACCTAGCCGCCCCTTTAGGGCAATTGGGGTTAAGTAACTTGCCCAAGGTTACACGGCTAGGTTTTTGTTTGTATGGATTAAGTGTCGGAGGCCGGCTCCGAACTCAGGTCCTTCTGATTCCAGGGCCGGCGCTCTATTCACTGCGCCACCTAGCCGCCCCTAGATCTATATTTCCTAATGCTTTTTGCTTCTCAGAAAAGGAAGAAGACAGTCCACACTGTGTAAGTAATTCAACAGTCAGGAAATGGAGATAGTATAAAGTACAACCAAGCCTTGTCCAGCAGGGATGAGTAGAGCAGAATGTCAAAGAGACTGAGATCATGGTTAGTGCTTGCAGGCAAAGACATCATGAATCCTATAGCTCCACAGCACCAGGGGGAACGAGTTGTTCCTTCTTACACATGCCTTGGCCACACATTTTTCCAATTTGTGAGCTCCTTATATGAATTCTCTATTTTCTTTTATGCTGTATGTCTGATGAAGCCTATGAATCCCTTCTCAAAATAATATTTTAAATATATAAAATATATAGGATTACAAAGAAAATTATATTAGAATATATTATATTAGAAATTTTATTGGAATTTTAATTTGGCATAAATTTTTGTTTTTTTGAGGCAATCAGGGTCAAGTGACTTACCCAAGGTCACATGGCTAGTAAGTATCTGAGACCTGATTTGAACTCAGGTCCCCCTGACTCCAAGGCAGGTACTCTATCCACTGTGCCATCTAGTTGCCCCAAAAATATATTCTTAAAAACACCCAAGTTCAATGATTCCAGGCTTAAGCATCTTGCTCTAGGTCTTTTTATGTTTCATGGGTTCTACAATGCAGCACTTTGGTAGTCCAGCTGTCCATTCTTTGCTCTTACAACCTGACTTGCTCATCTCCTCTTCTGATCATGCATTTTCTAATGATATCCCTTCTACTGTTTCCTGCAAATAAGTCATTGTTGTAGACATATTGCAGCCTACTGGGGCCCACCCTTCATCTCTCTACTGCTATTTGTATCCCTCGTTGATTTTTTTCAGAGGTGATGGCATTAGAAGATTCACAGCCATAACTGTCAGCACATTTGTATTCAAAAGATTTTTGTGTGTCTTTTTTTTGGGGGGGGGTAGAAAACAAATTGCTAATGTTGAAAGTATTGTGAAATTTTCTAAGTGTAATCCAACTGTCTCACTTCTTTCTTTTCAATTCACGGCCCAAACCCATCATCTATCCACAGGATCTGTCCCAGATACATGTATATTTATTTACTACTACTATATGATGGCATTAACATTTTGCTGTTGTGAGAGATTTCTGCTATATTTCTTTAGGTGATTGCTCCCATATTCATGTGAAACAGACACACACAGATATTCTTTCTCTCTCTCTCTCTGTCTTTTTCTCTCAGTTCTCAGGATTTCTGCCTTGCATATGAATCGATCAGTATTCTCTTTTGGAAGAATTCTTTAGTGAGACTCTGTCTGATTAGTTTGAGAAGAACTTAAATTCAATTGAGCAAGTATTGCTTCAATATCCACTAGGTGTCCCTTATTCTGCTAAACATATCAGTAATATAGACAAAGAAAAAGTCATGCTCACAGGCCTGGATTTTGTTCCTGGAACTTTCCAACTATCCCCAAGGTTGATTGGATTGTCTTAGAGAAGGGCTGTATCAGAGATGAACAGAGAGGTAACAGTGGTACTGTGGAAAGAATATTGGACTGGATTCAAATCCTGCCTTTGAAGCTTCCTATCTATATGACTTGAGGCAAGTCACTGAACAACCTTGGTTCTCAGTTTTCTCGTGTGTAAAAATGAAGGGGTTGGACTAGATGACTTTTAAGGTTCCTTCCACCTCTAGATCTGTGGTGCTGTAATCCTGTACCTTGGGAAGGTTGTATTAGCAAAGATTTGCCTGTATATTGTATATTTCATGGGTTCCAGTGTAGCATTCTGAATGGCCAGCTGTCCCTTCCTGGATGAAGGAATTTATTTATTTGCATGTTGTCTCCCTGCTTAGAATGTGAACTCCTTAAGGGCAGGGACTGTTTTTGTTAATTAAATATTTTATTTTTCCTTATGTAGCAGCAAACACCTAGCATACCCAGGATGGTTGCTAGCACAGGTTCCTAAATCTGCTTTTCTAAAGGCAAGCAACTCAAAATGGGTTAACAATCTTACTTTAATCAAAGATATCATTTACCTAGTTCAGGGGAAAAAGTCAACACCCTGAGCTTAAGAGAATACAAGCAGAAGTTAAAAGCAGACAAAAAAAATACAGAGAAACAGATGAGCAGACAGGGCTTCCAGCTTTCTGACTATTACATCCATATCTAGTTAGTTACCAGAGAGGGAAGCACCAACATCTGGGTTTTCAAAGCTGGGGGTGCTAAATGGCAGCCCAGAGTTTCATCTGGCTAAATCACACAACTCTTCCCAAAGTGAGCCCCAAAGCAAAACCTCACATCAGGGTATATATAGTTTTCTTCTGGGTCAGAGAATGTCACAACCCTCTTGATCCACTGCCCAATCAAAAGTAACAAGGTGTGGGCATTCCTGAAAAACAAGCCTCCCACCACGGGCTCCATGTGACCACATTCAGCCTGTTGGGGACAGAGTATATTTTCAAATCAGGGAAGGTTCTCAGATTCACTTAGCATATCCAGGGGCCAAGGGGCAGGGAAGATCTTCAGATTTCCATTATCATCACACATGTAAAAATAATTTTTAATATTCATTTTAAAAATTTTGGGTTCCAAATTCTCTCCCTCTCTTTGTCCCTTCCCACCTCATTGAGAAGGCAAGCAATTTGATATAATTTATACATGTGCAATCATGCAAAACATATTTCCATATTAGTCAAGTTGTGGAGGAATATACAGTCCTTCCCTCCTGCCCCCCCCCAAAAAAAAACCCAAAGAAAAAGAAAAAAATATACTTTAATCTGCATTAAAACTCCATCAGGAGATAGCATTTTTCATCATAAATCCTTCAGAATTGTCTTGGATTTTTGTATTGATGAGGATAGCTAAGTCACTGATAGTTGGTCACCATACAATACTGCTGTTACTGTGTCCAATGTTCTCCTGGTTCTGTTTACTTCACTATGTACCAGTTTATATAAATATTTCTAAGTTTTTATTAGAGCTTTCTGTTTGTCATTTCTTATAGTAGAATAGTATTCCATCACAATCATATACCACAACTTTTTCAACCATTCTACAATTTGTAATTGGGGAATTACCCACAATTGTCCACAACTAGGGACAGTTGCTCCAATTGATGGGCATTTCCTCAATTTCCAGTTCTTTGCCACCACAAAAAGAGCTGCTATAAATATATTTGCACATATAGGTCCTTTCTCTGTTTTTGATCTCTTTGGGATGCAGATTTAGTGGTGGTATTACTGCATCAAAAGGTATGCATGGTTTTATAGCCTTTTATACAAAATTCCAAACTGCTCTTCAGAATGCTTTACAAATTCATCAGCAAAGGAATCAGTGTCTCATTTTTTCCACATCCCCTCTGACATTTGTTGTTTTACTTTTCTGTCCTATTAGCCAATCCACTAGCTATGGGGTGGTATTTCAGAGCTGTTTTGATTTGCATTTGTCTAATCAATTGTGTTTTGGAGTATTTTTTTCATATGACTATAGATAACTATGAATAGCTTATCTAAAAACTACCTCTTTATATCCTTTAACCAATTATCATTTGGGGAATGACTTGTCATTTTTATAAATTTGCCTCAGTTCTGTATATACTTGAGAAATGAAGCCTTTACCAAAGAAACTTGCTATAATTTTTTTTTTCACAGTTATGATTGCTAACTGTGTGTTTACCTGCATCCTACTCCCCTTCCCTCCCCTTGTTTATTATTCTCTCTCTCCTTTCATCCTATTCATCTATAAAACTGCTTTGTTTCTGACTACTGCCTCTTCTAATCTGCCTGCCTTCTATTAGCCCACATATCCCCTTCCCTTCCTCCTTTCCTGTGGGATAAGAGTTTTCTATGCCCAACTCTGTGTTATATTCCCTCTTTGAGCCAATTCCAATGAAAGTAAGGTTCAAGCACTCCCTTGCTCTACTTCCACCATCTTCCTTTTCACTATAAAAGCTCTTTCATGTGAAATAATTTACCCCATTCTACCTTTCCCTTTTCCCCTTCTCCCAGTGCACTCCTCTTTCTCACACCTTAATTTTATATTTTTGGATATCTTCCCATCATATTCAACTCACACACATGCTCTCTATCTATATTCCTTCTAACTGCTCTAATAATGAGAAATTTCTTAGGAGTTACAAGTATCTTCTTCCCATGTAGGAATGTAAACAGTTTAATCTTATTGAATTCCTTATGATTTTTCTTTTCTGTTTGCCTTTTTATGCTTCTCTTGAGTCTTGTTTTGAATGTCAGTTTTCTATTCAGCTTTGTGGTCTTTTCATCAAGAATGCTTGAAAGTCCTCTATTTCATTGAATATTTGTTTTTCCCCCATGAAGAATTATACATAGTTTTGCTGAGTAGGTTATTCTTGGTTATGATTATAGCTCCTTTGCCCCCTGGAATATCATATTCTAAGTCCTCCAAAAAAAATTTTTTTTTGCAGGAGGGGAAGCTAGGGCAACGGGGGTTAAGTGACTTGCTCAGGGTCACATGGCTAACATTTTTTTTGGTGTGTGTGTGTGTTAAGTGTCTGAGGCCAGATTTGAGTCAGGTCCTCCTGACTCCAGGGCCATTGCTTTACTCACTGCACCACCTAGCTGCCCCATGAGTTGTTTTTCCAATGACATATTTCACATTTTCTACTTTTTAAAATTATTTTGGTTTTGGTTTCCTTGTATCTCATGGAGTTATTAGTTTCCAATTGCTTAATTCTAATTTTTAGGGAATTATTTTTTTCAGTGAGCTTTTGTACCTCATTTTTCCATTTGGCTATTTCTACTTTTTAAGGAATTCTTACCTTAAGCAGATTTTTGTACCTCTTTTACCACCTGGCCTATTCTGCTTTTTTTTTTTTAAGAAGTTATTTTCTTCCGTATTTTTTGTGCTTCCTTTACCAAGATTTTGACTCCTTTTTTTTCTCATGATTTCCTTCTCTCACTCCCATTTCTTTTCCTAATTTTTTCTAATTCTGTTATTTGATTTTTTGAGATCCTTTTTGAGCTCTTCTAGGAACTTTTATTGGGGGCCTGAGACCAGTTCATATTTTTCTTTGAGGCTTTGGATGTAGCATTTTTACTTTGTTGTCTTCTTAGTTTGTTTTGTGCTTCCCTGTCACCATAGTAACTTTCTATGGTAAAAGTTTTTTGTGCACATGTTTTCAGAGCTAGTTCAGGTTAGGGGGGGAGGGGAGAACTGTTTTCAGTTCTTCCAAGGTGATATGCTCTAAGGAGAGGTGTATTTACTGCTCTCTTGGCCTGTGCTCTTGAGTGACCACAAGCGCTCTTTTCCATCCTGGAACTGAGACCAGGGTCCTCACTCCCCTGTGGCCATAAGCTCTGGTGTGCTTATTGCTCTTCCTTGCCCTGGGACTATGACATAGGACTGTGATCTAGATTCACTTATGGGCAATGTAACAAAGTCCTGTACCCAGTAGCAGCAAAGGGACCCCTGTAATTTCTTTCTGACTAGTTGTTTGACCTCCCTATTATCTATGGACTGAAAGCTCTAGAAATTGTTGCTATCAATTAAGTAACCCCCAAGGATTGCTGCTGGCTTACTGAGGAATCAGTTGTCTTGCCAAGTATTGTTTGTGCTGGACTCTGTTCCACTCTCACCCTGGTGGGATAGACCTTTCCTGCTGACATTCTAGGTTGTCTTAAACTGGAAAATTGTTTTTGCTCATCCCTTTTTGAGTTTTGTCACTCCAGAATTCATTTTGAGGTATTAAAGTTGTTTGGAGGGGAATTTGGAAGAGTTCAAGTGAGTCCCTGCCTTTTCTCTGCCATCTTGGTTTTGCTGCCAGCCTCCTCCCTGGCTAGGGTCTGTGTTTTTGCCTTTCTTTGTATCCCTAGCTAAGTGTTTAAAAATGTTTGTTGACAATTAACTGACTAGATAGAAATATATAAAGTGTTATCACTGCCTAACACAGTGCCTTGCATTTGGTAGTGTATCAGTAGATATTTGTTGAGTCAAATTGAATTGTGGGGTATGTCTAATTATTGTTGTTTGTCCATTTTTGAAGAGGATCAATGACATCATGGGCCATTTTTTGACTTTTGAGTGAATTGGAATTTAAGAGATTCCAAGATGTACAAAGTCATAAGACTCATTCTCTTCCTAAGTCATCAAAATGCAGTGGCAGGGCAAAAGTCAAGACCCTGCATATGGTAGATGAACTTGGTATCTTTGATGCCTGACCACTAGCACCTCTAGTATGAAGACTTTCTGAGCCCTTTTCTGGCCTGCTCATCCATCTTTGGAGTCTACCTTCACCCAGCTTTCACCTGTGTCTCCAAGAAGCTATAGCATGGGCATTGGCTATGCCCTGGTAAACTGTATCAGCAGATGGACTACACCAGGTTGAGGGTATGTCCCACTAGGGGGAGCATCATAGAGAGAACAGACTATGAATGGGATTCTGTAGGATGGGGAAGATTTGGAAATGAAAATAAATCAACACATTTTGATGGACTACCTATTGTTTGTAAGACATGTTAGGGGCTGTGAAAGACACCAAAAATATGCCATGGTTCCTGTCTTCGAAGAGATAACAATCAATCTTATTAAGGAGACAAGAGAAATTAATATGGGAGTTAAATAGCAATAGCATTAAAAAAGTTTAAAACTGAAAAAAACAACAGCTCAGCACACAGATGTGTTGCAATTCATGGTGTGTAATTGTTAAATGAATTTTGTCAATAACTGGTACAGGAGTACAGAGGAGGAGAGATTATTTTTGGCTGGGAGATCAGGGAAAACTTTACAGAGAAGCAGATCTAAGCTGAGTAATGAAGGATGGGAAGGTTTTGAATAGATAGAAAGGGGATTGGAGAAGGTAGGAGCAAAAGTATCCTAGAGTCAGGAAAACTTATTGTGTATTCCATGAACCCTAAATAGAACAATTTGGCTGAAGTGGAGAGTGTGGGCAAAAATGGGAAGTAAGTTGAGATCAGATTAGGAGAGACCTTAAATGAGAGACTATAGGTTGTTTGAGCTTTCTAGACAGTTGGGAAAGTCAATAGCAGAATATTCTGAGAAGGAGGATGCAGAATGATTGACTACAGGCAAGGTGGTAGGAATTGGGCAGGATGTGACTACTGTAAGGAGAATAAATTAACTATAGAGAAGAATCTGGTAGGGGCAAGATACAGTAGGATAGGAGCAGATCATGGAGGGCCTACCAGGGGTGGGGAACCTATAGCCTCGAGACCACATGTGGCCCTCTAGGTACTCAAGTGCAGCCCTTTGACTGAATCCAAACTTCACAAAACAATCCTTAGGATTCAGTCCAAGGGTTGCACTTTAGGACTTATAGGGCCACATGTGGCCTTGAGGCTACAGGTTCCTCTCCCAGGCCTAGATCATTCTTGTTCTATAAAATTTGGATTCTGTCAAAAGGCCACACTAAAAGATTTAGAAGGTCACATGTGGCCTTGAGCCTGCAGGTTCCCTACCCATGGCCTAGATTCTTAGGCTGAGAGATTTGAATTTGAGCTGATAGGTACTAGGAGACCATTATTTTCCCTCTGCCATGAAGCTGTGGGAGATAATAGGTAATGTTCACTTCCAAATATGCTGTCATTCCTGTGGAACAACCTCAGTTAGTCATTTGGGAATAACATCTCATTGACTAACCTCCATGCATCATTCATCAGTGCTTATAGGCAAAGTTGGTTTGGTTTTTCATTTTTCTTTTTTGTCTTCCCATTTCTACCTCCCAATTGATGTAACAGATGGAAACCTTGTTTTGTCAATTAGCCCATGTCCCCATTTGATCTGAGTACATCTGGAAGGATTATTTGGATACATTTTTTAAAAAATGCAAGTGAAAATGGGCATCAGGGGAAAATGCATTTATCTTTTTTTTTCTTTCTTGTCCCATCAAAATGGGTTCCCACTAAAACAAAGAAATAAACTCTCACAACATTAAGTCACAGCAGGGACTACTTCTGCTCAGTTCCTCTCATCTCAGAATAAAACTAATTTATAATGACTCTGGGGGTTGCTGATGTTCCCACAATGCAAATAAAATGCGGCAGGAATGGCTATGCTGAAGAAAGTTTTACTCTATAACTATGCTAGGAGAAGTTCAGATGGGCATTAAAAACAGAGGGTCCTGGAATGATGACTTTGGAAATGAGTTGCTGGTTTCCATTTTTAATGGAATATATGTTTTTGGAGTTTCTCTTCCAAGATTCACTCTCTGCAGAGAGGCTTGCAGCACATTTCTCATCTGGCTTAATTTGACTGTCTTGTTATTGAACCTTCCCTGATAAACAGAGCCATAACTAGGGTGGAACAACTGGAGTTTTCCCCCAGGGTACTGAAGTTAAGAGGATGATGCTTGCACTTGTGATTCTTTAGAAAGGACTTAACATAAGTTGAGCAAGAATTATTAGTTAAAATAGGAACCAAGGTTTTTTTCTTTTCTTTCTGTTCCTCTGCTCCCTGCAGCCACACACCAGTTGGCTTTCCCCAAGCCTGTTCCCGCTCTACTGCCTTCCACCCCCAGAAGAAGGTTTCCTCAGCAGTAGCTTTGTAGTGTTCTTGGGTCCTTGTTTCCTCCCACAGAGCAGTGATCTAAGGCATTTCCCTCTTACAGGGACTATGTTTTTAGGTTCCAGGCCTTTCATCTTGCTCTGTATGCCAGAATTGCAAGTTTCAGCATGGAAGACAATACTTTTTTTTGGGTAGTGCATTTCTGGTAGCTTTGGCTGTTTGTATCCACCAGAGATGACTGTAAACCTTCCAATGACTTGGTGTGATATCACCATTAAATATAATTAAATATAATGAAACAAGTGATTTTCTCTGGCAAATAGTAAATAAAGAGTTAATAAACACTTATCACTATATGCTAGGTATTGTGTTAAGTGCTGGGGATATAAAAAGAGACAAAAGCCAGCCCCTACTCTCAAGGAGCTCACAAATCTAATAAAGGCAGCAAGCAAACACATATGTACAAACCAGTTGTATGCAGAATAAATAGTAAATAATTAACAGAGGGAAAGTACTAGAATTAAGAAGGGTTGGGAAAGGCTTCCTATAGAAAGTAGAATTTTATTTGGAACTTAAAGGAAGCCAGGAAGGTCAGTAGGCTAAGATAAGGAGGTAGAGTGTTCTATAAATAGGAGACAGCTGGAGAAAATGCTCAGCGCTGAGATGTAGTGTCTTGTTCATGGAGAAGCTAAAAGGCCACTGTCACTAGACCAAAGAGTTTGTGTGAAATATTAAGGTATAAAAAGTCTGAAAAGGTATAAGAGGGCTAGGTAATGAAAGGCTTAAATGTTCAATAATGAAGTCATGAATGTTTTAACAACTGGAACGCTAAAATTCCAGTTAAAGAACAAAATTCAGGCGAGGAAATTCTTTCTTTGTCTCTACTATCAGTGTAGGTATTTGTGAGAAACAAGCTGGCAAGGAAATAAGACTTTAACTAAGGAAGCCAGGAATGCAGCTTACGCTCTTGTAAGAGTGGGTGCCCTATGCAGAGGGCCACCTTGAGAGCTGGGCACAGCTGGCTTTTAATTCCCATCCTCAGCTATGAGATCTCTCCCCAGTTACTCATTGACTGGATACAACTTCCTGAACCACGTATTCCATGTTTTCCTCCTAGAAGTGTTCTCTCTCCCTTGTCATGCATAGCATGTGCATTCAAATTAACTTGCTTCACCCTGGGGGAGGAGGGGATTGTTGGTTAATATTAAACAGCTGGTTAACCTGAATACTGTCTTCTACCTGGTTCTACCAAGTCATAGCTCTGGTTGGATCTAGTTATTTCTGACTTGCATCCTGTTATCTTTTCTGCAAGGCTGGGAGTATGGGTATGTGTCACTTCTGTGGAAGCAGAACTCCTTCCTCTCTTTCTCACATATTGACACTTTAATCAAAGAAACAGGATAGCATGGTAGATAGAGCATTAGACTTTAAATCAGGAAGACCCGAATATCACTCTGACTTTTGCTAGCTCTAGGTGAGCTTCTTGAACTCTCTGAGCCTCAATTTCCTCATCTCTAAAATGGACACAATAAAATATAAACTATAGAATTGTTATAAAGGTCAAATGGTATAATGTATATGAAGTGCTATTTAAATGGCATACCTGACACTGCCTCCCTGGCTGCCCTCTCCAGTATGGGCTTGTTCTTCTCTGTGTACTGGTCAAGGCAGGGAAGTTGGAATACCCCTTGCTCCTCATTGCCACTTCTAGATTCTCCTCCTTCCTCTGTGACTCACTAACCTTTCTTCCTTTGAGGTTCATGCTTTTCAAATCTACCACCCAATCAAAATCCTAGTAGCTGTTGTCTGCAGGACCCAAGTCACGCCCCTTTCTTCCTTAATGAGTTCACTACCTGGCTTACAATTTTTTTCTTGTCCTCATACTAGGAGACTTTAAGGTACATGTTGATTCTCCATCAATACTCTGGAACACTGACCAGCCTCCACTCAGACTCTGAAACTCTCAGAACCTTTCTGGCTTCCTTTAAGTCCCAGTTAAAATCCTCCCCTCCCCTCCCCTCTTCTCTCTTCTCCTCTCCTCTTCTCTCCCCCTTTCCTTTTCTTTGGAGAAGGCAGGGCAATTGAGGTTAGGTGACTTGCCCAAGGTCACACAGCTAGTAAGTGTTAAGTATCTGAGGCTGGGTATCTCTGATGGTTGAACTTTAGACTTTATGCCATCTATTTTCAACAATAGCTAAGACTCATATTTTGGGATTGGTTTCTACACAGAACTAACTAGGCAGAGAAGATCTGAATATCTCATTAAAGTGTCATGTGAGCAACCACAGAACCACCACGATGTTCGCTGATTCCTGAACAACATTCCTACATCCTGTACATTCTCAACTACCGCTCATTAATCTCTCTCTGGATCTAATTCAGATCCTTTGGATACTGACCTCCCTTCCCTTATCCTTGCTATATGGAATCCATCCTAAGGCTGGGGCTTTGTACTCTATACCATACCACTCCACCGCTTACCTAAATATACTAAAAGCTCCTTAAGGGCAGGGACCCATTATAAGTTAATGAAGCCAATGGACCCCTTTTCTAAATTATGGTTTTTGTTTTTGTTTTTGTTTTTTTTTGGGGGGGGAGGGGGAAAGGCAAGGCAATTTGGATTAAGTGACTTGCCCAAGGTCACAAAGCTAGTAAGGGTCAAATGTCTGAAGTTGGATTTGAATTCAGATCCTCCTGACTCCACGGCTGGTGCTTTATGCACTGTGCTACATAGCTACCCCCTGAATTATGTTTTTGAATGCATAAAATAAAATACATAGGACTCCAAAGGAAACAGTTATCATATGAATTTCTCTCTTTCTCCCCATGCTCTGTGTGTGCATGTGTGTGCATATGTGTAAAGATGGAAGGCCTGGGGAGGATAGCATCAAACTCATGGATAATGTGCATATGTTAAACATGGACTTCTTTATTAAAATCCCATACTACTAGAAGTAGGTTACCCCCAGAAACTTGAAAGTGGTAGTTTTAGGATATATAAATTGAAATTGTGCTTCACACAGCACATACTGAATTTACGATGCTTCACTAGTCCCTAAGTATTGCCCCAGATAATTTCTACTATCCTCCTTGTCTTCTATTCCCAGTGCTGTAGAATGGATTTGGAGGAAGTCATTTAGCAGGTTGATTGGGTTCACTACACATTTTTGTTAATTAATCTTGGCTAGGCCCTCACTTGACCAAGGTAATCCTTGCTATTAATGAAAAAAAAAATAGTCTTTTCTCAATTCTCCTTCTTGATCCCCGGGCAGCACCGACACTGGTGATTCCCCTTTTCCTCCTGGATACTTTTTCTTCTTGGCTTTAATGACACTGCTGTCTTTTGGCTCCCCTTTTCCCTGTTTTACCACTCAACCTCAGCTTCTTTTGCTGAACCTTCTGTATCATGCTGCTTAAATGTGGGCACACTCCATAATTGTCTGTCCTGGTCCCTTGTCTTCTCTCCCTTGGGTTTAATTTTCATCTCTTTATAGATTAATCCCAGATCTCCATGTTTAGCCCTAGTCTCTCTCCTGAATTCCAATCCCACATCCTCAACTGCCTATTGGGTATTTTGAACCAGATTCCCTGCAGGGACCTTGAATTGAGACTATCCAAAAGAGAATTCCTTATCTTTCACTGGAAACCCACCATTCTTCCAAATTTCCCTATTTCTATTATTTTTCTAGTCATCCAGGTTTTCAACCTTGCAGTCAGAGTTACTGAGTTCAGTTTCCTGGGTAGCAAGGATTACAAGCATGCACCTCTATGCCTGACTGATGGGCCTGCATCCTTTACATCTATCTTCTCTCCACTTACACAGCTACTACTCTTGTTCTAGCCCTTATCACCTTTCACCTGGACTTCAGCAATAGCCTCCTAATTGGTCTCTTTGCATCAAGTCTGCCTCCTCCGATCAATTTTCCATAAAGTTGCCAACATGAGTTTCCTAGAGACAGGAAGGTGCTGGTAAATTTTTAACAACTGACTCTGAAAAAAAAGTATGCAACAAACATTTTGAAGTTTAATCTGCCTTATTAATATACTCCCCATCACTTTCTGAAGCCTGGACAACTAAGAAAACAATAAAGAAAGCCTTGATTTCTAACTTTTGTAACATTTATCAATTTCCTAGGTGTAAATAAATATCCACATTGAAAATTTCATAGTCAGCTCTTGCAAATTGGTTTAAGCTCACCCCAGCATATCCCTGCCTAGAATATAGGTCTAACCATGTCACTCTCCTACTCAATAAATTCTAGTGGTTTCTATTGCATCTAGAATCAAATATAAACCCCTCCATTTAGAATTTAAAGTCAAAGAGTCCAAACTATCCTTATTACTGCTCACATGTGGCAATTCCTTCTCCCATCTCTGTGCTTTTGTATTTGTTCATGCCCATGCTCGTAATGCATTTCTTCCCTTCCATCTCTAAGAATCTCTAATCTTCATGATTCAGCCCAAATACCATCTATTGCCTGAAGCCTTTCCTAATCCTCATAGTTGCTAGTGTTTTCCTCTGTACAGATAATTTATTTTGTATATATTTTATGATATTTATTCTGTATATATTTTGTTATTTATTTTATATATATTTTGTGCTATATGCATAAAATATCTTTCTAATATTTCATTTATATAATATTTATATTAATGTAAAATTTATTTATCATCTCTCATATTTCCATGATTGTATGTAAATTCTTTGAAGGCAGGGAATATTTTCACTTTTTTCTTAATCTGTTGAACCTCAGCAATGCATGGTATATAGTAGATATTTAATGAATATTTATTAAGAAATTTTAGGTGGCACAGTGAATAGAGTACCGGCCTTGCAGGAGGACCTGAGTTCAAATCCGGCCTCAAGACACTTAACACAAAAAAAACCTAGCCATGTGATCTTGGGCAAGTTATACAACCCCAATTGCCCTCCAAAAAGAAAAACAACAACAACAACAACAAAACCAAGACATTTCACAGGGTGCCCATATAAATAGACAGGAAGAATTTAGCAACATTTCTGAACTAGTAGTTTCTTTTTTTAAGTTAAATTTTATTTTTTTAAGTTAACAAAATTATGCCTTTTCTCTTTCCTGCTGCCCCTACCCCTCATCATTAAGAAAACAAGAAAAACAAAGCCTCTCTTATAAACTGTATAGTTGAGAAAAACACATTCTTGCAATGACTATGACCAAAAAATTATACATCTTAGCCTGTTCTCTGAGTGGATCATTCCTTTCCCTGGAGGTGGGTAGCCTGTTTCATTATGAGTGCTTTGGAATCATGGTTGGGACATTCCATTGTTCAGATTTGCCAAGTCTTTCAAAGTTATTTATTTTTACAATATTGTTATTACTGTATAAATTGTTCTCCTGATTCTACTCAAATACACACATGCATGCCCACACATATATTATTTTCCTCTTTCTTTAATCTCTTTGTGGTGTGGTATAAATCTATAATGGTATTACTGGGTCAAAGGGTATGTACAACTTAATGGGTTTTTTTTTGTCATAGTACCAAACTGCTATCCAGAAAGAATGGATCATTTCACACTGGCACCAACAGTGCATTAATGTACTTTCCCATGTCCCCTACAGCATTTCTCATTTTCCTCTTTTGTCAATTTTGCCATTTTCATGGGTATGAGATTGAACCTTAGAGTTTTCTAATTTGCATTTCCTTTATCATTAGTTGGGGAAGCTAGGTAGCTCAGTGGATAGCGTGCAGGGCCTTGAGTTGGGGAGACTCATCTTCATGAGTTCAAATCTTGCCTCAGACACTTACTGGACAAGTTACTTAACCCTTTTTGCCTCAGTTTCCTCATCTGTAAAATGAATCAGAGAAGGAAATAGCAAACTGCTCCAGCATCTTTGCCAAGAAAACCCCAAGTGGGATCACAAAGAGTCAGACACAATTGAACAATAACAAATTATTTGTGATTTAGAACACTTTTTTTTGTTGCTTTTTGGAGGATAATTGGGATTAAGTGACTTGCCCAAGGTCACACGGCTAGTTTTTGTGCTAAGCGTCTGAGGTAGAACACTTTTTCAAATAGCTATTGAGAGCTTGGATTTCTTTCTCTGAAAACTGCCTATTGTAATCCTTTGGCTATTTAGCATTTGGGGAATGCCAATAATAATATTATAATCTTATTTTGACACGGATTATTAATAGGCATGAAGATGTTCAGGGATGCGTTTTTAACCTTCGAGGGCAGGCTTCATGCTGGATAACTACATACCACATCTCTAGTTCTTAGAATTCCTCCCTCCCTACAAGATGCAGTTAAGGTGCCCCCTCTTAATCTAGGCCTTTCCTAATTCACTCCAGTTGTTAGTATCCTTCCTGGACCCTGGGAATTACTTTGTGTGTAATTTTCATATACATGTATGTATGTATATATATAGATATATATCTATATCTATCTATATCTATATCTATCTATCTATATCTATCTATCTATCTATCTATATCTATCTATCTATATCTATCTATCTATCTATATCTATATCTATATCATCTATATCTATCTATCTATCTATCTATCTATCTATCTATCTATCTATCTATATACCAGTAGAATGTAAGCTTCTTGAGGGTAGGTAAGCTTTTGTTTTTTACATTGTATTTGCAACACCTGGAACATAGAAAATTCCCATTAAATGCCTGTTGAATTGCTCCTGTACGCTTTTGCTTGGAATGTGTGCTTAAGATATACCCCTAGTTTGGTTGGCTAGTGGTATAACCTGCATTTCTCATGGTCTTAGATCCTTATTTATCATGCTGAAAGATCCTGCCTCTCTCCACTGAGTCCAATTAGTGGTTTTTCCTGGGCTGATCTAGGACACCTTGCAGTGGAGCAAAGCCTGGATGCTAAAGACAAAAGAATGAGAATTGAAGGGCGCTAAAGAGAGATGTTAAACAAGCTCAGAAGATTTTTTTTTTTACATTTTGATATAGTGTGAAATGCAGAATGCTGTAATTAATTTAATTTAACCTGATCTGTGGGGCTATGGAAAGAGAACTGGCTCTGGAGTCAGAGGACTTGCACAATCTTGAACAAGGTATTACAATTTCTTGTGCCTTAGTTTCTTCATTTGTAAAATGCAGGGTTAGATTAGACCATCTCAGTTTTCATTTGGCTCTTAATTTTTGATCCTTTGGTGAAATCAGACTGATATAAATCTTTTCACATAGTGGCTTATACATATTCTGGGTTTGTTGAATTGAAAGCCAGGGAAGTTTTCAATTCACGCCTCAACAGACTAGAGTTGGTGTAACCCTCATGACACTGGTTTTGACAGAACGTGTCTGGTGTGGTTGCACTGGAGGATTAGGATTATGGAGCACACAAACTTTCCTCCCTCCTTTTGCTAGGGGCAGTGTCAGGTGAATCTAACCGGTATTGACTGAGTCCCCATTAAGACCCGAATAAGCCTTGTGCTAGGATGCAAAGGGAGAAAGCCTCATTCCTGCCCGGGAGAAGATAGCCTGCTAATGTCTTCCCAGGTGTGAAATGGAGAGCCTTGCCTAGGGTTAGGAGCCTACATGAGGTCATTTCACATCAAGAGAGACTCTGACAGAAACCTTGTCCACTTTCCCAGCCCCTGGTAAGAGTGATGGGATATTCTGCTACAGTGAGCATGATGGCTTCTTTATTTCATTAACATGGAAGGAAAGAGCTCGGCCCAGAAGGAAAATAAAGAAAATCCCTGTGCTGTGACAGAAGCTCTCAGATGTGCTGTCAGAGCAGAATAAAAAGAATAGCTACAGATGCTTTCATTTCTTAATTTGAATGAAAGTTGGAGTCTGGGCTGTGCCGAGGTCTACCCAGCAACTTTTCCAGACTAATGAATGTGTCAAAATTTATTTTGCCACTTTAAATAGTCCCAATCACTCTGACAAGTTGAAATGTGCAGGTAGTGTGGGGAATGGTACAAGCTATTCTGTCTAGGGGCAGGAAACTTGGAACATTTGGAAAGAAAATGACAATAGAGATCTCTTCTTTCTGTCTCCCATTCCTAGCTTCATTTAAAGACAGCATCTTGAGAAACTTTAGAAAAAGTATACTTGGAGAATTTAAATCTTTCCATTGTCCTTAGGGATGTTTAAAATCTGGGCTACATTATGATATGTGATGAGGATGTCACATTTACCACAGCTGAAATTGAGTAAAAATGAACATCAAAGACAGTTTTGAAGGGTTACCAAAGGTAGATAGTCTGAGGATTGAGTTAGTGCCTATATGGGAGTACGTGGGACACCTTGGTAATGATAATGGTGGGCTATGGTCTCACTCTGTACACATGGTACACACAGTCACAGACACACATTCTAACAACAATTGGAACAACCCCTTCCTACCTTTGGTAAGAGCTTGTCCATTTGAACTCAGGTCCTCCTGACTCCAGGGCCGGTGCTCTATTCACTGAGCCACCAAGCCATTCAACAACTTGTAAATTTCAAGCAAAATTCAAAGTCCAGTCTCATCTGATTCTAAGTTCAATGTTTTTTCTCCTCCACTACAAAGGTTTCTATTATTTTACATTGTATTCAATTGGCTAAACTGCCTCTAAATCCTTATGTAAGAAGGTAGAGCAAAAATTCAAAATAAATATTGGGAACAATTGGGAATAGATGGCTGAAAGTAGTTGTAGATTTTCTGAACTGGAGATCTTCCAAAAACCACTAGTCATATCTGGAATGCATTCCAAGCATTACTACTTCCACTTCTTTATTCCTACTATTTCCTTTACCTGAAGGTTGTTCTTCAACTCCCTCTTCTATATTCATTTATTGATATTCTATTGACATCTATTGACAACTTAAATGTCACTGTCCGTGAAGTCTTTTCTTTTTTTTTTTGGAGGGCAATTGGGGTTAAGTAACTTGCCCAAGGTCACACGGCTAGGTTTTTGTTTGTGTGTGTTAAGTGTCTGAGGCCGGATCCGAACTCAGGTCCTTCTGACTCCAGGGCTGACACTCTACTTATTGAGCCACCTAGCCGCCCCCCAGTGAAGTCTTTCATTTCCGATTTCATCAGCCAGAAGTGGTCTTTCTCTTCTAATCTCATAGTCTTTCATCTGATTCACATCTCTCCTTTATACTTCTATTTGAACTATTTATTTGTATATATTTCTTATCATGCCTACTGGATAATAAAATAGAAATGAAATGTAAGCTCTTTGAGAGCAAGTAATTTGGTTTTTGTCTTTGTATCCTTAGTAACTAGCACATAGTAAATGTTTGTTGATTGATAAATTGATTATTCATATTTTTGAATTTCCTTATTTATTTTACATGGCAAGTGATCAATACATGTTTTTGGAAGGAAGAGATAAAAAGGGAAGATGAGAAAAAAGGGAAGGAAAAAAGGAGATAAGGAAGGAAAAAGAGGAAGCAAGGAAGGAAGAAAGAAAGAAAGGACCAGTTCTGGATAGTGGACAGTAATCTCTTTAGAAGAGCCAATGTTCTATAAAGGTCATTTATAGCTCAAGTATTCTATGAGTCTATCATCTGACTTCTAGATAAACTGACTAACCTGCATTAGCCACTACCTGTACCAGGAATGGCTCCCCGGGCCAAGAAATATCCTGAGGGCATGGGAACCTCCCTGAAATTGGGTGAGTTCTGAACTATTCCAGGTGGTTCTTGGGTTTGAGGGGATTGGAATTTGGAAGGAAAAGAGGAGAAAGAGTAGCAGATTCCATGAGGATTTTGGGTTGTCATGCTAACTTATCTAGATAGGGAACCCAGCTGAGGGGGAAGACGTCTGTTGATATTTCTACTGGGAAATCAATGACCCTTCTACAGCTGAAAAGAAAGCTTCACTGAGGAGCTCCTTAAGAATGCATTTTGCTATGCTACTTGTGCATTTTTTGTCCTCCTCAGTCTTGGCAGGTATTAACCATAGTCTTTTTTTTTTAAGCAATTGGGGTTAAGTAACTTGCTCAAGGTTACACGGCTAGTCATTATTTATGTGTGGGTGCTCATTTTCTGAGTCTGGATTCGATCTCGGGTCATCCCAACTCCGAGGCCGGCGCTCTTACTCACTGCGCCACCTAGCCGCCCCTTAACCATAGTCTTAATGAGCAAATACAGCCATTAAGTGAAGCTTGTACAAGGGCCTATTGTGGTCCAATCTATGAGCTTCAGAGTAAACTGGGTTTAAGGTTTTGTGGAAGAAAGGAAAGAAGGAAGGAAAGAAGGAAGGAAGGAAGGAAGGAAGGAAGGAAGGAAGGAAGGAAGGAAGGAAGGAAGGAAGGAAAGAATGAAGGAATGAAGGAAGGAAGGAATGAAGGAAAGAAGGAAGGAAAGAAGGAAAGAAAGAATAAAGGAAATCTAGCCAGTAAACCCCAAGTTAAGTGGACAGCTTCTGGCCATCAAAATTTAACTTCCTTTGGAGAGGAGGAGAAGGACGGGGAGAGGGAGAGGGAAAAGAGGAGCTGAGTTACCCAACTAGCCAGGTTGTAATTGACTTTGATTTGAGAGAGGGAGGGCTGTACAAGGTTGCCAGCCCCACTTTCTCCTCCAGAGAAGGTCCACTTAATGCCTGTATTTTGGGCCCACCTGGCTTAGAGTGAGTGTCAGTGGTAACTTTTTCTCTTTGGAACAGCAACCCTGAGGTTCTTCCCCTCCCAGCCTGATTTTTTTTTCTAATTAAAGGGACCATCCCTCGACTGACTTTTTTTCATTTATAATTTATTTATTTTTAGTTTTCAATATTCATTTCCATAAGATTCTGAGTTATAAATTTTCTCACCATCTCTCCCCTTCCCCTACCCCAAGATGGCAAGCATACTGATATCCCTTCCCCCAATCTGTCCTCTCTTATGTCCTCCCCATGTCCCTCTTACTTTCTTGTAGGGCAAGATGGATGTCTATACCCCATTGCCTATATATCTTATTTCCTGGTTGCATGTAAAACATTTTTTTTTTTTTTGCTTTTTGGAAGGGGGAAGGCAGGGCAATTGGGGTTAAGTGACTTGCCCAAGGTCCCATGGCTAGTAGGTGTTAAGTGTGTGAGGCCAATTTAAACTGAGGTCCTACTGACTCCAGGGCTGGTGCTCTATTCACTGTGCCACCTAGCTGCCCTATAAAAATAATTTTTTAACATTTGTTTTTAAAACTCTGAGTTCCAGATTCTCTTCCTTCCTTGACTCACTTCTTAAAGAGTCCTATTCACTGAATGGGCATTACCTCACTCTAAGTGAGCACCTGAAAAGGCCTTAGCCTAAAGGGCCAGGGTCTCCCATTGTATCCTGGGTCATCTCCAGTCATCCTGATAAATATCTGGTCACTGGATCCAGATGACTCTGGAGGAGAAAGTGAGGCTGCTGACCTTGCACAGCCCTCTCCCATTCAAATCAAAGTCAACTGCAAGTCATGTCACGAAGGGAGATAATGACATCAGTCCTTTTCAAAAACGAAGGACAAACACAACAATAATGAGCAAATGAAAAAGCATTTATTAAGCATTCACTGTGTGTTAAGTGCTGGGGATACAAATATAAAAGCAAAGAGGCCTTGCCTCCAAAAAGCTTAACTTTATGGGAGGCACTGCACAAAGAGGATTGGTAGATAAGGAAGTGGCGTCCAGAAAGTTACAAGGATGATAGAGTTGTGGGTGGGGGAGAGGGGGTGCTATTGACATAATCTATCCTGGATCTATAGCAGAGTTTATCTGATCAGAGTTTGTGTTTTCAGACCTGACCTGGGAGTAGAAATGTCCTCCAAACTGTCAGATCAACTTCCCACCCAGCCCCTGAAGCCATCATTGAGGGGAAAAATCATTATATAGGAAGAGTCCCCTTCCTTATCATCACTAGCTGACCAACTGACCAACTGACACCAATGAACAGATGGGAACAGGAGATCTAGGATGGACAGCAGACCCTAGTCTACAAGCACTACTTCCAAATTTATCCCCATACTCATCATCTGGAGAGATAGCTTCTATGGAGAAGGAGACATCCATTCCTATTTATGGCCAAACAAGTGCCACTCAAAGGGTAAGTAAGCTAGCCTAGCTGAAGTAGTAGGGCACCCAAAAGGAGAGAAAGGAGGCAGCATTTGTTAGGAAAGTCAAACTATCACCACCAACTTGACCACTAGCCCCCTTGAACTTTCAGTAGGGAGGATGAGGAGAGAGGCAGCATGGGAGGCTTGAGGGGGTCCAAAAAGTTTTGCAATAGCCACTGTGATAAGTGGGATAATGAATCAAGTAAGGAGGTATAAAAAGATTGTCTTTCTGTAGGGAAGACCTGATCTACATTATGTAGCATGATTTATAGTAAATGAAATCAGTGTAATTTTCTCTTGTTCTGTTTTCCAGTACATGAATAAGAGCAAAGGAGTCAGATGATGGGAGTAATCTAGGGTTGGGGATTGGCAAATTGTGTTCTGCAATAGGATAAAGCAACAATGAATTCTAGAGTAGTGGAGAGTGGAGAGCTGGACTGGTTAGTCAAAGGGGTATAGATAGGGAAGGGAGGAGAGTTTAGACAGTATAGGTGTGATGGGTTGGGAAAGAACTGAGGGATAATGAAAGTCCTGGTGAGGATGAAGAAGGGGTCATAAAGCATAGGGAAAGATAATAATAAAAGATTGTGATCAGATAAAGGAATTTCAGAGTTCATGAACATGGGAGTCGAATAGTTGGTTAGGCAACCTCTGGGTAGCAGAAGTAGATTGGAAGAGGCTATCTTGGGAATCGAATAGATTGAGGTCATGACAATTGAATAGAATGAGAAACTGAGAAGTAGGATATTTGAAGGAGCATTAATATATATGCTTAAGTCTCTTAGCATTAGGGAAGAGGTTAGGGTGGAAAGAAAGACTGAGTAGTCAGGCACTACACTCAATAAGAAAAAAGGGAGAATGTCCTGGGTGTTGTTAGTTAATCCCAAGGGAAGGGAAGGGAAGAAAAGGGAAAGTAAAGAACTGGCAAGTCACCAAGATCTGGATTGGGTGATAAATTTAGATTGAATGAATCTCAAAGAACAAGAGGTGGTGGTAGAGGAATGGTCTGGAAATGGCAATGGGGGGAGGGGTATTCTGACTCAAGAATAATCAAATCAGTGATGGAAAAGGCTAAGGATAGAGTGTAATCAGGTGGTAGCCCATTCTCATCTAATGCCAGAAGATAAGAATGAAAAAGGAAGCTTGATAATTATGGAGGAGATGATCCAGAGAACACCACAGAACAGATAGGTAGATCTGAAGTGAGATATTGGGAGGTAGGATTTAGAGGGATAGGAGAGGTACAGTTGAATAGAATTCCTTTTTTCTAACTTCCAAATAAAGGATTGAGAAGTTGAGAATGGGGAATGGGGTTTGTAGATGGGTAGCAGTAGGTTCATAATCACTAAGATGGGAAGTATACAAGGAGGTAGGAATAGACTAACTATTGAGAAATTAGTATCTCTGCCAATACCCTAGAGAGTGATGTGTTGAAATAGGCAATCGATTAGACTGTTTTAGGACCTTACTGATGCACCAACCTTGTGGCAGGTGGTGATATACTGGGAGGCTTATCTCATCTCATAGCAGGAGGATGTAGAGGTATGAACCAGAGAATTTAGATATGGAGGTAGGTGGTGGAAGACGGAGGTGAGCAGAATGAACTCTCTGGAATGAGGATGGAAGCAGAGAAGCTGGTAGGCTTCTTGGAGAAATCCTTAGGGAGGATGACTTGGAGGCGGGTTCTGGTTCTGGGGAACACCACTATAGCTCTGGAAAAGGCTCTTGGGGAGAAGATAGAAAAGGAGAGGTTATGACAGGGGCTGGTCTGATAGCATTGGAGAAAGTCTTAGGGCAAAGACAGAAGTGGAAGCTGAGTAGCCTGGCCTGGTTCTGGGGAATGGTCCAATAGAGAAGGCCTGGTATGAAAAAGGAAGCAAGAGGCAGGGAGAAGACCCTGGAAAAGTCGGAAACTGAGAAGTGGTATCAGTCCTAAAGCAAGGCAGAAGGTGGTATGCTAATTTGGTCTTGTGGATAGCCTAATGGAGAAGGCTCTGGGAAAAATTGAGAAGTGAGTGGGGTGATAGCAAAATTTGATATACTTTATTTCATTAAGGCTTAATTAATTTACTATGTATCAATGATCAAGCTGCTATATATTAGTTACTTTCCCTCAGTGTGTGAACTTGAGCTCTATTGGAACTCCTTAAGGTTGTAGTATTAGTTTCCTTTTTAGCCACCCTCCACTCATTAAGTTCCCCTCCTCAAGAGTTTCCAGCCACAAAATTCTAGCAGATATTCTATTTTTCATTTATTTATTGCTTTTTGCAGGGCAATTGGGGTTAAGTGATTTGCCCAAAGTCACACAGCTAGTAAGTGTCAAGTGTCTGAGGCCAGATTTGAACTCAGGTCCTCCTGACTCCAGGGCTGGTGAGCCATTCACTGCGCCATCTAGCTGCCCCCATTTATTTTTTTACAGCATATAAACTGTGAGTGCCTTGTTTTTTCTCAGAAATTGCCAATTTTGGGACTTTCTAGAAGATTTTAGTCTGCTAGTGATAAACACGTAATTTGGGGTTAATAGCCTTAGCACCAACCAATCTGAAATGAGATATGCCTTTGCTATGCCAGATTGCTCTCACTGTCTATTTCAGGGCACCTCTGTATGTCTATAAAAGAATTGCCTTGATCATCAAATGCATCCTTGGCTACTGTAGAGCCTAGGATCTCTTTTATTGGCAATTGCTATCCTTGTTAATAAACTGGACATGCTCAGAATTTAATTGCCTCACTTTCTCTCTAGTGCAGGTTTGTTTTTATTATGATAGTGATAGGTTCAGGAAGGTGTACAAGAGAAGGAGGAAGAATGTAAGTCCTCATATAATAGCTCTTAAATACATTATTATGAATATCTCCATTGTTGTTGTTTAACATTGTATGTTAAACACACGTTGTCTTCCAATGTCTTGTTGCAATGTAGTGAGCTGTTCAAATGGGAGCTTCTTGACTGAACTCTCTAAAATGGCTGAGAGTAACATATATTATAATGTAATAAAGACCATTCTGCAGGGGCCTGAGATAATATGATACAGGTAGTTTGCTTTCTGATGATCTAATTTGACAAAGTGATAGAAAGATTGAAAGGATGGAAAAACTGAAGACTCAAATGGATGGGTAGTTAGCATATACTAAACTCTCAAATCTGGCCTCAGACATTTCCTAGTTGTGTGGCCCTGGGCGAGTCATTTAATCTCTGTTTGCCTTAATGGAGAAGGAAATGGCAAACCACTCCAGTATCTTTGCCGAGAAAACCCATGGACAATATGGTCCATGTGATCATGCAGAGTTAGACATAATGACAAATGAAAAACAACAACAACAGCATGAATCTCAAATACCAGATATCTTAAATTATTGGCAGTTGTAGCAGGGTGTGAAAGTGAAAGAGAGTTCTCCAGGTGCCATGGAGTCCCCCTTGCTGGGCTGTTCTCTAGGATGCTTCTGCTACACTGTTTCTATAGAGAATAGCTGGGGTGATACATGAGCTGATTGAATTGGAGTTGCAATTGCCGGGTTATTTAGGGGAGCTTGACAAAGAAAATGGAGCTATTGTATCTTTTATTAAATTGGCTCATGTATGGCAGCAAGCAGCATGCTGTTCTGAGAGTGTAGTTGACAGGACAGGTAAGATTCACAGGGGGTAGACTGCAGTGTCTGGGTTTTTACCTCTCATGTTTTCCTTGTGGTGTGCTCAGAGATTTTCTGGTGATCTCTAAAGGTCTGAGGTCACATGCTTGTGTTACTTGAGAACCAGAGAGTGATGTGCACCTGAACAGGGTGGTGGTGGAGAAGGATTGAACAATGAGATGAAGCTATCTTCTGGATTCAGTCACCCATTATTTATCTGATTGTACCTGCTGATGAGCTCACTCCCTTCCTCCTGTCCCAAGCAGGCAAGCCTGGTGGCAGGCTGGATCACAGTCAATTCATAATTGAATTCTCTATCAAGTGCCTGTAGTGTATGGTTAAAGTCAGGTACCTTATGCTTTGGGTACCAGATGTGGGAGAGATAGAGTTTCCATCCTGTTATAAATCTTTAAAAGCCTGAATTGAATTATAACCTAGGCAGAGAGCCAACCCACTTCAGTTTGGGCACAGGCAACAGAGTTATATGCTGGTAGAATCAATATTTTCCCCAAATAAGCACTTCAATTCTTTGTAATCATTTGCATATGTATTCAGTTGAAACTTCAAAGTTCTTGGTTGTATGTGGAAGGGAAGACTTTTGTTTGAACATTTTTAGGATATGTGTTATCCTTGCTTAATATGGAGGACAGTAAATATTAATTATTATTATTATTATTGTTTGTTGGCCTTTTCCATAAAAGACCCTAAATTGTGAAAGCAATGAAATGGGCTCAACAGGATAAATTAGCTACAGAATATATTCCAGTGATCATCCAAATACCTTTCTGTTTTGGGGGACCTAGCCTCAACTGCATCAGGCTGTCACTCCTTCCACACTCTTAGCACTCATAGCCCCCAGGATAGAACAATGAATAGAGCACTGGACCAAGAGTCAAGAAGACCTGAGACCTGAGCCAAATATGGCTTCCTACACTTACTGAGCTGGGTAACCCTGTACAAGTCACTTAACCTCTACCTTCAGTTTACTCATCTGCAAAAATGGGGGATGATAATAGCACCTACCTCCCAAGGAAGTTGTGAAAAAATAATGAAATAATACTTGCAAAATACTTTGCAAGCTTTAAAATGCTATACAGATACAAGTTATTATAATTATTATACCAGACTATCTTTATAGCAAGGATATTTAACTTTTTTTGTTGTTATAAATCCCTTTATAGCTGTTTGGTGAATCCTATGGATCTCTTCTCAGAATTATGTTTTTAAATGAATAAAATAAAAGGAAGGAAAGCAAATTTCAGTTAGAGTTTACTGAAAATAAGTTATCTTTCTTATACAAGTTCATGGACTTGAATCTCTCTATGTAACATTTAGGGTTTGTGGACACCAGCTGAAGAACCTTTGCCTTAGACCTAGATCACAGCATTTAGAATGCTAAATGACAGCATTTAGAATGAATAAATGGTAACTCTGGAAGAGAATTTAGCACTTGTCTTGTCCAATCCCTTCTTTTTACAAATGAGAAAAGTAGAATCTAGATGGGGAAAATGACTTATCCAGGTGGCCTGCTTTCATTTTTGTCTTTGTATTATTCCCAGTACCAAGAAAAATGTTAGAGAGCTTAATAAATGCTTGTTGATTGTTTTATTGACTGATTGAGTCTGAGAAATCAAGTGAATTGCCTGTCATTACTAAGTAAGTGGTTGGAAGCTGAATCGAAAATCAGGTCTTCTGATTTTAGTGCTCTGGCACAAGTAGATGGAGAAATGGGGGATCAGTGAACTCTGTCAACAGCTTTAAGTTGGTCACAACTATTTTCTTGATGGATAAAACAATGTGTAATAGTGATCTTTTGTGGAATGACTGTACCTGAAACCAGCTGAGAGTTCATTTAAGATATTTTTGGGAATTGTCTTATGTTTTGTTGAGAAGAAAGTTGGTATAGAAATTTAAAAAATTATTGATAACTTTTGTTTTGCTATCACAGTTATTTCTGGAAATTATCATCCTCCTTTCTTCCCCATTCTCCACTTTCTATTTCTTGAAAAGAATTCTAAGGCATGAAGTGTGGGCTATTATGGAGGTCAAAGATTCCACATAGAGCCATGGGATATAGAGTGAGAACCCTGTGTCCACCTTGGGGAAACTACACTTGTTGAATAAATAGAATAAATGCTTTGTTAGAGATATGGGTCCTATGACTCTGACTCAGGTCAGATTCCAGACAAATTTGGAATTAAAATATTTTCTCCTGAGGACTTTTATTTTTTTTTATCACCCATCTTTTTTGTATGACTAAAATGTACCTTCTCTCTCTTTTTTTTCAGTCAACCTCAGTTCCCAATATATTCCCCCATCAGTGATTGCTTGTTGTCTAGTCCTCCTCTTCAATGTTTAACTACAGGGTACATCTTAAGAGCACCTTCAGTTAATTAAATCACTGAAGGCTTTTAGGAGAGCTTTTGGTGAAAACCCTAAGGTGCTCTAGTCTTATAGAATTATTGTCTCTTCAGGAGGTCATAGGCCAAATGAGTGATGTCAGCAACTTCTTGTACCCTAAGCTTTCTCTACCAGCAAAGACTGAACCTGTCCTAAACTTACACGTAAGTCAGTTCACAAAAACTTATTATCACTCTCATAATTGTTATTATTTTCTGGGTTTCCATGGTTCAATATTAAGGAAAGAAAAAGGACAAGACTTGGAGATTCATACATATATGTACATGTGTATGTAGGTATACATAAGATAAAATGTATGATATAATAAACATCATATATATGTATACACATATATTGAGAGAGAAAGATTGACAGAGAGTTAGAGTAGTCTCTTTAGCTTTTGGGAGTGACATTGCTATCTGTGGGTGTCCAATGACTAGGTCAAAGATAGGAGGCAGGACCAAAAGTAAAGAGATTCATTATCATGTTAAGGAGTCTGACTTTACTATCAGAGAGATCAAATTTTCCCATTATCCGCCCTTACTGATAGCAAATTCAGATTGCTGGGGTATAGATTTAGTTTTTATAACCTTTCAGGCCCAGTTAGAGTACCCAGGCAATCAGTAGTATTCTGTTGAAGCAAGTTAGGATAGACAACTAAAGCATTTTACAGGAGAGGGAGGGACTTAGAAAGAGAGGGTTCAGCAAGGGGAGAAGAAGTGAGTATTTGGAAGGCGAGTTGCAGGATTTATCATCAGAATAAGAAAACATTTTCTGTTCAAGGTCAGGAAACAATAGAAGATTAAATACTTCTGCAATTGCGAAACTTTCCTTATAGAAAAAATTACAGAGACTATTATCCTAGGACAGCAAGTAGTTGTTACAATAGCGGATGAGCCCATCTGCTTTACCATGCTCTTTCTTAGGGGCTGGGGACTTTCTCTTATTAGGCTGCCAGGTGGTTGGGAAATTTCTACTTTAATTTGAAGTGAAACGACTGTGGTTCTTATTTCTCCCCTTCCCCCAATATAATGACTATTTTTCTTTCAAGAAAGAGTTAGAATGTGTTGGCTGTGGTAAGCCCTGAAAAATATATCACAAAATGAAATTGATTATATCTTGAAAAACAGGAAACTGGTTAATGATGTGGGAGTCATTTATAATTTAGCTACATATGCATAGGGAGACAACTGACTTTTTCTCTTGGCAAAAATCAAAATTAATACCAAACTAGAACATATGTGTCCATACACACATATCAATACCTTTATATTTAATCTATACTTAAAAGTTAATCTCTATATAAGGTAAGTCATTGGGAGAATTTATTTTGTTCGACTATTCCTATTTGTTACAAATAAATTCTTTTCTTTTTTGTCCCCAGTGGGGTGAAGGGTGGGAGGGAGGAAAATTAGATTCCTGTTAATTAAAAAAAATGAAGAGCTGGAGGGTGCTACAGATATGAAATATTTTTCAGATAAGGTCATTATGTTATTAGTTTTATTTGAGTTTTACTTCTTTACAAGGGTCTCCTAATGAAGTAGAAGTAATCAGTAAATGTTTGTAGTGTAAGAAAAAAACTCACACTAATAAAACCTAAAAGGTAAAAATGAAAAAAAAAAACTAGGAAAAAGAAATATAGATGAGAAGACATGCAATTGTAACAATGCCAACTTGAACTTTTCAAAAAAGTAAAAAATTGGAAATGGATGAGGACATGATATCAACGAAAACTATCATGATTTCCTATATACATTTAATTAATGAAAAACAATTATTATGATGAGGAAGAAGTCAAAAGAGACCAGTAGCGATTAAAGCCAGCAAACACT